>OY720644.1:10845933-11445933 GCA_963169105.1 Ceriagrion tenellum
CTGCTCTTCAAAGGAGGGAAAGATAAAAGTTACAAACTGGTGCCAAAAGTCGTGTTCAAAATCATTTTTGAGAATGGTTTTTATAAGGGTTTCGAGGTGTTGTTGCAGTCACTCCATCTGCTCTTACATCCTTTTAAAAGGAAATAAAACTAGGCTTTCGTTAGACTCCTAAAGAAATTAGTCACCGTAAAGTTTGAATTAATCAATAAGAATTAAAAAATCTGAGGAAATCAAAATTAAATGGTCATATTCTTAGCTTCAATTTTTTTAAACATATATACATATGTGTATAGCCACCCTAGTAACAACTATACCAGCGCTATCATATAAAACTAACTTCGAAAATTATTATACTAAAATATATTCCATGACAGGAAGACTACATAGTCTCACTCAGTAACTTGTTTCTTAGAGTCCCATGTAGTGACCAAAGCAAAGGGTCTTTTTAAATGCAAAAACTATAAACAAAACTGAATTTACATACGGGTGCAAAAATATTTCAGCACTTAACGGCTTAAATACATTCATCTGTTGATTTTAACCAGTTGGCTAAAAGAGTACTTTTCTCTCCCTCAGTAGAAGATAAATTTTTGGACTTAACGATATATGTACTATGAAATTTTTCTTTTCAGTGTAAGGGACATAGGTAAGGATTAAAGTCAGAAAATATTATGATTAATATGATTTAAGCCAGAAGAAGCTCCGTTTAAAAAGAAATTTCCGCTTTCAATCTGATGCACTAAAACCCACCTTCACCAATTCCCCACCATAAATAGAAAAATCTCGATTAGGAGATTTAGCATCTCTCTAATATGATCTGCGGCAAAGACTCTTCCAAGATTAAACTGGATGCACTAGCCATCTTTCTTTGAGTATTAGGATGATGGTGTCACATATTCCGGCTAAGTTCAGGAAAAGTCAAGCTTCACTCTACCTATGCCATATAATTCTTTGAAAAACAAAATTATATGGTACAAGTGTCGCAATTTCAAAATAATTCTCTTTTACTGAGGGAGCCAAAAGTGCTGTTTTGGCCAATAGGCTAAAATCAACAGAGATCAATGTAATAAAACTGCAATATCTATGACTAGATTAGATCGAAATGCTAATTGCAATCACTTAAAAAAGCCTCTAAAGAACAAAACTCTTATAATAAAATAACTTGAGCGTTGCCTGTTGAATCGACCAAAATATGAGAGGTTAATTTCTTAACGAAAACTTAACTCCTACGGATTAGCTGCGAGATAAACTTTGATCACATGGCAAAAGCAGAGGGTTATGAATTCTGGAGGCGAAACACAAGAAGGAAAAACACATAAGGTTTCAGGGCAAAGGATATCGACTCAAAGGTTCGCCGGCTAGAAACCAGCGCAAGTTACACAACCACGACCGTTGAAATGACCTTCTGAGGGAGTGAGTGTACTTTAGTCCCCAAGAGAGCAATGTTTGATCAACGTGCAAAATTCACAATGAAAAAGTCATTCACCTGACAGGGCTATGAACCCCATGTCTCCGAATATAAGCTATGTGATTTTAATCCTCAACCCAGACATTCTGTCACAATTAAAATTTCATAGGGATATGTTTAACGATACAGACGCTGGTCCCTTTACGGCATTCTGCATTGCTTTGAATAGATTAGTTCCGCACATCAGCGTTTGGCAGGACTACCTCAAATAGTAATTTAATTAGTAGTCAGTGCCTGAGGAAATGCAACAATGAGCAAAATGAACGATGGAATAAATCAACCAAAACTTTTTGATCAATCCGGCAAGTTTCCTGGTATGTTTGAGTTTAACTTTAGCCCCAGGTTCCACCAAGTTAGAGTGAAGCGATTTTTGTCGGCTCATTCAGAGACTGAGAATAGCATGGATAGTCAGAACTATTAATTTAACAATTAAAAAATTTGTTTGGGCGATTTAACGAAATTTTTTTCGAAAAACGAAACGAGGAGTTTTTCAATAACTTTTCTCGCTCAGGAGGATATCCCCAACTTTTACTGCGTGGACGCACCTGGTCCCCGCAGTGGGGCCAGGCTGAGGTAATGATAATATGTTGCAAAAAATCTTTTCATAGTTTTGTATATATTTCCCTCTTTTT
Source organism: Ceriagrion tenellum (assembly GCA_963169105.1). NCBI lineage: Eukaryota > Metazoa > Arthropoda > Insecta > Odonata > Coenagrionidae > Ceriagrion > Ceriagrion tenellum. The sequence goes on from OY720644.1 coordinate 10,848,034, forward strand.
CATCTCACAATCGAAAAGAAACTACACATAATTCAATCGGCAATTGCTGGTTAAAGAAATGGTAAAAAAAACCATTAACAACGAATCATTCTATTGAGGGCATTAGAAATTTCTGTTTCCAACAAGCAGTTGGTAACTTTTTTATGACAAGTAGGATTATAATAGGTACGCATTTTTCATCCATATATTATCCTCGCGGTCTTTCCATGCCGTTCTTTATATTGCGATTTAAATAATATTTCGCACAGGTTTCTCTACCTTTCCAGCCTGGGCACACACTTTGCCGCATACTGACTGCAGCGCGTGTCCTGCCGCTCCTCTCTCTCTCCCTTCTCTGCTTCCCTTCTTCGTTTCCCTTCTTCCCCCCTCCCCCGTCCCCCCACTAACTACTCCCCCTCCCCTCCCCATCGCACACCGCGCACCCACTTCGCAAGGCCCTGCTCTGTGGCCGAAAAAAAAACAGAGGCTCCCTCTCCTGCAGACGAGACGTGCCGCCGGACAATCACTCGGCAACAGCTTGCGAACTTCGCCTTGATTTGAGTGTCTCGGTGTACTTCCTCGCTGCTGAACTCGTGAATGAGTGACGGTCTAACTACTTGAAATGACCTTTGACGATCAATTAAGTTTTTTTTAATATCGAAGGCTAGGGTTTGTAAGTTGATCCTTCCGATGCTCTGACATAGGTTTCGAATGCGACAGAAATACTAATATCGCAAAGCTATGGTTTGTGTAGTTTCAAAAAAAAAATTACGATGGGTCTACAAAAATTTCAGGTATCAACAATTTTTATCCAATATTAATCTAAAACTGGATGTCGTAGAGCACTGAAGGACTATAGCTCACAAAATCAACGGCCGAATGATGTTTTACCATGGATAACCTTTCACCGTTTGGTTATTTTGATTTGTGGTTATAGCCAGCATTATACAGTTAATTTTATTCAATTTCGGTTCAATGCAACAACGAATGTTCCACAAGGTAGTATGATTGGCCTATATTATATTTTCAAAAATATAAAATATCTCATATTCCAAGGAATGGCTGCAAAATTTGCATCTCAGGAGTATCGACGGTCGATATTTGAGAAACATCATTCGCTGCGCTTAGGTGCCTTTTATTTAAATAATTATCGAGGTTACCAGATGCATGCAAGACTGGCCCGGCTATTTCTCTATTTAATCAGTTATATAATTAACAGATCTGGTATAAAAACTGGACTTTTCCGAAGATAGGTTGTGAAGATTTTTTAGACGAGTTTTCTGAGAATGAGCACCGAGAAATAACAACATAGCGGATTTGCTTTTGACCTTGAGAACGTAAATTGTGGGTGTTTGTGGAGGGTTTTTTGTACATTTTGATTACTTTATTCATTATTTTTTATGCAGAGTGTATTCGCATCACAAACTTTTTATTAATTAGCCGAATTTGTCACATAATTCTGATTTATTAACACATAGATACTTTCTATATTTGGAAAGCAATTCGATGCTTTCGGTTTATCAAGGATGTATTGCCGCTTTAAAATTTTACTATAATTGGGAAAAACATTTCTAAAGCAACATTAAGCCACTTTTATCTTGCTAAAGAGTCTCATTTATACCTTTTTTCACCGACGTCATTGCTGTTTTAATTTGCTAACTGCCGATGGAAAATGATTGTATATTTCGCCCTTCTGATTCATAAATTAACTACAGCATCGGTGCACCTTTCATGATCTATCCGTACTATATGATAATTATATTCCGATGGTCATCTGTGGCTGTAATTCTTCTCAACAACATCAATGGATAGAGGTCGGTAGATCTTATTAACATTGATGTTGTCGGAGTGACGATCTATTCATATCGAATACCGGAATAATTTATTTCAGTTCTCGTACATGCTAGCCTTCCATCCCCTCCATTGCGAACCAAACTTTTTCCCCTCGATGCGAAAGCACCGTCCTTCTCTCTATCTACCTTCCAACCGTTCGGCGTGAGCCTTTAAAATTATCGCTCAATACTTCTGTCCGCTACCCCTCGTTAGCGCTGCGAGTGCGTCACGGAGCGGCTCTCAGATCTCAGAGGGATTGGCTTAAGGTCGACGCATAGCGGCGTGGCGGACGGGCGGATTTTGATATTTACTATCGGCCAAATATGAGTTCGTTTCTCGCCAGATATGTCTTGCACACTTGTTACGCCGCCCACTGCTTTACTGGAATTTTTTTTCGAGTATTATATTACAGAATCATAAAAAGAAGCAGTATAAATGACAAGGATGACAATACCAAAAGAACGGTTCATGAATTTTTTACCAGCAAGACAAATTTCAAAGCTCTTTAATTGATATTTGTTAACGCAATTCAGTGAATTTAATTACTCTGAAATGAGCAAGATAAATTGTGAGCATTGACGTAGCGTTTGAAATAAACTTACTTATTTGTTTCCAGCAAGAAGAGAAAGGTTGAATTATTTTGGCTTGCGATAAAAATCAACTCGTTTTTATCGGCAGTAATGTCTCCGATAATGAATATCTTGTGCAATATGTGAAAATATAGACAATACTCCAGTGGTAAAATGGAAAAGAGAGTCAATTGAGCACCATTGCAGTTTAACTACTAATATACTTTTACATACTTCAACATTAAAAGTGAAAGAAAAAATTTTGCTTCTTCGATATGGATTGCAGGTAGTTATATTTGGAAGCAAGATGACACAAATGTTTAAGCATGTGGATTTCACTATTCCTACAGTCTTCTGCTCCTGTTATGGTGTCTTTACGATCAAAATAATTCGATTCCATGAGCACAGACTTTCTCCTAAGCACGAAATAATACATTTCATATAATTATAATGATGGTCAATAAATATCAAGGTATCATACCGGGTAAAAAACATGCTTTTACTCATGATTTCATCTTTTTATTCATATGATGAAATATGCATCGCTAAAATTTGGAATTCCGCGCCGGAAACCCAAGTCAAATAAATGTTTTTATTAAGACGAGCATATTAAAAATATAATTATTCAACCATTTATATAACCACATGTGTGGTTGTTTCCACCTTGTAAACAGGCATAGTAAAGGGAAGTGTGGTCCGAGAATTGTTTTGGACTTCCTTGAAATGTTATTGAAATGTGCATTGTCATTGTCTCACGATTTGCACTCCGCCTCCGCCTTAATTGGATGCGATGATTTGAGGCTGCCCGGCAGAGGACGGTGGCTAGGGCACGTGCAATCTAAGCGATTTGGAAAACGAAAAATGGATAGAAACGCCTCTAAATTCAGCTCCTGATTAACGAAGCCGCGGGAGATTGTGTTGTGCGAACACACCGTAACCCAGTTTGGCGCGGCAGTCCTCCGTATATGAAATAAGTCTTTGCAAGAGGCGGAATTAAAGGGGATTTACACAGGGGGCCATGGCGCTATCAACACTGTAATAGCGGGCCCGATTAGGCTCACGAGTCACCTTCGAGCAAACCCGCGGCGGTTTTGCATATCCGGCACGTGAGAGGCACGGAAGGTCAAATCACGCTGTCGTGACACAGAGCCACGAGCGGCTGAGATGCGTGAGTGAGGTGTATGCTCAGCTTTAAAAAAATAAACACTCGTTTAGAACCTGGCTCTCGCGGAGCTATAAGCAAGATGACTAGTGATTTCCAGCGTTGAGGGCCAACGGGCAACGTGATACTTCGGGTTATAGTACATTTAGTGGAGGAGAGGAGCCCGTGAAACACCATGCAGAAACGGAGAACCGAATAGATTGGGTAAGCCAACGAGAGTAAGCCAACTAGCATTAGACGGAATAATTGAGGGCTACAGTCATCCAGTCATAGGGTTCAACGACCAGTGTAAATAGAATAAAAATAGGTGAAACGACAGTCTCTTCACTTTCATTAAGTTAAAATGATTCCACACGTTTATTGATTCGACATATTACGTTACATGAAGCTATACTTAAATGTACTCAAACTGCAAGCCTATAGTTTTGAGTAAGTGTAACATAGTTAAACTTTTCTTCTCAAATTAAACCCTGCCTTAATAATAAAATTATTAACCGAATGGTTCCCTCAAGAGATTATAAAGTATGTCAGGAATCGGATAAACTAGTTAGTTTATGAATTGGTTTGAAAAAAATCAGAATGCATCATCTGCTTCTACTTTTCTGTTCACACCAAACCCAATCTAAAATACATATTAATTAAACGACAGCATTTGATAAGTTCATAATCATCAGCCGTTATGATGAAGGGCAAGTTATAATGCATAATCATAAATGCAGATGGAAATTGTGATTCATCAAATCCTTTACTTAAGCAGGCCAATACGTTAAAGTCTAGGTTGAAATTTAGAATATGGTTTTCAAATTGACATTTGCGTTTCAATTTAATTATTATTTTTAGTAAGCGTATCAGTACATCCAAAATATTCACTTACCTACAACACTCACCGCCATAATCTTGGTCTTTGCTCTTACAGACGCATCAATCTGACCACCAACATCCTAAAACCGTTTACTCAACAGGTAATATTTTCCAATCATCTCTTCTATCGACATTGTTTGCACTCACAATCTAATGCCATTACATTTGAGGCCAAATTTAGACGTAATGTAGATGAAAATCGTTATTCAACTATTTTTGCTTCATCTCAGAACATTCAAAATTTGCCCGTTAAACAAGTGATAGTATTTGAACAAAATTAATGATGGAGCTAGCATTTTTGGTCAATTTCAAAGAAATGTTTGGTTAAGTTAGCACTAAGGGTCAGGGAATGCATCACAAACAATCCTTTTCCCCGATAATACGAAGGATGTTTCGTCTATCTTGCCAAAAGAGATATGGGGTCAATGACTTGTATCGACTTAGCGTACGAACGATCCAAATGATTTGCAAACAAAATAAAATTTGTCTTTATTAGTTGTACATTGGTAGTTTTCAATTTTAATTCGTCGAAAAAATTACTTAAATTTGCATTAAAAAGGCAATTGTCATCAATGCTAAACACAAGGAGCGTTCAGTTCTCTAATCCCATCACTATGTAGATCTAAGAAATAAGAAAGTCTTCTATTGGCTTTGCTTTCATGTCATCACCAATTTTCCACACGCTCATGCGTCGACAACCACGATAACCTTTATGTGCATCATGCTTCATAGTTCAAATGACTTTTAAGAGCGATCCTATCAAAATGTCTTCAGCTATTCAGATGGTAATTATTTCTACTGACAATTATGAAACCGTTGACCGCAAATACTTGGTCTGTTAGCTAAGTAATATTATATACTTTCTCCTTAACACTTAAAACCTGAATTGCATGATGTAGCAGCATTGTAGGCTTAATTATATCAGGTGTCTTTAAATTTAAGCAAATAAGAGAAATGATGAGGCAATCTCGCCTCACATTGAAGGAAGTTTATTCACCCATCTCTCTGTCCACATGTAGCCACTATAGTCTCAGAAATTTTCCCTCACAGACCATATTCCCTCTCCCTTCAATCTCATCCCTTCAGTCTACTATTGCCTCTCTAGTTCTACTATACATTTCCTCTCTCTCGGGCTTCCCAAAGATCAAGAGCCCTTTTCGTGTCATTAGATTATCCTCCCTACCCTCTTCCGCCCAACTCACCCTTTTGCCCAGGACTCCAAATCCCCTGCCGTAATGGACACACCCTGGTCACCTGACCGACCCTCATCGGCCCATGAGCTACTTTGTGCCTCACCAATTTTACCCTGTCATTACGCGCTCTCTCAGCACTTTTTCCTCGTCTAAATTGCCTCCAACCGGCCCAAAGTGGTCTCGAGACCATTGAGGTAGATGCAGACGGTATGGCATCTTAACACTGTAGCTTGACAGCCAAAATATCCGCCATATTGCTTCCCCCTGTTCTTTTCTAGAAAGCGTTGTGATAGCGCGGAGGAGTTAACCTTTAACGGATATGATGCAAGAATATCAACCCTCTTTTAGAAACTTTAATCTATCTAGATTAAATTGACATGAATGGGTGGGTTGCTGTGAGGCGGGATGCATCTGAGAGAGTGGTTGGGCCTTTTGGTGACCCCCGAGTGAATGATAATTTTAAAGCACACATTATTTACTTGGAGGTATTGCTTCTACATCATTTATTGCGGATTTCAGTTGGTAATGCGGGATTTGATGAATTTATATAAAAATATAAATAAATATAAAACTGACCGGTAGAGCGCCGTAACCGTTAGCAGGGAAAGCTGCACGTGGTGCGGGTACTGTGAAGGCTGGTAACCTTGCATCCTCTATTATAACTTAATGCTAAACGTCAAAATGTTGCCTCGGACAGCCGAAGCCATGATGGGCGGCGGAAGCTGAATAAGGTTGGCCCATCAAGATACGGACTGGAAACGAACTGGACTCTCGGTACTTGGAATGTGAGAAGAGTGTATGGAAAGGAGCATGAGTTGCTGAATGAAATGAAAGTGAGACGAATGGATGTTTTGTGTGTATGTGAAACTAAGCGTAAGGGGCGGGATGCTGTTACATTAGATGGCGGTAGTCTGGCATTGTGGTCAGGAGTTGAAGATAATGTACACGGCAGTCAAGGTGTAGGACTCATTCTTAATGAGAGAGCTAAGTTGCTAGTAGGAAGTACGAGTTAGTATCCCCTAGATTGCTCTGGGTTCGCATGAAAGAAGGTATAAGATGAGTTGTGATTGTGGCGTGCTATGCATCAGTGGATGGAGAGAGTGACAGTGTGAAAGATGGGTTTTGGGAAAAACTGAAAGAGGTTTTGAATGAATATGATCCTGGTGAGAGAATAATTTTACTAGGTGACATGAATGGGTGGGTTGCTGTGAGGCGGGATGCATCTGAGAGAGTGGTTTGGCCTTTTGGTGACCCCCGAGTGAATGATAATGGTGAAAACTTGGTGAGTGTGTGCTTGGAAAAAGGATTGTTTGTGTCGAATACATGGTTTAAATATAAGAGAATACATATGTATACTTGGCAAAGGGGCGATTGTATAAGCATGATGGATTTTATTGTGTATGATGAGAGATTGAGAGAGTTAGTGTGGGACACACGAGTGATGAGGGGTGCTGAATGTGGAACAGACCACTATTTGGTACTCTCCAAAGTGAATCTGGGCAGAAAGTGGGTGACAAGGAAGAATGTTGCGCATAAGCAGTTGAGAGTAAAAGTGGAGATGTTGCTAGACAGCGAGGTAAGAATTCGGTATGGTTGCATGCTTGAGGATGCTCTATCGTTGAAGCAGGGAGAATGGGACGAGCATATCAGAAACGAGAACGTAAATGATTCGTGGGAGTGTTTAAAAGAAGTGATTGTGGAATGTGCTAAAAGTGGATGTGGAAAAGGAGTGGTACGAAGAACGAAAGGTGATGCTTGGTGGAATGAAGAAATGAAAATTGCAGTCAGAGAAAAGAAAGAGGCGTACAAGGATATGATTGCTGCCAAATCCGAGGAAGAGCGTACTAAGTCATGTGATATGTACAGAAAGAAAAAAAAATTAATGCAAAATCGTTGTGAAAGAGAGCAAAGAAAGAATGCGTGCGGATGAAGCTAACAAAATGCAGAGTGATTTTGAAGGTTATAAAAAGCTGTTTTGGAAGTGGGTAAAAAGGGCTAAGATTGGTGAAGGGAGAGGAATGAATGCGGTAAAGAACAAAAGTGGAGAGATCATGTGGGACGAGAGCAATATCAGGGACTGCTGAAGGGAGTATTTTGAAGAATTGTACAATAATATTGCATGCGTAGAGGATGAGCCTTGTGAAGTGGTATGTGAGAATGTGATGATGGAAAAGGATATCAGTGAGAAGGAGGTCACAACGGCTGTGAGAATATTGAAAAATGGGAAGGCTGCAGGCATAGATGGGATACCCAGTGAAATTTCAAAGTGTGGGCGTAAGTTACTAAGTTGTAGGCTGCGTGAACTATACAATTTATGCTTACAGGTTTCTGTTGTTCCAGCGGATTGGAAGAATGCTATCATCGTTCCGTTGTACAAACGGAAGGGAGGAAAGACCGAATGTAATAATTATCGAGCCATTAGTTTATTGAGTATCCCGGGATAACTGTTCAGTAAAATATTAATCGAAAGAGTGAGGAATATACTTCCGACGGAATATGGGGTGTGCAGTGCGGGTTAATGCCTGGAAGAGGATGTAGTGACCAGCTTTTCGCACTTCAGCAAGTTATAGAAAAATGTATGAGCGTCCGAAAGATAGTATACTGTGCGTTTGTCAATTTAGAGAGGGCATATGACAGAGTAAATAGGAAAAAGTTGTGGAAGGTTTTGAGAGACTATGGAGTGAATGGGCAGTTATTGAACGTTATGATGGCGATGTATGACAATAGTAAGGCAAGTGTAACAGTTAACGGGGTTAGTTTGCAATTTTAGCAATCTGAGTGATTGGTTTGTAGTAAATCGGGGTGTAAAGCAAGGATGCGTAATGTCTCCATGGCTGTTCAATGTATTTATGGATAAATGTGTTAGAGACGCATGTAGTGAAAACGACGGTTTTTTTATTGGAAATGTAAACGTGCGAGTTCTTCTATATGCGGATGATGCTGTTTTGATCTAAGACAGTCAACAGGGATTACAGAAGCTCCTAGATAAGTTTTGTGAATCGACGAATAGAATGGAATTGAAGGTAAATGCGTGCAAGACTAAAGTAGTAGTTTTTGATAAGGAGAATGGGGAGAATAGCTGTAGGATGAGGGCGATTGGTGAAGTAATTGAACAGGTTGAAGATTTTGTGTACTTAGGTAAGATGTATGCGAAAGATGGAAGAATAGATGAGGATATAAAGAGACGTGCGAATTCTGGAAGGAAAGTGGTAGGTAGCATGTGGAGCATATCAAGGAATGAGTGCTTGTCTAAGGAAGTGAAAATTGCCGTGTACAAAAGTGTACTTCTTCCCAATATGCTATATGGTAGTGAAACGGGTATGTCAGGATAGACACTAGAGTAGACTAAACGCCGTGGGTATGAGTTATCTGAGGAGTATTTGCGGAAAAAGTAGGATGGATAGGGTTAGGAATGAGTGAGTCATGAATGAATGTGGGTTAAATGCTCCAGTAATGGACATATGAAAGGAGTGTGCTTCTTTGGTTTGGCCATGTTGAAAGAATGGATGAGAGTCGAATAACGAAACATATATGAGATTAGAATGAATGGTGTCATAGGTAGAGGTAGGCCGAGAAAGTTGTGGTTGAATATGGTTGAGGAAATTCTTAGGAGGAGGAATATTAGGAGTTTTAAAAACAGGAGGGCGTGTATGAAACAGTGTATGGGGATAAATGAGGCAGAAGAGGTTTGCAAGGATAGGTCAGTATGGAGGAAATTATTGAAGCAGAGTTAGGTGTACAAATATGTATTAATGAGTGAAACATTTTGACTGTGCCTACCCCGGAAGGGAACGGCGTGATTGGTATGTATGTATGTACATAAAATATTAAAAGAAGAATGGCCTTTAATAAGTAAACGCTTGGTGATTTCAAGGGGTGATTTCATGTTATCGGAGGAAAGCATCGTAAAATTGCAAAATTAGTGCGTTATTTCGTGAGAGCTGAGATAAAATGGGGGAACAAATATGGCATCCATCGTTACGTCCAGCACAGGACAACATAGCCAGGGTACTCTAAGTTTTACCTCAACGCTCGAGACCGTCCCTACCCAGATCTGAAAAGCATTTTCGAGGCGTACAGAATAAGATCTCCAAACTCTAAATTCTACCTCTCTACACCGCACTCAATCTCCTTCGCTCAGTCCTTGAAGGCATTTTAACACGTACATTCCGATGGGTCCTTCAGTGTGTGAGGTAAGAGATGTTTCACACGGAGACGGCAACTACAAAGGTTTTCCATCTAATGGATGTTCGATCTGCGGACAGTCTTGTCATAAAACTCCCACACCTCGAGAACTCTTGTTTAACCTTCACTTCACTATTTGTCTTCTTCTCCAGTGATACATCTCTACTTTCCCTTTCAGGGACTCTTCAACGTTTTTACAACAGCAGCTTATCTCAAATCAAGAGTTAGTACACAAATAATAAGATCAACAACAAGAAACAATAACAAAGCAACAAGCAACAAGGAAGGAATGGCTAAAACAGTAAAGCCAATGGTTGGCATAATATTTCAAAAAAGATGTGGCTTCTGGCAAAAATATGCTAAAAATTCATTGCGAGCCAACTGTGTCCACGTTCAATTTATTACTATTTCCGCTATAAATATAGAACACTTGGTATGGATTAAACACCCTTTGCACTTAGCTTTCCGATTACCCTCCAACAATTTAGCTCTCGTACAATGCGTGGACGACAATGCAGACACAGCATTATGAAAGCGAAACTTTTAACGAACCGTCATCAATCTGTGGACCACTAATTATAGACCTCAGATTCATGGGAATGGCGTTTAGGAAAATCGTTTATTATTAACTACCATTAGAGACCCAGGAAGGTCCCATTCAATTATCTGGATTATTCTCTTTACATGCTTAGAAAATGTTCTGAGAACCATCATCACGTAATTTAGAGAATGGAATGCAAGCATTCAATTCGGATTCTATTGTAGTCGCGAAGAAAACGCAAGGTCTCCAAGTCGTCCCCGTGGGGTATGAGAAATATGTCGCTCTTTAAAATACTCACTTATGTTCACAGCTGCTTGTTTTCATGATTCGATTTGAATAAGAATTAGGAAATTATATTGAGTTAAGTGTACATTAAGGATCTCCACGTACAATTGGCTCGGTTAAAGACAAAGAATTGTAGTTTACAAATCAAGCAACCACTAATGTCTTGGTCTCTCCTAATATTGTACTCTATTTTGAACCGTCCAGTTTTCCCATCTTTATCAATCACCAATCATTACCACGATTCCTTTTAGAGTTTAATCAATCTTCATTAAATAAAATTGCGAAGATGCCCGCTCATCAAATTCGTCTATCAGCATAGAAGGTTAGTCTTCTTCCTATGATTTCATTATGCCTGTAACAGTTCGTTTATTTTATATATTAACAATTACAAAGTATATTACGCGATACTTCGACAAGACTCAGCCCAGGGGCGCAACAACCCCCAAAATCGAGGAGGGGCAAACTCCTTAAAAAATCTTGTAATCTAGCTAAGCGGGGGGGAAGAGGGGTAAGGGAGTCTGCAAATAAATTTTCACCCAAATGGGTCTGAGAGTCTGCAAATTTCAACCCACTAAGGGATAGAAGCGCAAATAATTTTTCAAATCGGGCAGTCCATTAAAAAGTGAGCCACAACCTCTGACTTCTGGGAGGGCTAGCCCCCCCCCCATAATCGTGCTTGGGGGGGCAATAACCCCCCCCCCCCCAGCCCAATACCCCCCCAGTTGTTGCACTGCATCCCTGACTCAGCCTTGAACATTTGCATTTACTCCCATGATTTGGTTCCGCCATCCTTGAAACTGGAAGGTACGGAAAGAAGACATCAGATACGAGTTTCTACTGCATAATCTCAAGGATACTCAGGCTGTAGACGATTTCATTTCAGACGCTTTATTTCATATGATGCCCAAATAATGTTCCTCTAAACTTTCTCCGACATTGAAATTAAACTCAACTAATTCAAGAGTAAAGTCAGGCGTGAATGTCAATGTGAATTAAGCAAATTTAGGTGGGTATTTTCCTAAAAATACCATTCGGTGCACGAGGAAAAATATCATAGCCGTTTACACACATTTGGAGGAAAATGGCGAAGAATCGGTGCTTCCATGAAACATGCTAGGTCAACAGTATTAACTTTCTGAGTACTTTAGATTACAACATTATAAGTATTTACAAATCACACACAGTCAGGAAAATCTCACTTTTCTATGCATTAAAAGCTATTGATTAAATCTGATAGCACTGGAGAAACTAACCTAAGACTCACAAGGAATGTTTACTGAGTCTCTCATCTCGACGCTTTCAAATCTTCATACGCGCTATAGGTTGGCCTTTCTCAGGTATTTCTGCCATTTTGTTTCTCCCGAAATCAACCCTTCCTACCTTACCACGTCCACCATACCTTATCACATCTTTTACCTATTCATCTCTTAATATCGCGCTAGTTCACGCCTCGCCCATTTAACAGCCATTCCCGGCGATTATTTACACCTCGAATCATCAGTTACCATCACTCAAAGTATCCTACAAACCTGCAAAAGCTCTCAAGTGAAAATTCAAAAGAGATATGTCACTTTCCTATAACTAATTAATGTCATTAATTACAGTATTTCTCTTCCATGCAAGCACTCACATTACGTAACCGAATCCTTTTTATCCGATGGAAAAGGTAAGTACATGATATTAACTAGGTAAAAATCCAGCTGCATGCCCAATAAGTTTAGGTAAGTAGTACACCTATGAGCGGGTAGAACATACAATATAGATATTGAATGGACTTCTGCCGCTGAAGACTCTTAGGTCTCGGACTACGGAGGCTTACAACGGGCACTGAGTCAGATTTCAACATTTAAATTGCCTCAGACCCAGACTAAAATTTTACAAAGATATTACCAACAACACATCTGAAGGCCAGCTAATAGTAACGTGAACCACAAATGATACACATAACGGATAATACATTGTACTCATCTCCACATTTTTAATTTATTTGTGGTACATAACGTTCTGGCACATCGTAATGCTAGGTACGACTGTTGGTAATACCCCAAAGAAAAAGTTAAATCCGCTCTGGTTGGACATTATTTCGAAGGAATCGTGGCTGGAAAGATACGTTTTCGGATGAAACCAGTCCTCTACATAGGGCCATCTGAACTACAACTCACCAGGAAGTGCCCGAATTGTTAATTGTTCAAAAGTTAAGCTCAGGTTAGAATTCTCGGACTTAAATCCAAAGTCAAAAGCTCTCACGGTATCAATGCAGATAGAATGTAAGCTTCGAATTTTTTGCCTCATTCACTCTAATATAATACAGATTCGGGTGATGTGGTGGAATCCTTCCAAAAAGACAGAAGCATATTGCACACAATTTTTCACGGCTATAAAATTTAATATGACTATTCACTCTCTTTACATCTCTCAATTACCAGTTTCAGAAGGTACCCTTTCTTTCTATGACCTTTCCCACGCCTTTAACCTCATCCAATCTCCTTCACATGACCCCTTTTTCTACATACCCCAAATCAAATTTCTCCCTCCTTCGCCCATTTCTCTTCCATGCAAGCACTCACTCACATTACGCAACCGAATCCTTCTTTTTATCTGATTTCCTTCCAAATACCCCTTCTCCACCGAGCTATTGCATCCCTTCCTAACAACATCACCCCGTATAACCCTTAGCCCTCCCTTTCCGTGTTCAGCCCAAGATGCCCGGATTTTTCGCTCTCTCTTCCTCTCCTCCAAAGTCCCTTCCTTCAACAAATTTCAAGTAAAAGGGTCCTAAGATGGAAAAGTGATAAACAGATGATACTATTTTTTCCAGTTAGACCTTATTCTTTTATGCCGCGAGAATTACTGATCATTTGTTGTCATAATGTTTGGAGAGCACACCAGTTAATGCACCATTCGTAGAAACATAACTGTCTATGGCGCTGAAATGTTTTATTTCCGCTTTCAGCTGGTATTTCCGAAGAACCTTTATGCTCTATGGCTTCCTTTTTGCCACCTCATTCTTATGGAAATACCATAGCAACCTCACAGAGCGTAGGTTTCCAGGAAAGTGACTCTCAAATATTCATACTGCTGCAGAAGTTTGGCACTCAGAGAAAATTCTGATGTCAAAGCTACCAATCTGAGGTCAAAACTATATCTACTGTTCAGTCAAGGAATAGTCAATTAAAGGAAAGTAAAGTACAGGGCCAGGAATATGAGAATAGTACCCGATGACGCTAAATATTTTTTGCTTAAAGAAGTAAACATAAGAACTTTTTAGAATATTACGAAGGTTAATCCTTCTTTTTCATTATTCTTAACACTGTCATTTCCTCATATTAGTTTTCCAGAACCAGTATACAGAAAAGTGAAATATAAGCTAATATATAGCTCGGGAAGAAAGCTGTTGCCAAACAGTAATTTCAAGCATAATTGATTTCATACCTTCGTGAGGGCCCCCGAGGGTTTTCATATCCCAGGAATAAAAATTAGGTTCGCGCTCACTTTCACCAACCATTTGCTCTCGTCTGTAACACCAGCTCCCACCCGTCTGCAAATCACCCCCTAAACCCATTTCTCTATCTACACTCCTCCCCCATTGTTCTTCCTTATAACCCACTCACCGTCTTCAGCATTTTACAGGCATCCATTCGCCGGCCACCATATTTCTCCATCCCCCGTCAACTCTGCTCCTCCACCCCTCGATCCCAAACGCAACGCCCCAACCCCCCTCCCCCCCACCTCCCGACTCTCTTTCCGAACGTCCCCGCAAAGGCTCGTTCGCAATTCTGACCGCCCACCAAAGCCGACCCGACTCAGCAATTCCTCGACACATTCAATACAATCTCCAACTCCTCCTGTTCTTATCCTTCACCCTCTCTCTCCCTTCTCCGAATCCACCCTCAGTTTCTCCATCTTTTGCCAACTATCGACCTCTCTTTCTTATCTCCCAAAAAGCGTCTTCCTCCATCATTTACCTCCCGTTGTAGCATGAACTTTTCGACCTTCCACAACTCCATCATTTAATTTCTATATGATATCATCAATAATTGGGATTATCGTAACTTGATAAGTAGTAAATGGGCGTGTGCTAATTGACAAAGGTAGGCACAAAAGGATATCTTTTTTAATGAATGCTAAGGGTATGCATGCACAGTACGAAGAACTCTTTGGAAATGAACTTGTCCTAAATTATATAATTTCATTTAAGACCTAAAGGCTCCAGCCAAATGAGGTAGTTCGGGTAAATTGTATCGCAGAAGTGTCCGTAAAATGTTCTGAGCCAAATAAAGTATAATCAAAAGTTGGTCTCGCACAATATGTGGTCATTTTAAAAAGAAAACGAGAATAGTAATTGTAAAAATGGTCCTAATGGAACTCGCAAGATTACATCACTTATTATTGGTAGTGAACATTTTTGAATTAATTCTGTTATTACTTTTTTATAAATATTTCTAATTACTCACTCATTCTACCTACTCACAATCATTGAGTTCAATAAGAGAGCTTAAATTGAATCAGTGATGACAGTGAAAATTGTGTCAAGCAAAATTATAACGCAACAAAACCAGTTACATGCTTTGACAATTTAGGGTAAGACAATTCAGGCTGTTAAAAGCTTAAGACAAATCATAAAAAAGAGCGTGGTTGACAAAGGGCGAGCACATGGAACTTAAGTGGCGAAAAATACTGAGAAAGTTATAGGGCAAGCGAGAAATAAAATGAGCTGCGAGCCTCCTCTGTTGATTGCCCGCAAGTATGTTTCAGTGTATTACTCCCCAAATATGGCGGACGAGTTATTTTTCATTTCCCCAGCGAGCGAAGCTTCATTCCCGGAGGGTATCAAATTCCACTTCTTAATGGCAATAGTATCCGAGAGTCTCCCTCTTTTTTCCCCTCAATTTTACCTCCATTCCGTCGGAAGAAGTCTTGCCTCTATGGCGGGTTTCATACAGCGCCGAGTCTCATTTTTTTCCCCGGAAGGAAAGCATTCTGAATTGGTGGAAATTTGCCTTAACAGGATAATATTCCAGACTTCCGAGCATTCAACCTCTAGACTTACTCTATTATGACATGTTTATAAAATGAGAAGTAAGAGGTTATTCATTCTTCTCTTTGCAGCTCTTGGATAGACTTTTGTCTATGCACTAAATATGAAACCTTCTTAAAGGAAAGCAATGGGTTAGACACTGCTTCTTGCGGGAGATTTGCAGGTTCCTGTTACTCAATAAGACCAAAGTATTTGAGTTGGGAATCTTATCTCTTGCACTTAGTTGTCTGTCATTTCCGAGACAAATACGGAGTGGGTCCTCTCAAAAACGGGTTTATGCGCATTAAAAGGAATATATCGCACGGAAACGTTTTCATTGCATATTAAGTGAATTTATGTTGATTTGATGTAAATCAGGCTCTGTATTTGAAGAAATCAAAGCTTAAGTACGAATCGAGAAATATTCTTTAGTATTTAGTAGGAGTTAATCAAATGACTTTGCTAACCAACAAGAAAATCCAATATTTATCCTACCATCTTCGATTAAATTTCTCTCGAATCACTCGATAAACTTGCCTAAACTCAAAAATGGACTGGTTATTCTAATTCTAGCGTTTTACGTTTTATTTGGCTTTTTTACACCGAGATAATATGAGAATATTCATTTTCATTCAATGATTTTATGCAATTACAGTCCATGTAAAAAATAATTGCATAATCCGTTTCATAGACTAACTAACATAAAATTGATTTTTTAGATTGAACACACGCAAAATAAAACGAATACAAAAGAGAGCACTGGCGAAAAAATCAAAACAAAGGCCTGAATGGCATTAAATATAATTAAAGGGTAGGTCATTTCTGGTCTTAAATGGGAAAAGTTGCAATCATGTTAATTTAGGGGTAAACGGGCAAAGATTATGAGAAATTTCGGGTGCAAATAGAAGAGAAGATAAAAACATGAAATTTAGATTTTTAGAGATCTGCGGGTGTTAAGGGCTGAGATATTAAAAGAGAAGGGAGCATTTACAAAGGAATTAGTGTTTCCAAAATTCATGATATTTCCGAAGGAAGGGAGGAGAAGGATGGATGACGAAATTTGGGTTACCCATGTGTATGAATAGAGAGAGACAAGATCTAAGAAGATGGAAAATTAAGAGTTTTAAGTTGATTGGGAGAAATAACAGAATTCCTGAAATTTTTATTACATTCAAATAGAACCGCTTTCATAAGGAGCATGATAAACGTATGGACTTTCAGAAATAATTTAGTGAAAATGCAATTTTTCGGAGAACACATTAGTTTTATTCCATAAATTTCTCACATCGCGAAGCAGAAATAGAGCCATTTCAAATTAATCATTGGTTATCACCTGTACCCCGCCCTTTGAGCCGGGAGAGTAGAACAACTGCCCCGGGCCTTCGAGGGTCCCGCATTTTGGAGGCACTCGGTAATCACAGAATGGAAACGTACTACGATATAACTCTAGTGACCACCATATTACTGTATCTTATATTGGTCCATGTGTTCCTTAATCGACGCTCTTTGTGCGTAGATACAGAAATTTGTGCGCTACTTCGACTTCCAGTACTATTTTTGGTATTTCATATTTAAAATTTGGGATCAAATTTAATTAATAGATAAATTTTACATAATAATAATAAATTACACAAGGAATTGGTTTTACAATTGAGGTATAGAAAAATACAATGCGACGGCCTGTAAAATATAGTTAGCCAGGGCCGCACAAATTTAGTTTCTTGGGGCTCCACCAGCCTTAGTTCCCCTCTTCCTGGGGCTAGTCTCTGGTTAATGATTAAAAATCCAATATGAACAGGAGCCGGATGCCATCAGTTTACCACGTCTAATTTCAGGCATGAATACACACTTGAAACCAGTTTACAATGACAGAGAATTTGTAGACAGGGAGAAGTAGATTTATTGCATTCTTTATTTCTCTATCTTTGGGAAAATTTAATTCCAATTTGCCTTAAAATGAGTGGAAATGTAGAATTTAGGTAGTAGATACGATTGATTTATTCGTTTAATTATAGCCATTGAAATATTTACCCATAAAATTATATCTATGCACAATTAATATTTATAAAATTAGAAAAATATTCACTTATAATTCTTTAATTCTATAGAATTCCTTAACGATAAAACTGTATCCATAGATAATTAATACCTGTAAACTCAGAAAAAATTCACTTCTTTTTACGATCTAAGCTCCATATCATATAAAATTGCCAATCTGTCTTTGATTTCCGGATGAGGACGTCACGAGAGGAAATTTTTTAATTTACTCCCGGATGCAAAGCCCAGAACAAGGCCACGATACGCGTTTTCCGGTCTTCGACCGCGCGATGAGTCCCGCGATGCACAGTGCGGAAGTACGATCCGAACGATCGACCATTCCATCATTTTTGCACTGACCTTTACGTCCAAGTCACTCATGAATTACTACTGTGCTCCTCGGCCACCTGGCTCTTAGTCGTCTAATTTGCTTCTCCATTGACAAATAGTCTACGCCAAAATGTTTTATACTCACCAGCCAACGCGGTAATGTCTTCAACCTTTCCCTTAAGTCCGCTGCTGACCTTGTCACCACCGCACTTCATCAGCTGGTGACGGACTAAAGCAGTTTTATTTCTAAAGCCTTTTCATTTGTTTTTAAAATAAACCGTCAAAGCTTGAAAAACTTTCTGAAATGATCCTTTCACCTGACACATCTACTTAAATATTTAGGATGAGAATCTCATTCGCATCTTTTCATTCTAAAATAAGTCTTCCTTAACTTTGTATTTATTATTTACAATTTTTAAATAACATCAAATGACTGTGTTTAATGAGGTCTTATTCCCTAATTTATTAGTAATCATTTGATTTTACGTGATTACAGTAAAAGGAAATACTATGGAGACACAGAAGGCACATAAAATGAGCGAAAAAACTAATATTACTTTGCAGATTTTGAGCCTGTAAACTCCGTCAACTACCTCACGATATCGCCCACACGCTTCTACATAATGTTATTTCCTGCATCTTCGCAGATTCTTTCCATTGCTATTGCACGTGGAGCTAGTCTACAGCTGTTCAGTTGGCACATTATAGAGGATGAAATATAAATGTAGACTGCAGTTTTCGTTCAATTATTTCTCAGAATTTGAAAAACGAAGGTTTCTCATTCATTTATTAACATTGTAACAGCCGGAGTTGTAATTACGCGTCTTCCGGTTTCTCCCGAGAAAAGCCTCACACGTTGCTGTGCGACCATAGGGATTAGATAAACAACAAATGAAATGATTTCTTCCGAACAATATATTTAATGAAACACCAACAGTAAAATTTGCAATTCATATTTTGGACGGCTTGTGGACGTCGTTTAAATAATTATGCTAACAGATTATTAATGGCATATCTGAAATTTGTATACTTATTCACATAAAAAAACTAAATTTCTTTTAATTCACCTTTCCTAATGCTTTTCCTTCAGCTTGCAGTTCTCAATGAGAAGGGGACACTGTGACCGAAAGGTCATGGGTTGTTTGTGCCGCTCATATCAACAATTCCCGCATCCCCTTTTCATTTCCAACAGCTATCCAACCAAGCGCCACTCTTGCGCGCCTCGCTCACCCCACCTACTACAATTCTATCTTTACCCTCGACACATAACACACATGAGGACGCAGCACTGTCCCCTGTGTCACCTACCTTCCGTTCGCCGCTTATGGATAGGAGGAGATATAGAAAAGAGCATCAACGCTAAGTGTGAGGGCTGAAAAGAGTCAAAGGGATGACTTTTTCTGAGAACTCCTTCGGGCGTAAGTCAAACTGGCAAACAATCGAGGAAAAATGAACGATCTAAATGGATGATCATGCATAACCTCCGACCTTATTGGTGACGAAGGTGGACGAAGAGTGGCGTAGAAAAAAATGTACAAGAGTATGGATGACATTAAACACGTTTGCAACTCAAAAAACACCATATAGTCATCCACATATAGCTCACTATTGCTCTCTCGACCTCAAGAGTGTCATTTCAATGTGATGAGGTCGGCCATAATTCGGGCGATCTGCCAAATGGACTTTGCTGAGGCCATATAATGGGATTATTTGGCAGAATATTTTTTGTCTCCGCAGTTGGATATTGTGAGCATTTACTCTGAATATGAAATACAATTTCATATTGATTGGTTACATGCTCACCTTAAGTTAATTTCTTTCAATTAGAGAATCTTCACAGATGACTCAGTGCCTATTATAGACTAACAACAGTGCTGTACAAAAGAATGCTTCTCAAGTTTCAGATATGAATCTGTGATATCATTCGCACGGGTTTATTATTGGGTTGTTTATCACCAAATATTTATACACTTGCCAAGCCACAATCAACAGGACATTATAGTTTTAAACGTGAATGGAGGTACAACTTCCAATGGCTGCGTACTCTACTTGCATTGATGCCTTTAGTTCCAAAAACGCTTCGGATAACACGCCGCATTAAACGCTTTAGGTGCGGTAATAAATTCTCACACTAAATTAGGCTAAGGCAACTTCATGCGACATACCTTTTCTTACCAATTATGATGAACTACGTCACTGAAAAGAATACAGGTATCGTATCCATTGATACAGGCAGAGCGTAGAGTCCTTGCTCATTTTCGATTGGCACCAGCAAGGAAGAACCAAAGAAAAAATACTCCGACTGATAGAATGTTTTGTGCTATAAATTGAGAGATTACAGCACGGCATCCTTATAAATTTGGAAAAGGCCATGAGGCGAGAAAATTCTACAAATATATACCAAAGCGTTTAGGCTTGACGGTTAGAGCCAGGATTTAACGTTAAGTAAGCGTTGATGCAGTTGTCAACGATTCCAATTTGATTTAATGTTTTTCCTTAGCAAAAATGTGTCAGATTAATATTTTACACGAATACGCAACGATATAAAAAAGCGTTGCCAGTCTATTACTTCAATTTTAATATGAAAATCTTAAAAACCATGCTCATAATCAATTCTTTCGTAAAGTATTGTTTACTTCAGAGTACAAAATTGACACAGGGCTGCTGTTCATCTAATTAGTATGGAGATAAATGACCCATATGGCGGAACAGTCATTGACTTACATCACAGTTTGAGGATTAAGGAATTAAATCGAGGCTTAATAACGTCAGGAATGAACAAGACGGTGAGCCTTCGTAACACCGCTTTCAGGCCACTCACAATCGTTTACTGATATTTGACATATGATCAGGATGGATTCACTTCTTCCCGCAGGGGCAAGTATATTTCCCCAGACTCTTCACCGATTTAGCATGTTATATTCTGCATCCGAGGTAACACGGCTGGGGGAGAGAAGACTTAATCCATTAAAAAAGAAAGGAACGCATGTACTTCCGCGTTCGTCGTAGAGTGGCAGTCGGAGCTGTTGAGAAAGACGGAGGACGAACTGTGGCACATCCCCCTTAGGGGTTGGTTGAACGCGAGAAAAAATAAAGAAAATGAATTAGCCTGGGAAACGAGGGGTGAGAAAAAACATGATTTGAAAAAAATTCATATTTTTCACATTTTTTCAGTTATTTTTTTCGCAACCCTCATGCCTCAAGGCGGCGGTCGAGACTCGTCAACTTTCCACGCATGCTTTTTCTTCCCCTCGTTCATCATGTTTCGCTCTTCTCTTCATCCTCACTCGTTTCCTCATCCTCCTTTCCACAATTCTCACCATCCGCCCTCCCCAGCTCCAACACTCGACATCTGCTCTCCAGAAAAACTCCTCACTCTAACCTGAGTTTTTAGTAATGTGGTGAGCTTGTATGCAATGAGAGAACACATATATTCTCATTTCATTCATTTGAGCATTATTAGCCATTCGATTAACAATATCAAACAAGTTTGGACAAATAGGCTAAAGGAGTTGAATCCCTCATCCATATTGGCAGCATCATGAGATGGAATGGAAGATTTCTAGCATATTTCAGCGTAAAATAGCTCAAGCAATAAAGCATTCATGATGATGAAAAAGCTAGAGCTGGGTACAAAGGTAATTAAAAGATGGGGTAACGAAATATGGAGCAATGAAAATATAATCAGCGTGTTGAGCGATAAGCCTCATAAAAATGGATCATTGGAAAGCTTGCTTGGTAAAGAATAGGGACTGACAAACTTAAGCAGTGAAGGCGGAGGGCAAAGATAAAATAGATGGAAAGAATCAGACATGAGAAAGTGTACAGAAGAATTGTAGAAGAAAAAACAATGTGTAATACTCTTACTAAGAACAAACTATGAAAGATTGGCCACAAAAGACAGATGACTCAGAAGAACCATAAGGGCGCAAAGGAGTTAAAGCATATGACAGGGTAAGATGAAGAGCCACAGTCGACCAATCTTAGGATTGAGTGAATATTAAGAAGAATCAGAATCAAAAGGTTAAACACTAAAAATCAGCAGAGCTTATGGGTTAACTAAGGCCGGTAAGGAAAGGATAATTTGGAGAATCGATGCATGGTGGAAATAATCATCGTCGGAATTACACTGTCAACGTGCTCATTGTTCTCGGCAATACACCAATACTATACTCACCAAGCATAGTAGATACTTCCATACATTAAAAACAGGACCAGTAATCATAAAATCAGAGTAAGCCGCACAAAAAATATCACCAAAACGAATAAAAAATAATAAAAAAACAAACTATTTTACTTTCGGAGGGAACATTGTCGCTGTGTATTTCTCAACCAGTCGTCATGACCACCCTTCGACGCAGGGGTTTTAGGGGTTTCCTCCTACAACATCTACAACATAGTATGACCCTGTTTGAGGTTGCATTCTGTTACTTGCCAAAAATTATCTTTCACTTCCATACCGACTTAATATGGTTCCATCGCGAATCCAATTCGGGGTAAGTCATGGATTATTCATCATTGACTTGCAATAAAAATTTTTGCAAATTACGCTCACTCAAAGTTAGATGGACGCGTTACTCGTAATGCATGAAATTTTTTTCGAAGTATTGTATTCCAATATCCATCTCATCATTATTCGCTGTGTCGTACTTTAACTAATTTATGTAAATTTGGGCCGAGAATGGAAGTGAAGAACCACACAAGAAGAATTTCCACCCAGCCTGTATTTTAAGAGAGAAGTACGATAGGAAAGCATTACCTTGTTACACTTTACATCGCATTACGTCGTTACCCTTACGTTAAAGCGCTTCAAAACATGGTGATTCTGCATAATACATATTTTTTCAAAATCTTTTCCTACATATTTATATATATATCGAACTAATGGCATTGGTTTGCCATCTTAAAGTGACATGAAACTGATTAGATGAATTTTTTCCTCCGGGATATTCGAAGTGCTTACATGAAATTTAATCATACCTGCGAATCAGATCAGTTCGATAAAAATTTTTGTTCGTTCATTAAAAGCGGAAAAAATGATGGTAATGAAAATAGGATAAGTTCAAACAAGAGAAATTAATTACAAGACTTACGGGATTAAGTATTTTGTCTCCGAATAAAAAAAATTAGTCACGCGGATTCTTTTTATATTAATTAAAAAGAGGGCCTATTTTCCTTTTTGGACCATAATTTTTAAGCCCATCCCTATTTGGTTTACTGTACGTCCCAAGAGATGGCGGCACA
This sequence comes from Ceriagrion tenellum, assembly GCA_963169105.1. Taxonomy (NCBI): domain Eukaryota; kingdom Metazoa; phylum Arthropoda; class Insecta; order Odonata; family Coenagrionidae; genus Ceriagrion; species Ceriagrion tenellum. The sequence continues at coordinate 10,871,270 of OY720644.1, forward strand.
ACACGGCGAACGATCCTTTAATAATCCTTTTCCCATTCCTCACGACCTGTCTCGGTCTTATTTTAAAATCGGATTGAGAGGGGGGAATAAGAGTGAGGAGATCGCTAAGAGGAGGGGGAGATGAAAAGGAAAAAGAGGGAAAGGGGGAGTAGGGGAGAGAAAGGACAGGAGTGTGGGGGAAGGGTTTTAGCGGGGAAATGGAAGGGAAATGTTTCGGGTTGAATTATCAAATGATCCCTTCATTCGTTCCTCTCCCTTCAGCCAACTTCTCCTTTCCGACGGGCGCTACAATGAGATCCTACCCGGACTACCCCTCGACTCCCCACTTCACAGGTGGTGGGAAAGGGGGCGTGGCCTAATACCCTCCGCCGACCGAATGGATTTAAATATTCATGCGTTGCGGAGAAACTCTGCCTCACGCTACGCACTTGTTTCTTCTCTCTTCCGTTCTTCCTCCTCCATTTCTATTCTTCCACCTTTCTCTCATCTCTCGCCTCCCGTCTTCCCTCCGTTCCTATCGTCTCTCTCTTCTCCAACGCGACTGTGAGAGTCAAACCAAAAACTTTATTTCACCTATTTTCGTTTGCGGCGTTTAAATACAACGCTTTCACTCCTTCTTCCTCATCTATTGAAGAACAAAATAATTTACCGAATATGCAGTTCCTTTGGCACACACATATTCTAATTACGACTGTTACCATCCATGGAAGATATCTGCAGTGCCATTTATATTCAACTAAGTCTGTTTATTTCAGTTTTGAGAATAATAGATTTTAAATTATAAAGAAAATGCATTGTTTCCTTAACTATAAATAACTGTTCAATTCTCTAAAATAATAGCTTGTAAAGAATAGTTTTTGCGAAAATGGCACATACATTAGATTGGAAAAAAAGTGTTTTATTTCACCCATCAAACGTCATTTCAGTTCCATTTTGGGAAACATAATAGAGTGAAAACGTAGGACATTGTGTTTCATATAAGGGTTTCCCAAAAAGTAATTTGCCACATTTTTTAATTCCCTAAAAAAAAAGAAATCAGTGCATTGAAACAGTCGTCAAGAGACAAATCTCTTTTGGATGCAAATCCTTATCAGGTTATTACCACGCTACCTAATCTTACACGTGACTGCTTCGGCCGACTATATGGTCTAAAAAGAGTACAAACTGCAAGATTAGACTCACATATATCAGTCTGGCACAAAAAAAGACGTTAAATAAAGTAAACTGCTCCGTAATTTCTTTCATTTTCTAATTCATTTTAAATAATGATACTAATTACTTTTCCACACTACTACTTTGGGCAATAAAGAGGAAATTAGTGTAGTGAAAACTTGGCTCCGTAATGAGAGCGAGAACTGTTGCAGCAACAGGGCGCGTACACACGCCCTATAGTGAATCGCTGGAGGAGGAGCGATAGAACTTGAAGGGAAGAGATAAGGAATGATAAAATGAGTAGATAAATATCATTCTTCCATGTGAGTAAATTTGATTTTTGTAGATTAAACAGTTTTTGAAAAAAAGTGGGGCATTACTTATGGGCAACCCTCGTAAAATAAGCCATTTTCTGGCAAATGTTAATGATAGTACTGGTTTCAGCAACTATTTCTTACGACTGCTCTGCCAGACCACATGAAGATTATGACAGAAAAAGTTTTCATCACCGTCACACACAAAACTTAAAACGTTTTCATCCTGATTTTGATACTGAGTACTTCTAAATCCACTTTATGGTGGCACGTTGGTTCCAAAGTATGAATCATAGCATAAAAATTGCTTGATTCTTCATGGGATTCCCCAATTTGTTTTTACGAGAAAAGCTTAATATAGAAATTGAAGGTACTCTTGGATTCCTCAGAAAATAATCAAACTCTGATAACGAAAGCGGGGTTATGAAACATATAATTTTCTCGTCGACGGTGGCAAACTTATTTAAGATTTAGGAGGAGAATAATACAGCGGAGTATTATCTCCCACGTGTATATCTATCTTGAAGACAGGCTAAAAGAGATGAAACTTCCAAACACTCTTTCAACTTAAAAATCCTAGAATGAGTAAATATACGCACCTACATTTACCTCCCCAAGTTTGAGAGACTCATTGCCTCCAAGTACCGGTAGAGCAGTAAGGTAATTTGATTTTTCATACGCTCCGATTTTCGTGTGAGTCGTAATTGTTGATCTTCACGTGAGTAGGGATATCCAAGTTGGACACGTTATATTTTTTCAAGTTAAGAAGTATGCTTCAATAAAAATTGCCAGTTAATCATCAACAAACTGTCAATCAGATTAAATTAAAATATGGTTTTACATTACCACCGTAGACCACTGGATTGATAATTATTTTTCAATTTCTGGGATATTAAAGGTATTTCCATTTACTAGCCAGCGATGATTTAGATATTTTGCCCAAAACTCTAAGACAAATATTAGCGGAATTCATGGCCTTAGCATGACTTGGCTGTAGAAGACTGCAACAGACAAATGGTCTCACACTTGAAAGGGAAACGCACTTTTACTGGCGTGACACGATTGTGATCTCTAAGCCGAATAGTTTTGTCACACTTCAATTAAAGCATCCGCTTTACAACAGGTATGAAACTCAGGCAAGAATAAGTTACATTGACGGTAGCACTGGCAGAAATGAACAGAAAGAGGAAAAAATAAAAGAAGCAGAAATTAATCTCTCTCAGTCATCATGCATGTGTGACCAGTGGTCTCTGGTGGTTTGTCAGTTAATTTGGGATATCCCGGATCTAAATGAAAATGGAGCGGCGAAGGAAGACGACGGCGAGGGACGTTATCCTAGGTGCCTCGAAAATTGACCAGACAATGAGAAGTTTCCAAGCATAAACCCCTAAAGAGATTTCCACGCCAACTTCTGTTTTCCTTTATTCTGCTCCCTTCATCTTCGCAAATTCCGCTTCCTGAAATTAACAAGCACGATTACTAAATGTTTAATTACGTGAAAGTGTGTTCCGATGCAAAGAACTTCCTAGTTCAATAAGGTATTTCCGAGGTAATTTTTAATCTATTAAGTTTTAATTCGCGTTGTAACTATCATTATAACTATATCAAAGTCAAAATGTAGCATTCACCCCATTTCCATCAATAAACTTGTTAATCTCAGTGACTTTAGGAACAATCTTATCTCAGAATTTATTTTTTCAAGGTAAATGGGGCAGAATGTTTTACTTGTTAATTACGCATAAACTTTGATTTGCGAAGTATTTTATTCCTATCCATTTTGTTTCTGAAACTAGTTAATTACCCTTACAGTTAAAAAATATTAATACAAATTATTGTTGACAAATTTACTGCTGTATCAGCAACAATGGCCGCAAATGTAAATAATCAAGGCTACACCGTCTCAATCCTAAGGTAAATGGTAAATTGTGTTGAAAATATGACTTTTGGAAGCAATGTTGTACAAGAAGCCATAAGTCAACCTTAGTTGCGTCATGACGCGACGCAGTTTTTTTCGTAACCTCGATGTTAGCTGAGAGTACTCGTTTGTGAAATCATACACCTGGTCAGTTTCCTGAGATTTATCGATGAAAGAACGTGCTAACGTGGGTTTTCGTACCTAACCTTACCTACGTGGCCATTCAAACCCAAGAAGGCTTTTGGACTAGCCAATACTTTGTTGCCTTCAATCGGTTTTCATACCAAGAAAATAATTATCCAATGACAGTAAAACCCGATCCACCATTGCGTCAACTCTCTGATGATATCAAATAATCTAAAACCAATGTATTATTAATATCTCAATTAGAGTCACAGTATACCTAAATGGTATTTTACTTTTGATGAACCGATCAAAAAGCTGTCATGGAGGCGCAATTGTTTACTTTCATTTTTTTTCAAATTGACGTCTCCGGTTCAAATTGACGTTCACGACTCCACGTCACCGTCAGCAATGAAAAATGAAACCCTCGCCTGTTCCGCAAGTCCCTTAAAGGGTTGCGCGAGAAATGCCGTGACGTGAAGGGATGACGCAATGTCATCAAATGCTGAAACAGTGGCGGGGGAGTTGACAGAGGGTGGAAAAGTGGCCGGATTGTTTAGAGAAGAGGGGACTTGGAGTGGCAGGCGCGAAAGGGGGGAAATGGAGGGGGGATTGAATGATGGGCGATCACCAAGTGGAATGGAACACGATGGTTGTCGAGCGATCAAGAGGAGAAGGTCGTGTGCACAAGGAGGGAGCATCACCGCCGACGCTAAGAATGCTGAGAGCTCTCTCATGTAGACAAGACGAAATTGATTGAAGCGGTGTAACTTCCGACATATCACCACCCTGTGATGGATGAATGTGATCGAGAGACTGCAACTAAGAACTAAGAATTGGCTGAAATGGCCGGTCAATTAGTAAGCTTCTCAAATTTCACTTAATTACATATTCAGTATGCACCGCACACAGAAGAGTAGGTATATTGATAGAAGAATTGTGTCTGTAAAACGACAAGTTCACTAATGGCCGATATCCCACAACCCATACATTAGAAAAGAAATAAAATGGTTTCAAGTATCGTGTGACAGATGGTGTTAACAAAAAACGTATTTTCATTGCGAGATCCATTACTGAGTCAAAGTTTTCAAATGAGGAGATGCTTTTCAAATGCTGCCTGTTATACGACATAAGGAGAAAAAAATCATCTAATGCGTATTTATCCAACATTTGATTACTAAAACTCAAATTCATCGCTCTAAAAACAACACCGGGGCGTAGGAAATAATTCTAGACTAACGATGAACTTTCATAACGAGACAAAAGAGAACGCTTAGAAACCATCATTTTTCTATTGCAACTCTCCCATTTCTTGTTATTTCTTTAAGTTAATTTCTCCCGGGAAAATATCAAATATTTTATTGCTACTTCTTATCCTTTCCGGCACAGAATTTTCATCTGGAAGTACTATCTTAAACTGGTATCTCATTTGGTTTTTTGGAGCATTTTATAAATAATAAGCACAAATTAAATTCTACAACGAAGCTAAAGCAATATTTCTTGTTTCATATGTAACAATCAACCTATAGTAGGTTATTGCCCTCTTGTATCTTTCCTTTTCAGTTACCTATGGTATTCGTTCCTATCCCTCGAGCAACCTTTTTCTCTGGCCAGTATCTTCACATTCTTACTCGCTTTGATTCCTGATATCTCTTGCTTTCCAACTATCCAAGAGTCAGAACCATGTGGCACATCAATAACCCAACCGTAATACCACCATCTAACGATTTAGGTCAATTCTGAAAAATGAACCGCTAAGTATTCAGCAAAGCAAAGCATTGATCCAAAACAATTCCAAGACATCACCCAATTAATTACTTTGCCTTCGTCTGTGAACGAGAAGCCATTCGATGTTAGAGGCGCGAATTGAACTCCACAAAAACGAATGAATGTCACTTAGTGCAATGGATGACTCGTTAAGAGAAGGGCCATTTGAATACCAACGGAGAGTTTTAAAACGGCTATCTCACCTTTTCGGGAAGAGGCAGAGGTAAAACGCGTGATGAGCTGGCGTAAAAACAGAATGGAGGACGAAGGAATTTCGTCAGAATGGGCTCCCAAATAGGCCATTTAAAGAAAATAAAGGAAAGACATGGCGAAGGCAAGAGAAAGGGGTAGGGAAGAAGACAAGAGGTTGATGGGTACTTTCACTAAGATGGAGTCCTCCTTATCCATTGCGGGGTGAGATTTTTTTCCTCTTTTCATAGCAGAAAGACCAAACTTGAATTTTCTTTAGTTTAAGCAGATGCTAAAAAGCATGACAAGGGGCACGAAAATAAAAATGACCCAAATCTTGAATTCTATATTCAACAAAACATTAAAAATTTACTAAATATAAATAGTCAAGGATTTATCCCAATTAATATATACCACATCCTGCATTAAAAATTACCCCGCAACCAAAATTTTAAATTTGCTATTTTAAGAATGACATTTTGTTGAGAAATAAATTGACATCATTGTCATTTTTTCCATTTTTTATCAACTTTTGACTCTCTTCACCGCGAGCCGCAACATATCCCGAGAAATTGCCATCTTATGTTTTACATACATGCAGAAAGTAATGCGTTAATATGATGACGGAACGTAGATATAATTAAAAAATATAAAATCATTTTCTCAATCAATTTTGATGCATGAATTCGAATCGATACCTTTTTTGAACTGCCTTACAGCAAACAGCACAGCAAGATGTACTTTTAACCACGCACAAGACACTATTTTAAAGCTCTCCATCAAAATGGATGTACTTTTGTTCCATTTGTTTTCCTACAAATAGTCTGTTGAGATGCAGAAGGTGTCGGAGAAAGCCGGAGCTTTGATGGGGATCGATGTTTTTGGAAATTCTGGAAAATTGGAAATTTTGGAAATGGATGGAAAGGAATTCGTCAAATCTTATGCGCAAGTAATTGTTCGACTGTTAAGATCTCGGAGACGTATCACCGATGGAACATGCTCCACTTTTCCGATTTCTTAGAATCGAAAAAAAAACATCGGCCGTTAACTCTATATCGATGATGTCACGGATCCCAATAAAGGCTCTTACCATTCACTTCTCAACGGACCTTCTTTGTCTGCAATTATTTTGTCAGCGGAGTTCCATTAAGACTTCATAGACAATATTAACTCATATTACGGACTAAAAGGTTTATGAGTCAGCTTCAACGCTAAATTTAAATAATATATATATAACTATTCCATCAAACTAGAGGTAGGTTATTGGAATCAGCATGACAGTTCATAATCACAGTCACAGTTCATGTAACAGATAAAGCTGTCCACCACGACTTTGTATCATAGAGCTAGTACCAAAAGAGGCACCACTTTTCTTATAGATACACCAGACACCACGCTCCTCCATTTTAGACGTTGTGTATTTCATCCTGTCACTTAAAAAATGTCAACCCCTACAGAGGATCTGAATTACGTTATTTTCATATGATATCATTTCCTCTTCAATTCATTCACCTTTTTCCACCTTGATGGATCTGCATTGAGGTTATCTTTCATCTTTTGCTTATTGAAATTTTTATCAATAAGCTCAAACTATTAGGTATACGGTCCAACGAACTAAAAATAATCCACGAGGATACATTCAGGAATTTAGCTGGCCAATATCATTTATTTACCATTAATTCACGAAACGCAATCCGATCTTTCGAGAATATAATTACAGACCTTAAAAGGCTTCGAGTGGGAACAGAACATCAGTTACCAAAGGAAACCCGTTCCTCTACTCACTGGGATGAGAGATTTCTGTTCGAAACTTTTATATATCTCCTAAAGGTCATTTAAATCGAACATTTTTACCTTTGATATCAACAGAATATTATATAGACGCAGGAAAACATTTTCCTAAAAAGATAAAAACAATTATCTTCATCCACTATTAAAATGCGAAACTAACCCATGAAGTATTGAGCAAAAAAATCCATGCATACATACATAGATAACAATTCTAAGAGCATTTTTATTTAGGTTCTAGGACTAAGAGCACATCCGCTGATAATAAATTTCTAGTTACAGTTTTTGTTTATGAACAACAATTCCAGATATCTTTCTAACATTTACCACATGCTGTGAAACGTCTTTATCTAATTAACAAACCAATATTAAATATTGAAAGAAGCAATCAACCATCAGTTTTAGTTTTTATCGTAATTTCTTACACCACCATCAATAACTTCGGATCCAACAGAAACACAGTATTGACAAATTTAATGATATATCACTTTTGATTTGTATTATCTTGTATTTTCTGATTCATAAAATCACATAAGAAAGCAAAATTCGGGAAAAAACACTCGTTTAAATACCTTTTCAGGCGATTTTTTAAATATTCGCTCATGTGGTTGTCTCATCAGTGTGTGACTTTAAATCAATTTTATTCTTGGAAAATTGTGGGCAAGCACATCTAATAAAAATTATAAATAAAGAGAAAAGGCACCTTCACCGAGAAAGTAAAATCTGCAGCACAAATTATCTGTGCCAGGAAGCAGTCTGAAAAGAATTTTCTTCACCATTTCAGAAGCAGGAAACCTCACTGTTTTGCTACTACTTATAGCGGAAAGTATTCACCCTTCCTCACCAAGATTGGGAAATAGCAGATAGAGGATGCATATAATCCGGGTTAACCCATTCCTGCGGGCTGGGTAATGCGGTCAGCGCCGAACTCTAGCGAGGATGTATTTCAGAAAATGAAATAGATACCATAGGGTAAGGTTATCGCATACATATCCCACGTTTTTTTACTTAGCTTTTATGACTAAAATCATTTAAAAAATGAAGTGAATTTCTTGATTTTAGCCATGAGATATAGCGTTATTGCAAGTATTCAAAGCAGTTCATATCGTCACGCTGTTCCCAAATCACACTGAAGACCGTACCACTGTTAAAGAAAAAGATTAGCACATGAGAACCTGTTCTGAGAAATGCAGACCAGAGCACATGGAGGAAAAGTAGTAGTAGTGGCAGTTGGTTTTTTTTGGGGTGCATCGACGACTAGGGTCATATCGCACCGCACCTATATAAATAAAATAATTTCTATATCATTAGATTCAAAGCCATTTTTATAAAACGTTTACATAGGATACTATGACAACATGGAGGAAAAGGACAATGCATGACATCAATGTACGTTTCAGTCCACAGCCTTGCAAGAATGTTTACAAATGAGTTTTCTGTAGCTAAAGAGCTAAAAACATTAACCCCTGGTACTGCCTACGCGCATCAAGGGGGAGGTGTTGACATTTTAAAAGGCCGTGCAGGTGCAACTTCACATATTTTTCTTCCATTTGGCCATCAGTCATTACCGTGGTTAAAACAATAATCATAATCACACTACTAAAGGATTATTTTTCATGAGCTTGGATATGGTAACGTAAGTTAAGCATAAGAAAATAATACCATTTAAACCTTCCAGCGACGCTTTTTTCTATTTTATTCCCGTCCAGGAAAGCGCCAGGGATGACGAAAATACAGGGAGCGATTTTAACGTGGAGAGCAATGAGATTATTTTAGCCTGTGGAGAGGCCTCGGTGCTCCAGAACCGGTGCGCGTTCATTTACGGTCAGCATAAATCGCCAGTCACAAAAACAAAGCTGAATTTGTCCCAGAGACGACGAAGCCTGCTGCGCCCAGAGCAGGAGTAATGTGGCTTTTAATATTTATTATTCGAGCTCACGAGACTTATATCTACCGGTGGATTCCACTTTCAACCGATAATTCTTCATAATCCTCGGGTTTGCTGCTGCATTCATCAAGCTTAATTCTAGGTTAAAGTTAAACTGATCGCAGAGAGGTACGGTAATTTTTTTCTGATGTGTGGCTACACGAATATTTCAATTCTCCTTTGCAAAATTTACTTGAGTTTCACTTGAGAATTATTCACTTTTACAACGTATTTATTTTAATTATATAACTCAGGTTTTATTAGTTTCCATCGCAGTAGGAAATTCCAGTGGAATCATGAAACTACAAACAGAAAAATTATTTTTGCATTGAAAAAAAACTATAGCAAAGATTAAATTGAAGAGGCATTTAAAAAGAGATTACTTATTCTCATTAAATAATACATTTACTCTCCAAATTCCTTTTCCCGTCACCATTCCTTTTATGTAAGATGTCTTTTTATATCTTCTGCCACATGCTCCTAATGTGTATGCAAGTTGTCTGAGGTAACAGGAAATTTAATCGGATTCTAATTCTAAAGAATAATAATTTGAACCCATACATCGAAGATATATACGACATGGCACAGCCAAATTGAAAATCATATCAGGACAGCCGATCCCTCACAGTAAACGACCGGCGTTCATCATAGAGTACGATGTAATTGATGTCACAAGAACAGAACAGGGACTACAGCGCGAAGCCATAAATTACGGATCTCAACCCGCAGAAGCTCTTCCGTGGGGAAAAATAAACAAAAGGATAACATGGTTTAATTAAATCAATAACATGCTGGTCAATTTCATGTTCACATCTCCGCTAAAAATCAAATCGAGATACTGGTGAAGGTAGGTCACGGAAAAATATATCAATAAGGAATTGATTCTTTGATTGGCAAGCCAGAGAAAGTTTTATGTGACTTGAAGTCAAACTTGATGAGATTTTTTTTTATTAGTACCAGGCTATTTTGTATTTTTAAACTATTTTGTAATATCGATCAAATATTATTTTGCCGAAATCACATTTCCACTGATTCTTCTTCCCCAACACCGTTTTCAACATAAACAGAAGGCCATAAAATTGTCACACGATTTGAATAGAAAGTGCGGCCCTTGACACGCGATATGATTAATGCATGGCATGCATTATTCCATATAACTACCATTTATGCCTTCACCCTTTTCTATTATATATTCTCTGGGGTGTTCTTTTTTACGGTAAGTTTTCCAGGTTTGACACTCTAATCATGTAAATCTTTTTTTCAATACGAGAAAAAGAATAACTGTTCCTTTGGATCGCGTGATGCTAAAAAAGTTCGCAGTCATTTTCTTTGTTTTAGCTTATGTCCTGGGTCTTGTTTATATTATATAGCTTATGTCCTGGTATTTGTTTTGTAGATATTTCTGTTTCATCAGAGATTCTATTTTTGGAGAATTCTTTCCAGAACTAAAATGCAGCGCGATGGATTGGAGGGAAATTGGAGGAGTTGTTGAATCGATATACAGTCTTTTATTCCCAAACAAAAGTCCTTTTAACACAATAAAAGTCACCAACGAGGACAGTTGTACTCAAAAAGCTTAAATTAATTTATAATCAATTATCAAATAACTGTTTATGCGTATCAATCAATACATTGTATACATAACGACGAGCATTGGCAATTATAATATTTAGACATACTGAAACAATGGGTATGAAAATAATTTGAAAATTTGGTGGATCATGCATAGCTGAATTCGAACTCAAATATAGGTCAATATAGGTCCGTTTTTTAAGGCCTAATAACCTTTAACGTCAAGGCAATGATGGTGATATGGCAAAATGACGGCTATGGCGCGGTTAAGGAAATTTCGCTTCGTAGAAAACATAATAAAGGCCTACAAATATTTTGCTATGAAATCGGGAAAGAGTGTCGCGTAAATGGCATGGTTAAAGGATGAAAACAAATTAAGAAGAATTTTTTACATTATAAGCTTCCAGAATATCAAAATCATGGTGCATGTGACAATCTACGCAGAAATTATTTTAATTATGTCAAAATACTGAGCTAATAATACAGGCATAAATGGTTCATAGCCGCTGAGGTAAAAGTGACCAGGAAATAAGATATATTCATGTAATTCAAATTAATAATTTTTACCCAAAATACTGACAAGTAAAACATTATTACCTTGCTTAGAATGTCTTCAGTAGCTGAACAATTTTTGTGCTCCAAAAAGTTATGTGATAGAACTTTTATGCTTTCGTTCAGTCACCTATGATATTTTTTTTATATTTTCGAATAAAAATACTATCAAGGGCGACAAAAACATAAAACCTAAGTACTTTAACACGTATAAAGTGCAAAATTTACCATTTCAATGAGTAAAAAAGGATAATGGAGTTTCCAGCGGAATACAAGGTCTAAAGGCTAAAAAATCTGTGGGAAAGGAACTGGTTTGCAATAAAATCTCGTGAAATGTTCTGAAATTTTTTGATCACTTCAAAAGATCTATTAATTTTTTGCGGATAAAATATTGTAAATTTGGAATGGAGATCGAAGGAAACCATTCAATGGGGAACTTCAAAGGTTGTTACGAATGGGGAAAAAATATAATGAACGTTCCCCCGGAAACTTCGTCTCCATAGCACTCACAAAGTAGTCAAAGGAACCAATGTAAGAAGTTTTTGGTATCATTCAAAGTCTTGCTAATGAACGTAAAGTTTGGAAGAGATGAATAGAAGCATGTTTTAACTTAAAAAGCTTTTCATCCATCGAGCAAGTACATTTGAGTAAGAGTGTCTATTATAAAGCAATGATTTAGAGGAGCTCTATTCTTGATTACAAGCCTCAACGACGGCGTTTCTAACCAAACACCCTCAATTATGAAAAAGGTGGCGTTGTTTTCGATACGACAATTATATGATACCGAAAATACCAAGTAAGCTGACATAAATTGAATGGTTTGTCATTTAGGGAAGTTACCGACAGCTGAATTCATTTTGGATATCAAAACTTGATGTAAAATTGACTGTTTGGGAGAAATTGTTAAAGAAAGAAGAAAAACCGACTAGGGATTGGCCCACTTTTAAGTAATAGACTACTACAGATCCAATGTGTAACGGTCTTCGGTAATGTAACATTGTACTTAAAATTTTCTCTAGCTAGCATCCGCGTTGGTAGGGTAATTCCATTAAAATATCATACCAAAGCCAGGATACGAACATAGGCCATCGAAGTGAGAGGCCTAAACTCTAGCTCCCACACTTTCTTTCGAACAAAATCCTGAGATGCACCTCTCAAGGAAAACATAATTCATATTTGGGCGACGTACTGGCACAGATTTTTTGCGTGGTACTCAATATATACAGGAACAGCTTAACCAATCTCATTTCGCTTATACGGTGATAAAAATTTTTCGCTTCTGTTCTTTGGTCGATTGCCATTTGAACGTAGGGAATACAAAGGGTAGAAAACTTAAAGCTTTTCTCGGTGGAACTTTTCCTTCCCCGCGCACGATTTTTTTTAATTTTCCGAAGATCCTCGTCATGCTCTCATTCAAATCGACTTAATGTTCACATGGCCTTAACCTTGGCCGACTTCCTGACACCCTTTAAACATTTTCTTTTCGACTCTTATGTTTCAGGTGTTCTAAAATAAGAGTGCCCCGCTCGTCTCCAAACCAAGCTGGAATATCTATTATTAAGTTGAGATATTCTCTATTTACTTGTTCTTATCCTGTTTAGACGGAATAAACACCTCTGAATGCCTGCTCTGTGCCCATGTATAGACGCTCTTTATCACACATAAGTATGGCTAAAAATAATTAATCAGTCGCTATAAATACCTTACCTTACCCACTGGCATTACGGCCCTAAAAGAGCCAGTACCTCCTCAATCATTCCTCTCCAGGTCTCTCGCTCCAAAGCAAAAGGTCGCCATCTCCTTACACCCATTTTCTGCAGGTCCTCTTCCACATCATCCAGCCGCCTTTTGCGCGGTCGCCCCGGAAGTCTTCTACCCTCTGGCCTCAGGCTGAACGTTCTCCGCACTGCCCTATTTTCAGGCATTCTTTCTAGATGACCGAGCCGCCTCAGGATTGGATTGGATATTTGGGGAGGCGACCGACGGCTAAGGTCATTTGCGCCATAGGGGATAAGTAAGAGAGGAGAGTGGATAGAAACCCGGCGTTGGCATTAGCCTGCTCTTAACGAAAGGCGCCAAGGGGACCACGGTTTGACGTCTCATCCGACAGACGGAATACTCTACTTGAAGTGCCCTCCACAAGACACTCGAGTAGGGATCTGGTTTTCTCTGAAAAGCATCCGCCTCTACAGGGATTTGAACCCTGGCCGCCCGTGTAGTAGGCAAGTACTCTAGCCACAACACCAACCCGATTCCCCCCGAGTCACCTCAGTCTGGCACACAGAACTTCACATAACAGACTAGGTTTATCTTATAGTCTATATAGCTCGGCATTGGTGCGGATATGCCAAAAGTTGTGTTCGTTAATTGGTCCGTAGATTCTTCGCAGGATCTTCCTCTCCCACGAGTTGAGCAGCAGCTCATCCCGGCTTTTCATGACCCAGGTTTTGCAGGCATATAGGGCCACGGGTCGAAGAACTGTTCGGTATAATCTTTCTTTAGTTTTTCGACTCAATAAGCGTGATTTAAATACGCGATGGAGGCCAAAGTAGGCCTTATTCCCCGCATTCGCCCTTTCTTTGATTTCCAGGCTGTTATCACTATTTTCTGACATCAATGAACCTAAATATTTAAAGGTAGGTACTCTCTCAAATTGGTATCCAACTACTGCGAAATGTGCTGGAGGCTCATTTCCAGTCCTTTTCATGACCATAACCTTAGTTTTTTTCTCATTTACGATGAGGCCGGCCCTTTTTGATTCTTCATTCATTTGCTGAAAGGCTTCTCTCAGTCCCCGCTTATATGCCAGATACTGTACTGTCCTGTTTAATAATGTTCCACCAGGGTTAATCTCAATCTTCCGTAGAACTCTTTCCAATGCCAGGTTGAAGAGAGTACATGAAAAGGCGTCGCCTTGTCTCACCCCTCTATTAACGCTAAATTCTCGTGACAAACTTCCCGATATCTTTATTTTGTTCTTTGTTCCTGTTAGCATCATCTTAACAAGTCGAATGAGTTTGTTCGGTATCCTTAGTGTAAAAAAGTATCATTTAGGAATGACCGTCCAATGCTGTCGTATGCCTGTTTATAGTCAATGAAGATCAGGTACTCTGGTATATTGTATTCATAACATTTTTTCCATAAGATTCCTTATTCTAAAAATGTGATTAGTAGTGGATCTTCCTGGTCGGAAACCACACTGATAATCTCCTAATACGTTTTCTGCCCAGGTTTCCAGCCTTCGTGCTATGATCTTTATAAGCACTTTACTTTCTCTACGTGACGTTTAGCAGTGATATAACCCGGTAATTCGCTATAAATACCTCACCAAATCTTTCGTGTAATCAAATATTAGACCCTTGACAAAAGAGTCCGTATGAGAGAAAAATTGAAGTATTGACAAAGAATTTTTTCCATGGAAACACTAATGGAATTAAAGGGTAGAAATTGTGAATTACGTTAGTAAAAATAATGTGTCTCAGTCCTGTTTGCATGGCATCCATCAAGTAATAAGAGCAAGGTGAATTTACACCACAAATTATTTTAATCAATTTTACGGTGACAGAGGCACAATTTATTTTTGAAATCAAAATACTCTTGAAGAGCGAATGAATCCCGGTAGCTAACAAAGAATAAAATGAGGCCTAAAATACAATATTCGCTGCCCAATGAACCCGAAAAATTATTACCTTTGGCGTAATATTATGGAAATAAATTATTTATTTCATTTCTCTTAAGTCAACGAGTCACATATTTATTTCTTCATGCTTTTTTAGGGCAACAGAATAATTAATTTCGCCTGCCATTAAACAGTTCACAACCAGATCTATATTTTATTTAAAAAGTTTAATACCATATCTTAAGTATGCAAAAAGTATACACTGTTAGGATATAATTTTTTACGTGCGATTAACTTCTATAGTATAGTGAATACAATTATACCAGAGAAAAAATAATATTGATGATACCATTAGCCAAAAACTCTTGAGACGTTATATATTAAGTAGCAGTGATTAGGCTATTAGTCTTCTCAGAGAGCATTTCAGTAGAAAAAGTTCCTAATAAAGAGCAGAATGAAAAACTAAGCCATGTATTACGCTTTTATCCCAGAATTCTTTCCAATTGAGCTGACCAATTTTTGTACGTCATAATGAGACACGTAGCCATCCCTGCCACTGGAAACTTAATCTACCTAATTTCATTGCCTAGCAACGATCTCATTAATGCATCCTGCTTCAGTCTCGGATTAACCCATTTTACGATATCCCATCACGAAGTGATGATACAATTAATAATCCAAAGACAGCCTACCGCACTAATTTTTTTTCAACAAGAAGAGACCGAAAAAAATTTAAAATTCCACACCTTTAAATTAATCATCCACCATGTCTCGCGTAGCTGAGAATTGCTTAGGGCCTCTAAAAATTAAATTAGCCACCAGCCAGAACCGCGTAACCAAGTCTCTTTTCCGGTACCATTTAGCAAGAAGTAACTATGCAATTTAAACGAGGACGAGGAAGGCAAATGATTACCACATTATCCGATGACAGGGAACAGAATAGATATCTATAAAAGAATATATCATCAAAAAGACGATGGACTAATATAAAAAAGTTCCAGTTGGAAAATTGGCACTGTTTCTTAATACGTGGAGCACTTTCTTTTTCCAAGGTGGATATTTCATTCGCGTATTATGGTATAATGGCGAGAAAATTACTTTATTCTCCTTACTTATATCTTCCGCGGGGATATGACCAGTCTATTAAGATTCCCCTTTGTTCCAATATCAGGAACAATTGTACTCCGCGTTTCACTATTATGCAACTCGTTCACCTCCGTAAGCGTCAAACTGGAGAATTTCTAAGTCAATTGCGTGGATAAGGATGAAAAAATAAAGCAGTGTGGAGAGAAAATCATACATAGAATTGTATGTTATTGAGATGAACCATCAATTAAAATGATTCACTGGATTGAGCTCCCACTTTGTTTACCGAATGATGATTGAAAAGTCCGTTTTTCACCGTAATCAAATTTATGGACAACTTTCAGCATTAAATTATTTTTTAATTAAATTAAATCATTAAATTATAAATAATAAAATCAAAGCAAATTAAATCATTTTCAAGACTGGAAGATTATGGAAACTATCAAGACAGATTGTGATATCCAGCTGTTTGAGAGAGAAGTTGCCAATTCAGAAGTCAGCAACAATGAATAGATCCACCAAAGAACTAAACCATGAACCATAAAACCAGAGAAACTATGACTTTGGATGTTTTCTTCAGACCGAGCACTAGCTATAATAATTGTATTAAAAGACGGCTCAGAGGTAAGCATGCAAAAACTATATTCGCTATATACAGAATTTTTCAAAACATTCAGCATCACTTGATTAATTTTCTTTTATTAATGAATCTATATGATTCCTACTGCAGCCTTATAAAAGTAATGATAATTTACCTAGAAACGTGGAGAGTTGACAATATTTCTTTAACTGAATTTTCATCTCATAGACCTATTCCCAGCCTTTTCTAAACTAATGGATCTTTGGATAGAAAGCACCAATAATTCCAATAAATATAATCCACATGAAAGTAGTTAAATTTTTAATTTAGGAGCCGTTCCTTGTAAGGTAGTTTTGGATAGACTTTATTAGACATAAAACCAATGATGAAGACTTCTTTCTCATCCCTGAGAAAACCACCCTCTCGCTGGGTCGGAGAGCAGCCCAATCCCTAATCCTCTTCGGTTCCACGTGAAAGATGAAACTAAAAACGGAAGATTCATTCTCCTCTTCGCTCGCACAACTCAATCCATTCCCCACTCAGTCATCCCATTAGGGTACAACTCCTCCCCCCCCCCGTCCCTCTCTCTCCATTCCAGCCCGTCCTCACCATCTCAACAGCTCCACCAATCCTAATTCTCCCTCCCTTCACCATCTCCCATCCCCCAAAAATACCTTTCCCTCTCCCTCCTTCCATCACCCCCTTTCACATCATCCCTCCCTGCGACTCAGTTTGGAGAACGGTGGAAAGGTCAAAGTTCTACTTTACGTCCCCTCCACCGAGCTCTCTACCTTCCACAACCCTGTCCCTCTCCTCCTAATTCTCTCCCCCCCCGCCCCCTCACTCTGGACAACACAACCCCCTCCGTTCCCTCCGATATCTCCTCCCCCATTCCCCTTCCACTTCCCCTTCACACCCCACCGTCCTCCTCCACACATCCTCTTCTCCCCCCCCCCCCCCCCCCATGTCTCCAACCCTCTCACACATACAAAAAAAACCCTACCCATCAAGTTGGTTGGCGCGATTTTTGTTTATACACAAATTTCTGTGAAATATTGCATTGGGGAACTTATTAGTTAGTACTGCTTACAGTTGAAGCAAAACAAATTTCAGGTAACCCATTTGATTTCTCGGCAATTCAATGCTTTTTTAACACGTAAACTTATGGCACTCGACATATTTTGCGTTTCTATCTGAACAGCTTTCCTCCGAAACGCGAAAACATACGCTTTCTAATATTATAACGGTTCATAATAAATATTAATGTTCCATTCCGGCTAAAAACATGTATTACAAACGATTTCCGCTTCAATGTTGAGCCTCTTCAATTTTAATCCAGGTCATTACTGAGTTTTGATTGACACAAAAATTTAAAATATAATTCTTGCACCATTCTAACGGCTACATGTATGGTTATATCCACCGCGAAAACAGATGTCCTTTTGTGTGATGTAGGCCAATAATTGTATTCGACTAACTTGAAAAGTTTTTTAAATGTTCATTCAATGACACGCGATTAGCGTTCAAACACTCCAGATTGCTCTACCACTAAAAGTGCATAAAGATTTAATTTTAATCATACTCAGGATACTGATAGAAAAATATGTCCTGGATCTGAGAGGGAAAACAGAATTTTCCATTGTCGTTTTCCATTCCTCGCTCTATTCCTCGAAAATTTATCTTAAATTTGCATCGTACTAAATGAAATAATGGTGAAACATAGGGAAAAATAAGTCGCTCCCATCTGATAGAAGTGTCATTTTCATTAAAATCTGTTAACTAGAAGCAAAAAATCTGCCGCAATCTGTCATAAAATAATAATATACATTTTACCTTTGTTACTTTTTTAGTTATGAAATAATTACTAAAATAAAAAATTATGCCGCAGTAATTTATTAGAAACGGCGCTATAATTGCTATCTATGTCCATGTATAAGAGTTAATAATTTTGGGCCTTAATCGTAGTTTTATATCCCGTCATCAGTGACGTCAGGATTTTTAAACCAAATAAAAAAAACTTGGATTTAGTGTTAGTATTGAATCACTGAGCCGAGGAGACACCATCACAACCTCTTCCCCGATTCTAGCACATGGTGACCAGGATTGGTGCGGTGCCTCGGGCCATCGGTATCTCATCCCGTGGCCGGCAAAAGAGAGAAACATTACAGCGCAAGCAGAGCCTTGAACATGAACCCGGTATTAATCGCCATCGTCACCAAAAACAACCACTCGCTTCATAGATACAAACTGTATGTCCTCGATATAGGTCGTTTCAATTTACGTCTAATTCGGCGTTATACCCATGCTAATCAGGGCCATCCTGGTGTTATGCCAATAAAATGGAACATTTATGCATAAGCTTGAGTTTGTTGATAATTGAGACATATTTATCCTGCCTTAAATTGCCATTAAAATGTATTTGTTTTTGACTGGAGACAAATAAACGAACTTTGAATTTAATGCCTTAGTAAATAATGGTGGT
The DNA here is from genome assembly GCA_963169105.1 of Ceriagrion tenellum. Taxonomy (NCBI): domain Eukaryota; kingdom Metazoa; phylum Arthropoda; class Insecta; order Odonata; family Coenagrionidae; genus Ceriagrion; species Ceriagrion tenellum. The sequence continues at coordinate 10,890,336 of OY720644.1, forward strand.
CAAGTGATCACGAATGCCTGGTTCCGTTTTACGTTTCGATTCACGTTGATTCACTTGGTCAGAACGCTTGTTCGATGGATATCGAGGACTTGTATATTCCAATCCGGTCATATCTCCTTTGGTGTGACACACTGATATTTTACTTTGCTTATGATTGTCATAAATGCACTGTAGCTGTACAAATGTATCTCTTATACGTGGTGGAGATCGGATTGGTACGATGGTTAGATGGGTAACTCTCTACCCAGTACGACTCACAGTGTTGGGGGAGACATTTTAGCGAAACAATAATCCCTAGTTGAGAACCACGTTGGGAGTACTTTTCAATAGCACTCCATTCGTTGGATTGGACGTTGTACTGCTCAACCTTGTGTGTCTTCTGTTAAGGACAGATTAATGCTGATTGCACGGTTTCCCTCCACCTCTTTCCTCCATTCCTAAAGCACTACCGTGACGAATTTACCCCTCCCACTCGTCGATGACCCTAGTTGTCTACCACCACCTTCAACATTCAAACAATCACCTTTAACCTATTAGTGTAATTCTCTCGGGCTCGCCTTTAACCTACATTTCTAAACCTGGCTTCATAATGATTTCAATTTTAATCTTAAAAGCGTAGTATTTGATTCATTTATTTGGATTAAATGAAAAATGAAAATACCTAATCAATAAATAAATACAATGACTGAGTGCTAACACCAACAGAAAGCTTCGACCTCGTAAAAAATTAGTAAGACAAAATAACTTGTTGGTATAAAAAATTACATTTGATAGAAGTCTTAAATTTTAAAAGAACGCCACCCATTCCTCCAATTGAGTCTTGCGATATTAATAGTTCTCCATGAAATGACATTTATTTAGTTTGAGTCATAAATATCATTTATTCCTTAATTTGGTACTTTGTAATATCATTATGTAGAGTTGATATCACTCTCTTGCTTCAGAAATATATCAGAATGAGAAGAGACCGTTTTCTATTCCAAATGGTGATTAACGCTCTATTCTCCTATTCTTCCAACAGTACGAAAAATACAACCTGGTTTCATCACTGGTAAACTTTTCCTATCATGCCATGAATTGCGAATGCGGACTTTTATTCCTATGTTTCAGTAAACCAATCATACCATAAAGTACTTAACGAAACACAAACTACAAAAAAAATAATGCCGCATCATCTCATTATCAAAATTGAACAGGTATTTATACACCGAATATAAGAATTATATTTTCCATTACATACCAAATAGATTACAATTAAAACCATTTCCTTAATTTTAATAAGTTCATTTCTTCATAAGAGGCGTATGAGACAATTACCAAGTCAAACAGGTCCGCAACCTCCGTTCACAACCCCCGCTACACTCCTCAATAGCTCCCTTCCCACCCTTTCATAGCCTTCAGAACGCATCCTTCACCCACACCAACCCCTCAACCTCCACCACTCACCCCAACTTCTCGCCCCTCCTCCAAAACAGTCAGGGTCCCCCACACGCCCCCAACGCCCACCTCCTGCCAAAGTCTCCCCTCCACCTCCTCCCCTCTCCCCCCCGCAACCCTCACCACCGCAGCAGCCATTCAACTACCACGCCACCCCCTCCCCTGCTATCCCCCTACCGAACCCTTCCCTTCAGCGGTACAACGCCTCCCCCCCCTCACCCCCCGCCATCCCATCCTCCCCTTTACGACCACATCTCCAGATAGGCATGGATCAATAGTGGGAGAGAAGGAAGAGAGAGATAGAGCGGCATGGGGATGGGAATGGCAGAGGAGTGGGGGAGGAATCTTTATTTTTTCTTTTCGGGAGGAGGAAATGGAGGCAGATGGAGGAGGAGAAGGAGGCAGACGATTTTCGCAATGTGTGCTGGTTCGGATGTGAGCGAATGGGACGGAGAAGAAGGGTATGGCATGGTAGTTAACAGGTGAAATACTGAGTTCGGGGGCCGATTGATAAAATATCGTGAGGGTAAATGACTTTATAGGAAGAGAAAGAGGATAATTTTGCCACCCCCGGCTACACAAAACACAAAAACTGCGCAGATTGTAATGGACGTGATAATTACGACTAAGAATAGTGAAATGAAGGCTAAGAAGTGTTTTCTAGGATGGCGAAGAGGTGGATATAGTGTTAGTTGCCTCTTTGTCAGTTAGATTTAAACAAAATCTTGAGAACAGCAAACTATTTTAGTTTTGATGATACTTGAGGGGATGGAGGATACAGAAGATGGGTATGACAAGGCAGTGAAGGGATGAAAAATAGAGTCCAGAGTTCATTGTTATAAAATCTTGGGGGTGGATGACTTTATTTGTCCAGAAAGAAGATAATTTTGCCGCCCCCGGCGACGCAAGACACAAACACAGTGCAGACAGTAATGAACGTGATAATCAGGCCTCATGTTACACGAGCGCAGTAAAGAGATGTTTGATACGGTGGTGAATAAGTGACATATAGAATCTGGAGCCGCTTGACGCTAATCCCGTGGGCAGATGACTCAAAAGGGCAGAATCAGGAAAAATTGGTCCCACTCCTTTCAGTCAGATTAGCTACAGCAGCAATGAACGTGAAGAACGTGGTTTTCAGGAAAAGAAAAAAATTCTGCAAGGAAAACGCGATGCTTAGCAGGTTCCGATTCAGTTAGTTTTCCATTCAGGCGGCAGAAGACTTTGAGAGCCGGAAAAATTTCGCTCCGGCCCTATTAGGTATATGGCTACATCGAGAGTGACGGTGATGAAACAAATGGCCTTTAGGAGGATTAAGGTCTACAAATGCGAATATGAGACCTCTTAGGAAATTATATTAGCAACAAACGATCATTATCAACAAACATCAATTCTTATGTTGTCTGGCTGTGGTCTTTCACTCATTCTTTCTCCAGCCTAACAACTCATTCTCTCAAAGGTCTTTGACATTAAGTCTGGTTTGCTTGATGTAATTTATGTCTGATCCTCAGTAGTATCTCTTTCTTAATGGTAGGCAGAGAGAAAGAGAGTGATTATAATGAAAAGAGAACAATGATAGGCACTTGAATGAAAGTGCAATACACTCAGAATTTGACTACAGATAGAAAACAGTAATGGGCGAATAGAAATGAACGACTGATTCTTCAAATTCTAATACCAACATACCGAGTAGTAAAAGTATGCCCTCACATCATACTCCGATATAATGCACATGGCAATGGTGAATGTTCATATTAATGCATCTTAAATGAGTTTGAATTAGCGACGCTGCTAAAATGGGAGACTTGTTGTCCGTTAACGCGGTATGGAGCACCTACGAAGAAATGGAATGATTTCTTTACCAACTCTGATATTTCCAAGTCGTTTGGATACCATATCAAACATGTTGTGTAAATAAATAACACTAAAACAAGATTCACGTTAAACCAGGCGATTCAACGGTTTCATTAGCGACGCTGTAAAAATGGAAGACCTGTTGTCCGTTAACGCGGTATGTAGCACCTACGAAGAAATGGAATGATTTCTTCCTCTGCATTACCAACTCTGATATTTCCAAGGCGTTTGGATACCATATAAAACATTTTGTGTAAATTAACAATGCTAAAACAAGATTCACGTTAAACCAGGCGATACAACGGTTTCAGGAAACCTTCAGCTCAGGAAGTCAAGCTACAACTTATTTAATTCAAAGCCCGTTATAAGAGCGGTTACTAAGTCTATTTCATGTCCACTTTCAAACTGGCGAAATTTATTCGATCTTCGAAGGTAGACGGCTAAAAATAGAAGTTATCTATTTCTAAAAATAACTCATTATTACAGGCTGAGCGTCTAAACGGATAATAATATAATAATTAAGTAGGTGACATCATGCGATACTGCCATTCCTAGATTTAGGGTATGATAGGACAGAGAAACACGGCAATAATATCGTGACTTTTGACCATAAAGAGGGCGAGAAAGACTAATGATGACATTAAAAATTAGCATCGAAACAAATGCCAAATATTTTTAACTACTAATTTAATTTATTTTTTTCAGGTTTTTTATTGTTTCTACTGTCATTGACTTTGGTTCATCTCCAAGATCTGATGACATTGACCATTGAAAAACTTGAATTGGGCTAATTGGGCAATACACATTTCGATGTACATCTAACTGGAAACAACAAATCCCAACTCGCAGATTTGTCATATCCTGGGAGAGTGCAATAATTTTACATTTATATGGTGGTGGAATTCTTCTGAAGGAACCAAGGAAATAATCATGTAGATGGAAATCAGACCGGAGCCGTCGAAAAAACGATTTCATTTCCTCAATGCTCATTTTTTCATATATCTTAATATCGATATAACGGTAACCGATAGCTATCGCCACAAAGCTAAATTGAAAAAAAATGGCTCTTGCGTGCTTAGAGTTCTGATCTTCCGACAAAGGAAAAATACTTCCGTTATCTGAGACATTATCTTAAGGTTGCATTGAGTATTTGGTAATACAAGAATTTTCATCACTTCTTTACACTCTTCCCTTTTTCTTGATAAGTTTGGCTAAGTTATCCTAGCCCAGACTCAAGATTAATGCAAATAATGTATACAGTAAAGAAAACGCAAGCAACATCTAAAACTTCCTTCGGTAATACATTCTCATAAAAAAATTGAATGCACGTATTAAGAGACTCTACGCTTTGATCTGAAAAGAAGCACACTTAAGTCTTAACATTTTGAAGCTACCATCCATCCAACTGGTTTGGAATGTAATGGCTCACTTTTTAAATATTTTATCCCTCGAGGATTCGCCTCTTGGAACTTGCATACAAATATTCGTCTCCCACACTAAAGTCTCTATATGGCGTTCCCGGGAAGTGTTCAAACGCAAACAGGATAGCTACATATACAGGAATCGTTCACCGACTACAGTTGTTTTTGATGGGAATAGGAGTAATAAATGTAGAGTAACCCCCTTGAAAAAAATTGATTTCTTTTTAGTCTTTCCAGTTTTTGCAGGTTTTGTGTTCCTACCACATTCACTCAAGCTGCACGTCAAAATCTCTACTTTAAGTCCATCAAACAGACATTTGTTAATCAGTGAGTAGGGAGGATTCTTAGAGTAGCGATATCAAGAAGCTTTACCAGTCTTTAAGAATTACAAACAATGGGTGGGAGCCATGCATACCCAACACTCGAACTATCTCTTCCTTCCCCAATCAGCTCTGTGAAAAACTTTTATCCGATGCCCTGCAGAAAACATTAACCCTTTATATGTTTTGCCTTATCGTAAAAAAACGCAAAATTATAATGAACTCATGCCACATGCATTTCAGAAAACTATCCGCAGCTAAGGAAAAGAGTTTATTCCAAAATGATACATCGAATATTACCTGTTTTCGGTGACCTCTGTACGGCAATTATATTAGTTCACAGCAATGCACAGCAAATTACATTGAGAAAATATCGAGCAGTTGTAGGAACACGCAATATTATATGCCAAAGGATATGGAAACGCATTTCACTGCCTCTTATTTGGACTACAGCCTTGAGGCAGTGTAGAGCTTGTGTGTTCCTCAGATCATCCAAGTTGTACAGGTGGGAGCAACAACAGTTGAATGTATAGCTTTTGGGTTTCAAATCGGGCTAGTGGCGAATTACGTGATCTATACATTCAGAGAATTCGCCGGAAAGGCCTTTAATCTATCTGGTGAGAGCAAATCCAACAGAGACAACTGTTGTTGTTTCTATGAGGATCGTCCACGCCAGATAAGTCGATGTGTGGGAACCAGACGAAAGGAAGTTCTCGAGATGATGTCACGTTTAAAATAAAATTGGATTATTTCTTCCCTTTTCAGCTGAATTTCCTCTTGTTCTTAATTTTTTTACGAATCCGGTTATTAATATAACTAAACACGTTCAATTCATCACACAATTGAAATTTTTATTTCGATGTGTGGAAGGCGCAAAAGTACTGATAAATTTACTGCAAGCTCCAGTAATTATTCACATTTAATTGCTTCCACTACTGATTGCCAATCTCAGTACAAAAACATTAAATCATAAAAGAGTCAAAGCAGGGTATCCACTTCTTTCTCCATTTATGAATCACTCCCAGTAATAATAATTGTCGCTATCTATTTAGAGGACTTGACATCGAAAGCGCCTTTTCGAAATTACCAATTCTCCCAAGGCTGGTTCCTTAGTTAAAAAAACTAGTGACTCATGCATCTAGTTTGTTCATAACTATGAATTACATCAAAGTGATAAAAAATGCCAAATAAAACCATTTGTTTTCCAGGAAATTTAACTGGCTTTCCCCAACTGCCGGCTACGTGTGTTAGCAACTTACACCAACAAATCATCTTAGCGCATTGCGAATTTCACAACCATTGACCTAGGACGTCTTGGTGCTGTGACTGATTAACACACCTCGCCGGCATTTGGGAGATCCAGGTTCTAGCAGAGTGAGTTTTCATGAGGAATTTATTCCATTTGGTGTATGACTTTGCATCTGTGCGTGCGGATTTCTCAGTGCTTCACAAATTTTGCTTGCCAAAGATTTAGAGGAGTAATGATAAAGTTATCATTTTATTTTAACACTGCCGTCATTTATTTTTCATCCCGTTTAGTACAAGATGACTGGGTCAAGTAACACAACGTCTCTTAGTACCATGTCAAAACTCCCACATAGCAATAAAATTGAAATAACATCAAACAAAGTGTGAATCAGGATAAAAAAATTAATGAAGAAATTCACCATACCCAATCATTTCCTTAATTACTTTCACCATCAAAGCGAAGGGATCAAAAGGTTTCTCCAAGTACATATGTAATCGTTCTGTTTAGAAATAAATACTTCTGAGAGTTTGTCTTTTTCATTTTCAAATGTTATGCAATATTCAAACCGATTTGATTCAATTTTTGTCAAATATTTCAAACGAGTGAGAACTGGTTCATCCCTTTACAAAACCTGACCCCCCCCCCCCCACCAATCACTCACACGTTTCCTCCTCGAAGCCCCGCTCTGACCGGATCCCTTACGACAGTCCTTCAACTCCCCTCCAAACCATAAACCCCTATAGTTTACCCTCCCCTCCGGCTTCCTTCGACTCCACATCGATTTGTTTTTCCGTTCTCTCCTCCTCCCCTTCTCCCCCCACTGAACACCTCCACCCAACCTCCGAGAGAGAGAGAGAGAGAGAGAGAAGCGCGCCGAACCTCGTGATGTGTCGGTGGTCAAAATCCCACCGCCAAGGTCAAGTGCCACAGGTTGAAAATTTCTCCTCTTCGATTTTATCGCGAGGCAGAGAGGCAGCTGGAGGGGGGGGAGGGAAGGGGGTGTTTGGGCCGAGTCAATCCGTCCCTCTCTTTTTTTGGATCGCTACCGTCTAAAAATAGCCGCGGCCGCGGCCGCCGCTCCGCGCGCACGTTTGTAGGGAAAGCATGAAATTGGTCGATTTCCCTCTCCCTGACACATCCTCCGCCCCTCCCTTACCTCCCATTAACTCCCACGAGCGAATCCTTCCATAGCCTGAATCTAACGTCGATCTATTTTTCTCCCTCATTTTTATTCCCTTTCCAATCAGATGCGATCGCCTCATCATCAGCCATCAATTGAAAGAATTGTCTCCTGTAGTCAAATGTGAATGGAACATCTTATTAGCTTTAAGAAGTTCCATTTCTTTAATAGGAAGGTTATGCAATGATTTGAGAAGCACTATATTATACCAATTACAATTCAAAGAGTTAAATTTTATATAGATTGAATCCAAAAGATAAGAGAAGTTTTATTTGGCGACTTAAAGTAAGTAATCCATTCTCTCAGATTATCGCATTAAAGTAACAGTTTCATTGCATTCGTAAAATTTTACTTAGATGTCTAAAATTTGGAGGGATTAAATAAATCCTTCCAGAATGATTGGCATATTTGAATGAACCAGTCACTCACCTCATGCGAGAAATACTCCAACAAAGATTTAAATGCAATTCTCACATGGATCATTTAACCTTAGCCGCAAAGGTTTGGACAATTACTCCCAAATTTAAATGTGATAGGCACTGCGATACCTATTTGAGTGAAAATTTATACCGCTGAGAAACAGATATGAAAACAATTGACAAATGTTTAATTTCAGTGGTGGGAAGGAAATTATTAGGTAACAGGGAGGCGCACTGGACTGTAGAAAGAGGAAATTTCAACCCTCAACCTTGAACGCAAGTAATTAAAAGGAACAAAAACGTTATCTTATGAAACGAATCTAATGCTTTCAGCATGAGTGAATAATTTATTAACTTCGGAGTAAAGACCATTCCTATGAGTTTTACTCGTTGTCTTTACCACATTTTTCGTGGGCTTTGGGTTACGAAAATGATTCAATATATGCCCTTCCAAGATAAGTAGTTATTTCATTCAATTCCCCTGCTATTATTTTTAAGGCAGTTATGTAAAAAAGTGAGACTAATAAGTATTCAAGTATACTCTGATTTCTCCCTGCATTTTTCCGCAGACGTTCACTCCAGAATTTTTACAGGCGATTCTCTCTGGCTATGTGATTGGCATAGAACTCATATAAACACGAATATCTACTAAATAAATTAATTTTTGCTCCACATCTGTAGTATCCAGGCCTTACTTTAAGTTAACCATGATATCATTCGAACAATTTTAACACTGTTCATAACGCGTAGGAGGAAGGTATACACAAAAGGGATCGGGTTCGTGCGGTAGGTAGAATGACGGATTCCCACGCCAAGTGCCTGGGTTTGAACCCTGATGGTTTCGGATATTTTTCATCAAAAAGCGAATAGACTTGGAATTTTTAAGACGAACAAAAACCACGATTAATTATGCGCAGCCAACCGATAGCATTTCAATTGAAAAAATTCACCAACCAAATTTTGGGATTAGAACTCGGTCCCCTCGACTATAAACCCATGTCCTGTTTGGTAGTTCCACTCATTCTTCCCTCCTCCTCAATCTCACCCCAACTCTGATCTTCTTTTTATTGCTAGAGCCGAAACAGACACTTTCAACCTTCCCACCAATAACTTCCTGCGGCCATCAAACCACAAACCACCCACGCTGCCTCCTCCAGTCAACTGAACTCTCCTACCCCCTCAAACCATCCGTTCCCCTGTCCCCCCCCCTCCCGCCTCGGTCCCCACCCCAACCCTCGTACCCGAAGCGGGAACCTCTGCCTTACCCTGCCCCTCCTTCCTTCTTACCGATAGCCTATAGTCACCACCCCTTCCTTCCTTCAAACCCTTCCCAGCATTCCCTCCTTTCCGAGCCGATCCAAAAAAAAACTCCACAAGAGCAGTCCATTTCCTCCACGTGCCTGGCTTTCATTCGCCTTCACTTCCCCCGCTTCCGTTTCCCCTTCCTCCCTGGCAAACGAAAACGGAGACTATATCAGTGACTAATCGTTTGCCGTGCTCTCTTGTTCATTAGATTTACCCTTTTTATTTCAGACTAAAAGAGATATTTAGGGAAAGAGGGAGAGGCGGCAGAATGTTTCCTCTCTTTTCATACACGCACCTACCGACAGTAGCCGCTCCGCTCTCAAGCGGATTAAAAAGTGCTACGTAACTATTTTTACTCAGAAAACTTGGGTCTTCTTAAATTATTTTGATGTCTGAGCGAGATAAAAGAGTTGACTTTCATCAGATCTTTGAAGAATAACGTCTGAGCGCGGCCCAACAGCGCATCACTTCGGGGACGAAATAATCCTTCCCTATGTTTCGCAAGGAGATTATTTTTGCTAGCGTTTTCAATTGTTACCGAGGTATGACTGTGTGGTAAATAACGTAGCTTTATGTAAAAATCATATCCCAGAGAACTACTGGGATAGCCAATGGACTCGATGATATCACATTGCGTAGCACAAAAATACACTAAACATTTTATAAGTATACTATCATATTTAACTGGTTACCTACTTATACACAGATAGCATAGAAATTACCAATATATTACTACTAATTTATCCATTTGGACCTTTAAATGGGCGATAATTCAATAACTGGGCAATAAATCCACAGAGTTCTCTATATTCATCAAAATAAAGGCATGTGGCAACAAAAACGTAGAAAAGAAAACCACAAATGTATTGTGTATTCGTAGTGTCACCTTACAGCTTTCATAGAAAGTTTTTAAATCACACGTTATATGGAAATTTTTAAAAATTATGTTCCTATCTCCGTAAAAGGAACTTATTCCACCCGACGGCTATGAGATATTATTAACAGATAAAAACACAAGGTTTTGTAGTAAATATGAAGTTAACGTGTGCGGCACAGTTGTCTAAGTCACTGCGCTCATACACACAGGCACACTCTTTATATAATGGAATCAGAACATTAGGCATACGCCCAAAAGGTTAATTTTCGTACCCGTAGGATTATGTTTGCCTAAACGGTGCGCAGGAATGGCTCGTGTAATGTTTCTCGACGCGCTATTTCAATTGCCATTTTAGCAGATAGGTATCCAGACAAAAGTCAGAACGAAAACATGATCATTGCGTGTTCTAATCTAATGTCGTGTTGCTTTTTTATCCTCTCAAACCCCGGGATCCTATGATGCGCGGAGCGCACCGCATACTCTCGCATTGATCCGAAATTTAGGCGAGTACTAACAGGAGAGGTGCGGATTTCCGGAAATCCCATCCTCTTCACCTGCTTTCGGCCCCACTCGAGCTGACGCAACAGAGAGAAAATTCATCAAGGCGCTTAATCTCACTCTTCTCATGTTTCTATCGCTCCCACCCTGGGCAGCGTTTCCCAGTCTATGGACATGTGAGAGCAGGGAAAATATTTTTACGCCGTAGAAGGATAAGACACAATAAAAACCAACATATAGCAGGATGCAAATTAACGGCAAAAATTATCGTAGAATGCACTCGATAAGACAAAAAAGTTCAGACGAAAAGGAATGGAAATTTACATCCTGAGAATATCGAATGGAACATGTTCAAATAATTGAAGACTTAACATTAAATCATTGTAGGAGGGGCAAAAAGACAAAGTTAAAATGCCATCCCACGTTAAACAGGATAGATTTGGTTGAGATAAAAATAGAATCAATATTTTTGATCGGTCAGAAAAAAAATAACCTTGTATTCAGCTTATACAAAACAACCAAAAGCCAGCTTTAAATGTGTTTTGGAGTCTTTTGCTCTCAGTAAACATTTTACAAATTCAGTTAAAGAAATTCCAAATACGTGCGGCAGTTCTCAAGAGTAACCCTTATCTTTAGGCCTGATTTCATAAAGTGTTCAATGAGACAGATCTGACTCTATTTTGATGAAATGTATACATGACATTTAAAAAAATATAGCAAAGTAAACGACGTTACGAAAAATATCACCGAGCAACGCAGTGGAACCCACGCACCCTGAAGGCGCAAGGATAATTACCAAACTGTCAATCCTCTGTTTTTCCATCTAAGCCATTTTCTTCATTTGCCAGCTTCACTATTTAAGGGCATAAATGAATAATTATAAGGCACGAGAGGGAGGAGGTGCGCGGGAGGTTGGGTACTAACAGGTACCATGCATTTATTCGCATGGATAAATAAAATATCAGATTGATTTTAGGCAATGATTAATTTCAATATATATTTTTTTAATTTCTATAATTTTCCAGATCAGGTTGTATAGTCAATGATTTGAAAACTTACAGATGGGTATAACTTTGCGGAACATAGGGTGCAGTGGCTCGAAAAAATTTGGGAAACATTGATCAAAGCCAGTAGCATATACATAGGAAGAGACGGGCATGGCTCAGATAGGAGGAAGATATTCAATGTGTACACCACGATGAAAAATGTATTTAATTATCAAATGGGCCGTAACAAGTAGGCACTGGCCAGATGATATTGATCATATGTAACCTAAATATTTCCTAAATAATACCAATCTATAGGGTTTGCTTAAATATATTCCTACACAAACAATACAAACATAAATAAATATAAACGCATAAATATATAATATTTTAAGTGAGTTAAATGCTTCCATTATAAATTTCATGACAAATTTAGGCGACTACTTAAAGATTTCTTCAAGTGACACATTCTATTATTTAAATTGTGATTAATTAGGGAGTTTTTCATCAAGTTTGTATTTTGTGCTTTATATTATACTCTGAATTGATGATCCTTCCGTCCTTTGCATTAGAGATTGTCAACTATATCTAAAACCTACCCACAGTCTTTTTAATTAATTTCTATTTTTAATATCCTGGATATCCCATTCAGCTTTCTTTTGAGTCGGAGAGATTCTCATCCTAGTAATGGGCGAGACACTAAAAGCCCAATTATGCTTCCTAAAAGATACATGGTGGTTTCCCGCTGTACTTTTTAAACCTTTTCATTAGCATCCCATTATGCTATTGCGTACTTCATTATCGGGGTAGCAAATGAGTAATTCGTGGAGGAAGGTCGGCGCGATTCGAAGGAGAGGAGGAAGTGAAGAGAATCGGGGAAAAAGGCGTTTAAAAGAAGACTAAGAAGAATGAGAATAGGAACTTCCTTCCCAATCCTCCTCCACCACCTCCCCTCTTCACCCTCCCCTTTGCCCCTCGAGACCCCGTTTGATCAGGATTCGAGCCCGCGAACAAACTTCCCTCCCTGCCTCCCTCACCCCCCGATCGCAAGGCGCGCAAGGAGTGTATGAATTATTGAACAAGCCCTGGTTCGCTCTCCCCCTGGATCTTTCCTCGTGTCTCCCCGACCCCTCTTCCACCCTCTCTCGCCTCCCACCCTCCTTCCAGCCCTTCGAACAAGCGAGAGTAATGGAGCGAAGCAACGGAAGTAGGTACTCGTCAATCGATGTCAGGATCATCGGCCGGATTGGCGCGAAAAAGGAGAAGAGAGGGGAAAAAAATACAACATGTGAATGAAGTGTGCGTGCTCGTGTGTGGTTGTGCGTGCGTGAGAGAAAGAGAGAGGGGTTGGAGGGAGGAGAGAGATGAAAAAGCGATGGCAGCAGCGTTGGAGTCGAGGGGATGTTTTCTCCTTTTTTTTGAGGGACGTCATGAGAAAAGAACAAAGGGACGAAAGAAATGGGAACTTGGGGAATTAATTGGCGCAACGAGAAATAGAATATTGGTCAGAGGAAAAGAACGAGAGAGTTCTTAACCTTCGAGTAATAAAAAACTGAGCAGGAGTCACCCGTTAAATGAACTGTGTGAAAGAAAGAAATGCGAAGTGAAAAATCTCTCCATTAACTGATGAAATTCACTAGGAAAAATCATTTTATTTGATCGGGATTCCAATCCGGATCACCCTAATACACTTTTGATGCGGCCAATTAGTTCACTTACTCCTTAGTGCCTCTATTCTCACCGGCTACCTGGTACTAACAGTAGGCCAGGCGTGTCTGCAGTAAACCCACGTATCTCTGAGTACTTTTGTGGTTGTAAAAACATTACTACAAAGAAGCATGCCTTCAGTGAAATGTACATTCGAGAAATGTTGCCTTCTGAGAGTTTTAGTAGGTTTTTGCTGGTGCATCATAGCAATATTGTCACATCATAAAATGAAGAAGTTAATTGTGTAATGCATATTGGTGATAACTTACTCCCAGCCACACACCCGTGAGGTTGGTTGGATAGTTGTTATATACGTAATTATAGATTTGGAAGTGTGTTAATCAATAATGGCCACAGGGTGCCAGCAGAACAGTTCAGGCAAATAATTTTATTCATGGCAAATGTTTAATTTAATGGTTTTAAGTGACGGTGCGCTGCGTCAAAAAATGCACTCGCTGCATATTTTTACAAGGCTAAGAAGCTTAGATGATGAAAAAATACCGAACAGAGTGGATATAAAGTCATGGAGTTATGTAAATAGAAAAATGATGAAAGCCAAACAGACAAAGGGAATCTCTAATATAGATATCCGACAAAGAGTAGGGTAGAGAATATTTACAGTATTTTACTCGATAAAATATTTACTGAAGGTTTACAAAAAAACTCTCTAAAGTAGAACAGACTAATTTATTGGACCAATTATTTGAAATAAGAGTCTTCATGGAACAGTTCTTGGAGGAGAGTTAAATAGGAGTAATCAGTGATTGGTGATTACGAATCACCAAGAAAGACCCAGGAATGAATTCGATTAAGTATATCTCGATGGATACCAAATGCAGACTTCTGATGGAATGAAAAAGCTGGGATGAGAGAGAAGTGTTGAGAACCATTGAAGAAACGTCGGGTTAAGGTCCATCTTCCAATTCAAATTTGTGTGTCTGCCTTGACATGACAAAATATTCTCTCACGTAACAGGAGATGCCATCGTTTCGAACTCAGACCAAAGGACACCTGTAACGATTGAAGACCGACGACACTTCAACGCTAATATACTCAAAGCGGAGCCGGAAGATGGGACCTAATACATCATGGCACTGTGCAAGCATTCGCTCCATAACCAGCAACAGAATTGATGGATGATTATCATGAGGAAAAAGGGAAAGAAAGGAGAGGCAAGGAGGGATGGGCGTTAAAGGAACCGAGAATGAGAAAAAAGACCAAAAAGAGAAAGGTGGTTTGAGCTTTCGAAAGAATGAGACACGATAAAAAGGGAAGAGGTAAGAGAAGCTTCGCTGTGGGCTCGAAGAACTGAAACTTTCACAAAACGTCTGCTGCTGTTTTCGTGTTATTTAATAGTGATTACTACCATCAGATTTCAATCCACTTCAACCGCTCTATTTACTTTCCAGATATCTTTACTAGCAGATATGCTCACTAAGCATAGAAAAAATATGCAGCATATGGAATCCAGTAAATATTAAAACTCGAACATTTCCACAATAAACAGTTGATTGGAAATAGGGCTAGGTTGATTTAAAAACTTTATGTGAGGCTACGATTCGTTTTTTTTATCAATAAAGAACCATTCTGCGTAACTCTAAAACAATGCCCATCTCTAATTACTTCTTTGACCAAAGAAAAATAAATTCGGCAGTATTAGGAGTGTTTTAACTTGTAATTCATAAATTAAAGACAATGTGAAGTCCCCCTTCCACCTCTACCTTGGCAGGTTATGACACCCAGAGACAGTTGGGTCAACACACATCCAAATTGGAACCGATTGCAACGGTACTCAACTTTAGTGATCAATTTGGATTCGGAGTTTCCACTGTGGCAGACATTGCGTCTTCCAAGAAACTTAAGTCCGAACTGAAGATAAGGTGATAATTTCTGTCCCCTGCAAAATTATCCAAAACTTTTGTCCGAGCAGGGTACAATGAAAGGGAAAACACTATTCAGCCCATTTTAGAGAAACGTCAGAAATCAACTAATATTCAGTCAAAGCTCTGAATGCAATTACGTCGAAATACTCCCATTCAGTAACTTAGTTTTATTAATCAATTATAACTTTCTCGACCAAATACAAAATAGATAACTACAAGATTCATGAATATGTGGTCGTTTATTAATTTAGTCCAAGCAAACGTTTCGCCAAACTTACCAGCGTCCTCAGGGTATTGAGCTTATGAGTATTGAACACCAACAAAGAAGTTCATTGGTGCTCAATATTCATAAGCTTAATGCCCTGAGGATACCAATACATTTGGCGAAACGTTGGCTATGACTAAATGCACGAATGACCTCATATTCATGAATCTTGTAGTTAGTTTTATTGAGACAGGTTCTTCCTTGAGGCGTCTAGCTCAAAAGCTTTCCACCAAAGGGTGGAGACAATCCTTGCCGGGCTTCCTTATTTTGAATGAAACGCTTTTATTCAGAGTTACCTCCTCCAATGTAATATGTAAAATCGGTTCAGACTGCGTCAGCACATGCCGCTTCATCGGGGCTTCCCTTAATCGTTGGTTCCCTCATCTCTCGGTGTGTTCACTTGACCCCGTAGTATTACCCTCTTGGGAACACATTTTGATATATCGACCCTGAAAAACTCTCTTCCGCTGTCACGATGGTTATGACACAAAGTCGTACAAATGAAAGGGTTCTGCATTCAATGGTACTTAATTCTAACATATCACACCTCAAATATTCCAGGGATCGAAGTATAAAATATAGCTTTTGGACTTAATAATATGGTACCATTCAATGTATTGATAGCAATAAAATAAAATACTTAGATTTGTGAGCGGCGGAAAATGATCCAAGTTATCGAAGCACCCCAGCCTGAAACTGCAACTACTACACATTTGGGGCGAGTACATCGTTATTAAATTTACCACCGGAATGAGACTAAAATAACTTGGCAAATCAACTCGCCTAGTAAGCTCTTTACTACTTACACTTCAACTATCCACACAGTATTAGTTGCCATGTAAAAATTCCGCACCCACAGTTTGCGCATCGAAAAAATACATTGCACGGATGAGGATAGAGGATGAAATGAAGCCTCTCATCTGAAGGCTTTGCACTCTCTTGAATAGACAAACCACGCCAAATATATTCCTCCTCCAATTTGCTCATTCTTGGTTTTATAATTAATATAATAATATATTGAATCAGTATGTTTCGACATAAAATTAATTTAAAACAGTTGTTTAGAAGTCTTGAACAAGAATAAACCTAACTCAGAATAGCAAAGAACACCATCAGCTGTAAACCCCTATACATTGACCTCAAAATATTACTTTTCTATTAAAATCATATTTATGTGCAGGTAGAATGGATAAGTTTATTTTAGCGTCATAATTAGAGATGTCACGATTTGATACTTGCTACGGATTAGTGTTGCCGACTTTTCCTGGAATTATTGTCTCATGTTTATTTGATCTATTTTACTTCTTGTTATTTCTCCTAATCTTTAACATTAAATGCACAGTAAAAGGCCAATGCCAGTATTTTTTCAATATTAGTAAAATACATCCAACCTGGTCACATGCTTATGTTTTGCCATCACGCAGCAGCTCTTCAGCTTACGTAGTAACAACTGGGGGAGATAGTTGCCACAACTCATCAAATATGATGTCATTCTTCTAAGGCTTCGGATATTACAAAATATTTCTTTCACATGCACTCAAGGAGAAACACTTAATAGACCTTAAATGGTTTCATCAATGTCGTTTTTGCCATGTAAAAAATTTCATGAGCAAATTTTTGCAATAACTTACGTGACTATACGAACAAGGAGCCAATGCCTCCCTAGCTTGTCAGAAAACGGCTGAAGTCGTCGAAGTCAAAATCTAAGATCTATTAAGCCACAACATAGGCAGTGTATTTGGCGTTGTATCTGGCGCACACTTAAGCACATCAAAGTATATTACCGCACACAAAGGGCGTTTGATGATACGACCGAAGAGCACAAGCGAAATATTTTGTAACCGGCCAGTGAATAGCGTTCTGTGGGCGCACCACGATCGCGGCCGAACGTTTGGTGTGTAAGTGGTTGAATTCGTTCAAAATTATTATTGCTAAACTTAATATTTTTATCATACAGCAATTTAAAACTTTACCATCTGCATGCATGATGCCATACTTGAAAAGAAAAAAACTTGTCAAGAATCACGGAGGCCACTTTGGACTTTCATTTGTTGTTTAACGCACATCAAATTTTTTGTTCAGATGTGCGCGGGGTCACACGAATGGATGCAAGTGCGCAGCTGAGTTGCAAATTGATTAGCGAATTAGATCGAATGGAAAGTAGCAATTATTAAAACACTGCTTCGGTCAACCAGTGACAGGAATATCACCAGTGTAAAACAGGTACACTTTGAAATATCACAAGCAAAAAGGTATCATTCCTGGTTCGTTTGCACACACGCTGAGTGAAGCTTCTTAATGGGTCAGATGATGGTAGGGCAGGAAACACTAAGCCACGGGTAGCGCTTCGGGTAAATGGCTAGCCGAAAAGAGGTATACCTATATATAATTAGGCAACGGGGAGGTCTCGCGAGTAGCGAACAAGAGACGACCAGCAACCGTGGGAGGGGGGGTGGAATTGGGGGGCAAAAACGGCGGGGACGAGCTCTCACTATAAGGACTCTGGCGTAACTTGTATGTCCTCCTCAGCATGCAAATGAGAAGGGGGAGTAGTGGTGGCGTTGTTCGGAAATTTATCCGCCGTTGTTAAGCGGGGCCCCGAGTTCTCACGCGTAGCGAAGCCCGCCGTGTGTGACTGAATTAAAGCTCTTCCTCTCCGAGTAACGAACAAATCTCTGAGAGCCTTCCTCACAACAAGGGAGTGTGCCCGACACGCCCCTACTCCCGCGCAGCCGACACTCCCCATTTGTTTACGCGCGGCGCTGGGCAGCTTCTTATTCGGGTGTTACGCAAGGGCACCGCAACAGACATTAGGTTTTGTTTTGCATCCAAAGGTCTCTGCAAGCAGGACGGAAGATCTAAGGATAAGACTGAGGTGCGAGCAAACGAAAGAATTGAGTACTTGAGTAAACGTCTTATGCGGCAATGGGCGATGCGGTCAGTGCGGTCAGATTGTGCGATGAGGTCAGAATAATGGTTGTGGCTACACATCCCATTGCATTATACAAAAGCGCTGAATTAGGTAAGACACAAATTTCCCCTCGGAGCCCTAACCATGAGCAAGTGCCTTATTTAAATTACCTTGGATGTGAAATGTCCCCTGTAACAGGTCAAGATGCCGAAAGTAAACTTAATAACCTCAAATAAATCCATGGGAAAGTTCATAGAACTCTTAAAATAAAGCAGAAAAATAACAATTGAAAGTATTTTTATAAAATAACTGCTATTCCGGAGTTTCTCTATGTAAATGAGAAGGGTCCTGTCAAAGCGAAATAGGAAAAACAGCATTTTGGTTCTTTTCCACTACTTAGTTGCTTTCTATTTGCTCTTGTGCGACACCTATTTAGCGAGTCAACGCTTGCTTTTCTTTCCCTCTAAGAAGTGAATTTTCAAAACAGATCAGCGGCAGAATTAAGGTCATAAGATATGATCCCGTTGAGTCAAAAGACAAAAAATGAACTTCGGTAATTGTATCCATGACTGATTCTGGGCATCTAAAACGCTGACAGAGAACATCTCCGTTTCTTTTTCATGAGTGTTCTGCATATTGTTTTGACTCATTTGATAACGATGCACACATGGCTTCCCTTCGAATTTCCTCTTCGTTTTCAAGTTCTACTCGCAAAAATGCAGGAAAAGGGTCTAGAACTCCTTAAGGTTTAATGATCATTCAAGAATTACAAACGATTTGAAATGCTTCCCCATCGAAAATGCAGATTTCAAAGAAACAGATTTTTGGTACGCAGCAAGATTTATGAGCTAATATTTTGAAAATACGAAGGTTTCATCATCTGCTTCTTACTGTCAAAACTGGACCAAAGATTTTACCTTGGCGTCCTTCGTAATTTTTCTGATGAACTCCAAACTTTATCTTTCACGGTCGTTTATCCTTGTGGTTTTTCGATCCAATGCAGGTTTCAGAAACGGCAGTGTGTTCGCCTTAACGTAATGTAGAAATTAGCGCAATGTTACTCTGATACAGAGGTTTATGCTTCGCCACATCGAAGGACTGTAGTCTTAAAGATAACCATGCGTGTTTAACTTTCGTGTGAGTACGGAATCCTCCCTATTGTGGAGAAGTAGCACGGTAATTTGGGAAAACGTCGTTTTAACCGCTATAAGTAGGACCTATTACGAACATTGGAAGGAAAAAGTTTCAAAGGCGTGATGAATACAGCAGCATTGCAGATTACAGGCAATATACAACTAATAAAGAATGAAACAGAAACGTGCTCGATAAGTAAAAAAATACAACTTCCGATGGCCTGAAAACACAAGAGCGCCTTCTCTAATAAAAACGTGTGAAGCGCTCACCCAACCAAGATAAGCAGCTTATTTAGGAAAGGCACGAGGGTTTGACGGGATAGGACTGAAAAAACGAGGAAAAAGGATTTTGCATGTTTAATTATAGGGCATCCAGTGATTGGACGAAGGGTTTTTGAAGGACCCTGATAAAAACATAAAAAAATCTTGATGGACTTAATAGGAACAAAATAAACATCGCTTTCTCGTCACCACTATTTCCTACATCGGAGCGTTGAACCTTCCAGCAAACTTATGCCGACCAAAACTTCACCTATTTTTCCTCCCCCAGTCAAGCTTATCCAACATTCAATTACATGCCGCTCATTACCTACCCTCACACTATCCTATTCAACCACCCAGTTTCATCAAACATTTCTCCACTACTTCCTTCTTCTAACTTCAGCATCGCTTACTGGTGACTAGTGGCTATCCAAGTGGAGAATTCACTCATCGTTAATGTCGAGAATTGAAGTCTCGTCCATAGATTTGATGTCCTGTAATGAGGGCATTGTAAGAAAAAGTCCACAGACCATATCGATGATTTTCATTTGCATAAATGACGTTGACATTTTACTTCCAATATAGGACCTCTGAACAAAAAATGTAGAGGATAAAATGATGCATCAATTGACCTAATAACAATAATCAGGCAAACATAGCACTGTTGATAATTTAGTTTATATCATGGCATCAGTTCTGTTTTAATCAAACATTTTTTTAATCGGAATGCCAGCATTCACTACCTGCGCAAGAAATATCCTATCCGCAACCTTATTGTATCGACCCTGTAAACCAAAATAAATACCTCAATTACGTTATACGCTATAATATCATACAATCATATCTAAATTACCAGTAATTTTATTTTAGCTCACCTATCTATTTTCCGACCAATACTCCTGTCACAATACTTCTATTTCCATTCTAGTAGAAAATCTCTATTTGTTGGCTGCATCGACGTCAATGGTGTTTTAGTAAATTTCCCACGAAAATTTATAGGAATTGCACACTATTAAAAACCATGATATCAAAATGTTTTGGTGCTTAACTACATTTTTAAGGTTTGCCTTTAATTAAGAAAACAACCAAAATTCTGTTGAACCTGATTAAAGATGCCAATCTCCCTCGAGAAGTCAAATGTTCCATGAATATTTAGCTGATGGCCTCTTAAGATGCAGCTTTCATCCTTAGATTACTCATATTTGAGACGGACGTAATGAATTTTAGTGCAATCGAAAAGAATATTTTTCTTTCAGTTGAGTGGGCTATTCCGAAAAAATCGCTTTCTATGAAGGAATGAAAGAGCTGGAAAGTTTTGCTCGCAATGAAACTAGAATAAAGCAACACTAACCATCTTAGTACCACAAAAGCTTACATATCATCTTCAGCTTTATAGAGAACGAGTGCCACTGGATGAAAAAACAACTAATACACGTAGCATTAGTAATATATGCATTTTGCAGAAACATTCGTTTTTTCTCTTTACTGCAACCAAAAAAACGAGAAGGTGTAAGGTCAACAGTTATGCATATATAAGGCCGGGAAAGGAAGCCACATATTTACATTTTAAATTGTTTCCACCGAATAAAGATTTTTTTATGATTACATTTTATTGAAGCATTCCCTTGATTTCTGAAAGACCCTACTGTGAATTAGTGCTTCCAAAATAATTTAAGTAAAATTTAAATAGAGCTGCGTCCACGTCAAAAAGCATTTTATATTCACATTTCCCGAGTATTTCTGGAATCCGAAACATCCATTTGCCAATCGTCCTCGAGACAATAAGTAAACGCACAAAGTACAAGTGGTTGTAAAGGAAGGTCTCTGGGGAGTGTTGGGAATGGACGTTGCGAGCAAGTGAGTGAAATGCAAACAAGACAAGGCGAAAGGCAAATCTCATATTGACTCTCTCTCCCTCCCTCCCTCCGTAACTCGACAATTTCTCACTCCCTAACCTTACGCTCTTCAAATCCTAATCGTCGCTCGGTCTTCTCTCACCCACAACCTTTCGAAAACAGTTACAGAGCCCTTTACCTCGCTCCCAGCAGCGCCAACATCCCTTTGATGCACGCCACCACATTCGATGGCACGAGGGGAGACAGCGGTGGTGCGCGTCGCAAAGGACGGCGAGAGATGGTAAGGGGGGGATGGCACCACGAAGACAAGCAATCCGCATAATTGGGTGCACGGTGACCGTTCACCACCCGCATCATCGCACCATACTTGGTCTCTTTTCATTCCCCCTTCAAACTTTATCAGCTCGGCAATGCATCAAGTTCATGGAGACTCTTTTCCCTGTCAGAGTTTCACCGTTTAACTATCAAGCTGTTGAAATTAACACCCTTCGTGCTTTAATTTATGCATCGAAAACTGTCTGTTATTTGCTCAATTTACTCATGTCTGATGAAAGAAACATTTTTGATCCGCTTCACAATGTCCGGTCAGCTTAAACCATGAGACTGTGTAGTCTGTAGTTTATTTGTGGTTGAACGATAGCTTTGATGTAAGCGGGTTTTGAGAACTTTAACGTAAACAAAAATACTTCTGAAGCGGTTGGTCTTCAAATAAATAATTTAACCACCTCTTACCGAATATTTACAATTTTATTTTTGCACTTTAATAAAATTTTTCAAATTGATCAGATATTACAAACAATGTTTATGAATGCATTGATTGTGAAGAAATTTGACAGAGCAGACTGAATATAATGCACTTAGAAACGGTAACAGTTTGTTTAATGTTTCTATTTAGAGTGAAAAATTTTTATACATTAACTAGCAAAAGGTACCCGTTGAAACTCAACGGGTGTGAAAAACACTGAATTTATTATTTACGAAAGCCACCAAACTATAGAATACTGAGCGGTCTTCTTTGAGTCGTCTTCTGAGAGAATGAACTTAATCGCTTCCCTTGTGTACATACATATATTTGCATTCAATTACTTATTTCAGTTGCGATATTTATTTTCGATATGGGCGTTGAGTATCTTCAAACAGGATTGGAGAGTAGGGGTACAATTCAGCGGTTGAAAATGTCAAACGGATCATTTGCTGCAGCAGCCATGTTTATTTGACCAATTAATCCTCCGCTACCTGGACTGCGTCTTAGGCGTAAAGGGTAGCCATAATCATTGGTTTCGTTTTAAAATCAAAAATATATGTTGCTTTTTAGGGAAATTGTCGATTTTCATGCATGGATGGCGTTCATTGAACAGAATACCCCGTTCATCTTTCGAGTAAGATGAATGTAGTGAATTTATTACAGTTTCCGCCATATTAAAACAGATTGAAGTTTTGAAACAGACGGGTCAATATTTGAACCAGATTCATAGCTGGGTACCCTTTTGTGGTTGGGTTGGGATGAGATTTTTGCGGTTCTTAGTGTAACCCGAGAAACACCGCGGGAAGGTGACCGACTTAGTTTCCCATTTTTCTTGATATAGGTACCATTTAAGCGTATTTTTGTGTTGGATTTTTTATTTTTTTTTCGTTTAATGCTTATAAACACTGGTCATCATAAAAACATTGGTATCAGCTCATTAAAAAATAAACTTAAACATTATATTTACGGCATTCCCGCAGGAGTGTTGAATGTATACTTATTGTAAATATGCATTGAATTTATCGATTACCCACCTAAGCAATCCATCATGGGGCCCTTAGGATTCTGGACCCATTGGGGCCCATGGGACTCTAGGCCCTTCTTATACAGATATTCTCTCAACATGATATAATGGGCCTGCGGGAAAAAATGTTATTTAAAGAAGCGTGAATATCTTTTGAAAATCAAATATTTGGTTGCCAATGAAATATGATATTGTTGATTTCAGAGAAAATGTGAGATTTTTCAGCTAAAAACGTGACTTTCACACGAATACGAAACGTAATAGAAAACCGATTGAAAGAATTAGAATTTTCACTTATTCAGCCATCCGATCAAAAAATTCCAGCCCTCTTATCTTGAATGACAGTACTTTTAAAAAGAAAAAATAAAACCACTGCACCGAACCCAATGATTAGCATGAACCACCAGAGGGGCCTTTGGGGGGCCTTTTGGGACCCTGAGGGCTTTTTAATATAGCCTATATTATCCACAGATATATTTTCTACCTACATGCCAAATTTCAGCCTAACCCGTCCAGTAGTTTTTGCGTGATTGAGTAACAAACATCCAAACATACATACATACAAACTTTCACATTTATAATATTAGTAGGATTATTCTACTTACTACCACACTAATAAACATGCCTTCTTATAAACTCTTCCAGAGTATTCTTCACTCGCGAATTTTAGTTACTCGTATAGTACTTAGTAAGAAGATTCTCTGCTCTTGTAAGCCTCGGCCAAACTACTCAAATCGGTGCCTAATTTTAACAATAAAATTTACCATATATTGTCAAATAATTACTGTAGAAATTCTGATGACTTCAAATTCGAAATTTTTCACAAGAAATCTATCGTAATAGCCAGATTGTATTAAAAAATAATTGGTGGAGAAGAGCTGGTTTTTTTCCATAATGATGTTTTTGCAAGTTATTAACGATAACTTTCATGGAGTTCTTCAACTTATTGTTTCACAATGGCAACAGGTATGTATCCCAACGAGGAGTAAAGGAAATATAAAGTTTTCATCATTCATTCATCCTTTACGGCGTAAAACGTCGCAAATCTACCTTCCATTTCCTCGTCAAAAGTTCCATGATTTTCCAAAGGCAGTGGCATGAGACTAATCCGCTGTCCTCACTGCATAGAATGGTTAATTCCGGAGCTGTTCGGATGAGGTAGAATGGTGATTGGACCACAAGGGAGCGGTAAAATTTCCAGCGGGGTCGTCGTAGTTCATAATGGCCTTTTAACATTGGGTTGGGTTAGCGCGACATCTGTTGGAGGCCTCATCAAACGGAGAGTGGCGGGAAGGGGAGGGAAGGAGTGTGGGGGAAGGGGGAGGTCGGAGGAAATGGGGACAGACGGGGGTGGAAAGGCAAAGGGAATGATGACGCGAAGCTGAGGGGGATGTATGTTAAGGGGTATCTCCAGAGCAAAGGGTATTTTGGGACATTCATTTTGGAAAGGGGTGTCGAGGGAAGAGCGCGATTTTATGCGCCTGTAGAGTGAGTTAACTCACGCAATGGAATTCGTATATTTCGTTCCGATTTGTCTTTGCACGCGTGATTGAAAGCTTCGAGAGTTTTAGAGGGTGAATGGTAATAGGTGTCACCGTGGTGTAACAAAAATACGCTCTAAACGGCATTGGATGATTTTATTTCCTCCACTCAAAGTATCATATGAAATAGTGAATTAAATTACCATGTAAGATTCCCAAGACCGCGAATTTCCATGCAAATAATGCAAATGAAACTTAGGCTATAAGATGAGAAATATGAGATTTTTTTCTGCATGGCAATATTGTTAAAGTTTCAATTTTATTAACTGGTTGCGGAAGATATTCGCCCTCAGTTATTCCTTTCTAAATTCCTAAGCCTTTTATACAAAAAAATCCTGAGGTTTTTTACTAAAAATAATCCGACAGTACGTAACCCACAGCTAGGACATCATTTTGTTCTAACCTTTTACTGCCTATATTAGAAATGTTATATCCAACTATACTACTTGAGTTTAGTTAATGTAGTTTATTATTGATTTTAAACGCTTTTTTCATAAAAGGCTTCAAAAGACAAAGATAAGAATAAAAAAGGAATAGAACGATAGTTTCATCACCACCAAACTTAGTATCCATGATTTCTGAAAATGATGATTGTTTTTACGCCGTGAATCAGTTATCTCAAGTGAAATAAGGGGGTGACAGGAAATATATAACAGGTTGAGGAAAGAGGCTGCATGACAAGAAACAAGGCCATTGTAAGATGGACGGCGGCGCCAGGGGTGCAAGATGCCGGCTCCCGAAATCCGCTCGTGCCTTTGACAAGGGAGAGGAGGGGCTTCTCAGACAGACCCTGAGGCCGTGAGGGTGTCAGCAGGGGAAAGAGGGCGGCGGAAGGATAACAAGGGTGAAGGAGAAAGAGGAACCCGTAGGTGAGTTGTGTGTCGTCTCCCTTTGTCACCAATGTCTCCCTCGTTATCTCCTTCCTTGCTTCCATTAAGAACATCTTAGCTCGGTGCGGTGAAAAAATGGATATGTACAAGGTTATCTAATCAAGGTAAGAGTGGGCGAGCTGAATTTGTGATAGTGAGACTTTATGAGATGTAGACAGCACCCTACACTAACCAGCACTTAGTTTCGTCTGCATAGGAGAGATAATTTGAAAATGATGTTTGTATCAAACATCAAAGAAGAAAGAAAAGCAGAGCAAGCAGTCTATCTGCCTCACATTTCGGCTCTGTTGGTTTCTACGGGGTTGAAATAACGTCCTCTTGCCGCCCTGAAACTCTCGTTAGTAACACTATGAGGGTAGTCTGAGCGAGATAAAAATGTTATACACAATTCAATAAATTTTACTTATTGCAGAGAAAAATAACTCACCTTCCTAAAGATACCAAATGATCAGCTACTAACCGCAAATTTGTAGGATAAAATTACCAAAATTAGACATTGTTTTTCATGAAATATGGTGAGAGTATACGTGCCAGATAGTCTTCTTTAAAAGATAAGGCATTCAAGGTGAGTAGAATAGTAGGCGATGTCAGCTGAAAGTGAGAGGGGAAGTGCATGACGACTCACACTTCCATGGTGTTGCGGGAACCGTGGCTGTACGAGTTTCCCGTTGCATTACTCCGCTAAAGTAGACCATTGAATTAGTTCGCTTATATAGAAGGTGTTAATAAGAGAGCAACAATATGTCAGGTAAAACTTGTTCTGGTGCTGTGTGCTCGAACAGCTTTCATAAAACTAAAGGCTTGAGTGTGGAGAACTATATCGGATATTTCAGTTTTCCTAAAGATCCGCATGCACGGAAATTGTGGGTGAAAGTATGCAAGAGGAAAGATAGCTGGAATCCGGACAACGGACACGTGTGCTCAGTGTATTTTAAGGAAGAGAATTTAGAAAGAGATAATGAAATTATCAAGATCCAAGAAAATTTTAAAACCCGGAGGTATTTTATCTGTGTATTCTGTTCCATCCTATTCTAGTAACCTTGAGCAATTCTAACCCACATATCTGATAGTAAACTTACCATGGTGCAGTCTGTATCAATTCTCAACAATTTAAAAATCTTACTTGTTAATTCACCCCAGTTATTCTTACGGCATTGTACAAAAATCTCAGATTATGAAGGTGTTTTCAGTAAACGAAATGAAAAATGAATAAACTCATCGACTCATGCGTGAATACTAAGTTGACTATTGATAATTATAGTCGTATCATACAATTTTAGGCTATAAATACTAAAATATTTCCTCCATCCTTCTTACAGCTTCTGAAATCGAAAAATTATATTCGAATATGGACTCTCATCTATGTATAGTGTGTCATAATGACTGGTTGAAAAACATGGCCTTTGGAAAGAGAGAAAGAGGAAATTGTGACGTTTGAAATATGGAGATTGGAGATTGGAGAAGATACAATAGACATAAAAAATAAGGAAAAAAGAGGTGTTGAACGGGGTTAGAGATGATGAAAAAAAACTTCTAAACGCCATTTGGAAGAGAAAATACAATTGTAATGGACGTGGATTGAGCGGGAAAGGGATAATAGGAACAGCTCTTGAAGGATCGGAAGACTGAGAGAGGAGTAAAATTGACGGGCTTAGTCACACTGCTTAAAATCGAGGGAACCGGATTCAAATCATGGTCAAGACCAATTACTTTTCTTTCGTAAAATTTCACGCTTGAGTATGGATTTATTGAAATAACTTTTACAAACCACAAAAATACAACTCACGACCCGGGTTTCAAGGCGTGAGTTGGATTTTTGTGGTTTGTAAAAGTTATTTCAATAAATCCATTTTAGAAATGAATTACAACAAAGTTACCAGAGAGAGTGTTTCATTCACGCTTGAGAGTTCATATACAACAAAGACGTCAATATGACAAGTTTGAAAATGAAGGATAATAAAGAGAAATGTTAAATTTCTTTGCAGGTAAAAACGCTAACATTTACACCCCCCACCCCCACCACACACCCTTTTGAGGTGGCTTGTGGGGTAATAGGTAGATGGAGATGTTCAAGACAAATTGATAGAGAAGGTTAGGAGAGGAGAGTAGAAGGAGATTAGGAAACAAGCGACGGACAAAAACGGAATGGAGACAACAACGGCGTACGGAACCGACTATTCGGCAGAACACCTGATGATGATGATCTCTATAATGGCGAGGGAAAAATCTCGCTCGAACCACATTATTTTTTAAATTCTCGTGCTTTGAAGAGGGTGAAGGGGTGAGAGATTGTTACGTGGCCAGGGGCGGGGGAGGGCGGGCGGAGGGGGCGTAACCACGGAAGAAGAGAGGCAGGCAACTAACATTGAGAAGCTCGAGGGCTTGGTTGGCAGGGGAGGCAGACGTTGGTTTCCCTGGGGACGAGTTGGGGAGGTTATTAAAGAGATGGAGGCGACAGAGAGGGGGAAGGAGAAGGAAAGGGGAGGAGGAAAGAGGAGAGAGGGGGAGGGAGTGTATAAAGGGGAAGAAAAAGCTCTAAAATTCCCCTCTGGCCATTTTCCTCTCCCCCTCCCCCCCTCCACTCCCCTTGCGTGCGTGATATCCACACACCAACAAAAAAATAAAAAAAAACGTTCTCCACCTCAGAACACGCGTGCGTCCTCATTTCTCTCTCTCTCCCTCGCATATAAAGGCGACATCATGATATGAGTCGAGCACGTGCGGCTTTCGAGTAAAAGCCCCGGAATAAAATCTTTCCCCTTCCGATATTGATAGAGGGATATTTCCATTCACGAGGGGCAACGGTGGCTGTTTCCAAACATTAGGAAATTAAATTAAACTAATTCACTTTCTCATGTTTAGCCATTACACGACCCCTCTTCAACTAACTCCGTGACTGTTGAGAGAGACTTTCACTTTATCGCCTTCGATATAATTCTCCCATGGCTTCCGATATAACATTTAAAAAGTTAACTTTTGTGTGTGTTTATGGAAAAACACTTATTATACAATGACAACAGGATGTGCCTGTGTCATTTATGCAAAAAAAGTTGATTTATGAAACGATTTCTTCCAAGCAATATCCAGATAAAATCTTCCAGGCAGAATCCCATAAGAGCGAAGTTCCACGGATGTGAATTCATTCTCCTTGACCGAAGCTCGGACCCAGTACCCTTGATATCGCGACATGTGCTTTTGCCAGTCAACCCACCTAGTTACTAATACTCCCACCTTTCTGTTACATTTTTTTCAACATTTTCCTCATAATACGAGTGCCTACGAGGTTGTCATTTCATAGCATATTTTAGGGGCAGCTCAGAGTAACTTGCAGCAAGTAATTTCAACACCACGTAGCTAACTCAATGACTTCACTGCAAAAAACATCAATTTTTCCGACCAATAGTACCCAGTGAAGATGGCACTGGTCGGCTTATATTTCACAGTTATTCAGAAGCATAGAATTTAAAATTCTTTCATAAAAATTTCAGTTCCGTGCAATTTAAACTGAGGTATTAACTAGTCGAATAATATGTACTGGAACCGTAGTGGCATTAGATTTCTTGGACACTCAAATCTTCCGTTGCTTTTTGTCTTTTTTACTGTGAATTATTTAAAAACAAGCACTTTGGTTGATATTTTTGGTCAAAAAATTAATCAAAATATTTCGAGATGTATTGCGTGTTATTTCAGCGATGTATACTGATCCCACTCTAGATTCTACCACTTCTTAAGCGTTCCTTACATTACTTTTGTTCCATTTCCTTAACATACCCTTCTACTTATATGCAACTCGTATTTTCATCAGTAAATTGGCACTTCTAAATCGAGCCCAGGTAATTTGGATTGGGCCAAATTACACGTTCAATGGTGGTCCCAATTATACGAAAAGAAATAAAGCACGAATGGCGGAGTTCCACAGTGGCATATTTAAGTATATTAATGAGAATTTTTACACGTCTCGAGGACTTATAATTAAAAAACAGCAATTTCTGCACTACAACTAGGGTGAGCAATTTCGATTTTTATGATTACCTCAGGAGAAAGAGCACAAAGAAAACGGACAATTCCGATCATCCCGCCTTGGATATTAAGTATTCGACCCTGATATTTGAAACTTGGAGGGAAGATATTCAAAAGTAACGCTTTTATGACATTGTAACACACGTGTTTCTAACTTTAGTAGGTAAAAAGTAAAGCTGTTGGTCTTAATTATACGCTGGTCTGAATTACACGGACTTTCCCTAAAACGTTTACCACGGTAAACCTGAAACCGGTCGTGCCGCATGAAAATATTTTTGAAATATGCACAATATGCGTTCGGTATTTCATCTTTCGCATTGCACCTTTGAACAGGGAGTTGGGATAGGAATAGCAATGCGACGCTCTTTCTTCAATTTTGAACACATCACCGACGGCCGTGAATAAACGCCACGGAGATAAACATCCTGGAAACATCCGCATCGAAGAACGGAGAACACTCCGCTGTTTCCGCAGCCGGGCGCCATCAATTAAAAATGCAGCGTATAGATGACGATGTGGGAAGGGAGACGGAGAAGAGATAGTGTGAGCCACGAAATGAACAAAGGAAACGCGATACATAGATGAGCAAGCATTTCAAAAGGAAAGCGTGGAGGAGGAGTGGGAAGCGAAAAACAAAATGGAGATGAAGGAAATCATTTACGAATCGATATTTATAAATAATTTTCCTCCTCTGGGAAACCTCCTCTGGGCCATAGCAATAAGAAATAATATTTGCCAATGCCTCATTTCCAACATCTTGAGTACATATTTTAGTCTCATCGGGATTAAAATATATTCACTGTATTAGTAAATAATTGGCCACTGATATTTTATAAAATGCATAATCAAAATATCACATGCAAAGCAACTTTACCTTTGAGAGTTTTTCAAGAGATTTCGCTAATTGTTCGCGACTCAGATATTTTGAATAATTTCGGTTAAATACGGCTGCCATGCTTCAAATTTATCACAAAAGCCGGCTGGATGTTGAAGTCTCTGATCCACAAAGGTGAGTCGTACGGTTTTAAAAATACGAGCGCATTTTTTCAAAGATATGCAAGAATTCTCATTTGAACGGCAGAAGGACTGTGCATGCGTGCTTACTCCGTTCAAGTTTTAAAAATTTTATTTGGTCACCTGGAGATCGCCAATTACAGCCATCATAATCTAGGTTAGTATAGCTATGCTAAATCAAAAACATCCTTAATTTTCAGTGGTTAAAAACATATTAAAGGTGATACTAACACTTCAAAAGATTCTAGATTATGCTCAATTTTGTGGTGCGTGTTTTTCATAGTAGGTTGTTTCGACGCCATTTTAAAATAGTGCTTTTTTTACTAAAAATTTCCTCTGAAGCAAAGAAGTAGTCTTGATGGGTTTTCATATCCATTAAGCAAAAAATTAGTCGGAGACCGTCGTTGACGACGCCAGTGAAGGTAAGAGAGTCTTGTTTATGCATTGTGTCAGTCAATTTTATGTGTTCCTATCCACTTTCTTTCTACCTTTCTGTATAAACATTTATGTGAGTATTTGCCGCTCAGTCTCTTTTCAGGCGTATAAAAATTAAGTTATATCGAATGGATTGTTGGACGAGCCCTATTCCTGATGCCGAAATAAATTATGAGTAACAGTACATCAAGCGAGGATAGCCTGCGCGCGAAATAGGGTTACCCAGGGTCCGGACCATAGCGAGATAATTTCAATCTTCCGCTCCAAATACGATAGTGTGAAGGATGGGTAGAGAGGTTCGCGCCCGAGATAGGGAGGCCGTAAGAGGCGCACGAAGCGCCTGCAATGGCTGCAATTAGCCGACGGCGGAAACGAGAAAATGCGCGCCACGTTGCAAACAGTTAGAGGCTACATCCGAACCCTCGAAGAACCTCCGTGCATACGGGAATCTCACACGTCACAACGATGCTATTTTTCAAAAAGAGTGCGCACTAGTGCCAAGGTAATGGCGGATTAGCAGTTACGACAACTAGCCTCAATGACCACGGGATTGCTCTTTTAAACCGTCAATCATCGGCGGAATAGTTTTTCTATTTCCTTGAGCCTCTTACCCGGTACCTTGGGGTGCCAATGTCAATGGCGACCACCGATGCTGTAGAAACAGATAGATTAAAGATGGATTCAAATCTCCTTTACAGAAGGTCCTTGGAAGCAAAAGCTGTGGAGAGAGAGGTTTGCTCACGTTGGGAGAATGTTTAGCCAAAGGAGGGGAAAAAAGCAGGAAGTAAGGTAAAAATTTGGTAAATATTTCAGAGCACTCCAATTTGGTTCTATTTAGCAAAAAGTAGGATGGTATTTCGAGGAAAAATAGACATGAAGATGTTAATTCATTTCCGCATAGTTGGACCTCCAGTGCGTCGCAAGGAACGGATAGGTAAAGGTGTCTAAAGCACTTCCCATCCTTAGAGCCTGATACACATCCGGGCCAAGGTACCCGGAAATAGAATATATTTATCAGTGGAAAAAGTATTCCCAATTTCAAAGCTACGAGGGGAGCACTCGAAAGCTTGTTAATACGTCCAATACCCCAAAACGCTGACACCGGGCTTCTTGCAGCACTGGCTTCATATTCCACTCCCCAAATAGCCTTTTCCTCACCCATCTATCAACATATCCTTAATAGCTGTAATGACTCCATAATTCCTTTGCCTCCATATATAAACAACCATCTCACCAATTCAACTCATTGCAAGACTTTTGGTTCAATGGCGGAGAAGAATCGAAATGCCATTTCTTCAAAATATGTAGAATACCGATGCGCTTTGCTTCAAGCTAGACATATCGTACCATCACCGTTTTAAGGAGGCGATCCGAAGCAGCTTAAGACTCGGAAGTTACATTCAGGACTAATAGGAGTCTTTTAAAAAATTCAGAACATCTGATCTTCGGGTTGAATTGAATGAAAATTTTACCTCACAGTGCAAATGAAGGACACAATAAGATGGCAAAAAAAGGAAATTAAAAGGCGAGATGACAGACAAATGACAGGTGTGGCCTAATCAGAGCGAAGTAGCATCTCTCTTTGACTTTTTCATCCGAGAACCTTCCTATTATACGTTTTACAAAACCTAATTTCTTTAATGCTGTACCACATATGTTTTGTATAGCTAATCCCCACCATATACCAGAGGTTAAGATAATGCCAAGATATATTACTGTATCTGAAGATTTTATGTTAAATCCACCCACAGTATAGGTATGACATTTTTGTGATGACTTTCGCAGGAAGCGGACTGTGGTGCATTTGCTGATATTTAACTCTAACCCCCACTACAGGCACCACGAATGAACGTTGTTAACATCCGATGACAGATCCTTCAAGTCCGCGTCTTCGCCTATTTCACGGTAGATTACTGTATCGTCTGCAATTAATCTCAATTTACTGCTAACTCTAGAACTTAGGTCATTAATGTAAATAATGAATAAAAGAGGGCCGATCACTGTTCCTTAAGGAACACCGGATGTCACTTCGACCATATCAGAGCTAAAACCGTAAATTACTACTTTTTGTTCTCGATCACTGAGATAATTACTTATCCGATTCACTATTTTTCTATTAACTCCGCATGGTTGCACTTTATATATGAGTTTTTTGTGAGGAACCTTGACGAATGGCTTCTTGAAATCAATATATCGCGTCGCCTTGCTTAATCGATTTAACTGATTTTAGGATATCATGATGGATATTTCTTTATTATAATGGCAAATACATTAACTTCTTTGTGAAATATTACCATGCTTTAACTCCCTAAAAACGCAGAGCAAAGATTCGTACGTGTTACTGTCAACTTCCCCAAAACCAAAGGCCAAATGGTGTCGCGCAGGCTGGAATGGCAATATGCCGATGTAAAATTTGAGCCTGAAAGTAGATTCCATGCGTCGAGGTTGGAAATGGAATCTTAAAGGTGAGGTTGAGGATTCGAAGGCAGAGAGAAGGAAGTATTTTCCAATAGAATTGGAACCTGCCTCTCCCGAACGGACGAATGGCAAAATCGGTCACGCGCTCACCTGCAGGAAGTTATTTTTAAGATGATTGAGGATAACAGAGACGCCCGAGAATGGAAGGAACCTTCGGTTTAACATAACAGGCTAAGCAAACAGATAAAAGGGGCGACGAAAGAGCATTGGGGTTCTCAGAATGAGCAACTCCTCTCGCTTCTCGTCTTCCCGAGCAAACCCGTGCGCTTCCATCTGTGTGGCCCACAACCTCTCTAAGTTAACTCGCCTCGAAAGCAGAAGCGGCAGTAGAAGGGATCGATTTTTCGGGTGCAACGACTTCGAAGGGGTTATGCTGCACCATCCTCAGAACATTCACCCGATTCACTCACTTTCGACGGATAAGAACAGGAAACATGTCACTTGAACGTCGGCGTTGAGTGCAAATGAACATATACACACTTTTAACATTCATGTGTGTGTTGTCATTAAGAACCGATAAGTATCTTAGCTACAAATCGATAGCCAAAATTATCAAAACCAAACATTTAACCCCCTCAGTCCCGAGACATATCCAGCATTATTTTTGGAAAATTCTTCATATTTACGTTTTGCGTTGTAAGCCATGTTTGCAGAGTTAATATCTCTGTGAATCATGGTTCTTAATGATGCTGTCACTTATCAGAAAGCGCATAACTAGTGGCGTTGTCAATATTTTGCGTTGCTGAGCGGAAAAAATTCAAAATTCTGTGTAGTGTATACAATCCGCCACGACCGATGAGGATAAGATACAGAAACAAAAGAAATAAATATATTTCATGCAACAAATACTCTTAAGGTAAATGTCTCCAAAATATTTTAAAATGAAACGTTGTGCTAGCCAAAATTATTTATTCCTCGCAAATACTGTGAATTACCGCCCTGATGAAAGAAAAATAAATTTCGATAAGTTAGGAATAATTGGTAATATCCTCGATTATTTTTAAAATCCTATCGTTTCTTAACAAAAGGAAAATTTATCACACAAGTGGTCAAGGAAATATAATATCTTAATGTTACTATTCTAATCAGAGTAAGAATAAAGTATTTACGTATATAAATATGTTATGATTACCGGCTTACTTAACTGCCGTAGAGCAGCCATTCAAAAGATTGTAAAGGTCTTCTCTCCAATCAGTTATGTCCTTGGATTATTATCTATAGTCACGCTCTGTATGAGGCATTAATACCCGCTGAAGCGATTACTTTTATTTTTCTCCCCGGTCGTATCAGTAAAAACTTTCCAGAAGAGTTAAAATAGAGAGAGTTTTGCAATGGATTAATTAAAATTTTCTGTGTTACGAGAACTATAGTTAATTTAAATTCTATGGGCGTCGTAATGACAATTAGATATCATTAACGTAACACTATCACCGAACGGACAATTACTACGACAATCTGAATATGAAACATCATATCGAGTTTTAAGTTATTTTTTACGTATAACCTGGAATATATAAGTGTCAGTCACTCTTTTTGTTCAGTCCTAACCTTTTTAATCTATCTCAAAAATACTCCATCACATCATCTTTTGTATTTCAATAACTCTTCCGTGGCAAAAAATAGCATAAAGATTAGAATTATATTCAACCATGGATGATTCAACTGAAAACTCGCGCATTCCAAATGTTACGCCCATTAAAGTGATGGTCGGTCATCCATTTGCACGACTACCTTCCTGGCCTGCGGTGACTATCACCGGCGATTTCGATAATTCGTCGTGGTTGTGAGTACTTCAAAGTACAGCGCCATTTCCCGCCCACCAGGGACCTTTCAGCGACCACGCAATGACCTGAAAGAAGGTAGGTCAACGCCTAGCTTCGGGTTTTACTACGCTCGAGGATCGCCGTATTCGCTTTTCGACAATTTCCTCTCTCCTCTCGTGTCCCATCCCTCTCCACACCGCTCTTTGACGAACCGGCGGCGAGCGCTAAACCTAAGCGATTAAAGTGCCGGTGACCAAGCCCATTTCCATCGCTTCCCATCCATCCAATGCAATTTGCACAAATTTGCATGGGGGGCCGAATTGATACGCACCTTCTCTCTCTCTCTCTCTCCCGTCAAGAGCGGCGGCGATGCGCTGTGGTGTGTCAGGAGGAGGGACGAGAGTGAGAGAGGGGCACATGAAAGATAACGGATCAGGGTGGAGATCGAAGCGGATGAGGAACAAAGCAGGAGAGACTAAGGAGAGAGGCATTTAAATTAAATTGAAAGAAATGAGAACGAACGAATGAATATCAATTTATCTCCGGCTTACAACTTATTAAATCATTGTTAAAGCGGTGGTAGCTATCTTTTGAATTACTATTTTTCTCAAGAATAACAAATACATCGCGTTTAACTTA
Organism: Ceriagrion tenellum; assembly: GCA_963169105.1. Classification (NCBI taxonomy): domain Eukaryota; kingdom Metazoa; phylum Arthropoda; class Insecta; order Odonata; family Coenagrionidae; genus Ceriagrion; species Ceriagrion tenellum. The sequence goes on from OY720644.1 coordinate 10,926,447, forward strand.
GATGGTGATAATTTTCTCGTAATTTTAAAAATTAATTCAGCTAAAATTTATTAAGGTCTGACAAGTTTTAACGTATTGGCGCCATACATCTTTTGGAGCATGTGATGGCGACGCTGAAGTCTTGATGAAGGCACCGATGCGTCGTGCTTTAATGAATTCTAGTTAAATAAATTTTAGTTATCACAAATTTATATTCGTCGCCAACAAAATTAAATGCTCGGATTTACAGTGCAGAGAAAAAAATCTGGAGAAGAATATAACAGTTACATTAGGCACAAGCCGTAGATACCATGGCTCTTTAAGCTTTACTTGAACTTGGTCAAATAACAACTTTCGAGTATGCCCCAATGGGCCAAAATTATCAAAAATTCATGCAGTGCAAAGATGAAGTTATCGTCGCTTTCGTGTTGAATCATTCTTATCACAGCAATGAACAACTTGATGTACAAGTCTTCGGGGGGGCCAATGGATTCTGTTATTAAAACTATCAAGCAATTGTTATCATTCTAGAACATAAGTCAAAATTACTTTGTTCGATGCCGATCACTAACTTGATTAAATTAGGGTATATATTAGTTTTAATGAAAGTCTAAATTATCGAATGCACATCAAAATGAGCGTACCATCGTAATGTAAACACAAAACGAAACGGAAGTGAGACGGCCCATTACATATGCCTAAATCTATGAACTCCTGGGTAAAATGTTTCTTTATCCATTTTATCGTACCCACCAATTATGCTTTCAGTGAATAAATCAAGATACACCTTGCCGCAGCTGAATTTATACATCAAGACCTTTGACATTGACAGTATAATAAGAAAAATATTCTCATTTGTCTAAATGTATTTTGCGTGACGGATATTAAATTCTGATCATAATCCTATGAGTCATTACGAGCCCCCTCTATTTCTTTTTGTACTATAGTACGTCCATGATAAGTGTGCAGGGGCAAAATATTGATTTGGCTGAGGAATCACTTAAAAGCAAACAGTAATTTTATGCTCAAACGATATAAACAAAAGACACCATCATTGACACTTCAGTCCTTTGATTCCCATCCTCAAACGGTTTGGACGTGTCTTCTGATTGGCTGGAATTATAACTGTCAACTGCGCTATCATCTCGGACAGAATATAAACCTTTAAACATTTTGGGATCAGAATGTATCGTGCTTCCTCCACGATTATTTCAAAAGCCATTAATATCAATACATATTCAATACATTCAATTATTGCCTTGCGGTTATTTATCAGGTTGGTAGCAGGCGCTACGTCATGGCGCACGTAAAACGCGACCCTCAATTCATTCTCATGTAGCAGCGGGAGAAAGAAGTGTGATGGACAAATTCGGTGATTAGAGGATCTGACGAGCTTTTGCAGAAGAATCCGAGTTGGAACCAAGTCAACAGCTTCCCTCTTCTTATCCGCTCATCACATCTGCATCCTCGTTCGCCCATCTGACTTCCACGGCTCCCCCGCCCAAAGGGCTTCAGCGAAAAGGCAACGGCAAAGCGAAGCGAGTGGACCACGACGCTATCCATTAATGCTCCACTTAAAATCCCTCTTCAATTGCGGGAACTAGTTTCATTCCTCCTAGCATAGCTAGCTGATACGGTGCTCTTTCCACCGCTCTCTCTCTCTCTCTTTCTCTCTCTCTCTTTTCCCTGTCCAATGCCTCCCTTTCTCACTTATATGAAGGTTTTATTGACAATCCTTCATGTAAGTGTTGTTGAAAATCCTCCAGAGTTTCACATATTTAGGGCATTATACACCTCGTACCCATTCTTAGCCCGTTCATAAAACCTTTTCTATCCCTTCCCCGTTTGACCAACATCCTTCCCTCCATCACGGCCGTGAGCAACCAATAGTCTCCCATCTCCCCTTCCATCCACACTCCCTCCGTCCTCCTGACCTCATCCAAAGGTTTTCTCTCCTCGCTCACTTCACCCAAGCATTCCTCGTAGTCTTCCTTTCTGTCCACCGCTCCTCCTCCACTCCCACATCTCGTAAGCTTGCATTCAAATCTCGGCCTCCTTTTTCAGAGTCCACATCTCTGTCCCGTGCAACGCTATTCAACGCATCGAGCTATTTATCAGCCTCTTGTTTTGTTTCGTTTGATTTTAATTCAATAATGCATGTCATTTAATCACTATAAATAAAACAATAATTCAATTAGTGGTTTCAGTGGTAACTTCATGGAGTCTTTTAGGATCTCACTGATAGGCAGTGACAATGTGATTCCACAAAACTTTGTTTGGAAGTACCCGAGTTTCGAAACTCAACGTCATCCTTGGGTCAAATAAAGTTACGTGGAATCACAAAATCTAAAATTATCTTTGAATAGTATTTGAAGAGGAAGTAAATGAAGAGGAAGAGGACCGGAGAATGGTTAATATTTTGACTATTAATGTCATCACGAGCAAAAATTTACTGGCATGTGACACTGGATTATTTATGCGATCAGCGATGAGTCATGACCATTTATTACCAGCTCACTGTTTCAGGCCGACCCGGTTGATAAGGATCAGCTCCCAACCTGATATTCCGCTATGACGGTGTAATAGTTAATACAACTTAGCTTTCTCTCGAAGCGCCCAGTGGTGAGGAAGAATATTAGAGGCAGCCGCAGATGAAGTGTCAAACATCCCGACTCCCGGGAGCCCTTTAGTCCTTTTTCCCAAACGTACGAGTAATCACGCGCGTTCGCGGGAGTATGAGCGGGTGGGTGACACGAGAGGCGCGCTCGATCGATTCGCCTTAAGTTAGTCCGGGCGAGATAGTTCCCTGGTCATTATAGAGACCATATTCGAATTATACGCTTTAATTTCACTAGCCGTAGGACACGTGAAATAAATATTACATCATCAATGGTGCTATAATATAGATTTATATGACAGATAGTGTAAGTAATTAAATGAAAATATCTAAATAAGTCATCATCATAAATCACTTGACTAATTTTTTTCGCGCGGTGCGTTTGAAACTCCTTCAAAACGGAAGGTTTTTTGTGATGCCCAAGAACCTATTGCAGTGAAAATATGATTAATTTTTAAATATAGTTGAGAAAACATACACGCTGTTAGTTTTTTGACGACATCTAAAAGTTAAAAATTCCCCATTTTGTAAATAATGTCTCTCTGGAGTGCATACACGTACCCTTTCGCACATAAAAGGGCTGGTATTTTTTTGGAAAATATCTCCGAAAGTAATGCGGTAAGAGGTAAAATTTTTGATGTCGTTGGATAGGTGAGGTATTCTTCTTTAAAATGAGATCAAATTCATTGATTTCTGAGTAAAATGATTTTTCGCTCAAACTACCTTAAGGACGAATAGGCAGACAGAAGAGGGTGAGTGGGCGTGAGGAAGTGAAACAGGGACGTTGCGATGAAGACTGTGCTGTGTTTCGAGAGAAGAGGAAGGTCGGGGTGTGGGGGGGAGGTAGGGCGAGGGAAGGGCAGGGAATGGGATTCAAAGCGGACCGGAACGCGCGCCCCCATGCGAATTCATTGACGGTGGCTTTTTTGCCGAGGAAGAGAGAGCCCGAAAGCCGGTCTCTCACTTCTCGTTAGTGTGTGTGTGTGTGTGTGTGCTCATCATCGCCGGAGCGGATCCGAGGAGTCGCAGAACACACGGGTTTAAAATGTCGTTTTTTCCGCGATCGATAAGAGATCGTAATGGTTGCCAATGAGACTATGAAGTAGGTTAGCCGACATGTAGTGTAGCTGATAAGTAGATTTGCCCTCTCATGCTTGTTTCTTAACCTATCTCGTAAAACCTCACGTTTCGCATGATCCCTGCATGACTCTTGCATCTCACCCACGTAGTCGCAATATAAATATAAAAACATTTTTCTATAGAATAACCACCCAATCGTATCAGCACAATAGTGGTGTGAAGATGGAAAGATGGCCGATTCTAAGCAGAAAAAATTCGACTGGACCGGGAATCGAACCACGGAACTTTGAATTGCGCGTCCAATGCTCAGACCACCAAGCTACCCAGTCGGAATCGGTGGGGGGTTTATAGGAGCAAACACTCCCCATGGCATGACCCACGAGATCGGCCAATAGATGGCGCCAGGGTTGCTTTTCACCCACTAGCAGAGAGAGAATGACACAAACAGAAGGCGAAATGAAAGAATAACTTTCCATCTTCACACCACTATTGTGTTTGTTCATTTTATGTGTTCCTATCCACTTTCTTTCTACCTTTCTGTATAAACATTTATGTACGTGTGTGTGTGTATACATATATATATGACACATGTAACATATATAACATATATAGCATATATAGCATATAACATTAACACAATGCATTGTTCTATGAGCCACCATACAATATTATGGACTTGAGTGACCGGATAGCGGCCATGAGAAAGGGTGAAACATAGGAGAGGTATCTGCAGAGATAACGGACGGCCGTGGACTAGCCGTGACTAAATCATGAGATGATAAATCCAATTTCTAATCGTTCTGCAGCTTCTTATAGTTTCGCTTCAGTCAGCTCCAAAAACCTTTTCCGAGAAAGTTATTTTCTACGTATAACGTTGAATCGATAAGAAGCGGTCACTCTTTTAGTTCAGTTCTAACCTTTTTAAACAACACCTGTGGCGGTAATTTATACTATCTAGTGCGACCGAATCAATCCTCAGTACACTTTCTCAAACATATCCTAGTAAGAACTCCAGCAAAACAAATTTTACCTCAAACATAGTAGTGCAGTGTGTAGCACAAGTCGCACTGCCCTATTCTGGCCTTGGAGGAATCTTGGAGGAATCGGTGGAGAGCCAAAGGGTTAATAAGAGAGTGGCGTGAAGTCGGCGGTGTGAGTTGGAGAGATATTTGAAGCGGGAGAATGGGAGAGGAAATGCGATTGCCCCTAGATAGAGAGAGAGAGAGAGGGAGAGATAGAGAGAGGAGAAGCCACAGAGTGATAGAGAGAACGTCATCATCATTATCGGGGAGGTTGAAAGTCGCCGGGATCCGGGAGGGCTTGAATCGCACGGTCGGATTGGAGAATAAAAATTAATTCCCTCGCCTACGGCAGCCAGCTGCACGTCGAGGGCGATTGACCCTTTTCATAATCCCCCGCGCATTCCTTCCTTCCTCGTGTTCCGCTGCTAAGGCATTCAGTGCCGTGCCACGAATCTCGGAAGTTCCTTTTCATACGATCTTGAGAACTAATTACAAGAGGCTTTTCCCCCGCCTGACGTCCACAACTCGCTTCAACTCCGGCAGCAGAAGAACGTGAGGCAAAAGAAATATCTTGGGAATCGAATGAAGAAAACACAAGCAAAGAAAATGATTACTGCGGGAATCAGTATGATAATTAACCACTGATTATTTGTTATTTTTTGAAAATCTATGAACATGTAAATAAAATATGCGCCACGTTCATTATCTTTTCTGGAATGTAAAGGGTGGGATAATGTCTGTCAAATGCACCTAAAATCAGGGCATTAGGCCATCATGAGTTAAAAAATGTTGCCAATGGGAAATCACCGGTTTATATCAATTATTGATACTACAACTGAAGCCATATTTAGCGTGCTCAAGTTTGCACATAAAACAAGACGGTTCAAAGTTGATTGCATTGAGAATTTATCGTGTGCCCGATTAGTTTTAGAGAGGCCAAAAACTTATACTGAATCAGGCCAGGGATTAAATCACTATCCTATTGCATACTCTGGTTACATTTCGGTTCATTCCTCCTCGGTTCATGATCATTAACCCTTCGGCCCTCCAAGCACGGTCCACCGTGATACTACGCCCGAGCAAATACCTAGGCATAAATGGAATGAATCTCCGAACATCAGGCGATTTATCACGCAGTTTGTTCCAGTAAAGCAACAAAACATTTCCTTTGATTCTTCCATTTCGTAACTTTGTAATCCCAGTGCGCCAAAAAATCCTGCTCAAGCCGGGTAATAAAATGCCTCAGAGGCTTCCTCCACGAATTTTCAACAGGCTTTATCACCTTTGAGGTTACTTCTTTGTACATATCGGATATTTACGCAATTTCATTAAATTAATGGAAGGATTAATATCCGGAATAATTATTAATACACTCTTAAAGCATTCATTAAGTATTGTTATTATGAAATATTAATCGAATCAGATTAACAAAAATAAAAGAGCGCCATTTTAAACAAATTATTTTACTGAATTCAATGTAGAGAAGAATGGACCTGTTCTTTAGCTCATTTTTATCAACAGATCAAAATCATAATATGTAGCGAATTGCAAGAGTAATTTTAAAGCCTTTTGCTTTGGCATATTTACATCCGGAACACAATGGGCATTCTTCATCCATCATCGTTTTTTTAGTAATTTTTCATTGTCATAATACAATAATCTCGGCAAGGATGCTGAGGGTCAAAGCATCTTCAATGGGAGTTTATAATGAATATTGTCACGGTTATCGATTAATTTGGTATGCCAAAAGCTACTTTTTCGAATTCTACAGATATATTCCGCAGTTTTTATTCGTGATGTGTATCTTCGACTTTTGAAGTAACACGTAAACTCTCCTCACTTCTCCGGAAATAAAAACGTGATTACGGGTAAAAAATAATTAAATTACCACTGAGAAGACAAACGACGTAAATAAGATACTAGATTTTCTGCTTCGTCGTCCTCCTTTTTAGAAAGAGTAGAATGAGGAGTACGTTTCAAGCACATGCCAATTACTTTTATCTTGATAAAAAACGTTTATTAGTGCGTTTTCATGTGAGTATAAATCCCAATGAAAACTTGACACTAACTCGAACTTGGAAAAAAATAAAACCTTATGAGGAGAGAGACTTTTTACTGACTGGCTCTTACTAACGAAAAAACGTCGCGGGGCTGTTACTCAATTCATGAAGGCATCAGAATTATTGAGTCTCATCAATTATGAAATTTCGATATAGAGGGCTAGAAAACTTCAAAGAAAGCCATTACTGGTTTTCATTAACACTGTCATCACACATCTGTCGATAAAATTACTGACATCCACCTTTTCTTTTTGATTACTTAAAAAAATGTTGCTTTCCTTGAGGAAAGAACTTCGGGCTCTTAGAGAAGATAATACACATACAGAATATGCTAGTTATTCTTTTAAATTATTTTTATTTAAACGTTTTTACAGCCTGGAATAAGACTGCAGCGTAAGTTCTATTAAGCTAGCATAATTTACCTCCATTTCCTTTGCCTATAGGCCATTGAATCCAAAATAATAATTAAAATAACCTATTACAAGTAAAGTTCTTCAAAAAACCTACTTCTTACAAAAGATCTTTGGCTGAAGAATATTTTGTTTACCTACACAGAAAAATACCATGTTATTGCATATTTTGCCCATTTTCGCACATATCTCTGAGTAAATTCGAGATGTACTTACGAAAAACGGTATGAAATGGTAGGGTTTTATTGCTCATGCTATTCGAGAGCCTTATCTTATAGGCTGAGGCTTTTCAAGGCTGTTACGTCACGACTTCGTCATTTTTGAGTCTTCAGAATAAGGCGCTTGAGCTCAGAATTCTTTGGCACTAAACCATCCATTTAGTCGATTATTCTACAAACTGATTATTTCATCGGGCTATTAGACACAAAGTAAAACTTTTAAACATAAAAAATAACCGTCGAATAATTAGCTAATGTTGTGGTCATATTTTACATTTTGTGCAAGTCTGGTAAACTCCAATGCATATAAAATTAAAATATTACTATTTCAATAACAGGCTAACTTCAGAGTGATACAGTCCCAAAGAAGTATATTTATTTGAAGATGCATACATTTGTGCAACTCCACTGAGTCTCCCGAATTCTTATCTCGTGGGCTGTTTGCTAACTGGGAGAGTTGGCAGCCCTGGCACTTCAGGCTTCCGTCTTCTTCATGCGGAAAAGAAATTTCTTTCTCCAGCGTGAGAACCGACGCCTTTGATGGGAAAGAGAATTAGAGAGAAAGTGAGAGAGGGTCTATCGTTTTTCCAAATCGACCGAAAGCTTAAAGCCTTTTCAAAAAGAAACTTCATTCGAAGGCGTTTACCGAGCACATTCTCCTAGCGGCCACGGAGGCAGCCTGTGGCGCTGTGGGTACAAATGGCGTCCCGTGAATGGCAGAGAATAAAACAAACATGGTCCCTTTAAAATGGCTAGTTAGAATCAAAAATGTTGGGGTTCTTCTCCACCACTGTGGCATATCTTAGCTTCAGGCCTATCATTGGGAACACACCCATTAAAAATATGTGGTACAGCCTCTGAGAAACTAGGATTTATGAAGTGCACGCGTTCAGTACGGATATACTCGGATGAAAAAGTGAAAGAGAGGTACTTTTGTGCTCTTTTTATGTATCTCTTCCAATGCATCACGAGCATTTGGGACCCTGTCTGGAATGATTTAATCCGAAAATAGAATACAAAGGAAGCAGCGCGCTCAGCCAAAAAGGGCGAACAAATACTGACTCACAGTTTTCAGAGGGATTTTGTGGGAGCCGCAAGTGACTCCGCGGCTACTCGCGGGACTTATTTTGATAGAGAAATTCAGAAGAGGAATGTTTCAGAGCGACACAACAAGTATAATTTTGACGATTCACGACAATTCTAGGCCCGAGAGAAGCGAAAAAATAAGAGAGATACATTGTCGAACAGAAAGGTAAGAACTTAGTTTTTCCGTGCACAGTGAGTGACAATAATTCAAACTGACCTCCGCTCCAAAAACTCTCAAAAACACTTCTCCTTCTCACTCCTCCATAGCCCTTTCCTTCACACTTTTACGCGGATCGTGATTGGGCACCCTCTTCCAGACCCCCATGTTGTGCCTCTCACGGTATTATTCGCCTTTATTAGGCATTATGCACGACCACGCCTCCAGTGCTAAATTGTACATTGGGAAAGATAAAGACTTGTTCGTACGAATTCCCGCTAAAATTTCAATATGGCTTGGTGGTGTTAGAAGCTTACTAGAACGGCATTTGGAGAACCGGGTTCATATCCCAGTCGATTCAAATGATTTCTTCTCCAAGACAAAATTCGTAAGTTCCGCGTATTTACTTAATTCCGTGCACGTGATTATGGACTGCAAAACTTAAGCATTCACAATGATCAATAAATTTGTATTCTCATCGAGATTACATGCCGGTCCTACGAATAATTTCTCTTCCCACGAGGCCAAAGGGGACCCACACACTAAAACGACCGGCATTTACATTACGCTTGTAGAACTAAATTATTTAAGGGTAAAGGAAGTTATTTTTCAATTGCTTGTGTGTATTAAAACACCAGATAAAATGCATGTAACTTTACCGCAGAAATGAATATATGGGGTTGAAATGGCACATCTTAGGACAGTAATGATATTATTGAAATTAAAATTCAAAATTTCATTTCAATTGCAACTAGATTGCCAAGTTTGGACTGCTATAAAAATGTATCGTCAGTCTCTTTTTATATAAGAAACTTCCTCCGTTGCGTTAAGGCGTTGCACTTAAGAAATCATTGAACTTCTTCATATTGAAATACTTAACTTTATATTATTCCACATTTTACTGCTGTATCCGATCCAGCTTTCAACATATCATACCATTTTTATGCCATGTAAATAGTATGATATGCTGAATCGTTGGTCGGTTATGGCAATAAATTTATGACCCATACCGAGTTACTAATTTCAATACGAAGAACTTTCCTGTTTTTTAGGAAAATGGATATTTATATGCTGTCATAACATTCGAATGCTAGGGTGCGCGTCTTTGCCCTGGTTAATCTCGGTAAATCACCCGGGGACGTTACTCTATCACAAAATTTGGGCAGTAGGAAATATAACTTTCGTTAATCCGTTACTTCGATAATTTTGTTCATTCTAAAACCGATGCCTAAAACTTATATATTATGTTACTAATGCACAAAAAAAGTAAAAAATGAATACACAAACGAGCCGATTGCCCCAAAATTATTCTTATAACAAGCAATTATTCTTTCAAATGGTTCGGTGTAAACCAGCCATCTTGGATACCAAAGTAGATAGTCGACACCCAATAAATTTATAGAACGTTCTTGGAACGCAAATTATTGAATACTTTGGCATATAGGTCTCGCATCTTATTTCACTACACATGCGTCTTTTTGGCTACTAGCAATCAGTCGATTAATTGTTCATCTACCGCGAGCAACTTGAGCCATTGCTGAATAGATTAAGTGTAACCTGATCGTCATATGTAGTGTCGGCTCTCATTCATAATTCGAACAAGCTGTAAATGCACAGGTCCAGAACGCAAGCATCTTCAAAATGTAATCCAACAGAAACATAACCTGGCTAAAAATAACTACACATATAGTTGTTGAGAGGCATTGGACTAATTAAATTTCACACGAGTTTAAAAGCCATCTACACACGTCGAATAAGCCCAATAAAAAGCCTCCGCATACAAAATTATGCACACGATTATAATGAAGTGCACCGTCATTATATTCCGTTTTATTTACGAGCCATCCACTCAGCTATTGTGAGCCCAATTTTAAAAAATGCGTAAGCAGCCAAGTCCCCACAAACGTGATGAGTGGATTTCGCCATTTTAACTAATTAATTAACGAGTTAATCAAGAATTTGTACGTACAGTGTTAAAAAATAATAAAGGAGAATCATGATGGCAGACTACCTATCTCCCTATTTTTAAGACAAAAATATGAATATAAGACTTGCATTCCTGGCACCACGCCGAAAAGTTCCTCACAAATATTTGACGACTAACTCCACGATCCGTTTATAAAACACATTTCGCACACAATGTGTGCGCCCATCCGTCAAATGGCACTATTTTATATCCCCTAATCAAATTGATTCGTCCGATAATTTGTGACAACAGTTCAATTTTGATATTTTTGTGGATTAATAACAGTCACGAGCAGTCTTTATAAGCTAACAATTTAGGAATATAATAGGATGAATTTTAATGTAAACTTAGTAATATAAGTCGCAATTCTCTTTTATCATTAGATTACGGAATTGCTATCGCTTGAAGGAAAATTTCCGTGGTCATGGAATTCGTTAATGCATCCACCACTCTCGCATAATTATCTACATTATACATAAAATGTAAAAATTGTACGCACTTGCCCTAAAAATTATAAGAATACACTTTTTTGGTAGGGTAGTAGACATTTGTTTCATACAAAAAGGCGAAGTGTACGCAGGTAATAGTTCTATGCTCTGACCTTATCAGATATTAAATAAAAATATATATCATATCCATCACTATACGATAGTGGAAGCATAACAAGTTCAATCTGGATCGATTAAACTAGCATTGACCTTTCAAGGTCAAAGCTCACTCAAATATATAATCAAGTAAAAATGAAATAAAATTGATGTTTGAAATACCCGAGTTGTTAGACACCACTTTCCCACCGAAGTGATTCGCGGAGAATCTCTAAGAAGATTTTTTCATATTTTACGACTTTGTTTCAGAGACATGGACAATGGACGGTTATCTGTCATTCCTCCAAAAATAATGGAGGTAAGAGCTTCGGTGATTTATAACCATGCCAGTGGGGGATTTATAGCTCAGAGGGGCAGTATAAAAAACAGAATGGTATCCCTAGATACGCATTATTTAAACTGGGAATTCATCGCGGCATCATCAGCATATGTATGGATGTCCTAGTCAAAGCTTTAAATACCACCTCAACAAAAATCTGGTTTTCACAGCATTTACGTCAATATCTCTCACCAATATGCTTTCATCCTCACTTAGTGATTCCGTCAGTAGCTCTTCCCACGCAACCACGAATATAATCCCACGTAAGGATTCCATTACTCCGCTCAGCCAATCCCCTTTCTCGGGCCGTCTCTGGACCTCCTTGGCTTCCAAAATACGAAAAGAAAGAAACCCGCCCGTCTTATTTCCGCCATTTCTGCGTCCGCCTCCTTCCCACCCATTACCTTCAACACGGGGACTCTCAACAGTCTTCCTCCTCCGACAACCCCGTCACCCTCAGCAGCGTCGCCATTCCAAACCACCTCCGCTGACTTCACTCGAGTAATCGCATTCGCACTTCGCCACTTTTATTTCCAGAGGCGATGCTCATTTCCCCGCAAAGCCTCCTCACCTTCTCTTCCCCTTCCCCCCCCCTCTTCAACACCCTTTCAGCCAGCCTCACTCACGTTCACGACCACGGTCCCCAAAAGAAGACTTCCCATTTTTCTCGGCTACCGCGCTTCATATACCTCCACATCATTTCCCAGCGCGCACAACGTTCTCCTCGCCACGGCGGACTCATTTTCTGATCTCCCCATTTTCTTACGCCTTCTTTCTCTCCACACTTTCCCCTCACTTCCTGACAGAAGCGGCAAAATTGGAAAGACTCAATGCCAAACCGATGGTGCGAAAATGCCTTCTTTCCACGCACGTAAATTCTTGGTTGTAGCGCAAAAAGTGAAGCAATAAATCACTGTTAACACGTCATTTATACTAAACGCACATCTTTGTTCACCACCCTTCTTATTCCTTTCATTCATTTCCCTTGATGGCTCCAGAAACCCTACGCCTGGCCCTACGCCTCAATGGAAGATCCCAGGTTGATACGTAAATATGAAGTAATAGGGAAGGTCAAACTTTTGAACGCCTAAAGTTCTGTGGTCCTCTCGCGTCTTTTTAATAAAAAAAATGATCATTAAGGTGAAGTAAAGACAAGGACAGAAGAAACAAGAATCTCAGATTGAGTAGAAGAGACGGTTGTCCTTCCTATTTTGGTTGAAGACGAGGGCAATTTAAATCATTCGCGCCAATTACGGGTATATTGGAGTGTTCTACACATGACATTCATTCCGGTGATGAACACAGATCATAATCCAGAGCAATCAATATCGCATGGTATAAAAACCTCAATTGTGTTTGACGAATGCGTACCAATCGATTTTTAGCATTTGGAAATAAAATTAAGCTTAGTATCAAAGCTTTCAAACTAGTCTTAATTGTAAGGAATAATTATAGGAGAGAAGAATTTTTCTAGCAAACTCAGATGGCGGGGCAAGAATAAACTATGCATTGCTTTGATATCATAGATTCGAGATGAGGTGCGTATTGAGTGATCTATTACTAATAAAATATCTTTCTTAGATAACCTTAACCTGACCTATGAGTACAAAAAAAGGAAAGTTGTGTAGAAAAAATGATTTCGTAGAAAATGTTTGTAAAAAACCGTCAATTTGGTCAGTTCGAACAGTCTATGCAAACACGGAATCTGCTATGCATGCACCGTTCAGGAACCCAAACGGTGATTTGAATCGGATAAAAAGGTTTCTCAGAGTTTTTCAGGGTCCAAAATTGAGTAATACGTGATCGATGTCTGTCCAGACCTTTACGTAATAAATTAATGTGGAAATGTGCAAATTGTTGGTCGTGACCGAAAGGATGATATGGAAGGTTGAAAAGAAATGGAATAATTTTTATGAATGCAAATACTCAGCATCTGCAGTATCCTTTCCTCAAAGAAATAAGTAGGATGGGATGTACAACATGTCCAGCTAGTGTAAGTCCATACGTTTAGAGCTCGTATATAACTTATATACTATGCGTCCCACCAAATGGGCTTAGTAATAACGTTGAGGTCCATTTGGCAACGAAGCCGGAATATCTGCTGGGATACGATTCGTAGGTCGTCAGAGACGGGAGGCAAAACTCTCTACCTCTACTGCTTATATAACGAACTAATTCGCTGGCATGTTTGGATACACAGACCTCTTCCACCAACAACATCCAGCAGGGTATACCATCGCATATTCATCCTATCGATTATTTTTTTGACAGCATCTTATTTATTAAATCTCTCGACTAATGATTCAGTTTTTCGCCTAGATGAAACCTATGGAATAAAAGAGGCGAAAACATGTTATTATACTTATCTTTCCTATCGAGATCGACATTTTGACGCAATACTGGGAATGACGCAAAACAAATATATATTCATTAGGGTTTCTCTCTCAGAGAAACCAGCAAAAGAAAAAAAGAGCTTTCCTCTCAAATGCAAACACACACAGACTAAAGCAATTCAATATTCCAACCACACTACATAACTCATCCAACATCAAAGGCAGTCAACTTAAGATTCATTTTAAAACTAAATTATCATGAACGCAAAAAGAACAAGAATGCAAAAGAAATGGATTTTATACGGCTGTTCAGAACATTTAACGCACTTCTTGCACAGTAGTAAAATTCTAACCACGGCAAATATTTCAATTCCAATACGCATTTGAAAAATTCAATTTAACCATGGAAATATACTAAATAGCTGCCGATACCAGAGAGAATTTCCACAAAACATTATGCCATTCCTCAAATAATGCTTGAAAAATGTTTTATGAGTAACATGCAAAATAGATATCATTATTTCCAGAGAATGCAGAATTCTCATTGACGCTTCAAGCAAATAAAATAGTCAAATTTTCTGTTTAACGACGAAATATTCACATAAAGGTAAGTTAGAACGTGTACTTGTACATTTTTGTCTGCGCTTTCAGTGAATGTCCGCGTAATATGTAAACCTATAGGTTAACATAAGAAGTAAACAGCTCCTGTTCTGATTGATAAGCATAGGAATTGAACATCAACTGTAGAGCAAAGGTGATCGACGATGAAAATTAAGTCTTAGAAGATGCAAACCAATAGTCAACGGCCTTCACTTAAGTGTAAATGTTATTAATGTTTTTGATCATTTTTACGCTAGTATTGTGTGTGTATTCAGTTTCATTGTTGCGCTGTCATCATATTCCATGCAAAACGATGTCAAGGGCAGAGCTGTTTTCTGCCTTTATTTAGATGAGAAAAGAAAAAACTACTCTCTTCGGCATTTTGCCAAATATGATAAGAAAGACGGCCGCTCTTCCGGAAAGTATACCAGGCACATCCACTAAAAACGTTTTGAGATATCTGCAGGAATATACGAAGAGGGCAATGTATAGGAACAATACTAAAATAACAACTTATTCTCACTAAATGTATCCAACTCTTGAGAACGGAAAGGCAAATGATGTACTTAGTAAAACCCAGGCGGTAGTAGTATTAGTTAATATTCACTAAAGGTGTAAGTTAGGCTTCTGTAAAATGCGTGCTAATACTCTCTTGAGCTAACGACAGCACCACAATATAAAAGATGGGGCTGTTGTTAGCTCAATACGTTACTTATGTCGAAATTACTTCTCCTCTGATAACCGGAATAATTTGTAATTTGTAAACGATGTACGAAACGGGATAATTACGGTATATGAGTAATTATAATTTTAATCGTATCCTTCGCTTTTATCGATAGATTTTTGCGGGAAAAACACATCATACTTCATATGTTTTCTTTGCATACTTAGTTCTAACTCCCGATACGCTCAGTTTTTTGTGAGCAGATGATACCAAATACTCCAGGACTTCCATCGCATGTGCCTAAATATGAAAGCATTGCAAATGAATACCCAAAATTCATCTCCTTAGGTGAATCGTTTGACATAACGGTTAGCAAATTCTTACATTGGTAATTTGCGGCTGGTAGGATGTTCCCACGTTGACTTGCATGGTACCAGCTAAATTGCTAAAGGAGTCAGTATTGATTTAAGGACTTTGGCTCAATCGTTTACGTATAGAAGATTGCACGTTAAATGAACATTAAGGAGGCGATAATAATGTGCTGAAAAATAAATATGGCGCGTTTCCCTTTATAAACGAAGAAAAGATGTATTTAGCTGAATTGACAGAGAAACGTGACTGTATCAGAGAAATGATGAGTGATTTCTCAGGAGTCGAAGATGATAAGGAAAAAGAACTTACCTGACATAATAAAATAGGCACTTTATGTTAAAAAATAATATAATTGCTTCCTTGTGAATCAAAAAGAGTATAACTCAGGTAAGTACAAAAAGAACTCTGAAATGACAAGAGGACAATAAAAGATAACCCAGACGAACGAGACGAGGGCTTCCGGAACTCAATGGACGTAAACAGAGAGAGAGAGAGAGATAAATGCACTCACCAATTTGCGGCACGTCGTACTGCCTGCCACCCCTGGGATGCCTCACGAGAAGCTGCTGGTTCGTTCCCCCGGAGTCCCCGCCGCCCCTGCCACCACCATGCCCCCCCCTGGAAGAGTGCTGGGGCGACGAAGGAGAGGAGGATGAGGAGGACCTTTTGGAACCGCCGCTCCTTATCTCCGCAACCCCCCTCTTGGACCAAGGGGGCAGAAACCTCGAGGAGGCCGAGAAGGTCGAGGCGGACGCCGCGGTGGAGGACGACGGGAAGGACGCCGCCGCAGACGAGGAGAACGACGCCGAAGAGGAGAACAAGGATGGTGAGGATGAGGAGAAGGTCGACGAGAAGGTCGCCCCTTGAGGATGCGCCGACGCCGCAGCAGCAGTCGCCGCCGCGGCCGCCGCTGCCGTCGCCGCCGCGGCGGCCGCCGCCGACGATGACGACGAGGAAGAGCCCCGGCCCCTCTGCGGGGGCCTCGGGTGGTGCTGGTGTGGGTAGTAGTGCCTCGGGGGCGGGATGGGAGGAGGCTGAGGCGGCGCCTGCCTCCACCTGGCGTTGGTCACCTCGTCGAAGAGCGGTCTCAGGGATATGGGTGGTGGGGGCGGCTCCACCAGCATCATCCACCTGGGAGCGCGGCCCTCCGCCGCCGCCGCTTCCGCCTCGGCGGCCCGCTCGGCCTCGGCGGCCGCCTCCTCGTCTGCGGAGGCCTCCTCGTCCTCCTCCTCCTCTCCCAGCAACCTCAGGAGGCGGGGCGAGTCGGGCGGGAAGTACGAGAGGAGGTGGCCGGGGGCAGGCCCTGCCGCGTGGTGGTGGTCCCTGGGGGGCGGCAGGGCCATCATCTGGTGGTGCGGCGGCCTGTGGTGGTGCGGCTCCAGCATGATGGCGGACGGGGGCACGCCTATGTCGTTGGGGTGGAACCGGTGGTGGTGATGGTGCTGCTGAAGGAGCACCATTTGTCTGTGGTGGTTGCCGCTGATTCCGCCCCTCGCAGAGGACACCATCTCGTCCTCGTCCACCCTGTCCCTTCGGCCGCCGCCCCTGGCGATGCTCGCTACCCCTGGGTTCGTCTCTAGCACTAGGATGAGGAGGGTGACGAGGGCCGCCTTGCTGTGATGCCGGGGCGATCTCTCCCTCCGGTTTCCCCTCGCAACGACATGGGTCCTCTTAGGGAAAGGGCAATGTTTCCTTAGCGACACACTCATGTTCTATCGTGACGGAGCAATCGTATTGATTTATTCCTTTCCTCTCTCTCGCTCTTTCCCTCGCTCTCTACTGTCCTGATCGCTTTTTATATTTCCCCTCGATCGTTTTTATTTTTTGAAAGACGTAGTGCCTTCAAGATCTATGGCGTCTTACTCCAAGCGGTGCGATAAGCGTTCTATTCGTTTGAAGCTTTATGTTTCTCAAAGCAAGTGCGACTACCCGATAACCTAGGGAAACTTGAGTCTCCAGCGCCCACGAATATTTCGGTCGTTGGACTTCCCTGACAGGTTTCTTATTTCTTGCACTTGCCTTGCCACTCCCTTCCGAATTCAATAAAAAGGTGGTTTCCTTTTGTTGAATTTCGAGAAATTTCTAATCTTCTCACAGAGTCAGCTTGCTGAGAGACGATCACGGAAGAAAGTTGCCCTCAGGTACTGGAACTGAACTAATTTCACTTTGATAAACTCTTCCTTCCAAAACTCCGCGGATGTAGCAGGTTGCTACTTTCAGTGCCCAGAGTATGGCAGACCCGAAGTCTTTTCGCTATTTATGCTTCTCATCACAGAGACCACCGAGTTTCCGAGCTGAGGGAATGCTCGAAGTTGATAGGAACAAAAATACACACCTTCTGTCAACCTTTCTTTCAATTTCTTTCTTTTATTCTGGATTCAGGAAGTTAAAAGGCTATTGTAGTCTTAACCTCTCTTGTTACTTTTTTACCGCTTAAATATTTATCAGATTAAGTTTATATATATTTATATATGTATAGTTGTAAATATTTTTCTCTTTTCGTCATGCGCGCAACAACAAAAAAATAGCAAGCTAAAAAGTTATTCCTCACGCCTGAGTAGTAAAAGTTTCGTGCTCGATTCTGTGCAATACGAATCTAAACATCACAAACTGTGCACTTAAACGTGGATGAGAATAGTAAATATTTCTTTTTATATTAGGCGTGCTCTTTTTTTAATCGAGAAAAAGGAGGGAAATTCTTGGATGGAAAGATTTTTTCTTTTATTTCGTGACTTCGTGCGGCTTTCTTGAGTGTCAAGCGCGCAAAGAGATAGTACGTTTACTAGATGAATAATATGACTTACTTATAGGCCAGTGTTCCATCAGTAGGCACTCGTAGTATTTAGAGCTTGAAACACGCAGTTTAAGTTTCTGACATTAAAAAATAAACGATTGCGGAACCCCTTATTTCTTGCTCGGTTAAGCTTCTTTCCTTGAGTGAGGCAGCTCCACGCGCCAAGTAAATGTTTAATGTCGTCACAACTAGGAGGTGCCTCCTGCACCCACATTAAGGACGACTTCTTCCGCGTGCAAATATAAATTCTTCCTTCCCTAAAGCCGAGCGCAGGGGTTGAAAAGCGCAAAAGAAATCAGATATTCACACCTTTATCACCTTTTGTCCACAACTCTTAATTCAACTCTCTACAAGAATTTAAAAAAAAAGTCTCTTTCTCTCTCACGACGCCGAAAATTTTCCCTGCCTTATTATTATTTTCGGAAATCCCTCGCCAGAGCGTCAACAGGGTGTCATGGTGAAAAGGCAACGTTCACCACACGAGTCTTGCAGCACTAGTCTAGCAGGAACGTCGAAGGATAAACGATGGTATCACCGCCGGTCTGTCTGCCGCCTCGTTATTACTCCCCTCCAACAGACGCCTAGGTACTATGCACAAGGGCGTAGGATACTGCACCGTAAGGTCGACTTGTTTTTTTACGTTTTCGTATGCGCACGCGTCGATGTACTTCCGTCACACCTTTCAAGAAAGAAGAGTCCGACTTGATTCTTCCGTCTTTATATCGCCACCCGGGATTGCTGATACTACTACCTTTTTTTGACGACAGTAATTCCTGCTCTCTTCAAAATTTTATGCTCGGCTCCGTGAAGATAGATATAAGTTTGACTGGGCTAAAGAAATCCAACGGTGAAACCTCTATCGCTTCGATTTCCCATTATTATTTTTGGGAGCACTCCGGAGAAATGTCGTCTTTCACCTCTTCTTCTTTCACCTATCTGCGGTGGTGGGTGTTGAACAATCTTTTCAAGTATGTTGATATATATATATATATATGTATATATTGAGGTCTTCACCGATCCCTTATTTTTCTTCAACCTTCCCTCCCGAATAAAGGTCCTCGCAGTGCTGAAGAGTGTTGCGGCGCCGAGCACTATCTATCTCCGAGTGATGGACCTCCTGTTCTCTTTCTCGCCGCCCGCTTCCCCGGCGACTCCTGGGATATGCGGTCCGAGACCCCTCCTGTTGCTTCCACGCCGCCCCTGACGCCGCCGCCGACGACGTCCTCTCCTCCTTTGCCCGCCCCTTTCCTTCCTCCCTCCCCCTCGTCAGCGCCCTCCCCTATTTCCCCCCGCTTCCCAACCAACAGATCCGCGCCCTGACGGGCAACGGCGAAAAAACACACACAACTCCCTTGACGAGAAAAATAGGCCCCTAACCTTCCTTTCCTTATTCCCTCCTCTCCCACAAAGCCACACTTTAAAAGAACGTCGTTGAAGAATGATTTCTTAGAGCACTACCACATGTGTGATGACAAAAAAAATGTAAAATAATTTGGATTGTTCCCCACTCACCTTTGATTTTCTTCGTTCCTTTCTCAACCTTCTGATCTCTCTCTTTCCCCACCGATAGAGCCGTTTTTCGAAAACTGTCGACGCAGATGTCAGACGACGATGCTGTCTCGCTTAATTTTGTCTTATTTTTAGTGTGTTTTCCGTTCTTCTTTAAGCCGCTCGGATTCGAATCGGCCTTACCCTGGATTCGTCGTCAACCCCCTTCACTGGCTCCGAGGATTATCTTTGCCATCCTCGCGACTCATTCTCCGTCGGCGATGCCTTGTCGCGAAAAGGATCCTAGGACGTATCACGGCCCGCGAAGGCCCAAATCGTGAATAATGTGCCCCTCGATCCCTCGCCTACTCACGGCAAAGACCGATTTCCGTGTCGTACGCGAAGGGAAATATGCTATTCGCGTGAGATGTTGTTTATAAATATATCGATCACTTTCCGATCATCTACCCCCTTTTAACGGTTGTCGAACCTTTCCTGGACACCAAGGGAGACTCGAGTAAGGAAAATAAACTCGGTGTGGTGAAAGATCTCTACCCCTTGGCGCTCTCTGAATCGGCGATGAAAGGCGGAATGGGGAAAAAGTTCCTACTTCTCAAGGATTTTCACTCACACTCAGGAATAAACACGATCTCAAAAGGAATTGTATTGGGAAAACCATACGCGAGCGTAACAGAACGCTACCTGCCTCTTACGAAGTTTCTATACGGGAACAGCGGCGGAAAAAATCACGGTGATAATCTCACCTGGCTGGGAACGAAACCACTAACAATACAAAAAATGTCGATCCATAGGAATTTCTATCACTTTAAAACAGTTTATTAATGGTCGAAAGACGTGAAAGAATAGAATTGCGAAAGGTCTTTGATCGAAACACGCTCAAGGAATTGCTTTGGAAGTAAAAACTCTCGTCTTAATTTCTCGGGAAAACACGAACAGTTGACACACACACGCCGAGTCGGTTTGATCCTATTATACCTGTCTGCGTTTTTACTTAGTCTTTGTCAGTTTTCAGTCACCTTGGCTTGAAGGGCACCAGCTAGCTGAGGTTTAGAACTGCATGCAAACTTTCATTTTCTCTCAACAATCTCACACTTTGCTCGTTTTTATTAACAACCCCTCCGTGGTTTATTAAGAATCCACCACCCTGAGCCACACACGAGAAAAATAAATGGGTCCGTTTTATCAGAAACATAAGATAAAACTAGTCACACGAGCACTTTAACTCTCCTTCTTTGCAACCGTCTGTCACAAAAAACTGCCAGCTCAAGGAATAAAAGAAATTGACCATCGACAACTTTTTCAGGGTAGGAATAGTCGTTGTTCACTTACCGGGCAATATACATACTTCTTCTCCACCGTCTTAATATTTCTTTCTCCCAAGATTCTTTTGACAGTCCAACAGCCGTACGGGAAACAAACTGTCCTCCCCACGGAATATAAACGGCACGAAGATCTTCGTCGATGGATGAGAAGATCTTTTAAGTCAGCCAGTCTCGTCCGGGAACACGGAATATAAAGAGATAGCTGGCCGTTCTTGTTTTCACGTTTCTTCTTCGCTTTCAAGACCGGTGGATGCGTACTGAGAAGGAGACGGGTCCTCCTTATACTTTTCCTCGACACGAAATAATTAAAATTTGTACGCTGAACTCGTTCTCCCGTCAGTGTCTTTTCAAAAGTGTTGTTGCGATGTCACTCGCGGAGCGGCGGCAGAGAGATACGAGCGGAGTTTGAAGTACTTCGTCTTCGCTGGCGTGTTGTCGTCGTCTAGCGTGTGTGTGTGTGTGTGTTGCACAGTCGGCGGTCCGCGACTCTGTTTCTCTCTCTCTCTGCCGTGTGTCGAGTCAAACGCGCGCTTCTCGGGTCGAATGGAGTGGTCGAGACCTTTTTTTTGTCCTTCTCCAAACCCTCGGGCCGTTAACTTTCCTTCACCGCTCTGCTTCCAGCGCCCGCACCCGGTCGGCCGTCCGCGCTTTGTTCGAGAGTTCGTCGTCCGCAGCCGACGTCTCCTGTTTCCCTTCTGCCGCTCCGCAGCCGACTGGATGAGTGTTGCCTGGCTCCCCGCCGCGCTCGCTTCTCTCCCCCTCTCCTCCCCCCTTCCGCTCCTTCCCTCGCCGCTCCTTCCCTCGCTG
Source organism: Ceriagrion tenellum (assembly GCA_963169105.1). Taxonomy (NCBI): domain Eukaryota; kingdom Metazoa; phylum Arthropoda; class Insecta; order Odonata; family Coenagrionidae; genus Ceriagrion; species Ceriagrion tenellum. The sequence goes on from OY720644.1 coordinate 10,948,367, forward strand.
CCGCCGCCACCGCTGCTGCTGCTCCCGACTCGTCCGTTCTTCCCTGCGCCCGCAACCGCACCCACGCATGGAAGGATAGCGAAGGATAGAACATGCCCTCCCTTTCCCCTTCCATTCACCCACACCTACTTCTGCAGTGCCCTCTGACACTGCGCTGCACTCCCGACACCGTCGCTTTCCGAAAACATTTCTGTAACGCCGACCCTTAAGGTAGTTAGAGCGATTTTCGTTCACGCAAAGATTTGCAAGAACATTTTCATACGTGTGCTAATTAGTTTCATGTATAGATAACATGGAAAAAATTACATTTTTCCAATTGTGGTCTCTTGCCAATTATACTATTTTAACACGCAGCCTTAGGGCACTTGACATACACAGTAGACCCTCGCTTTACGATATTAATCCGTTCCGGAGGACCGATCGTAAAGCGAATCCCATCGTATCTTGAATCGGCATTATTTCCGGACGAGGAATCAGATCAGACGAGCATCAGTGCCAATCCATTCAGTGTACGCGACAGAGCCAATGCATACGAAATATCCTGGATTAAAATTATTCAAAATATTATTAAACCAATCGACGTTTAAAACAAAAGCGGAGAAATTTGAAAATTTAAAAAGCGCGCGCAAAATCAGCTCAGATCGTAAGTCGAACCCATCGTAAAGCGGGGGTCTACTGTCTTTCAAAATAATTGGAACCTATGAGTACAGAATTTCCCATAAATTTGAGATAACACGTTTCATTGTATTACAATTGTTGATAACAAGTATCAAGGCATCATGCCGGGTAAAAATCGCATATATTCACATAGTATTTTGTCTAATTTTCGAAGTCCGCGAAGTTAACCAGTCATAACAATGCTTAGATGAAGGCAAAACTTTGAAAATGTAACTCTTGAATCATTTGAATTATAATATACATGGAGATTTTTGCCGAGTGAATAGATGTAATTAAGTGAAAAATCGTCCAAGATTTTATTTCGCGTTGCTTGAGAAGTTCCTAAAATTACCTAAAGTTACCGCTCCAACCACTGCAGGTTGTGAGCGATATTCGTGAGTTTATTTGACTGAAATATTGACATGGTTGAATATATTTTCTTGAAACATATCGTATGTATTTTGAATATCCATACCTGTGGATATATAAGAGTGAAACGATGCATCATACCAATTTTGTACTTTGGCATTCCAATGCCATATCACCACATTGCCTTATAGCACAACATATTTTGTGATAACTTGACTAAATACACATATGTTTTCTTCTATACGCAATATAATACCCATCTAACCGCTATAATTGTATATGAAAAAATATCAAGGAGTCGCGTTCAGTCCATTACTCGAAAAAAAACAATTTCAACATAATTTTTTTGAGTTATTTTCTGCTTAACCATTGTTCATTTTAATCCTAACCTTACATTTCTTTGCCCACTTCGGCTCATATAACCCTCTCGATTACTTCCATTTACCTTCACATTGTCCTAACTCATCCTCCACGCCACATTGCGAATCATTATTTTTCTAAGTCCTCTTTGGCTTCTCTACTCGCTTTACGGGCCTGCCCTATAACCTTTGCCACCTTTCCATCTAATTCTACCCGTGTATACCTCATCTTAGATCTCATCTACTTAGTTCACCGCACCACCGAATTTTGCAAATTTATGACATCGTAGTCTCGAACATTCAATATTGGGCCAATCCAAAATTGAAATATGCCGGCCGCCCATCCATGTATTTGTTGAGGTTCGACCGAGTCGAATCCTTACTGCATAAGACCCCTTTCCAACATCTCTCTCTCTATAAACATAAATTCTTCTGCTTAAAATGCTTATCCTTCGCCCTGACATTAATTGTAAGACGAACTCCATGCGTTGCTATTGAATTCACGGCACCTTTACTTCTTCATGCGTTCCTATTTTTCTTGCGAACTCTCTTATTCTATCATTAAATGATCTTTTTCATCCTCTGTGTATCATTCATATCCTCCTTATTTCTTTAGTTGGTTGAGTGATATTTTAAAGACTAGCAAACTTTTCACCTAAGTTTTCAAGCATTCCCTTCTGTTTTACCACCGAGCACATTGAATTTAATTTATAAATTTGCTCCGGCTCGTTATGCTCTTACTCTTACGCCGTGTTTTACTCTTTCTATTTCCTTTTTCCCGCTTATTCTTGCTTTCAAATTCATATTCACGTATTCGTGTGTCACTCTTCGAGCTATCGTAGTTAGAAAGTATTATCCAAATCCTTCCACTCTTCTCTCACAATTCGCTAGGGAGTTGAATAAAACCTCATGCCAACTAAAACTCTAACTCACGCGTAAAAACGTACTATTCCTGGTGCCTCAACACACTAAGGCGATGCGTAAACATGAGGCAAATGCGTCAATACGAACGCATTCAGTTTAGATTCAGGGCATATCTCACTTCCCGATCATTGTATTCCCTTGGTTTTGCGAGTTTTTTTATTTTATTTTACTATGAAAAATCCCGTTTACCCCAGCTGGATTCTCTCTTCGACCAACCACTCATTCAATTCAGTCCTCACTAAGCATTCACCGACGGGCTCGCAAACATTAGGGACGAAGTCACTTACAAATGCGATCCCATATTCGATGGATCGATCAGGGTTGGTTTGTTGTTTGAGGAGGCAATCGAATATTTAAGTATGATAGATTAGGAAAAGGACAGATGATTTGGGGTGAGAATGCTGGGTGGAGAAAAACCCGACATCGGCAACTGCCAGCTCTTTTAGCGAATAGTGCCAAGAGGACCACGAATAAGGGGACATACCCCCAGCCATAGCATAGTGCTTGATTCGTTCCCCACATAACATCAACCTGGTAATCTGAATTATATTGATAGACTGTCTACCGCTCCCGGAATTCAAACCCTGGTCCTTTGGATGGGACACCAGCAATGTAGACACTAGATCAGTCCGAACCTCAACTGTCATGATATTGCAAAGACACAACTTAATGAATTTTTTGTGTTAGAATATATTACATTTTATTTATTCTCGGAAAAATTTTGGTTGTATTATCATCGTGAGTCAACAAATATTATTGTCGCCGAGAAATTCACCGAATACTTCATATTATAAGGAAAAAAGTTATATCTAACTGAAATATGCTAGGCAAACAATTTAATCACTGTGAGGAGCTAGAACGGTGTGATACACTTTTATTTAGCCAAATATGTATTATGATAATTAAGATACGACGGCCACAGCAACATTAAATGGCTGTTGGGACGGAAGCCAGCACTAAAACCATCTCGAAAAGAGGCCGAGCTCACCACGGTGGTCTGAGATTTGTGCCATTACTTCAGGAAATACATGATAGACGTCAAGCCTATTTAAATAGTTATTTGATAGTAGATTTGTTTCATTTATTTATTGACTAAAATACAAAATTGTCAGTGCGGTTTCGGTGTTAAGTTACAATTAAAATTTAGCTATTTGTTTTTAATATAAAATTCATTTTATATACAATGAAAACATATTTCGTGTGTATGATCACATAAAACTATTTATCAATCGTTATCAGTTTGTTGTTAGCAATATTCAATAATCGGGGTATTTGACAGTATAACTCATGCTTAAATGTCAAAAATCCCCCTTTGTCCAAGATAAGAGCACAATTGAAATGTGCCGATTCGGCTTGGAAATAAATGAAAAGTGAGACATTTTCACGATCATATGGTTCTCATGAAAAAATGGAGTATTCGGGAAAGTGACATAATTTATAAAACAATATTGGAATGTTTTATCGATTGGCAACATTTCTTAGTGCAAACTTTGCTATGGACGATCTAAAACGCCAAAAATTACGCCCTAGTATCTGTAGTGGAGTTAGAAGTACCGCCCGGGGCATTACTACTAACTCTACTGCTAATAAATTTACCACCACTCTTTTCTCGCCCACCACTAGTTACGGCAATGAATCTTCTCAAATTCTCTCACCTATTCTTCCCTAATGAGAATCCCAACTACCTATATGATCTTTTATTCCCCAAGAAGAGTTTTTCCCTAAGATTAACCCGATCTGAATATATCCTACTATTTATCCCCCAACTCCGTACCTGGCCTTTACCTTAACTCCTTTCTCATCAACGCTTTCAAGTGTAAGAAATCGCTTCCATTTCATTGTCAAATCCTCCTCTTCACTGCATCCATTAAAAATTAAACACTATTTTTAGTTTTTAAACTTTACTCTGAATTTTTTTTAATTATTCAATTCAATTCAACATAAGCTTGGTGTTTAACTGGTTTAACTATTGGTCAATTAGTGTGTCTATCATGATTGCTTGAGTAGAATGTTTTCATTGTTTGGTTTCCCTGATGAGTTACCTCAGAGGATTAATAAAACTTCAAATTTTATTGAGCGACACCGTGGTCGGTCGAGGGAGGACGCACAGCTGGGAATGGCAGACGCCGCGCGAGGTGTGAGGAAAGAGAACGCGTGGAGAGTTGGAAGAAGGGAGAGGAAGGAGAGGAGGTTGGTCGGTCGCCTCTTCCGTCGCAGCTCGGTGTCTTCTCGCCGGCCGCCGGCGACGACACCGCAGCCACCCTCATTCTTATTGACCGAGTCGGTAAGGGGGCGAGCAGCGGGCAACGGGTTTAAGCGTGGGCGGAAGAGCAAGATGGGAGTGGGCGGGCGGGAGAAAAAAATTAAAGCACACAGACATTTCCCAACACTTCCTTTCTCTCTATCTGTCTTTCATGCACGTTTAGGGGGGCTGGGGTAGGGGTAGCTCAGAGGTAGCTCGTTCGACTCCCTTTCCGAGGGTTGCAGGCTGGAGACCGAGCAATGGGAAGTATTTTTCTGACTAAGGAAACCAACTTCTAAGTGCCACCAGAGCGGACCCCACTGCTGAGAAGCAGCTGTCTCAGCAGTAGGCACTGAATGTGAAGATCAAGAAAGATCGCTCACGGCTTCGGGCGAGAGTGAATTTCATGAAATAGACTGATGTACTGCGACGTGAAAGGTGACGGAAAACCACCGCGTTAATCTCTCTAGTATATGCTGCCTTCCATTTGAACTATGTATGGCATGATGGCATCCCTCCCAGTAAAGTATTCCGAAGGTAAAGTAGTCCACCAATCGGATCTCCGTGAGAGGACTACTGGGAGGGGTACATCGGTCAGAAAGGGGAGTTGATTCATACTACGCAAGGAAAGTATTTTTTAGGCCATTGAACGGAACGCTAATCGCAAAAATGATTCAGTATCATGGGACAATACATTTTTGTTCGAGACTACAAAAGAATCGACATTTAAACCACTATTAATTTAATCTATTTTGCTTTAATCAAATCCCTCATTCCATTAAAAGAGAATAAAGCTTCAACTAAGAGGATCGTGAAAACCTTAATATACATAGTAACGTTGTATGGAACAAAAAGGTGAACCCTCAGGAAAGAGGAAGTGGATAGACTGCAGATACTCGAGATGTGGGTGCGGAGGTGGAAGCAAAAGGTGCGGTGGACGGAAAGGAAGACGAACGAGGGATTGGTGTGGTGGAAGAGGTGCGATGAGAGGGGAAAGGAAACGTTTGAATGAGATGAGGAGGAGGCGGGGTAGATGGCTGGAAAGAGTGATGGGGAGCAATGGTTGGCTCAATGCCGCGATGGACGGAAGGATGTTGGGCAAGCAGGGAAGGGGATGAAAGAGAATAGGATTTTGAGGAGGCGATGAAGAACGAGAGGATATTCGCGGAGGCGAAGAAAGAAATAAGAGAGGTAAATAAGGCCCTTGTCGATCTTCTGTCCATCCAATTCTCTCCTGTACCTATTGTTCCATAGAGACCCTTCCCCCTCTTCTCTTTCTTACGCTTCTTCATTTCTTATTTCATCCGGCAATTGAACTTCATCAGCCCTTTTCTACATGAGAATTTGAAAGCCCATAATGTTTTATCGTCTGTTTTACCAGCGGTCCATGCTTTCGATACATATACCGTTATACTTCGTACTGTATCCGAGTTCAAATTAATATTTAATAATAATAATAAATATTTTTTCCACCATTAGTGACACAAATTGAATAATATTTCAATTTCCAAATCGAATGTGGAATTAGGTACTCCAGCAGATATTATCCGATTTTGGGGTTACCATAAAATTATATTAACAGATGCAGACACTTATTTCTCATATTTACAATTTACATATGTCCCAGCAAATCACTTAAGTACAATATTTATGTGTCCAGACGAATAATGAAGAATATTTAAAAAATTACAATTATATAAATGAAATAAAAAGAAAACAATACTTTGTAACAAAAACTTATACAATATATACAGCGTAATATATTCATACATAAAAATCAAATGCAATATATATTCATGTATTCTATTTCAATAAATTTTCAATATATTTCTTAGAAAAAAGCCACAATTATACCCTTCTTAAAAATAAAAATATAGTGGCACAAGTTTTTATTTCGAATGGTAGCGAACAAAACAATTTGGGGGGCGTAAGGTACTTCAAAGATTGTTTAAAAGTTTGCTAGTTAAGCTTTGGTGTACTAGTACCAAATTTTCCACGTAATTGTTTTACATATTCTCTTGGCTCTATTCTATTTCCCCCTCTATTATAAAATATCTTTAAAACCTGATAAACAAAGATTTCCTTCCAACATTAGAGCTGCCTTTTCCCCATGAATGCTTTCTGGGCTTGAGCTTCTACGCTGATGTCCGTTCTACAAGGGTACCTATGCACTAGGTACATCATGGTATACGTATGGGCCTATGTATTCATTTCCTTCAGTCACCATGTGTGATTCGTTTGCAAGGGCGTTGTTGAGCGAGCGTCGGGCGATGTTGTCGCCAGCGAGAGCCGCGAGCGAATGAGAATCCACAGAGTCCGTCCCCGCTTCGACATGTTCCCCTCCCTCCCTCCTCCTCCCTACCAAACTCCCCCTCCTCATCCCCCGCTGTAAATGCATTAAACTCCCTCCCCACCCCACCTCACATCACCCCCTCTCCCCATCGTCCTCCTTCCACACGTACCTCCCCGGAACAACTCCACACACACACGCATCATTGTCGCCCTCCCTAACCGCACAGTGCTCTCGCGAATGAGTTGGCTCCAAGAGGGTATTCGCACAAATTTGTGAAACAATAAAGAGTACTACTTTCGTACATTACAATCCTTGTATCAATTTTTTTCATTTATATCTTCTCTACTTTTTTAATAACCATCATCATCAAAGTATTCTGCCAGCTGAAAGTCGGTTTAAATGAAATTCAAATGAAATACTCCAGATTTTCACACGTGCAAGGACCTGTTCACCTAAAATATGCCCTCTAACTGTCATTCTTCCGTCCATAAAATGTATCCTCCTTTCCCTTCCCTGCTAACCCGACACCCTTCTCTCTGATACAGTCTTGAGCAACCCATCGCCCCTCGTTACTCGCCCCTCCAGCCATCTACCCTGCCTCCTGATCTCATCAAAAATTTCACATTCCTCATCCACCATGCTAAACACTTCAACGTTTATCTTTCTTCCGCTCTTCTTGCACCAGTTAGTGCCCGCTTTACTATTATGACTAGTCTCGTATTATTCGTCAATGAAAATGATATGCAATTTAAAAATATAGAATTGAGGGTAAATGGGTAGAAGACTAAAGTAGTAGTTTTTGATAAGGAGAATGGGGAGAATAAATGTATGATGAAGTAATTGAACAGGTGGATGGTTTTATGTACTTAGGTAAGATGTATGCGGAAGATGGAAGAATTGATGAGGAGATAAAGAGACGTGAGAATGCTGGAACGAAAGTGGTAGGTAGCATGTGGAGCATATCAAGGAATGACTAAGGAAGTCCAAGGAAGCGAAAATCACCGCGTACAAAAGTGTATCTCTCCCCACTTTGTTGTATGTTAGTGAAACATGGGTATGTCAGGATAGACATAAGAGTAGACTAAACGCCATGGACATGAGTTATCTGAGCTTAGTGTTTGCGGCAAAAGTAGGATGGCTAGGGTCAGGAATGAGTGGGTTAGATGCCCCAGTAATGGACATATATGAAAGGAGTGAGCTTCGTTGGCTGGGCCATGTTGAGAGAATGGATGAGAGTCTAATATCGAAACATACATAAGAGTGAAATGAATTATACGAGAGGTGTAGGTAGGCTGAGAAAGTCATGGTTGAAGGTGGTTCAGGAAAGTCTTAGGAGGAGGAATATAGGAGTCTTAAAAACTTGAGAGCGTGTATGAAGCAGTGTATGGGGGTAAATGAGGCAAAAGTAGTTTGCAAGGATAGGTCAATATGGAGAAAATTATTGTAGAAAAGTTAGGTGTACAAATACGAATTTATGAGTGAAACTTTAAGACTGTACCTACCCCAAAGGGAACGGCGTGATTAGTATGTATGTAAAAATCATATTTTCAGTCTTGCGGACCAACGAATGGAGGCCTTATTTCGAACTCTGATACATTATCCAACTCACTTGACATTCACTTCCGAGTTTGTGCATATTTCTTCTGGGTTTTACTTCCTGCCGTGAACGGTAAATATTAAAACAGTGTCGAAAGGATTAACGTATTTCCACTTAACCACCTGAAACACCAATATTAGAACAAGAGCCGATGGGTGAGCGTATTACACCTAAAAAAATTATAATCAATAGCCTGTGGTTACTTTACAAACTAGGCCACAAAGGTAACTAAAACAAACTAGAAAATATATATAAACCGATTAAATGGGAGCTTGCAATTTGCAAGCAAGGGGGGGAGTTTGTATATGATAATACTCTTTAAATAACGAAAAATGAATGCATCATCATTACAAAATCAATGAATGCTCTCAAGGATTCGTGCTACATGCAAGCAAAGAAAAATATTATGTAATTCTCAAAATGAATTACACGGTCCATGAGGTATGAATACCAGATAGTTCTAGTACAAATCATATTATATCTCATCCGGTTATTATGATTATTTGTTATCTTTGTGACTATAAACTTTGTAACTCTCAGCAACCCGACCATGACCTTGGTTATATATTCTCCTCGGGTGTTTTTCCCAAAGGCAAGTTTTGATTAATGTCACTAATTGCCGAGGTTTTCTAAGCAAATAAAAGCTCTTATCCACAAGAATATTTGTTGTCTGGTTGTATTAACATCAGTTATGTTACCATATCATCCGTATTTTAAAAGAAAGAGATGTGATTTTTACTGCAATGAATTAAGAAATAAATTTACTAAACGTTTTATTCTTTATTCTTACACTTTTTTGATATATCTGAAATTAAGAGCGCTATCGAACATTATTTGTTTTTGAGAAATTAAGTTTCGACGAACATTCGAGAGCCATGTTGAAAATAAGGTACCGTTAGCATTGATGATAGCAGTACAAGAACAATACATATCTCATACACCACTGTGAAAAGTTTCAAATCTCCTCAATCGACACTAGTCATCGAAATTGAGTGTTTTCATTATGATTGAAAAAAAATCCTGAAAATATGTTTACGTTGCCATAGCTCGGTAACTAAGGAGTTACGACCCCATGTTGCGATGATAAAAATATAATATGTATTGTTTAATTATAATTACCATATATTAATTAATATTATGAAACCAAAAGTCATGATATAGAATATATTTAAATAGATGTATGTACCTACTTACCATTACCATACGTTTTAATGAAAAAAGATGATCTCTACCATAGAAACGAGTGAAAACTCCAAAATAGACAATTTCACAAACAATTATACCCGGTTATATAAAATCCATCGTTAGTCACATTAACGTTCACATAAGATGCTATTACTTTCACTTTGACATAATTTCACTTTAATTTTTGGGTTCTGTACTTCCTGCACGGGACAATTGGCTAGAGTTAAGCGTTCGAGTGCATTTAAATCTGTAGATCATGTTCGCCGTCGATGGAGGAGATTAATGGTAATGGTTTTCATAGAGATAAAATGTTTCACCAAAGAGTATACAACCGGACAATTGTAAGATAATAGGTGAAAAAATCATAAAAAATAGCAAACCCAACGTATAAACCAATTAGATAACAAATGTAGAGTAAAATACTAAATGGAATATTTCTGCACTCGTGAGAAAAAATTCATTTTGGTGCCAACTTTTTTGAGCAATAAAGACCTTCAGCATCAAAACTTTCTCACCAGGAGGGTGAGAAATCCTGCAAAACCTACCGAGGCAAGTTTAAGGTCACCCGATAGCAATACCATTGTATGCAAAGTAAAATATGCAATTAACAGCATAAAAACTAGCTATCTAAAGACATAATACGGGCGACAAAATATACAAAAAGTAACTTTTCCTAGATATTCGAATTGGAGAACGATGACTGCTCCTGAAGAGCACAGTTTTCCAACACGCAAGATGTTCTTCTTTGAAGATGTTTCTATAAGCTAGAGATGGTAAGACGGAATGAGTATAGATGTGGAAACGGTCGCCACATGGAATTTGGACAGGGACTGGGGTAAAACGGAGATATTGGACTGGGAAGCCAGTACTCCCAATCACCGCACTTACCCTATTCCCAGTGAAGTTCGCGAGGTGCATTCGTTTTTCCACGTGCCAACTGATCATCACAGGTAAAAACTTTGGAAAGAAACACAGCGTCCTAGACGCCACCAAGGACCAGCACGATCTTATTTTTTTCTGAAAAACAAGACAAAAATATAATGAACTTCTGGCTTCCCCGCAAAACAAAGTTTCCCGCCGTCAGATTCCAAATTGCATCCATCATTTAACTTAAGCCAAGAGACGGGAAAAAAATTTGACTGCTCATTCTTCGTTCAAAAAATTCATAACCGTAGCTTTTATCCATTTATTGAAATCAAGAATATGGCTTCTTCTCGTGTGTATATACCTATATTTACAGCAGACGTTGCAACAAAGGAGTCGCGAATAAACAGACTGATGGAAGTGTGGAGTAAAATCTTATTTTTTATACAATATCAATCCTATAATCCATTCTTGAAACTTATGTTGCATACGTTCGCTTTCTTGGATGATACGCTCGTTCACGTTTTAATCATGTTTTTCCGAACCCAGAGGGTGGTATATGAATTAACGACCTCGGTCCTAGCGTATTGTATACAATACACAGACGTTTGAATTTTTTCATGCTCAGCAACGCAAAATATTGGCAACGCCACTAGTTATCCACTTGCTGATAAGTGGCAGCATCATCAAGAACTTTGATTCACAGAGATATTAACTCTGCAAACATGGCTTAAAACACAAAACGTAAGTCTCAAGAATTTTCCAAAAATAATGCTGTATATGTCTGGGGCCTGAGGAGGTTAAATGAAAAGGTTGGCAATAGGCATTACAGAGGTGATGGGAGCACAAAAACACCCAGGTGTCTCAAGAATCATTTGCCACATAACATCATTTATTATATTTACCAAATAAGAGTAAATATATTCTAAAAATAGGAATTTTAAACAATCTGCGCCGCAGATTTTTTGAAATCTTATATTGTAATGGAATCGTACGCTATTGGCCAACAAACAGAGTCGAACTTTTTCTCGTAAATAACCACGTATCTCGTTTTTCTCCACCTCTGAGTGAATATTGTGATGAAAATGCACCAATATTCAACCGGCACATTACTCATAACATGCAAACATGTATATGACAGTTAGGCTTCCTCTGAAGTATTTTTTTGGCATTCGATGATAATTTCACATCGTGGTCGACAAAATAACTTAATTTAGAGATCATAACATTTTATCTTCCCACAAATGTTAAAATACTTCCAAGGAAAAACTAATTAAAGCGCACAGGTGCCATTATCAGGTGCAACGTTAGCTCTTTGATTGTTTTTGAAAACGAGCTTTGCACCTGATGAAGATACCTTTGAGTCGAAAGTAGTTGCGATTTGGAACCAAAGTCATTAAAAATTTGGGAAAAGATGCGACGTTTTTTGTCTAAAAGTAAAAAAATGAAATTCCACATTGCGAGTATTGGAACTTATGACAAAAATACCTTCATGAAATTTTCAATTCGGTTTCTTTATGTAAATGTTGTTTCCGTCGCATTAAACAGAAAAGAAACTTCTTAATTGAGGATGATTTTGTGTACTTAGGTAAGATGTTTGCGAAAAGTGGACGGATAGATGAGGAGATAAATAGACGAGCGAATGCTGGCAAGAAAGTGGTAGGTAACATGTGAAACATATCAAGGAATGAGTGCCTGTCCTTAGATAAGGAAGCAAAAATCCCCACTTTATTGTATGGTAGTGAAACATGGGCATGTCAGGATAAACATAAGAATTAAGAGTAGACTAAACGCCGTGGATATGAGTCATCTGAAGAGTGTTTGCGGAAAAAGTAGGATGGATGGGGTCAGAAATGAATGGGTAATAAATGAGTGTGGGTTAGATGCTCCAGTAATGGACATATATGAAAGGAGTGTGTTTCGTTGGTTCGGCCATATTGAGAAAATGGATATGAGAGTCGAATAATGAAACAGCTATATAAGAGTGAATTGAATAATGCAAGAGGTAGAGGTAAGCTGAGAAAGATGTGGTTGAAGGTGGTTGAGAAAATTCTTAGGAGGGGGAATATTAAGAGTCTTAAAAAAAGGAGAGCATGTATCTGTGGGGGTAAATGAGGCAAAAGAGGTTTGCAAGGAGAGGTCAGTATGGAGGAAATTACTGAAGCAGAGTTAGGAGTACAATTAGGTGTTTTTGGGAGAAACTTTGTGACTGTACCTACCCCGAAGGGAACGGCGTGATTGGTATGTATGTAGAAACTTTCTCAATGTCCGTTGTCTTGACTTTCAAGGAATTCGTCAAAACTTCGGATTATACTCTTCCATAAATTGGGAGTGCACTTCCATCCAGTGTACTAAAAATCCACATGCGTATCTCTCTTCCCTCCCTCCCTTCCCCCTTCCTTTCCAACTCCGATTTTTCTGCGCGACATGAGAGAGACCAACCGCGCATGCGCCGACATACCATCGCAGCCGCCGCCTCCATTACGAATCTGGTGTCCTGGATTCGGTTCGTGACTCACTCCCATGGTCTTTCCACAAAAAAGAGGATGTCCAAAAAATTATAATACAAAAAAAGCGCTCGCGGCTGGAGAGTCAACGTCACACACATGACTGGAATCAGCGTGGGTGAAAGTGGCGACGCCGGGAGATGACGCCGGAGGAGAGAAGCTGAATTAAAAAAAGGAAACGGTGCGGGCGACAAGAGCGCGAAACCGAACAATAAAATGGCAAAATGTGGAAATAAGAGCAAGTAACATTGAAGCAAAGCAAAAACAAAATACTGCCTGCGACTCTCGAGGTTTATCAACCCGTTAGTGAACTAATTGATTTCCTTTAAAAAATAAAATAAATCAATAACTATTTATGATAAAACAGGGATGCTTGAGATACGTTAGCGTGAAAGAAATCTATTTCTTATAATTTTATTCCTAGTATAATTTTAACGATAAAACCCTATGATTATAGATAAAATAATTTCAAATTACACCAGTTTCCCTATTTTTATACTTTTTGGGGACAATTTTTGGCTCGGACAAAATAACATTTCCTCGAATATTAACAATAAATATGAGGACAAATTCTTCTTTTTAATGCATCCAAAAAATCTAAAACAGTGCTCCAGAATATTAAATTTCGGTGATATGATGATGTTACTTAATATAAATCAGAAACTTTCCTTTCTTGGCTACATTCATTTGATTATTGCACTCATTAGTCATTTTTAAAAAAGCGACTAGTTTTAAGAATAAAAGGTAAACTAACATCACAGCAGAAATTACTTTAAGTAATTTATTTCTATCTTTATCATATGTTGCTTAGAGTTTACTATCGCATCCCTGCAGAAAACGTAATCTGCCCAAGGACATTTTCATTCACTCATTTCATTTTCATTCATAATATCAACGACTTTAACTTCAGAACTACTATCGAAATCCCTGGAAACATTCGGTGCTTTCAAGTGCAAGGGGTCTTACCCAAAGCGATTTCACTGATTTCCTTTAACTTAAATAAAGCACTTTGCAGCATATCCCTCCTAGCCATCCTAAAAACTGGTACTCGTACTCGGTTCACACTTCTTCCAGGTCCAAGTTCTTCAGCGACTGGAAGCAAGTAGAAAACGCTTTTTTGGGATTCACCTATGCGTACTCGTAGGGAGATGAAATAAATTCACTTTGTATAATCCACATAAACTTTAATTGGTATAAACCCGACCGATTTCAACGCTCCAGTGTCATTCTCAAGGGGGATAATACAATTTGTTTCTTGGTGAGCTCGTATTTATATTATGTCGGAAGAGGGGGGGAATGGGGTTGAGGTAAGTATGTCTACTCCAATCAAAAATTCGCACCCTATAAGTGTACAAAACGATTCTAAATCATCTAAAAATAATGGTGAAAACCTATCTCCCGGTACAAGTAGCGCAAACAAAACTAAAATTGATCAAAACCACACATCGACGAGAGTGAGTGAAAAGGTAAATAAACGAGTGAAAACAAAATATCAGTGGACTCGTCCAACTCTCAGAGCTTCCCCAAAATGTGAAATGAGTTTCAAATCAATTCAAAGTCCAAATGAAGTTCCTGTGTGCAACAAAAGTGTTCCTTTATTCGGCGACTCAATATTTAAACACGTCAACATCCACATGGACGGCGTGAAAAAGAACGTGTTTAGCGACATCAAAGCGGAGCAACTCAGCAAGAAGATCAAAGAAATAAAGCAAGAAGACAAATCATCACTTCCTGACATCATCCTTCTTCATGTTTGGACAAACAACGTAAAAAAATCAGCCAGCCCGGAGGAAATCATGGGGGAAGTATACGACGTAATCAGGACTACCAAAAATTTCTATCCAAGAACTAGGGTCATAGTGAACTCCATCATCCCAAGGAGAGATGTTACACTAAGCTTCATAGAAAAGGTAAACGATTGCATAAGGTGGCCATTAGAAGCTTTAAATGCTATTTTCTGTGATATAAGCAAAAAAAGTAGTGATTTGTGTCTAGCTAGGGACGGTCTCCATCTAAATCGACGTGGCTCTCACACACTCAGTAATATAATTCAAAATACCATTAAGATCTGCTCAAATTTGGGAACCTAATTAAGGTCCCCGATGGAGAAAATAAGGGAAAAGTCTTCAAGGGTGGTAAAGAATCATTATGTAATAGAGCGTTTGAAAATATCTCACCCCAAGTAGTTCAACAGTACACCATAAATATGAAGTCGAAGATGAACATCTCAATCACCAAGTCCTCAGAAACAAGGCCAATGATTTTTCAGTTTCCATCAATCATGAACCCCCCAATACTACAAATCTAAAAGTTATTTTTCAAAATATCCAATGCCTGAATAACAAAAAGCATCTGTTTCAAATGAACAATTGCCCACACATAATCTGTTTGACAGAACACTAGCTGAAAGACAACTTAATTGAAGTATTAAAACTGAAAAATTGTAAGTTAGGATGTCATCTCAGCCGTAGCGTAGCCAGACATGGTGGTACAGCTATTTACTTAAAAGAAAACATATAAAATATGTCATAATATCTGTGAGCTAAGTGTGGAAAAAAAATTTGAAATATCAGCAATAACTTTAGATAACCCACAGGTTTGCACCATCTGTTGCATTCACCGCTCACCAACTGGAGACCTAGATGTTTTCTTTGACAAAATGGAAGTACTACTAAATAATCTTCTCCATCAACAAAAATAATTCATGTTGGGTGGAGCTGTAGATATACAAAAAGAGTACCCTTAAATCAAATGAGGGAACTTGAATTGATTGAATACCTCGATAAAATTCAATGGGAGGAAGTATACGAGTGTGAAAGTGTAGAAAAGATGCATGATATCTTTTTCCAAAACTTTTTAGATGCTGTAAATAGTATTTTACCAATTGTAACATTCAAAAATACAAACTCGAATAGAAAGTGTTATACTGACACGAAATGCTACACTTACAAAGACCATGTACATAAATGCTACCTACAATATAGAAATAATCATGGGAACAAGGATGTAGAGTCTGCTTACAAAAAGGTGAAGCTAAACTAGAAATTGCTTTTGCAAAATAAAATGAAGTCTTTTTACTCTAAAAAAAACATGTCAAAAAATAATATAATCAAAACCACATGGGATGTGATAAAAGAAAATACTCAAGTGTCTATTCCAAAAAAGGACATAGTTGATGAAATAGAATATAATGAACTAACCAATGATTTACATAAAATTGCAGGAAATTTTAATTCCTATTTCGTGAACAACATCAAAAATCTTACAATAATTACTGGAACAGCAATCAGAGATCTAAATAGTTCAAACATGCCTGCCCCTAATTCCATATTCTTTGAAGAAATAACAGAAAATGAAGTACTTCGTATCATAAAAAATTTAAAAAAACTCTCAAAGTAATGATATATATGGCATTAATTCAAGAATAGTAAAGGTAGTAGCAAAAATATAGGCAAACCCTTAGTGCATATATTCGATAAATGTTACGAAAATGGCATCTTTCCAAAAAAAATAAAAATAAGTAAAATTATTCCCATACATAAAAAAGGTAACACCAAAGACATAAATAATTATAGACCCATTTCACCTCTGCCAATAATCTCCAAAATATTTGAAAAAATCATTCATAAGAGACTAATTAAATTTATAGAGAATTTTCATTACTTTCCAAAAACCAACATGGCTATCGCAAAAAAAAATAAAAAATAACAGCATTGTATGAAGTTTTACAGGAAATAAATGATCAATTAAACAATCATAAAATAGCAATAAGCCTATTCTTAGATCTCAGTAAAGCTTTCGATTGCGTAAATCACATTCTTTTACTGAGTAAGATCAAGAATTTAGGCATAAGAGGAAAAACCTATGAACTTAGAGAATATTCTATATGAAAGAAAGAAAACAATACGTACAAATAAACACCTCACTTAGCATAACTATCTCATCTGCTGAAGACAACTGAGGGCATCCCTCAGGGGTCCATTTTAGGACCCCTTTTATACCTAATATATACAAACGATTTTTTTTGCTATATGAATACTATACCATCCACTATGTATGCTGATGATACCTCTATGAGAATATATACAACAGACATTGATAAGACAGCAGATGAAGTCTTGGAAACCATAAGCAAAGCCAAAAACTGGTTTCTATCAAATGATTTAATAATTAATGATAGCAAAACACAGTTACTTCATTATTCTGTCTAATTCCTCAAAACATAAAGAACATTTTTTAAGGCTAAAAAATATATTACCATATGATCATGTTGATAGTCTCAAATTTTTAGGTTTAAATAGAGATACCAATCTAACTGGAGTTGCCACATTAACAACATCTGCAATAAACTAAACAAAACTGTATTTGCTATCAGGATTATCATGGAAACCTGTTCTAAGGCAGCAGCTTTAGCTCTGTATTATGCTAACATGCACAGCCTACTGCAATATGGTGTCATCTATTGGGGACAAGCCCCCATTGTACATCTAGAGAGATAATTCAGGATCCGGAAAAGAGCAATAAGGGTCTTAAATGACCCGAAATCCTACGAATCTTGTAAAAATTATTTCATCAAAGATAGAATACTGACTCTTCCATGTATTTATATACGAAATATAATCATGTTTGTTAAATATAACCCTCATTTATAAACACCCTATCTGAGTTGTCACCAATACCAAACCAACATCCTAATCATTTTAATAGTATATTCCACAAAAAATCATTTTATTAAAAAAAGTGTATTTTATACTGGAATTCAATATTTTAATAAGGTACCTGATTTAATCAAAATCATAAAAGATAATAAAAAATTCTATTCTTCGGTCAAACAAGTTCTATGTAAAAAAATATTCTATTCATTAAATGAATTTGTAAATGACAAAAGTGCTTTCACATTATAGGCATTTTTGTTAGCCTCAGTATTCTAATCCACCTATATGTATGTCAAATTTTATGTGTAATACCAATAATCTATTTTTGTACTGACTTGCCTTGTAAAATTGAAGGTTAAAAAATCATTATTGTTATTATTATTTGGACTCAAGATGAAGGTAAAAGTTGAAGCATCGGGCTGGAGGTGGACGTAACCAAATATTTTCTGGAAGGGGGGGGACGACAGGAACTTGGTAGAGGGGAGAATGATGTAATGGTACCAAGTCATTTAACACATCGGAACCAAACTGCTTAGCGTGCGGTAAAATTTCAAAATTCTCCATAAAATTCAGCTTGGCACCTTTTTCAACAAAATGTACAACATTAACTTAAAAATCAGATTCATGATTAAAATTTGTTAAATGATTAGCGAAATCAGATTTGTTGTCACAATTAATAAAAGAATTAAAATATTATTTTCCTCTTGCACTGAAGCTTCGTCCCGTCTGTCCCACATAAAAACAATTGCATTTCTGTGTATCACACTTCAAAATATATACACCACTTTTTTCTTCGACACTAAATTTTTCTTTGAAATTAAAAAATAAATGACCAAGAGTTGAACAATCATAAAAGCATATATTATCATTGGTTCGTCTCAATATGTTACGGATTTTGCAAGACAAATTTTTCAGGAACGGTACTATTTTCCATTGGGTTTCTGAGGGAGTAATTGGGGTAAGGCAGGTTGTCATTGTCATTGGAAATTTCCATTGTTTTTGGTAAGTAGTTTGTCTGTGAGGGAAGCCTCATATCCATTTCTTATAGCTATTGTTTTACTTGTGGTTAGTTCTCTGTCAAATTCTACCTCTGTCAAGGGAATGGATAGCAGTCGGTACAGAAGCGAATGGAAAGCAGCTAATTTGTGAGAAATGTGGTAGTTTGAGTCATTGGGAATAATTACATCCGTAAACATATCCTTCCTATCGATGGCGAGTGATGTTTCTTGCCCTTGAGGGAAATCGGCAAAACTAAAAAACTGAATTCTCTATTACCAACTTCCACCGAGAAAGTTATATTAGGATGGAGAAAGTTCAGAAGATTTAAAAACTGGTCTAATTGCCTAAGGCTACCCGTCCATAGACACACCACATCGTCCACATATCTAAAATAATAAAATACATTCTTAAGGATCTAGATTTTGGAACAGAAGAGTTTCGATTCTATACTGTCCATGAAGATGTCAGCCAATACCGATGATAGTAGAGAATCCATCGCCAAACCATGAGTGTTGGCGTATATCGAGTCATTAAACCTGAAACAATTTTGATTAATGCACAGGGTCAAAGGTTTTTCTACTTCTCTAGTTTCTCTACACCTCTGCACCCGGCCTTCTCCATACAAGCTACTGCGAGGCACACTGCTTCTTTTGCGGGCACGGAGGTAAAAAAAATTTAACGTGGATTATACAAAGTAATTTTATTTCATCTCAATATGTCGTAATTCCACAAAGTAAGCTCGAAAAACATTGAAGATGTACTCATAGGGGTTATTGAGTTCGTCCAATTTTCCGTCAAAAAGAGGCATATAAAAAAGTCACTAGGAGCAAAATTATGCTAAAAGAGGGGGAGAGAGAGCTCTTATTCCTCGAGTTCTTAGAACTCGCGAACAGCACCCTTAAATGAGTATTTGAGCAGTCGTGGCACATCCATTCGCAAATGCGTCAAAGTTCTGGTCCCTTGCTCCAAAAATTTACAGATAATCGCCAAAACACAACAAGACAACGAAGACAATCGATTATTTGATTCAAGATTCGAAGGTACTCTTGGCATAAATCGTCATTGAAATTAAATATTTCATGGCGAGAGACCTGAGAAAATTTTAACTTTTAAATTGAAATGCATTGACTCTGGTTTTTACGCCGTTTCTTTCTTCAATCTTTGCACAAAACACTTGGTAAAGAAATCAATTTGTTCTTAAAAAAATCTGTCATCAATGTTTCTCCTCAAGGAAGATTCTGGCCGACTTCAGAAGCAACATGTTGTTTCTGATGAATCACCTTCACCTAAAACTCATCACAAATCTCCGAACATGAAAGAAAACATTACTATAAAAGCCCTTGCCTAAAAACGAGTGAGCGAAGTAATCAATCAGTTTAACCGAGGTACCTTGTGAACCTTTCCTCAAAACGCGCGCTTCTATTTCATCATAACAAGACAACTGGTGGTCTTACGGACTTGCGGACGTAAATTAACTGGTCTAGAAAAGGTTTTGACCAGATGTCGTATGTTGCCTTCCAGTGTAAGTTCCTTGCGCATACCGAGTAACATCTCCTGGGTGATAACATTCCAAAACCAAATTTTTCCTGGTTTTTACCTCAGATACGTACAAAACTGTTGTTCCTAGAAGAAAATTTTGCTGGAAATCACCAAAATTCACAAATAATCATGAAAAAATACCTCCGCGGCAATTAAACTTCTCCTTTGCTGGTGTTCCAATTACCCCTTCTAAATACAGCCTAACGGGGTAATTATATAGACCTCGATTCATAACATTTACTCTGCATCTGTCAATCCAGCACAGGTTCACGACTTACCGCTGACATCTATTCTAATTCTAACAGTTCTTCCATTCTCCCAAAATCTATCTTTCTCATAACCCATTCTCCAGTTCGGATATAAATATTTGATTGGAAACGTTTCCAGTGAATTACACCCAAAAAAACTACCTTCCTAGTATCCTACTTTATACGACGTCATAAACCTATTCCAAAGACATAACGGCCAATTCGTACTAGCAAACTGACAGCTGATATTTCCTCAAGAAAGAGGCGTTTGAATTATGAGCCAAAACATACAGATTTACCTCCAGTAGCACAACCATTTTCCACACTCATGTTATTGAGCAAAAAATAATCTTTCGTCTCAATATTTGCTCCATGGGTGATATATAGGCCAGATAAAATTAATATTTTTTTAAATTCCCCTTTCCGAGGCATAAGATTTCACCATGCAATCAATAAGTTTTCTTCATCTATTTTTTCCTAAGAATGGCAAAATTGAATAATAGGAACGATTCTACGTCAACTAAGAACAGACTTTCTAGCCCGTACCAGCTAATTTCTTGCGGATTAATAGAAGATTTATCGAGGGCTAAACATGATCAGGGTAAACGTACGCATTTCAACGTGCCGACAGCAGCAATAATAACAGCGAGGTAGTAACGAGGGGGAATGTAAAAAACCCACCAATCGCATTCTCTTACCCCCCCTCCGCTTCTCTCCTGTTCTTCCCATCGACCC
The DNA here is from genome assembly GCA_963169105.1 of Ceriagrion tenellum. Lineage (NCBI taxonomy): Eukaryota > Metazoa > Arthropoda > Insecta > Odonata > Coenagrionidae > Ceriagrion > Ceriagrion tenellum. The sequence goes on from OY720644.1 coordinate 10,969,540, forward strand.
CCTCTCCCACCCTCCCTCCAACTCCTCTCCTCTACCACCACCCAATTACATTTTGTTAATATAATACCTAATTTGAAAAATTTCCTCATTTCATTGATGATGACATGACAATTCAAAACCTGGGTTGAAAAAAGTATATTTTCTGAAGTGGAATTTTGTGTGGTTCATTTTCCATTGCTTCTGTGATGGATCTATTCTTCACAATCAAGTCAGTAATAAAATGTAGTTTTAAAAATTTATACATTAACATTTATCCTGGCAGGTTCTGCAAACTGAAAATCTGAAAACGTTCCGTTTCAATACTTGCTCAAAAATGACATATATTTCCTAAATTTTTTCTTCGATATGCTATAAATAGTTTATCATGCCTGATATCATCGTAGAAACTGAAATACAAAGATTCAATTAATTAAAATTATTTTGATTAATTTGATGAATCAATACCACAATATTTGTCCAGAGTTATGATATTTCCTCTTTTACAAACTGAAAAGATAGAAAAATAAATGAATCATTTACAATATAAGGCGGTATAGTTGTGATTTATTATAATGATGGTTGAAATGATTTGAATAGTATAAGACATTGAAGATAAACGTAATTTGCTTAATATTAAAAGCTCGGCAAGAATAAATCTCAATTATTTACCTACACTTAATTTGCCAGTGCATGATGTACAATAAAATAAACGAATGACCAAAGTTATTTAAAACAATAACTTTTACACTTTGGATTTCGCTTTAAGAATGACATAATGGTATGAGAATGATATGCCCCCTGATGATGTACCTGATGACAAAACCTAGATCGTCCAATAAAATCTGATGCGGAATTTAAAAAGTTTTTCAATCTAAAACCATGAAGTTATTCTAACAAATTACGCCTGAAACCATTACTTTCTTCAACAATCTGGAAAATTGTAGTCTCCGTCTTCTTTTGACCGTCTTGAAACCAGAAACTGGTTTCAGAGGCAATAAATATCAGTGGTTCTTAATGATTTTAAGCTCGACACCAATAATTTTTTTGGGCAAATATACACCCACCAATTTTTTGAAAGCAATTATTGATTGGAGAATAAAAGTGACTATGGCCAAAATATAATTTTTAGGTCAAGTTTTAATAACATGTATTATCAAATTCGAAGAATCTTTGTCTGGAAATAAAAAATATTCCTAAACTTTCCACCTCAGGTAGGTACCCTTAATTTATACTAAAAACCGAAAATCTGTCTCTCAACCCCTTACATGCTATCTCCCACAGCGAAGAGATGCGAGCACCCCCCTGGCAGTGAAACCTTTCCATAGATGGACATCGTAGCAACCAACCATTCCAACCTTGAGGCCACACGTGAAGAGAACCTTAACACACCTAACCTTTCTCTCGACTCCTCTTTTAGACATTTTCCTTTCTGCTCCCTCATTTCTACGTATCCCTTCCCTTTCCTTCCCATTCCTAACCTTCTTTCTCCTTCCGGCATTCCCGTCAGGGCACACGGAGCCCTCGAGACTTTCCCCGAACCCCTGCCTCCACACGAAGGAGCAATTCTTCTCCATGCAAAAATTCCACCTAAAACGCTTCTTCCCGGAATTCTCAGTTCCCGGAAAACGTTGTCAATTCCGGACGTGCGGTCCGGCAAAAGGTTTTATCTTAGTGGACGCATTTATTATTTACAAGGAAGATAAGAATCGAGTCCTTGATAAACGTCCGCCTTCTGTATGTATGAACCTTTTTTTTACCTTCTCACGGTCGGGAAAACGACAGACACGGAGAGAAGCACATCCTCTGCAATGAAGGTTGAAGGATTTCATGTATATTTTTTCGCACAATTTCTATCTGTCAGATGTTTTAATTCCGAGAATATCGCCTCTTAGATAACTTTACTGAACGCAACATCTTGTTTGGTAATATTTTATTTCGAAGAAAAACGTACGAACATTTTTGTAGTAGATTGTATACAATAGAGACACGATTCCAAGACTTTTAATCCTGGCAAGCGCGCCCCTGTAACCAAACAATGTCATTGGAGACCAGAGAAAATCAGTCACTCTACGCGACAGGAAACTAATGGAAGGATGCCCATCATGGGGAAGCATGCCGGTTGGGGGAAGAAGGGGCGATATAGCCTCATTCAGCCCAGCATTAATTAACTCAATTCAAAATGTAAGTTTAGTTCAACCAATCACCATGAGTTTGTTGTGGCGATAAAATACATCTAAAAACGCAGTGAAGTTCAGAAAAGAATATCGACGACTTCATAAAATACAAAATTTATATTTAATTATAAAAAACATATAAAGTTCCCCCATTATGTACAGGCATATAAAGTTCCCCCATTATATATTGGCATATAACTTTCCCCCATTTTTTACTTCTTATGGGCAAAGAATCCACAATGTAATAATTCCTATTATCTTAAATAGACTTCCATTAGAACAACAAAATATGAAATCTATGCGTGAAGTTAAAAAGAAAATGAAATATTGGCTTATTAATGATGTTGGCGAGGACTTCATCTGATGAAGTATTTCGAGGGGTGCGTGTACATTCCATATTGTTAGCTGTTGTGTGGTTTCCTTAAGTACTATAATGCACTGTTTTGAATGTGATTTTAACACACTTCTCACTGATTTTGTAACATGCTGTTAAATATTTTAACCTAATGTGACAACCACTTTTTATATTTTATGATTTTATGAAAAAACTTAAACTGATATATATGTTTATTTAAATTGTACTTTCAACTATTTTATTTATATGAACTGTACGTTTTGTAATGGCACCTCCAGACAAGCCTCTGGCTTTGGGGGACCAGGTGGTCTATGTATTTAAATAAAGAAATAAATTGAATTAATGTGAAAAAAATCGCACAGATTTTTTATTGGATTTGATAATTTACTTAACTCTCACAATTTCAACACTCAAATGAGGTCGTTTTGAGTTAATACGCGCTAAAGCAAGTCAGTGATTTCTGAAGTTACTGGCTGAAACTATATGATGCCCAGAACACGAACATATGCGTTATAATTTCACCAGGATTTAAATTACATTGTTTCCACCTGTTTAACGGTAGATTTCAGCATGGTGGTCCATAAACGGTTCGCAAAGACATTTATTCGTTTTCATAGATATTCATCGACACACAAGCTGAATTCTCATCATATTTCCACCATGGATACGGGTTAATGGAAACAAGGCGTATTTGGCTTCACATTAGGAAAAAACATTCTCAGAAGCAGAGTATAACTCGCCGTTACAAATCAAAAAAGGTATTTAATATACAAGTGTTATGAGAAACTTAAGAAAATCCTATAGATATCATATTATTATCACTTGCCAAAGGTGGTTCATTTATCAACGTATCCGTAATTATCTCAAAACCAGATAAAAGCTAAAAATATTTTTAACTCGGGCGGCTGTAGGTAAAACTTGCTAATGTGAAACTACATCCAATTGTAGTAGGAGAATTATATTTTTAGGAATTTCAACCCATCGATATTTTCAAAAACTACTTGTGTTTTGAGAATTAGAGAAATTAGGATGTTTCAACAAAACTTTGAAAAGCCACTAAGAAGAGCCAAAAGGAGAAGTCTAGAAGACTAATATAAAATCAGAAATAAATTCAAATCCTTCCACCGTTAAGCATCAATTTATCTCGAGTCCAGCGAGTCTTTCTAGCACCATTAATTAGAATAATTCATTTTTCTAGAACCTTTTATCTAATAATCTTTAAGAAATTACACAACATGGCAACAACATGATATTTACAGAGCATGACACATTAATTACACCATCAAGAACCTTTTCTATTTGAGTTATTGCAATTTTTCAGCTTTTATCTTTCCATGACCCGAAATCCGATATTTACGTAAATACCTAGGAAACTTGTATTGCTCAGCGCAAGGAGAAAGTGAAACATTTCTATATTTGACCTGAATGTATTTTTCCAAAAATATTCAAACTAAATGTCAGCCCATAGGAAATTAATTATTTTATATCATATAAAATATTGTAGAAGACACACACTGTGAGAATAATAGAATAAAAAGCAATACACACTCATTTCATCCTACCCTTTGGAATATTGAAGTAAGAGTTTTCCTTAAAATATTTAATGAAATGTGCCAAAAATTACTTTCTCAAAAGGTTACCCAAACATTCACTGAGAGGGGAACTTTTCCTCAAGAAATAAACATTTGTCTCAGTTGAAGTCCACCCGACGACATTTATACCTACAGGTGAATTGTTCAATCAAGTTCTCGAATTTTGTTAAGAAAAAACTCGGTACCTTTTTTACGTAGTTGTGTTTGCAACTTAAACGAATATATGATAGATGTGGATTACCGATATAATAATGGCTTATGGTATTGTGGTTATATTATAATAAGAGAAAGGTAACCATGACTGGTGAGGGATCTGTTATGAGAAATTTGAAAACCAGCCAACCACTTTTCCAGTAAAATCATGAGAAAACATAAGATATAGTTTAACTGGAGATTACCAAACCCTTCTCTTTTAGTTTTAGTTGGCAACTAAATGTTTGATACGGTCTAAATCTTCACTCAATAGGTCATCATCAAGACTACATAGTCAAATCCATGGAACAAATTGGTTATATTTATATGATAGGCAAATTATGTGATATATCTGAAATATAAATCCTCATTACACGGGAATACATCGAACGCTAAGCCACTTTACTAATATATTATTATAATATAAGTTTATATATATAATATAATATAAGTATAAAAATAAAAAAATAATAAATAATAAATTTTCACCGTCATTAGCCGTTACAACAGTCCAAAGGTGAGTTCACTTTCGCTCTCCTTATCAATTGCTGTGCACTCCACTTGAAACAAATTATTCTCTAACGAATATGGTTAGAACTTTAGTAACTTAAAAGTTGGCGCAAGGCTCCCACTGTGGCAGTCGTTCTTTTTCCAGCGAATTATAAATTAGTTAGGGAAGTATGAAAACCAGAAAGAGAAAGAAATTTGGTAAGAAAGGTAGGTAAGGAAGGGTGTGCAGACGTAAAAATCTAGAAATATTTCCCCTCTTCCATCTCAATTAACGCGAAACGATAGGATTCACATTTATAATAATTATTGAGTAGGCGAGAAATAGAATAATTATACTAAATTTTGTTAAATTTACTGACATAATATCGAACAAATATTATCTCATTACTGAAACATTACACCCCAAGAATTATAATTTACGAAATTTTCCTATTTCGCATTTAAAATAACACTTTATTAAAAATATGATAAGTATTCGAAACAAGAAATTGAATTCCGTCATGCATAACGGCGTTGGGGGATGGGTGGGTAATATTGGTCCATTCGTGCCAAAATGCCAATCTATTATGCGTCGAATTAGTAAGAAGGAGACTGTTGAGTGCAATGTGAAATAAAATTAAGACGTCGGCCGGGGAGGAGGCTAAGTGGAGGAGACATTAACAGCGTTGAAAAGGTTAAGTGCAGATCGATGGAGAAAACTTAAGAGTGGGAGTCGGAGGCAATCGTGGATGTGATTAGCGGCGGCGCGCTGAAAATGCAAAGGAATGGAGCAGCGCGGTGAAGAAAGAAAACAGGTGAATCGATGTTGTATAATGGTCTCCCGCAAGGAGTTTCGGTTCGAGGTAGAATGGCTGCGCCGTAGGCGCCCTTGAAAATACCATCCCGGGGAGCGTAGCTCACTACAACCGGTATGTGGATAAGAATAGTGCATAACGGGGGATTAATATTAATGTGTGAAGTGTTGTCTGCGTACAATTTGAATTAAATGACATTCACCGGAGAAATATCTTATACTAAATGAGGGAGAATACAATAAGGGAGTTGAAAATAACATAGTTACGATCGTAGTTGTATACACATTTTTTTCATTTTTCCAAGTTTATACTTAATTTTTTGTAATCTTTTTTGTCTTTTTTTAGAATGTGTTAAGTATTTTACTGGGCGTATCATTATTATTGTTATTATTTTTAACCATATATTTATTTAATTTTACTGCAGAATACTTGTTTTTTACTGGAAAGATAATTTTAATATTTACAATGTCATAACCTGGGAAGAAACAGTAGATATAGGATAGACACATAGAAGAGTTATATACTGAGGCCGAGTAAAACAAAACTTTTAGCTTATTTGAATTGCTTTAATGGATTATATGTCATTCACACACACTGTCTGCATGACTTCGAGATAGAAATTTTCATTCAGACCTCTACTTTCACTTGCGTTGTCAGAATAGAGATGGAACTTCTTGACAATCCAAACACTGCTCTTTTTGACTAGGGCGTAGATACCACGTGAAAATCAAAGGAAATGATACCTAAATCATTTGAACAACTAGAAATCCAGGATCGCTATCACGGTTCTCCACATGATGCGTGCACTCACGCTATCGTTATTTTTCACTGTCACTCAAAAGAGCAAAAACGCGATGGTCACTCTTCAAAGATAGTATGAGCCAATTGATTGTTTTCAGTGATGGATCGTATATAGAAGTCAGTGACTATGAGCATTGCCGTTATACAAAATTTGTGTTCTGGATGACAATAATACGAATGAAAAAACCGTGTCCTCAACCAAGAAGTTCAACACGGCATTTATGTAAAAATGTAGCTCAAACATTTCATTGCAGAATCCTTATACAGCACGAATATAAAAAAATGCATTAAGATGAATTCTGCCTTATTTCTGTAGAACAAGGATAAAACTTCTAGAAGCACTGCTGTTTTTCATCACTTAGGTATGTAAGAAAGCTGTTGTGTCTATGCCAAATATTATCTATCATCATCAGATACTCAAGGAATCACAAGAAAGTTAATACTTTCTTCAGGATTTTGAAGTCGGATTGTGGTAATTGTGACTGGAAACTGCTGTCCATGGCTGACTAACGACATGAGTTCACAGAGTTATACGCAAATAAATATGCGTATTATATGCTTTAGGTCTCACATTGGTTGCAATATTAGCAATTATCTGTTAACTGACTGGTTTATTGTTTTTATAAACGTTACCGAAGAGGCCAGTATTTAGTTCACAAAATAGCCGTAAAACTGCTAGTTAATAGGTGATCCGTGTTCATAAAGTGAAATTTCGATAAATTTTCGGAGCCTCAAAAAATAGAGATTCGAAATGTATATCTGTCCCGAAAAAAGTACATGGAAAACACATCACATGAAAATCTACAGTCTGGATTCATTTGAATTCGTATAATACTTTGAATACTTTGAACACCCGTTTTGGCATCCGAATGGAAGCTTCACTGAAGATTAGCCTTTCTTAGATTCACTTCCCTCAGATTTCACTCTTTTTCATTCAATCCGGAAAGAAATTAGTCCACATCATTTCCTCCAGATTTAACTTCCATCTTGCAACCATAAAAGTTGTGAGTTCATAATAGGATACACCATTTGCAAATTGGCCTTCAGGGAAAACTTTATTTCATATTTAATGAAATAAAATTGTTATCCTATTGACGTTGTGAATGGCATATCTCTTTCTGTGAGTTTTATTTTATAATTCTACATATTATCGTATACTTACTTTCCCGTTTCATACCACAATTGACGCACTGAATTGGGTTATGTTGTGAGTTAGAGTTTGGTTCTCATACCATTGGGTTGAGTGTAATGCGGTAGCTGCTACCAAACCCCGAAATTGGATCTATACGGACAGATAAAAGCAAAAAATACGATAAATTCAATGTTGAACAAGTAACTACAAATCTAAGTAACACAATACGATAATTGCTATACCCAGGCAACGTGACATCACGTGTATCCGATGATGTTGCCCGTCAACACATCCGCGAGTAAACCGGCAACTTTTTTGCATGAACTACCTGTTTTTAATATGGGTCGTTAAAAAATTGATCCAAGCGTTGCTGTTGGCGTTACTGCAGCCTTTATTATTGTTGGTTGGGTGGAGCAAGGAAAGAAATTATCGGAAAAACAGTATCGAATGGGAGATGAAAATAAGGGCGCTTGGAAATAAGTCAGATTCCGTTCGGACACCCTTTAGACCAACGTGCAGCAACTTCAATGAACATCCGATTGCTTAACTTCTTGAGGGGTTGATAGTACTTTTATTCGTTGGTGGGACTCCAAAAAAGTGTCCCTTTGTGTCAATGTTGTCTTACTCATGAAAACCGATGAGACCACAAATTCGGCTCTGACGCCAAAATGTTTCCTCTGTTGCCCGATATGCGTTCACGCAGAGCGGTGTTTACTTTTGCGCGTGGGAAACACGGCAACCGCAACATCCTTTGATCTTCACCACCGGTCGACACCGGCAATGTTTTCTAATATGTAGACACTCAGACAACACCGCTGGATAATATCGCCCGTCAACACGGTGGCGGTGGGGTAAATTCCTCGCCTGCTATCCCGAGGGTCGCGGGTTCGAGTCCCGCCTGGGTAGAATATTATTTGTCAAGGACATGGGTGTGTATGTTCGTCTCTTGTTAATGTTAAAACACCCGATGTAAAAGGCCTTTGTTGTGTTGTTTTCGGGGTTGTGAGTATAAATAAATAAATCAATAAAAAAAACATATTGCCACCCTGCGTGCCCTGCCCTGTGTGGACAAAGCGTAAGTACTAATCCCTCCCGATTCACAACCGATGATGACAACCAATGCAGATCTGGACACAAATAACTTAAACTCCCCACACTCTCCTCTTCCAAATCTTCTCTCGGTTCCCTTATCACGGCTGGTGACTGGGCTCACCCTGCCACACGCCAGCGCGGAGGACAGTGGGGAAGTGCACATATGTTAGGCACGCCTCTCCATTTGGTGGGATTGCTCCTCCGACCATTTCCGGGAAGAAACTCCTTATTCCGCTGACCTCAGACTCTTGAAGCGTTCCACACAAATATATGCTCGGGGGGGGGGGGGAGGGAGGGGAGGGGGAAGGTTGGGGGGGATGAAGTTGGACGGTTGGAAGGGCCGAGGGGGATTATTTCTATCCGAGTCGAGTCGCTCACAAAGAATGAATGGCTCGAAGAGGTCCTGAGGTTGGGCGCCTCGAGGCCCAACGCTACTCCGCCCATACACTTAGGGAAGGTTTTCCCCGGAACCATAGCGCAAAGAAAAATTTCCTTTAGAAGCCGACCCTCGCCTTTCTACACTACACGAATAAAGTCCGTTTCTACGTCTACATTTTACTCAGCGAGGGAGCAAGGGAATGTGGCATGGGATGCCAGTGCAAGAGTTATAAAAAGCAGAGGAGATGGGGAAAGTAAACAAGATGATGAAGAGAGTGAAAGTGAATTTCATGCAAAACAGAGTTTTTTGAGGGTTTCATTCTCTTTTTACCGCAGAAATTGTCAGAACGTGGGAAAAAAGATTTTTGCCCCCCTCCATTTGTTTTCGTGTTCCCTATTCTGTCGCTTCCTTCGGTTCTATAGATATTATGCAGAGTTGAAATAATAACCCCCAGTCCACCTTATGTTTACATGGTCAGAATTTTTCATATATTCTCCGGCTAATAGGTTGCCTCCAAGTGTCCTCGAGCCGATGGCAACCCAGTCCTTCCAACAACTGGGCCTATTTCTTCTTGCACGCTCGTTTAAGTTTTTTTTACGAATCCTCCTTTGATCCATGTATATCACCCTGCGGATACGCCAATTGCATTTGGGATCCCACAAAAAAAGATTGCGTAGATGCATAAAGTAGAGACCTAAACAAAATACAAAAGAACAGCACGCTCCGTTAAAAACTGCTACGTGAGAACATATGATGTAACATAGCTGAGGGAACGATTAGGTTATGCAGCTGATAGATATTCGGTGGAACATCAAGGCTACGGTTACGACATACATTCAAGTCAATTTATTCTCAGAATCACAGATTGAATATTTTTTTCTCACGCACGACACCAAGAGCCGACAGACGCAACATATTAGAAAGATTTTCAGACAAAAATAAAGGCTCAAGAATTATTACTTTCTACGTTCCAATGATGACTATAGCAAAAATGGTGAATCATATGTCATAAAACACTTGACGCTTCTTTCCACCCTCATCCAGATATCTCGTCTCTATTTCCATGATTATTCATGGCTGGTTTCTCAGTATACCTTGCCACACAACTTCGCATTGGCATACATAGAAGTTTATAGTTGTTCGGGTGAGTAGAGAGGGGAATCTAGGCCGGTATTCGAGTATTTATACTCATACATACACACCCGTTACACCGTTCCCATTCGGGCGAGGCACAATCTAAAAAGCCTGAGCCAAAGAGTCACACCTAGAAAAAGGTCCAAGTTTAATCATTTTTCCTTGCTTCGATTTTCTGGAATACCACTTTTGCTTTTATTACATTCATGTATTTCTTTTAACACGTTCCCTTATACTTAGAAGCCCTAATATTACCCTACTTAAAGAGTATATTCGACTCCGACATAGTCACCCACGACTTTCTCGATCCAACCCTTCTAAAAAACCATTCCACAATCGATAAGAAATCTATTTCGCTATTCGACTCGTATTCAATCCTTTCAACACCGGCAAACCAACAAAATATACTCCTTTCATTTTTATCCCTTCCAGGAGTAGTTCCTTCCACACTCTTCCGTGACCAACTCAGTACTACTCCTATCTCTCTTATATTACCTCAAACACAACTCAGATACCCGTTTCCACACTCATGCTTACCAAAGAATATTTATATCAAACTCGAAATAATGCTAGAATTAAATTAATGAAGATGGGCAACATATTCTGTGCACGTAAATTACCTTTTGTTTCACTGGGGAGCAAACTCATACCGAATCGTGTTCATGCTCGTTTGTCCACCCGGTTTACTACACCCGTCACAGAATACACGCTTTTAAGCTGCTGTGCTTTGTCACTCGGGTCGTGGCAGACCCGTGGGCGGTTTTGCTGAGGCATCATCTCCATCTACCGTACTAAGACGAAGTTACCACACGAGACGCCAGAGTGCACCACTCGCATGCGCCGCCATTGTATTAGAAAAACACCGCCTGCGAGCGCGGGGGCTCTTCAGGGAAATTGGAAGGGATTTTTCTAAAGCCGTAATAGAAATCACATTCCAATCTTACTTTCGAATTTAAAACATCCCATACACAAATTAAATATAATCATATGAATGACTCTAAAACACTAGCGGAGAAACATCTGCTAGGTTTTTCGGGTCAAAAATAAGACCCAGAAACAAATAAAACCTAAATAAGCACCGGCGTAATTTACTGGTCTTTAGGAGAAACGTGCAATATATTTCTCTTGTTATAATATTGACCATCCTCGTATTATATTTCATCAGTCAAGCTGCAGCAAATATAAGAAGTTCATGACAATAAAAATATTAATAACATAAAATCTTAGTCTTTTATGACCAAACTTCTCAATACTCAGCTGAATACATATTTGAGACAATAGATTGTTCATATCTGTCCGTACACTCAAAGAACCTTCAAAACCGAAGGATTTCTTTTCAAATTTATGAATATACTACGGTAAGCAATAATTTTCTTTTTCAATAACAAAGAAAGCGTACGAAGTTACTCACCTTTACATTTCCGACGCGATCTATGAGACAGTGCTTCCTCGTTTTTTTTAAAGAACACGCAATTATATTGAAGTTTACAAAAAACAGTAATTCATTTACAGTATCTAAAGAAAGGGATCAGTTAGTGTCGGTAATTTTTGTATCATGAAAAACATGATACAATGAGATAAAATTCAAAGAATTTTAATACAAATGGGCGCAAGTAAGAAGGCTCTTCAGTCAATCTCCAAAGGTGAGTGCTGGTTTGTGTGCTTCAGATGCTGATAGAAAGCTAAGCGTAGCTCAGATATATGAATTAGGACGACGCGACTGTACATCCCAAAAATCTTTCCTTCGAATGTCATAACGAGTAATTAATTTGTAGGTCGCTATCTCATTTACTGCATAATTAATACCATGCGTAGCTCAGGAAAGTAAAATGGGCCCAGATTTGTTCATAACTTACATTAATGCAATTACCTTATATGCGCTCTTTCATAAACGACGGAAATGGATTATGTTCCGATGATGTAATAATGCTATTCGGGGCAATTTGTGTCGTGCTCATAGATGATTTATAAAACACGTACGAATATGTAGTGGCTGAAAATTACACTGGCATCTTTTTTACATAGAACGCCATAATGCTTTGCGGTTATATATTATAAAAGTTTATTTTGGTAGACATAACCTTTCTATGGATATTCTCATTTAGGCTTTATAGGGCCACGCAAGCGTCAACTCACTGTTAACTTGGTTACGAGATCCTCCAAACCAGAATACATCAAGCATGAGTAAATACCTCTAAAAAGTTACCGAGGAAAAACAATTCTACCGAAATGATTTTGTTTAGCTATAAAGGTTAAACTTATCATGCAGGTATAGCAACAAAGCGAATATTAAAATAAAAGCGCGAGGATGCGCTGAATTATTTCTTTCTCCCTCGCAGACCGCGACAGATCCACAGTAAATATCGTGTTCACGTCAAGCAGCATCATAAATTATACTTAACAACATTTTATTTATTTATTAAAAAAAAATGTTCACATACAGCAATAGCGCCAATTTATAGCAAACATATAACAAAAAACAAGAAAGAGGACAAAAACACAATAACAGTATAAAAATAAGCAACGAGAGCCCAACATGGACAGGGGAAATATTTAATTTGTTGACAGGTGGGATATCGCTTGGGTGGTGAAATAGTTAAGTGGTAAATAAAAAGGATCGATAGTGTGGGGGAGTGAATTTAGAAGGAATGGAAGGCGAAATAAAGGTGAGCGCTTGGTGAGAGATATCCTTGGAATAGGCAGATGGAGTAGAGTATGGGTGCGGGTGGATCGAGTTGGTATCCTGAAGTTGAAGAAAGAAAGCAGTTCAGGGCAATCAATGGTCGAGTTAAGGGTATTGTGGAGGAGTTTTAATCCATTTTAAGTCTGTGGTTTTCGAGGTTAGAAATGGAAAGAGAGGACAGAACAGCGTTTGAGGACATATTACGGAAATGTGGGACTCTGTGCTTGACTATTTTGGCAAAGAAGTGAGAGATGCAATCGAGGGATTTTAGATTTGTTGGGGCTGACATAGACCAAATTGGGGAACAATATGATACTATGGGAAGGACAATTGTTGAGTAGTAGGAATGGAGTGCTATTGGATCTTCAATTTCTGTGAAGCGGTAAAGAAGGCCTAATAGGGACATCGCTTTATTTTTTACAGCCTGAATGTGGTCGGAGTAATTTAGCTTTAGATCGGTTAAACGCCTAGGTTTTTCATGGTTGACACTTAGTTTAAGGGAGTTGAGTTAATTGTGTAGTTGAAAGTCAGGGGTTTTTTTTCAGAGCAAGAGTCATGATGCTGCATTTTCCAAGGTTTAGGTTAAGTTTCCAGGTATCACACCACAGGGAAGTTTGATTTAAGGCAAGTTGAAGTTGAATACAGTCAGAAGTAGTATTAATTTGCTTGTAAATCTTGCAATCATCAGCATAGAGAAGGCAATGAACTTGGGAGGAAAGGAGCTGAGAAGGAAGATCATTAATGAATAAATTGAATACATGTGGCCCAAGGACACTGCCCTGGGGAACTCCAGACGTTACAGGAGACCAAGAGGAAGAAGCACCGGCGAGTATTACACGCTGGGTTCTGTTGGTGAGAAAGCTAGAAAGAAGGCTGAGGAACATACCATGTATGCCAAACTGTTGGCTGAGTTTATGAAGGAGGATTGGATGATGGAGGGCGTCGAAAGCATTGGAGAAGTCAAGGTAGATGGCATCAAGTTGAGTTGATTTGTCTATTGCCATGACGGCGTGGTGCTGAAAGACGGCAAGATTTGTTAGGCATGATCTTCCTGGGAGGAAACCATGTTGCTGGGAAGATAAAAAGGGAGAGGTGAAATAGTAAATCCTGTTGAGAATAATACGCTCACAAACGGAAGACAGGATCGGAAGAAATGAGATTGGGCGATAGTTTGAGACATCATTCTTGGGACCAGTTTTATGTATCGGAATGACGTTGGCGCATTTCCATTGAGGAGGGAAGGTTCCTAAGGAAAAACAGCGATTGAACAAGAGGGCTAAAGGTTGTGAGAGGGATGAAGCGCAATTGCGAATAAATTTAGGGTTGAGACCATCAGGGCCAGGTCAGCGGTGGAGGGGTATTTTGCAGAGATATTGAAAAACCTCCCGGGAATCCGTTTGTATGTTGGATAGGGAATGATTTGAATTAGGAAGGAGGGAGTGGACAGGGGTGACATAATAATTGAATGAACACATACGTCCAGCGTTCAGAGTTTTCACTTAAGCTGACATTCAGGCAGAAGTTATTTACAACATATAATTCTTCATTATCTACAATTCTCTCAAACCCCTTGGATATCGTGCCAATTCCACGTAAAAAGGTATCAGCTGGTTTGGAAAAAATCCCACAAGTCGTCAACCTCATTGAGAGCAATCAAAAACAGCTTCGAACTTTTGCATCAACCCAATAAATGCGACGCATAGGGATTATGATAAATGGGGCTGTATACCTCGGACAAAAATGCGCTTTCAGTCCTGGCTTCGCATTCCCTGCCATTCCCGCTTCGGACACCAGCGCCACCGATGCGATGGCACACTGGAAAATGCGTTCCATGGGCTCACGACAAAGTTCATGGCGATATTACAACGCGTAATTTGCAACGTTATGATGATAAGAAATGGAGATGAATGATTCCCAGTGATAGAAAGTGCAACGATCTTTAGAAATATATTTCGAAAGCGCCATGCCGATCACCTAATTTTCGGCGGTTAATATTTCCTTGATATGACAGACTTCATATTAAGAAATGAAGAGGATGGCGGAGAATAGAGAAGAGTGGCGAGTTGCTGCTAACCATCCCCAGGCTGCTAACTGGAGAAGAAGAAGAATGTTTCTTTCGCAGTCGAAAAAATACTTATAAAGCATTAATCACAAAGTTACAAAGCTTACTTTCAGTATAAAATCTTTATCCAGAGGCTTGAGTGCGCCAAGAAATATAACAGAGCCGTAAAATGAAAGGGAGAAGATGTCTGCGGAAGCGCTTTCGGCTGTGGTATTATAGAGCTCCCTTAAACATTTGCACTACAATAAACTGTTCCACTTGCCTCTTTTACTGAAGATACACGTATGTTCTAGGAATTGATAGCGCAGAATGCACAGTGTCAAGCAAGCACAATAAAAACGTAATTTTCCCAACGCCAAGTAGCATGCGGCTTGAAAATTACTCCACTCTAGCCAATATTTAAATACTTGAACAAACAGGATCGATAAATCGTTCCAGCTTTTTCTGCTGACATTCCTTTATTTCGTGATTCTTGAGCACATAATTTTGAATGAAAATTTGGATCTGGAAATTTATTCCTTAACAATGTACACGTTTTTGGAAAAAGTAGGGAAAAGGGAAACCAAGTGTATCTATGAAATTCAACAGCTGATGAAAATGATATATACAAAATTACCCACTTAATGTAATATTTAATGATAATTTAATAATGAGATCTTAAAACATTTAGTCTTTAGTAAATTACAGCCGCATGGATTATTAGATAGTAAGTACATTTAATTTTCCGCATTCGTGACGATGCCAAAAGAAACAGAAGTAATCAATAAAAATGATCACATGCGCCTGCGGTATTATATTAATTTCATCGAAGGCCCACGCGAAAGCGTCATTGGCTCCTATTAGTTCATTGTTTACCTAAAAGGTTTTGTGAGACTCAGATTTAGTGAGGATGTTCCTTCTAGGACTGACAGAGTCGTCCAAGTAAGACAGCTACACTATTGAAAAAATGAATGAAAAATCCCATTCTACCAGCGCACCAATCACGGGCAAAACCTTCTTTAAGGAGGCGGGAGCGACACTAGTGAGTCGGTGAGCTCTCGTTTTGAATTTAAATTAAATCTAAAAAACCTTCTTCGACTACTCTTCGCTCAAGTACAATTTTTTTAGGGTGGCAATATCCATACATGTAGTTTTATAAAATATGCAATAACTGTATTATGAATTTTTCGCCATGAGTAATGCACTGTTGCGACTTCGGACAGGAAGTAAGGGAACTAGCATTAGATAGGGAGGGGTAGAGGGCTGCAGTCAACCAATCTTAGGATTGCACGACCAATTTTGATGACCTTGATATTTTTAGCCACTATTATAGCAGTATGAATCGTACAATATCGCGTTTAATGGAAAATTTGTACATGAGGAATAGAATTTTTTCATAAAATATACCAAATGCTAAGGGGCTAAGGGTTAAGATAACTTAAAATTGCAAAGAAACCAAATCATTAACATGCAATTATTTTTCACAGTTATCCATACACATTCCTATCACGTACACGTATTCAAATTTTCACCCAATCCTTTACATAACCTAATATCACTCTGACCACCTGATTTGTCAACTGGAACCCCTTGCCACATTCCCGGGGAAAATTGCAGTGGGGAGAGCGTACATGTAGATGCGTACAATCCTTTTTTTTGCTAAATGGACGCGACACGGAAGTTATTGGTTAGTCCAAACACCCTCTGCCACACGCTCTCATGGCGGCTCTCAGAGTATGAAGCAGATGTTTTGTGGACGGACATTAGCGAGTATGTTTTGTCACCGTGGATTGTTTTTTTCTTTTTTCGGACACTTGTATCTCCCCTTTCCTCTTTTCTTCTTCCCGCCCCTTCTTTCCACTCCCGCCGTGTCCTGTCGTCGCGATGAGAGAGTGTAGGTCATTCACGTGCCTTCGTGCCGTGGGGGTGAGGGGTGGAGGGGGGACGGCATTTGGGGAAGGGGGTTGAAGAGAGGGGGTGAAGGGGTGGGCGAGCCATGTGGTGGCGGTGATCATTGCGTTCAGGCGAGCAGCGCACAGGAGAGTGGAGCAAACTGTACACTCGGCTCCCCTCGATTAGACCAGGTACAGACAGAGACTTACAACCACAATTGGAACATATTCTTGACATTAGAACCCATGAGCATGTTCATACCGGTTGTCCGAAAAATAAATCCCTAGTATTAAAAATTTATAGTGAACTTATTAGAGGAAATAGTATCCTATTCTCCGCTATAGCATAGATGGTGAAGTTTAATTCCGGTACCATATTGGTTGCAAGGTTGCAAGAATAATAAGTGGCAGTACGAGACGTGGAAAGGGATAAGGCGGAGGGAATAGATAACATACCGGTTGAGTTTCTAAAGAGTATGGGAGAGAACGGAAGGGGGAAATATTTTTCGCTGCTCCGCTGAAAGATCGTATTATTGTGAAAACATTGTCATTTCCGTGCATGATAAACATCACGACTTTAGAGGATTGACCCTTAGGAGGCCCGTTTTCCTAGGCCAGGCCTGGGCTAATGCGAAGAAAATGTGTGACTATGATTGTAATAAAACTTTTTAGAGCCCAGGGGTCTACGTGGCATCCGTCAATATTAAGTGTAATCCGTTATGGACTCATAAATAGGCCACAAAGTACATATTTAACAAGAAGAGGATTCTATTGACAGCTGAAAACACACGCCTGGAAGGAAGAGAGCAGTTAATTAAAAATGTTATTACTATGTTTTGAGAATGCTCTTAGATGGATTTGAAATCTAGACGAAGACAGCATAATAGCGGAAGATATATGATAAAATGGGGATGTGGTGATGTCGAAGAGTGATGAAGATCAAAAGGAAGGATAGAACCGCTAACAAGGAAGTGTTGCGAAAAGTCGTGGGACAAGAAGATTAGTGAAGACTCTGAAAAGAGGAGAAAAACATATGGGGCATATTTTATGATACAACATGATGAAAACAGTAATGATAGGAAGAATTAGTGGAAACGGAGGGAGACCAAGAATGGAAGCAATAAGACAAATAATGAGGACGTCAATAGGAAGGATTGTGTACGAATGAAGTGATTTAATGGCTAGAAAGTGAAGTAAAGAGTTGAAGAAACCCAATCTACCAATTGACGTCGGCTGATAATTGTGGTGACATTTAAAGAAACATACTTTGACGTCTCAATGTCATGAGATACAACAAAACGTACAATGACAAACCGTTAATGAGGTGCGATATGTGTCGCCACATGATGGCTTGCCATGTTGTGCAATACAGGGCGATACAAAATTTGGTATTATCCGAAGTAATCTGATGCACAGAGGCGCTGTGCGAGGCAACGCGATCTGAAATGAGATTCAATGAGATATTCAACCAACAATGCAAAAGAAAACCCATGCGACATGGAGTTAAAAGTAATATACATTGCGGTAAGACATTCAGTACAATGTAAAAGCAATGAAATGCGATATTTTGCGTCGTTTAAAGTGATATCACGTCCACTGCGACGCAACACATTGATACAGGACTTCTCAAATAGCTTCAATGCCAGTGTGACAACAGTGTAATAGTACCTGTTGTAGTACCCGATATTAGTTAACTACTCTTTAGTGCCCTATATCAGCTTACTAATATTTTGCGGAGCAAGCAACATCATCTTCTGGTTTTATTCCGAAAGAACGCAAGTGGCATTGTTGTAATGTGCCAGCTGCTCACTTATTGGCTCTTTCTTTTCGAGTATTCTACCAGCTGATTGGCAAGTTTTTTCACGGTTCTTATCTTCCCAAGTCCCAATTTATGGCGCATCGTTCAGTTTTCCTTTCTAAAGACGACCCCGCCATTACACCCCTCTTGAACTCCTCATATAGTCTCCCTTACCTCATGTCGTCCAGAACTACTATCCTCTTCCTTCCTCTTCTCCTCGTTCCGAGTTTTCTCCCATCTATTAATCTCTTCAGCAATCCCTCTCCTATCAAAACGCCCTCAATCCATCTCTTTTACCTCCTCTGAACCTCCACCACTAGTTTCCTCTCCTCCCCAATCATATCCAAAATCTCGTCGTTTGTCTTTGTTTCTCGCACTTTCAAGGAAAATAGACCGGCTTCTATTTTGCCTGCAAGTAGTATATCGATCCTGTGATTCAATCGCATTGCATCCGTAGAAATCTTGGTCACATGCTGCAAACGAGGATTAAAAATGTAAGCAACGAATAAATTAGTAGGAGGAGGACTCATTATTGCACATGTAAATATTTATTTATACTTGAAAGTGTTTAAATGCTGAAGAACGAAAATATATGCCACATGACCTTTCATTTATCATATAAAAACAACTAGAATCACTATTCTCATACTTCATAAGATGTAACAATGCATGTTCAGAGTAATTTATACAAATTTACAAGTTAAAGAAGCCTGTGGAAAATAATAGATCAGTGTACGACACATTTATTGCCGAATTGAGGCGATTTTATAACTTATCATATTCATTTTATACTTCTGTTTTCCATTTCATTTGGAAAAGCCGAAAGTTACGTGTAAGTAGGACGATGCGCTGTAAGTTACAATACGATTTGAGATGCCGCTACACTCATTACTTCCATAGAGGTCAAAAAACAAAACTTTGTAAATCCGCCTTTTTTGTATGCGATAATAATTGTATGAGGGCTAAACCACTGCAACATCGGCGTACGAGAATTCATCATGTATGTTCACAGATTGGTGATGTAATATCACCAGAGTACTGCAGTCGATATCTCCGATGCATGGTGTGACGGGACCACGGACGACGGGACGTGCACAGCAAATCGAAAACTATGGACTATGATTAGGGCGTAGCTAGGGCGGATAATAGCCGGCAGGACAGCCTCCTATTCGAGGAAAAGAATGAAGAAACGGTTGCAGCCAACGCTGCCGCGCTGCTGAGAGTCTACTTTTTCATTTTATTTTTGCAAGAAAATAAAATATATTACGCTCAAGGCATGAGATCGAGGAGAAGAAAGAGACCCAAAACGATAAAAATAATGGATGTGGCGCGCCGGCGAATGGATACCTGTCTCATTAGCATTATATTATTAATTCGCGGAGAGTTGCATCCCGTGGTCACAAGGAAAGAGAACGCATTATACTTTACAAATTCTACGAGGCAAATGAATGGTGTTGCTCCCGCTGGCGGCTTTTGTAAAAAATTGTAATCTAATCCTATAAGAGTCTTCGCTAAAAGCACAATTTCTGCGCATAGAATGGTAATTTGAAAGAAAAAATCCAGACCTGATAGCGAAATATCTTAATTAACCCGCGCAGAAGTAACAATGGAATGGCAGCAACATATCAGAAATAATCCATTACTCGGCATAGCTTCATGTATTCCCTCCTCGGCAAGTATAACTCCAGGATGAAATTTCGCCGATTCATTGTTTCTCATTTCCTCGTTCATCCCAAAATGGAGTTTCAAAATCGGCTCTCAATGCTTCTCTCTCTTTAGTCTTCAGTCATCTAATGATTTTGAAGGATTTTTCATTTTAATGGTTTTTCTGTTCTTCTGTAAGAATACTCTCATTTCTTTTTTATTTCGATAACTGCTCTTAGTTTTCAGAAAGGTATAAACTATCTGCATTTTGCTCTGATATCTTTTTTAAATAAAATCGACTTCTTTTTTTACCGCAAGACATTTTAGTAGTCATGACATCTTC
Source organism: Ceriagrion tenellum (assembly GCA_963169105.1). Lineage (NCBI taxonomy): Eukaryota > Metazoa > Arthropoda > Insecta > Odonata > Coenagrionidae > Ceriagrion > Ceriagrion tenellum. The sequence continues at coordinate 10,990,075 of OY720644.1, forward strand.
AACTTCTATTGGTGGTATTCACCCACACATAAATGGCTTTAAGTTAACTTAATTCTGTCCATTTACAGGAAATATACTTTCCCCTCTATTTAATCCGGCTCCAGATATAAAAAACTTTCTTTCATTCCCTTTCATTCACGTCAAGCTCTTAAATTTTATCCTATTTCTGTTCTTTGTATGACGAGAAGTACTTTAGTTATCACTATTTTTTTAAATCCATCAGTTTATGACACTATTAACTCTCTCATGAATTATTAAAGCAAGTCATTTTTAATATAACATACTGTCTGGTTTACTTTCATAATTAGTTTCATACGTGATTGATAGAAATACTCTCAGTTATCATCAACAGTGCTGAATTTTTAATGCAATCATGTGCATATTCATAAGTGTGGTGTACACTGAGAATTGAATACCTGATACGTCTCATTAAACCAATTAGAGTTTCGGAATATTTTGGAAAAAAATTACCCTCTAAAGCATAATTCCATTAAAATAAAAAACGTAATCATCTATAATGATACGGATGATAAACGGTGAAAGATAATGAGTGTTTTTCGCTTGAATTCAGCACCATTGGAAATAGGGAATAAAATTCCTTCATTCCACAGGCTATGAATTGTTCCTAAGATTTGAATGTCTTCATATTTGAAGATATTTCTTAGCTTTCACCAGCCTAATTTAAAAAATAAAAGTTCCCCGGCGTACATGAGGAGCTATTTAACTAGTAACGGCAATTGGACTCAGAAATGGTCATATTTCTGGCCGTATATTATGACGCTTTAGTTACCGAAATATAAATTACGTAGTAACCATAGTTCTTCATAGCTATACCTCAGAATCACTGAAAGTTATCGGAGTATGATTTCCATGCACATCAATAATATTTTTCAGGTGGTTATTTTTTTTACTTTCTGCATAAGTATAGAACTGGCCTATGATATGTCACATCACCACTCTTCGCAGATTGTTTGAAATAATTCGATCTCAATGTCTTACTTCAAAAGAGATCAGGCGGAGACGACGGCTGAGATCCATTTTCCACTTCAACCTTGACCTGAATGAAGGATAAATTGACACTGGAATGAACATTGACTGAGCGAAGGACAGGGGAAGGATAGGTCGAGAACGATGTGGGATATCAGAGGGAAGAGAGAATGCGCGTGAAGATGGACGTCTTACTTCGGGAGGCGACCTAGCTACTGAAGTCATTTGCATGATTGGGGATGGGTGGGTGGTGATAAACAATGCGCATCCATCCAAATAATGTTGAGCTCTATATTCATTTTAGATGCCTAACGGCTGCTTCCAAAATCCAATTGCTTTTCGTAACTTGAAAATGCTATCAAGTATAAACAATTTTTAAAAACTTGATTGCGCAGACCTGCGCGACAAGAGAGGGAACTAGGTGAAGGGGATGAAGAGAAAGGAAGATGGGAAGGTTACGAGAGAGAGAGAAAGACACAGGCATGGGAATCAAACCACTATACGAAATAAGCTAGAATGCAAGACCATTAGACAAGTGGTTCAAATCACCGATCGCCGTGACTGTACAGGGGACTCAATCTTGAGGTCTCATTGTGAGCTGAGATGGGCTCCGAGAAATGGTCTTCGGTGGCGTCGGCCTTAGAGATCAAAACGGGCGGCGGCGCCGAGGGCGTAAACTGACACATAGTCGAATATATTATTTGTCACAAAACTCATAATTATATTTCAAACGTCTTTGTAAGTATAAAATATTTTATGAATATTAATATTTATGCATGAAAACTGTCTCAAAGATATCATTGCAGTAGTTTGTAATCCCAGTGATACTGACAATGGTACCTAAGCGTTAACAAAAAAAATGCTTTTTGATGCTATGCGCGCATGAGTAAATTATTATTACGGCCAACATCTAGTTCATGAAACCTACATTAATCTCAATTCTCATGAATAAAAACTTGTGCCTTGACACGGAGAAGATCCGTGCGGTTTTTCTCAGCAGTTAGAAAAAGTCCTTGAATTGAATGTGCCTGAATTGAATTGAAACAAAAGTCCAAATTCTTTCAGACCAGTAAATCAAAGAATCAGCCCGTATCCGCCCTTTGCCCTGCGTACCGACAACATGATGCACGGATCAACTATCTACAACCATTGATAATCGAAAAAATCGTCGACCATCGAAAGTCGATAGCAAAAACTGCTCATCTATCAAGTATATGCACAGATATTTCCGGGCGGCCCACAGTGAGCCGAGCCCCCTCTAGGCGAACAAAAGTCCAAATACAAAAGTTCGAATTTTAGTATTTGAAAGAAATGGTTGGGTAGCCTAAGCCTTGAGCTGCAAAATTATTCATTAAACAGGTAGGTAAGTATGCACCTGCGCGCAAAAATCAGTTTTGAAGTGACAGGTTAGCGGAGTACTCGTGCTACGGACGCCGAGCCCGAATTTCGCCGTGCACATCCAAAGGCTACCACATCACTCTGATTAAACCAATTTCAATTTTGAAATAAGAAATCAAACCATGAAAGTAAATATTATTTGAATATATTTTTAAAAATTTATATTTCATCATATAGATCATAATAATAATTGATTAATTATCATAAGAATTCGGTAAATGTTTGAAAAATTAAAGTGTAGTTATGCGATGAAAAGTTATACTTACAAACGAGTCCGTGTCGCGATATTCAAAGCATATAATTAAGTAAAACAGCTAGCATTTTTTTAAGTCTACTGCAGAAGAGCTGCAAAAAGTGTGTAAAATCGTATTTTATTAGCTAAGTCAGTAGAAAGTGTACTCGGCATTTATACCTGGGTCTGTGTAATTGTTAGTGCAATGTCTATGTAAATTTATATATTTTTAATAGGCCAGTATTTGATCATCCTAAAAGTAAATTTGACTGGGAAAATAAGACGCACATGTTCGCATAATTTGGTGCTGAAAAGACGGATCGAGGGATAGTATTAGGCGCGGACGTAAACCTGGTAAACATTCTAAGACCATGGAAACGAATGCAATTGACTCGCCAATTATTGGCTTCGCCCTACCGCTTCAGATATTACGTTTTCCAAAATGTTGACGTCTATTTCGCATTCAGCGACCTTTAAAACCTATGTGCACTAATTTTTAGGCTGCAAAAATAATATTTCCGAATTTTGGCCATGTTTTTGGGATTCCGCCCCACTGTGCGACCGTTGCCAGGCACGGAAGATAAAGGCGCCTCTCCCTCCAGTGCTCCAGCAAGTAGCTGCTGGGGACGTCCTCCGGAACTGGTGAGGTTAAGACGGCACCTCCTCTGTCCACCTTTGATCCTTTATGGCTCGACTATCGAGTTCCATTGGGTGTTGCGCCATTTTGGCGCAAGACCCAGTGAAACTCGACGAGGAAAAAGGGATTTCGATTTCAGCAGCCGCTGCCTCAAAGCTAACATATGGCCGGAGGAATTCTTCCTAAATGTCGCAGATTCGATCGCAGAGATAGGTCTTTTTGGTGTGTACCGCCTGCGACATGTAGTCATTCATTTTGTACAAGTTGCATAACTGCTGGCCAAACAACGCAGCCATGATCGTAAGGCCAGTCATAGAATCAACACCATCCCTCACGTCAAAAATTAAAAGAATAGGTAATTGGACGGAATAAAGGGGGACAATTGTTCCGAAACTAAGCCATTTTTAACTCTATGACTACAAATCTTAAAAGCTGAAATTTCCAAATTTTTTACAAAAATTTAGTTTAACAAATTTGGAAAAAAAAACTATGAACTATATGACTACTTTTACTTTAGTATGTGTTTAGTAAAAACAATCACAGTCACATTTAATAAAATAATTAGAATGTTCGGCTATTCTGGTCTCTATTTTTTAGCTAATTTGGCTAATGCAAAAATGACTGAAACCCTGAGAATCGCATATCATGGATGTGGATTTGTAGGTAGGATATGTTTTATGAGGTGCTTCGACGGCTACGGTCATTCGCATCATGGATGTGTACTCGCATGAACAAATAATAAAGGTTGTTATTATAAAACTATGCCACGATTCCAAAAAGTTATTCAGCCAACCAACTAATGCTACGACAAAATCTAGTATGACTGGAATCAACCCTTTGAGTTGACGCATGGTCATTGGAATATAGATTTTGGGTGGTTATAATGCATTAACATAAAAGGAATCATATTAAAAATAAAGTGATGAAATACGATAAGAAGTTAGCAATACGATGTGAAGGCTGATCGTTTTCTGCTGATATACGATTCATAAATCCTAAATTTTCTGATAGAAAGTGAAAACTGAGGCCATTTATCAGCCTACCAATCGCAAGATTTTCAAATTACCACAAACCAAAGCTTCAGAATTCTTACGATAAATCATGTCGGTAAACATTTCATTTGTGAAATTCCAATTGTATAAGGGTATAAAGCGTGGTACTTAAACTCAGTAGTTAGGCACTTGATCGGTTTTTAGATATACCGAGGACGATTGGCATATAGTAAAGCCGATGACGATGAAGGTGCTAGTAGGGTACTGGACTATCATCCATTAGAAGATTCCCTGAGAGGAAGAACTGTCAAAATTTCTCATTTTATTATGATTTGTTTCTGAGTATTCCTCTTTTTATCAACCTTCGTCAAAATGGTTATTTTCTACAAGAAAATTGCGAAAACAGATATTATCTCAAATAACATATAAAATGTAAAAAGGATGGAAAATCGTACGCATCTTGGATATGACAGTTTTACTGACGATAAACTTCTAGATTATCGTTCGATTGACCTTTCTATTGTTACAACCACAACGACTAAACCTAGTGTCAACGCAATTTTTAAAAATCGGCTCTAGTCCAAGAGTGAGAAAGAGCGCATAGATGTAAATCGGCCCAGCATTATGGAACAACGCATTGCACACTTTAGAGGATGTTTCGACCAAATGGATGAAAATGTGAGCACTTACGGCACTACAATACGGAGCAATAATTGGCAGACGGCCATTTTTACCATGGTTAATTGATTTTTCTGTTCAATATATCTAGTGTTTAGTTAAAAAAGTCGGAAATAGATCCACCATAGTTGTAAATTCGCAGATTCGCCATTTGAAACAGTGAAGCAACTTATGTTGTGCGTCGAATGAGAGAGAGAGGAAGAGAGAGAGAGATCGAGAGAGGAGAATCGAGCATCCATGAATGTCGAGCGCTACCAACTGTGAGGTATGCCAAAAATGACCACTCCGTCAGACAAACTAAACAAAACTCAATGTGAAACGGTCCTGGAGAACATTTCAAAACAAGTTTACATATTGTATGGTCAAAATGCTTCATAAAAATTAATATTTCATGCTTTTAAAAACTTTACACTTAATGAGTATGTAAAAAATTCAACCGTGAAAAATACTTGTAAGCAAGCCTGATTTAAACTTGTGTTTGGTACACATCCATATAACTATAAATTTAAAAAAATATTCATAGCATTCTTTATGGGATGCAATTCATGAATTTACGATTGTAAATATATTATCGTAAATGCGAATGATATTATAATTTTGAAATTCCAAATATCATCGCCAGCATATCCTGAGTCTTGCCCTCATTCAGATTACTGAGTTTTCCGCAGGGCGCAACGCTCCATTCTTAATTAAGGTACAAGACGCTGACGTTGTCCAATGTGCGGTAACCTATTCACCTTGAATGGAAAGCTCTCATGAATCCTTTCGAAGAGAGAAGCAAATTACGTGCCTTGTACAACTGTTTGTTGAGAAATGGCATTAAGAAAGACACCGCGATTTTCTACCAAATTTCCATTAATCAAAAGATTACATAAAAGACGATATTTGAGAAAAGTGATATTCCATTGCAAAGGAATTCTTGGAGAAATTTGTGCCACGTTGAAGACTGAGAAGAACGGACCTGAGAGTTGTGTCGGTGAAATGGGTTTTTCTGTTCTGCATCCATCGCAGCGGAGTTTAGAGTGATAGAACTTCTCCGCATGAAAAATCTCCAAGAAATTCGGGGAATCTGTGCTATGACCAAGGCGTGTGCTGTGCACTTAGCTTTTCTCAGAATTCGCCGCCACCCGGTGGCTTCTAAAGTGGGATCACGGGTGCGGTCAGGTCCGGGAAGCGAAGCCGATCTCCGGTGGGAAAGAAACGGTCTCTGACCTCCATGTTAACTTTGATGGCCAGCGGGAGAATCCCATTTCCTCTGAAGAGAGAAGGGAAAGATGTTTCCATTTACAGCTCTCGCGCCGCGTTTTCCACCTTTTGCCAATGGTACTCATTACATCGGTCACGTCGAATAGAGCACCCAGTAGAGGTGCCTACTGAGGTTTCCTAATAATTTTCTCGCCCGCATATAGCGTTCGTATAATTTCTATAGGGATTCTCCATCCTACACTCATTCCAACATCCATTTTACTTTCCTCTACATACATACAGATACCGGAAAACTGGTGGCAAAGGGAAGCACAGAATTTTTACGCAAATGTAACTCGCGAATTAGAATTCATACTACGTTGGAGAGAATTGATTTAGTAAAATGTGGAGAATCAGTGGAGGACAAATGTGGAGGACTGAGAAAATGAATCTTTTGGTAATGCCTATTAATTCTTATCATGTGCACCACTTTTCAACTGTTATATATGTCATCATCAGGTATTATAATAGTCAGGAGAAGGCTCAGGAGTTATTTCACACCATTAATCTTACAGTTCCAGGGGAAGGGAGACCACCTTGACAAGTTCAAGTAAATGATCAGAAAGAAGAAGGTGATCTTTAGAATAGTGTAGAGCAGGGGTTCCAAACCGGTAGTTCGCGTACCACTGGTGGTACGCGGGAACGTTTCAGGTGGTACGCGTGTACTAATAATATAAAACTGTAGGTTTTTAGACCTATGAGTAATAAATCAAACTGTAATTTGCAATAATAGTTTTATTTTTTCCTTTATTATAAAAATTTCATTAATATACATATATCCCTATACATTTTAAAATAAAAATTAGCAAGAAAAATTGAAGAAAAAAAATCTATATACATTTATTGCTGTCTTGATAAAGGGTTGAAAAAACCGAAATGCGAGTGCATTAATAATTAATTATGAAGTTTTCTTAGTAATTTGATTAAAATTAAACAAGCCATAGGGCACTTTTCCGACAATAAATATGTTTCTAAAAAATATAGAACTTTTGGTACGCCAAAATTTCTAAAACTTTCAAGTGGTACGCAGTTGCTAAAAGGTTGGGAACCCCTGGTATAGAGTTTTAGACTCAATCTCCCATAGTCTTTCTTCCACTCTTCCACCCCCCACCCCCTCCTTTCCTTTACTCAATACGGACATCATCCGTGAGAGGAATTGCGTACCTTCCATCGCCGGCCCTCAAATGAACAGCCCACTTCTTTTCCCACCAATAACTCCGCCCTACCTTAATATATAAATGTATATTTAACAGCCTACTATAAAACACGAGCGAGATTTGTTACACACTTCTGATTTTGAAGGGAATTATCTGCGCAGGTAGAACGTAAAAATGCCAGATGCAACCTCTCAATGAATAATATTCTAACTTGCCAGATTTTTGCCTCTTATTTCAGTGGTATAGTCATCAGCTGACACTGCGAAGAAAGGATGGGTGGTATACATGAGTCCTTTGATATGTGGGTTTGGAGAAGGGTGGAAAGGGTGAGCTGGATGGTGAGGAGGACGAACCAGGAGGTATTCGATATGGTTGGAGAGAAGAGGAAGTTAGTGGCAGAGGTTCTGAGAGGAAGGGGAGATGGATGGACGGCGTTTTAAAAAAGGGAGGGAATTTCAAAGAGAGTAGTAGAGGGAAAGGGGACGAAAGAGGAGAGAAGGTCTGAACGATATAAGAAAATATTGACGATATGAGGAACTTCAGAGTCTCAAAACGTTACCTGCTGACATGAGTACCAAACTTAACAAAAAAAAACACATTTCTTACATAAATTTTCCAAAACGGGTCATTTTGTGCATACAGCAAAACCCCAGCCGCGCTATCCGGTGATTACCTTCCCCATCCTTCCATTCAAAATGAAAATCGCTACATCTAAATTGAATATTAAATTTTACGAATATTTTCTGGCTCGAACAATTACATTTGTGAACTTAAATTCTGTCTTTTCAATTACTTTTTCGGCAGCACTTTGTTTTCATTTAAGCTTGAACGAGAAATAAAAATGAGGATAGTTTGATGTGGATATGAGAGTGGCAATTTATGGAGTAGAGGCCTGGGGAATGGCAGCCTCCTCGCGGGTCATCATTGCTTCGCATTACAATTGCAAATAAAAAACCATATTCCCTCAGGATTTTACGAACACTATTTAGGCTGCAGTTATAGCATCGTTTCGACGGAAATACAAAACCAAGCAAGACTCAGGACGCTTTTAGCATTTATTTTACGAGTGCCATCCAGTGCAAAACGCGAAACAAAACATAAAAGCCGAGCGAAGGGAGAGAGGGAGGTGGAGTGGAGAGAGGGGTGGGAAAATATGGCGTTGAATCATTTTAGTTGTGAGAGCGATACATCACAACCACGAAGAGAGATGAATTCCACTAAATTGAAGTCGAGAAGCTGAGATGGCATCCTCGTTTTAATAAACCACTCTGCTTTTCACCAAAGTACTCCCCCGAATGCACTCTGTCTTCTCCTTACCAGCAATGAATATTTTCATTTTTCATTTCAATATATTTACAGTGTGCACAGTACTGCACACGCTAGCATATCGAATGCTTTTCATGGGTTGGTCACTTTTTCTGATGCCTTAATAAGCCACACTTTATTATATCATCTTTTTGGAGAATGCAGTCATATTTCAGTGAATCGTGAACGGACGATGCAGCAGACGAAAAGAAGTGGGGAGCATTGGAGATGTAATGCTATCAAAGAATGCAGAAGATTGCAACGAAGGAGAAAACACATGCGAAGAAACCCTGCAAAGAGTTGGATATAAAAGTAAGTAAAATGAAAAATGCTCATCGAGGATAAGAAGAAAGAATACGTTGAACATATTTTGCAGAATAGTAAACTGAATTTAACAGAAATATAAAAAACCCATTGTAAGTATTGAAGAGAAATATTGGGAAAACAAGAGGGTGTCCAAGATAACAGCGTAGTTGAGCATTTACATTAACGACCAATGGGGTGCCACCTTGCATGGGCCTTTTAGAGAGGAAAACGTGACGTGGTTGCGAAGCTTCAGGAGATGCGCAGCAACCGATTCGATGAAGTTCCTTCTTTTGCTCGCGATATTTTTCAACTAACTTCTGCGTAAAAATTTAAACAAAATAAGATTAAAAATGAGAAACACTAATCTATTTATATATAATCAGTATTTTAGATACCATTATGCAATGAAATATACTGACAAGGCAAAGAAAGTTATGAAAAGAAAAGTGCTATCACGGTTATATGATATAAACGAAGGCCGCCATCTTGGAATCCTCGGTCACATGATTCAGTTTCCCAATCGACCTTAACTTTGTTCATTGACTGAATACATTTGTAACGGTCATATTCACAGCCATTATCTTCAACAGGGTCTCTATGAAAATTATAAAGGCCGTCAAAAGAACTTTGTAGGCTGGCTGGTAAGAAAACAAATACGAGAGCTGCAGAAAGCCCTTTATCGGATTCATGATGAATGTATCATAATAGCCAGGAAAAGTTGCTAAATCACACGTCAAATCCATTTCTACGGCCTCCAATCTCTTAGCCTTTGGGTCAATTCATACGTTTCTAACCCATTGAGAAGTATACTTTGAGTAACTGCCTGATATATTTGGTACTTGGTTTCCCTTTAAATATCTTTTCATCATAATATACTATTCAGTTCATTTATTTCTTGTTTTGTTTGAGTTATCCTCATAGTTTATTCCCTCTTTTATAAAGGTCTCTTCTAAGTATTTGTACTTCAGCAGACTTCAATGACCTTACCCTCTTTATTCAAGTTTGTTGCATCTTAATTTATTACCATGTGCTTTTTCTTTGTAAAATAATCCTCAAAACAGACTGATTACATACTACTTCCAGATTCTTTATCATGTACTCCGTATCATGTTCATCCCCAGCCATTGTAATCTGATCATCGTCAAAAAATAACGTGTGAAACCACGGTTTATGTCAATTCCCATTCCAGCGCATTTATTCTGACATTCTTTCAGAATTTGGTTCAAGTAAATTTTATAAATATTAGGTGATAGGCAACACCCTTGAAATTAATCCATTCACCCGAATCGCACGCCCATAATATGTAAAAAAGGAATTTATAATAGTTCTTGGCGTCCCTGTGAGGTACTAGATGAACTAGTCAAGGCGAGTTTTGTTACCGATTCCAAAAAAATCTACTGCGTGTAGTCAGTCCATGGCACTAGCTAATTTTTCAAGCCTCATGTTAGGAATGACGAGTCCACTGCCAGTTAGGGAAAGACTGCTGAGCATAACCCATGGTTGGAGAGCCAGATCAAGCAAGCGCTCGCCACCCGTCAAGCTCGCCTTGTCGTGGTGCGAACCCTTAAGCCCAGAGGGAGTAACGCGCCACCATCGCCTCCTCATGGGAAAGCCTATATTGGTGAACCACCTTCTAGTGACCAAAGAGGCTCTGGCTTATCTTTAAATAAGGCATAAAAAAGACGCTTCCCATACACGAGTTTGTCTGAATACGCCACCAGTAAATCAAAAGAAAAGTTTTGGAATGCTCTTAACTGGCGTTCAGTTAGGTGCAGCTAGGCAGAACTAGGTTTCGTGAGCGTGTCCGGCCGCTTTAATTTGCGGTCGGGTGCCGGCAGAAGCTTTTCAATTGTGGTCCATCCCCACTTCCCATTCCCTTCCCACAGTAGGATAGTCGGGCTGAATCTATTAGCTACTGGCCTACTGGTCACCTTAGCGCAGAAGATGCTTCTTTCTCTCTCTGTTCGTGAGGCGTGGTTGTTAAAAACTTTTTCCAGATTTCAATATGTTATGGATCAGAAAAGTTGTTTTTAGGGCTCAATTTAAAGCAGGAGTTTTTGTCAAATGTCCTCAGGTTCTGCCAAGCGATTAAAGTTTCACTATTTTAGGCCATTTCGGTAAAAAGTTGAAATTAGAGGAAGATCGTTCTTTGCCTCCATTTTTAGTGAGAAATGCTTACATAGTGACAGAGAGTAAGTGGAAAATTGCACGGTGGTAGTTACATGATTGCAGATCCCGATAATCATTAAAAAATTATTAAGGACATTCGGAATAGGTAACCCGGCAAGCACGATGTGGAAGAGGAGGGAGTTCCATGATCGTGCGATAGTCAACGCACTGCAAAATGCAGAGCGCAGCAAAAATGAAAATGCACTAATTGATAGCACCAGGCTTTACTTGGTGGAGTTTCAAGATACCCATATAGCGAATGAAACGATTAGTTATATCCGTAGTGAAACACAGTTTTCATCGATGGATTTCAACTCTATATTGTTACTATCAAGGTGAAAAGCCGGGTAGGATTAATGTAGCATTATAATAAATCGGTAAATTGTTAGAATTCATGAATATTACAAACTTTTTTTAGATTGGACTTCAAAATCAGGGTGACTGACGTGATCACACGCGGAAAGAGAGGAGCATTCTCTTGGTTATCGATGGAAACACTTAGTAATTTCCACATGACAATATTTATTTTAACGTTAATTTTCCGTTAATAAACGCTAAGTTAAAATAAACTTCTCTCATGGTAATTTAAAAGCGTTTCAATCTATGGTCATGAAGTCATTCAACAAAGTTACGCCTGCAACCATGACTCTCACGAGCATTCTCTTGCTTGCGATTTCTTCTGAGTGTTAAAGATCTCAACTCAGCGGGTATACATGTGAAGAAATATTTTTGAGGAAGCAAAAAATGAATGAAGAGATGAACTTTTCCAATATTTCGTCCACATAAGGATAACTTATCACGGCAGCGTCTTAATATAGAAGATATCATCAGATTACACAACAGCGTTCGCCATTACTAGAAAGCTGAAATGAACGGTAAAGATTCTCAATCATCCCATATTTTAAAGATATCATTGGAAAACATGTTAGTTTGATAGAAAGGCTACAAGATGAGCCCCTAGGACTGGGAATTGTTTGTGTGATAAAATATACCACTTGTTAATTACTCTGCATATTTGGTATTATATCTCTGTTTTCCAGGAACCAAAGCACATCATCATAGCCATACCAGATGACCTTTATTTTGTGAACACGACACAATAGGAAAGTTGTAACTTATTATTTGTTTTGACTCATGCATAGGACAGCGGAATATGACTAGTCATGTTTATTTGAAATTCATACGCTCCAAAGAGCGACCAAGCCTCCGTGGCTCAATTTTATGTTATTTCTCGGGATATGACAAACTCTCCAACCCGTGTCAGAAAAACTAAGAACTCCTCAGCTGTTCCCTTCGTGCCCTTTTCGCTTCGCACACGTCATTACGTGAAATCGAGCTGACAATAAAACAGCTGACAATGGCAAAGGCAACCGCGCACGACTCTGGAGAATGATGGCCCGTCATTCCTTATCCCTTACACACGCGGAGTCCAATGAAAAACCCTTGGGGTTTCTTAGTAGTGAGCCGTGACGCATAACAGTCATTTTTTTCACGCGAAATATTTCGTGACCGTGCCACGAATCCCTCTTTAAAGGAGAAGGTGGAATGAGAGGAAAGGAAAAATGAAAAGAGAAAGCCTTTTTTTGTTTCCCTAACGACGTCGAATATTTTTTATAAGTGACGAATTCCTTAGCACGCATGTTGGCATTTGGCCTGCCCGTGACGTAATTCAGAGCGAGCACAGCTGGCGCCTATGAATTATCGATTTTCATTTTTTCCACCGAGGAAACGGCAAAAACCATAACATTGTCATAGCGATTCAATATATCGATGGATGCAACTTGAATATACAACGAGAAAAGGCAGCTTTACATCAACGCATGCATTTATCATTCATGATGGCTAAATATGGAATTAATTTCCTCCCCAAAATGTTTGCCGTTAAAGTTTCCTTCCGGGGTAACTGAGTAAAATTTACATAAGACATGCTTCAAAAAAGTTTAAGAAAAGAAAGAATAGGTTAGGATAATACTTATTGGACATGCACCAAACAGAGTTTGATTTTTATAATTCTCAAACTCTAGAACACTGAGGTATTGCGAATTTATAAAAGCTATCTTGCATATTGTCACAGAATAAATCTATATGACATCGCGTAGAAGTCACCACAGAGGCGCGTGACAGAGTGTGCTTGGACACCAAACATGAAAGAGGAGGGAAATGGAAACGGCAGAAGTTATGTACATTTACAACGATTTTAATGTTATGCCTGTTGCCAAAAGTTCAGTCATGTTTGTTTGCTTTTTCATAGTTTTCGTTTTTCATGTCATGGATACTTCTTTCAGCGATGAACTTTACCTTTCTTCGCCTGTTGCATAAGGTGATGTCATGGAAATGAAGCATTTAAGCTAATCCGCAGAAAACGTTTTATGGAACCAAGTTTCATAGAACAGCTTTAAACCGAACGATCTCAAATTTATTAAAAATAAATAGATATATGGCAGCTTTTCACAAAGCATTTCACCGCGAACAACAGGAATTTGTTTCACTAAGTTTTTGTTGTGACCACTAATGGTACGAGTGAGGGACTAATTTTTGTACCTATCAGGTGGACAGTGTACTTCTTTATACTTCTGTAATTTTTAAATATACAGTGCGAGGTCATACCATTATTTATTTTACACTGAAAATCAACTGATGAGAGAGTTTCCACTAAAATACCTGTATCGTCCACCAGCCTTCCTTCCATTATTTGTGTAGCACTGTCTATTCGCGCGAGAGAGTTATACAAAGCAAGCGGCTTTCTTTGGTGTTTCATTTACTCAAAAATTTCAATATTTCTGCTCACGGCGGTGCACCTGATATCTGGCCGAACCACAGCAAAGTAGAATCTTCCATCAACTTTTTTCATCGTTATTACTCGCCTACAATTCCCTTGGTAAATCCTAGTTTTGTGCTGTGTCTAAAATGTTTACATCGCCAAAGGATAAAGAATGGAATTATGTGGATATAATCAATACTCTAGAGAAAGAAAATAATTCTAAAGCATTTAAAATATAGCATAAAATACAGTAATAATATCAAGGGTTTCATTCTTGCTGGAGAAGGAAGACAAAAATCAACGCATAAAATTACTCTTGGCAATGTTGCCAATTTAATTATATTAACCATTTTTGTGCTCATTAAATGATGAATATTGATTCTAACTTCATTCTAGCAAAAATTAGTATAGAGAATAGGATACCTCGAAAGTGTCTCCAACAGTAACATTCTAATGAAACTCTCTAAATTCCCAATTAAATTTCGCACTACCTTGTCGCTCTATCTGTACTTGCTCTTATAGAAAGAGATTGTGATTTTTTGTCCATTATTTCTCACCAGCACAGAATTTTTTTCTTTAGATCGCTCTTGGAAAAGGGTTTAATTTCGTTGATGCGATCATAATCTTTGCGTGTCGCGAAATTAAATTTCAATGATTTTTCCACATCGCTCGAGTCATAGCTCTTAGGAATCCCTATCTCCTGGCGGTGAATGACTAACTCAAAGGAATTCGTGACATGCAGATAATGGTTCGTTTCCAGCGAAACCTAAGCGGTGGCAGCACGCTTAGTCGGAATTTTCTCCCGTCACGAAAGTGACCCCGTGTTTACTCACAAAGGAGTGATGAGTCACTTCGTTTTCATTGCCACGATTGGCGGGAGACGGAGCGATAACCATGGCGGAGTTCAAAGCGCGCTTCCCCGAGCTCGGTCAAAACCCTTCCGTTCGATATCTCCGAAGCGTAATTTCACCAGCAAGAGGAAATTCCAGGATTCAACCAAATACGCTGCAAAGGTTATCCACCTGGAATACGTCACCCACTTATTTAGCACAAAATCAAAAGGTTGCGGTTAGCTTAGAGTACGAATGTCGGTTCCTTTCGGTGGCTTTCCTATTGCGCCACAAGTTGCGCACACGTTCATAGGATAAACCACTGCATAGGGTAGGTGGTTCGATCAAGGTGGTTCGTTCGTATAAAATTCAATGAATTTAACCCCATCGTCCACAAAAGATCATATATTTGTGATTATATCAATAGTCAGCCACTTGTTGAAATACTAATCGAGATATTCGACAAACAATCAACGCGAATTTCACGGGACATAATATGATTATCTCCATGAAGAGATAATAATAAAAAATTAAGAAAATTGCGCGTTCATATCGCGTCAGAAAGGTGAGTAGTTCACATGTTTGCCAATTGTTTTAAGTAAGCTTTGACTGACCCATATAATTTTAACGAAATTGTAAAAAATCAGCAGTAGTGACTGTACCTCTACTGCAAGGCCCGCAACGATTGACTCAAGTTAGGCACTCAAATACATAATATATTATATACTGAGGAATCCAGTCAAAAACCTAACTTTTTAAATCACTGTACTGCTATGTCTACTCCATTCATCTTAAAACTGCTTAAATTTTAGAGTTAAATTCGACAATTTGTTAAATTAGACCTATAGAAAACTTTTGGTAAAACTGTTTTACCTCAAAACCACTAGCCTAGTTTTCAAACAACCACTTCGAGGTGAACATGAATAACGTCTCCCATTTAGAGTAGCACCAGAGTGTTAAAACTAGTAATTTTTATTCGGCAGCAAATATCCTATGGCACATTTTCACCCACAAATACGCAGAGAGAGACAGCATAGAGAAGAAAATGACTAGTAATTCCGCGTTCATGAAAAACAATTATTGAGAACCAAACAATATATTTTTGTAATTAATTCGCTGAGTATCAACACTACGCTTAAATAAAACCAGGGTTTGACCACCTGTTAACCACAAAAGATTTTCCTGAAACATTGACCTCCAAATAAAAAAAAATTATTTCATTTAAAGGCCAACCCTCCATAAACAGCTCTTTGATATTAGAAATACTGATATGGCGTTAAAAATCCATTCCAATTGTATCCTACAGAAAATCGTGAGAACTTCCAATGTTATCATTGGTCAATATGCTGCACATTGGCTCTCTTCCAAAAGATAAGAAAGTCGTGAAAAAAATATCGCAAAAAACGAGTGTTTAAGTATGTTTTTTTGGTGAAAAGAGACTGAAACATGAAGTTAAACTCAATGTTCTTTTGCTATATCACCAAGTATATTACCCAGCTCACTGAAAATCTTGAGCATTTTTTCTATTTTCCACCAGGAATTCGAAATGTAATTTTGCGCTAAATCAGTTAGGATTCAAACTTTTGCAAATATATTCCCCATTCCGCATGAATATTATACGCCTATTCAACTCATTAAGTTTGACTTATCCTGAGACCTTACAAAGTGGAGAGTGCTGCTGATAACTTCGTGAAATTTTTCTAGCAAAGAGAAAGAACTCCAGCATGCTCATCAATATTCACTCCATTAAGATTCCCCAACGCAATGAACAGCAATAAATTTTCTCTTGTTAAGGCAGAGATGACGCATTACTAAATTACACTAATACTCGTTCTTGCTCAACTATCAAGAAAATTAAATGTAAAAAAGTATGTCAAATTCTACCAGTTCTACAGTTTTTACGTAAAATATAGCATTTAGAGCATAAGAAGCATTTAGAGTCATGGTTGATCACAGAAACAGATCCAATACGAGCGAGAGGAATAAACATTCGAAAATCTGTTATAAATAAGTCAGCAATTACGTTAAAAATCTAGCCAAAAAAGAAAAAGGCAGATTTTCGAATAGACCGTTGAGAAAAATGTGGATGCTTCTCATTTGTATAGAACTCCACTCGACGTAACACCGAAGGTAAGGAAAGGAAAGTAAGGTAGGGAAAATTGATTTCATTATGGAAAGATTTACCGCGCCGGTTTCCTACAAATCATAAGGGACCATAATATTCGAGGTAGATATAATCTATGAAGCTACTCTTAGGCGAACCAAAATAGGCATTTGTCTTTCTTATATCAATAGTAATCTCCTACCCCGAAGGGTTTTCAGTTAGTCATCTCATTAATAAGATCAAGTGAATTTACCCGTGTATTATGATAATGTGGCTCAGCCTTAGTATACTGG
Organism: Ceriagrion tenellum; assembly: GCA_963169105.1. Lineage (NCBI taxonomy): Eukaryota > Metazoa > Arthropoda > Insecta > Odonata > Coenagrionidae > Ceriagrion > Ceriagrion tenellum. The sequence goes on from OY720644.1 coordinate 11,007,169, forward strand.
TCTAACCTTGGGTCGTACTCTTAACAGTATTTTGTCCCTGATTAGCGGTGTTCAGGGGAAAGAGCGGGACTTGAACTCAAAATGAGACGAGTATTGTATGCCTGGAGTGGAAACACCCGCAGCCACAAGCCTTGGAGGTTGCTTGTACGGTAATGCGTGGATAAGGATTGTACTGAACAGCCTCATCGAAATATGGTGAAAGTTTCCTCCTCGAAGCTTAACGTCTAGAGGGGGAATGTAAATGTGTAAGAAATCACCTCAAAAGCGGAGGTGAGACGGCAGAAAACGAAGTACCCTGTACGTATATACATAAACAGCGTGTTCTTAGGGAATCAATTCTTCTACTAAAAAGAGCCTCTTGCGCGACTACCAATATGTTTGGATACCACATTAATGGGCTTTAAAACGTCCAAATAAACCATAATAGAACAAAAACTGCAAATAAGTTAGTCCAAAGTTTTCATTTCCCAATGATGACAGTCAACCCCAACGTTGAAGATAAATTTAGCCTTTAATTAGTTCAAGACTTCTAACTCAAAAATTACAATAATAAATACAAATATGAGTCTTAATTATTATCATAATGCTAAATAGTAAAGTATAAATGAAATATGCGCAGAGTATTATTATCACAGCATTATCACTACTTACAATTCATTTATCATTAAAAGAGCTTATTGTTACGAGAATGTGCGAAAGAACCTTAGCAGTCGATTCACGTTATACTAAATTACCATCCCAGGAAAGGATTCTCCAGCAAAGTTTAAGCAGCTAAATTCCACTACCAACCTGGCAAACATTCCAATACTCACCTTCATAACAGAGGAAAGAATGGGAAAAAACTAATTACTTAGCATAAAATCCTAGAAACCAGAATCATTTAAATAACTCAGGCACTCTTTCTCAGAAAGGTAGAGAAGAGAAAAAATCCGAAAGCACTGCCATGTAGAGAACATCACCGAATGGTAAAAAAGCTGGAAGCAGAGACGGCATGGTCACATTCATAGACTGAATGACAAAGGAAAAGTCAACATGACCAAAATTAAGCATTCATTTGGAAGAAGAGGTAGGAACAGAAACACATGAAAAAGGTGGTGGGACAATATAGAGATGGAATGACATTTTTACTTTATTGGTTCTACAGTCTATTTCCTTGATTGTATGCCTATGATCATTTCTACCATAATGGTTTTGCTCTGGCAGAATATTTTCAATGTCAGGCAAAAACTTAATTATTAAAAAGAGTAATACGGAAAACAATATTGATAGGAGATATTAATTGGAAGAATAATTAATGAAAACGAAGAATGGAATACATATGAGGCAAATGATGAAGGAAGCCAAAGATGGTTGCCTACAAGTTGTGAACAGCCGCTTTTAACTAATCTCCAGATTGATCATTGGTAATGGTGATAGGCGGGGTCATAATAAAGAAGAGTACATTCTAGAGGCAGCACTGAGGCGCACAGCAACCTGTTGAGGCTTGAAGTTTGATTGAAAACTCGACTGGAGGGTCGACGGGGGAAATTCCAGGGTGAGACATGGAATACGTCATTGACCTCTCTTCGTTTAATACTACCGCTTTGACACCCTTTCTTAGTCACTTCCTGTTCCCCACCCTTGTGAAAAAGGTTGTAGAATAGCGGCACTGGAAACTTAATCAATTCTTTCGTGTGGTTTTCCGGGAATAAGAGGTCGACTATCGATCGAACCTCATGGCTCGACCTATCCGTGTCTACCTTAAGATGGCTGCAGCGGTGATCGAGGGTCGTTGAGAGCATCTTTTAACAATCTTTCAATAAGTTCTTAATGAAATTCGATGACCAAAAATCATTCAAATACATTCGTTTCGCAGTAATAGAAATATTCAAAAATTATAGCTCACATTTTTTCCTCTAATTAAAGCAGGTTATGCCTTCAGTTTCCGGCGCGGCAATCAAAATAAGGACAACAATCTATTTGAATATGTTTTTTAGAATCATCGTGATGCCATAATATTTATTTAAAGCCATTTCAACGATAAGAAATGTATTATCTCGTACCTATCAGATAATTAATGCATATTTATTCGAATTAATACGACTAATTGGTCATACGCCATAAGGCTGCGAGTTAAAAGATCGTAGAATTACGATAAAATCAAATCGCTATGGCGCAATTATTTTTGCTTTCACCTAATAGCCAGGGCCTTATTTATCCATACACCAGGTGGGTCCTGGCACTCGTGCTCTCGGGAGCTCAGAGGGCCGGGAGTGCCAAATAAAGGGGGCGACCAATCACCTCGATCGAATAGTCTTAATTATATAGTAATATGGAGTCTTAATTTAATAGGGTAGCAAAAATTTAAAAACGTTCTTTCTTGACTTGGTGGTATATTCCAGGATGTAAAGTATTTACCCACTTCCACTTGAAAAAACACTAAAGTCACACGACCCGGGTCTCGACTTTTTGGTGTCAACTTCAGGTGTTTTATGCCCTTTTTCGATTTCTTACATACGATAATAAAAGAGGAATTTATGTAGTAAGGTATTCATTAAGGTGAAGAGACTGCCAAGGTGTGTAAATGAGACAAACCGCCCGTGATCTTAATATTAGAGGCAAAGAACATCAACAAGCCTACATTAATAATTGTGAACTCGAAAGCAATTTTTCCCGGCATCTCGGCTTTAATCAACGTGTGCCTGAGTTATCTTAACCTTATTATGTCATATTTTTCAAGTAACAGATGTGGATTCGACTCACTGGAAGAGCTAAAAATTTTTAAGTCACTTTATGACCCTGATTTGAAGGCTGTAAACGAATTTATACCCTGACTCCTCTCCCACCCTCACAGCTGTCTCCTGCTTAGCCCTCCTTTTTCCAGCAACCATCCCGCCTCCTACCGCCCCCACCCCCAAGTTACCTTCATTTCCATCCACACTACCTCCCCCATTGCTTATCCACTTCCTACAGTCATGTATGTTAAAAATCGAAAAACAGATGTAAAACATGTGAGGATGACACTAAAGTATTTAAATCCGAGACATGTGTTTTTAGTGATATTTGGGGTACTTCAAAAGTTAACTATTTAATACTTTATCACAAAAAATGAATAAAAACTAAAAACATCGGAAGACTAAAACAAAAGAGTTGAGGCACAGAAAAGTCAACGGCCTAGGGTATCGCCGTCTACAAATCTGGCCCAGTCTATAGGCATCACTAATGAGAGCACGCATGAAAAGTTTCACGCAATCTGTACATAGACAAGAATTAGTCTAATCACCTTGCATCGACCTATAGGGATAATACAAAGTGTTTTCACAACACTCTGCAAAAATACCAGTTCACCGTTTAAGAAAGGAAATTCACTCGCAAAGTATCAAGTAGGAGAATTCCGAAATAGCGTCACAATAACAATACGATAAAACATTAGGGAATATTTTAGAGAACAGTTATTCATAACGTTACCCAAATAGATTATAATTTCATGGGAGTGGTGATGAAAGGCAAATATTATCAAGGAAAGACATGCTAGAACGTAAAACAGATATTTAGAGCGGGAAAAAAAGTGGAAAAATGGAAGAGGAACAATAATAAGGCGATCTGCTTTCGCTCTCGTGAATTCCCTTTATGCACGACTTCGGGTTTAACACCACCCACCGCAGACACTTCCGGTAGCTTATCAGGATGTGTACTAATGCCTTGAGGACATTTGCGTATAAACATTTCTAAGCCTGCTCTTTCTACATACTACTATGCGTGATGTGACTATAATCAGATTTAATGCTAACTTTTACCACACCACAGAATTAAAAACACAACAACACGACCCGGGTTTCAATACATGGGTATCATCATCAGGAGCAGTCATAGGTCGGAAACTCTCAAGTTACCATAAAATATGACTATGGAAATACACCACATAGTTAACAAAGATACTGTTTTATTTGGGATGTGACTTTTAGCATGTATGTTCAAATGGATAGGGTGTGACAACTTCTTTCTCGCGCATCTTTGACAGCGCTTATGCCTAACCCGGCAGATATTTCGTTAGTCGCCACAATGCCCGGAGGGTGGGAATTCTCGAGCCAATAAATATGTCTCGTCACTTCTCTAATCATAGAAATTGATTAGAGTTATCGTAGCTTCTATTTCACCAATAACATTTACGTTATTGTGGTAGTGTTTTGCTAGTTGGTTAAGAGAGAAAGCGCACAAATTGGATGGTTTCATTTTTACCTGCATTGAAAAATTCTTCCATAAGTGTATAAAAATGTAGCGAATTTCATGCGCGCCAGTTACCCAATCACGCAAATAGCAATGAAATGAAAGAGCTGAATATATGCATCAACATAAATAATACCCCTGGCTCTCTATAGGCAGATTGTAGCTTCGAAAATGTTCACAACTTCAGCATTACGGTTATTTTCAACTTTCTCATGGAGAAGGACATATTGTCGCTATTGAAATATTTATTTTCACGCGAATTATTGTTGCAATTGATTGAATTGACTTAAAGTAAGGCTTAAGACTTGTTACAGTATCATGGCTGTTTCAAGCGATAATTTTCATTCTAAAATGCTAATCCCCTTGGTGACCAAAAAAGGCTCACATCTCATGATATAACTCACATCTTATGACAATTAACAGGAAAATAGGCCCATAAGGAATCAATGGCAATCAATGGCAGAAACTGGCATTTTTCTCTAAGTAAAAAATATTAACAAAATAAATGGAGGGTAGGATTCTCTTCCGTAAAAACACAACTACTGCATTGTTTCTCAATTTTTTTACTCTCACGGAGAATCAACGGGAATCTCCGTCAGTACTTGAAGGAAAAATAATGACTTGCTGGAACAAGGTATTACACCAGCGCACTCAGATCCCCTGCCATTATTCTATCGTGTGCTTCGTTCCCACAAAAATTACGATCCAGAATGATGACGAGGACTCCGCTTAGGTTACATCACCCAGTGATTGATGGCGATCGTTGTGGTGGTGACGAATCGGTCGGTGGGGGACTCCCGGTGGTTGCCATGGAGACGCTCGGTTTGGCAAGCTATCCAAATGTTGGAAGAGCGGTCGAATAAATTCTATCACGATGATTTGGCAGAGTGGGAACTCTGGCAGTCAGTGGGTATCTACGCCCACAATCCCGGATATTGGAAAACCGCAACCACGAAATTTTCATACTTCCCTTCCGCTCGTGCTTCGTTCTTCTTCGTGCAAACACTACATTCATTTCTCCATGAAACACACAAAATATGCTTTAATGGAATACACTTTGTACGCTGTAGACTTCTCGCCATGAAAAACGGAATCTAAACACTCCAATACCTAGGCCATTTCCCGTTTAATGAGCCAAAGTCATGAAATATTCAATTAAATGAACACATTATAATTGCTATTATCATAAAATATAACTTTTCTAAGGTTAACTTTCACTGATCTTAAAGTCACTTGACGATTCAATAGCCTAAGATATCAAAAAACCCCGAAAGTACAATTCATTATGACCAAAACAGCAGCGCCTTCAGATCGAGCTAGCTGCACCCGCGCAACATTTTCGCGTATATAATGAATGTAGAGGAGACGGAGGCATTCTTTATTCCTTTTCAAAAACATGAACTAGAAAAATAGGAGGCTCACGTTCACCATTGTTGAATCCAAAATGTAGATGCTTTATTGTATGCTATTTATTTTAAGTCCTGAGTGCTGTTCCTTTATGCCCATCAATCATTTTCTCTTCTTATCCAATTCTTTGGCAAATTACGGCTCAAGTTCTACAAAATCCACCTCCTCAACCCTTCACACCCCCCCCCTGCACGAGCCAAATAATAATTCATGACCAGCACTAATAACAATTTCTAGTTCTGCGAATTTGCAGCATTGGAGGTGCAGATCATCTGCGTATCAAAGTTTAAAACATCGCTGACGGATTGGATCAGACAAACTAGCATCGAAGTGACACCGGTGAATTCGCAAAGATTACTTCAAGGCACACTTAATCCAACTTCATTACCCGTAAAATAGACTAAAACGTTTATTTGCGCAGGGATTTTTTTCTCCGAGCACTTAAGTCACACTTTCCAAAGCACCGTGCGTCCACCAAACGATTAATTCTGCAGCATTAAATTTTTTTAAACCCGGGCACGTTATTTTGGCACGTACGCTCGTCCGTTGGAACTTGGCGCGGCACCGCGCATCTAGGTCACACGTTCATTCCGAAAACGAGGCATTTTCCAACCCCCGCGCGACCTTTTGCATTCTTCAATTTAGTGAATGGGGTTCTCTTTTTTTTTAGAACACGTGAAGTGGTTGTTTTCAACTCTCGAACAGTTTGATGCACTGTGGACCCCGACGCCCACGCCGCCGGTTCATTCGGAAAAAATCGTATGCGAATAGATTTCGGATCGGGGGTAAGAGGGTGAAAAAAGGCTTGCCAGGGGGATATTGAAGGAATGCAAATAAGCGAGGGTCTTTTTTTCATGGGAGTCGTGTAAGGGGAGATGGAAGAGGGATTGCGATTTGGGAATTGGACACACAGGGGAGACGTGGAGAGGGGAGGAAATTGAATGAAGGAAACGTACGGAGATGGGCATGGTGGTATGCATCAACGCGAATTCAAACGCCCACCTCTAAAATTATACATTACCCAGCCAACAATCACATGATGTGTGGCAGTGCTTGTAAGGGAATGAGCAAAGATTAAACAACGGAGATGAAATATATAAAAGGAACAGGAAGAGGATGTAAAAGAACTTTATATAAAGGGATCGTATTACAGCAGATACAATTTTGGTTCAGAAAACAAAAAAAAAAAAGATCTTCGTTCAATAAACTCAATGTGTCAATCACAAATCTGATTACTGTTTATCTGAAAATTACGTTATTTCTTAGCTAAACGTTATTGAATAGGTGAATATCACTTTTCTCAATACCTTGCTCCTTGGTACATATTCTGTGACATTAATGAAGGGCAGACACTATTTTATACTTATACTGATAATAATTGCGCTGTCAAAGCCAACACTTTAAGATAAGTCAGCATTAAGCTGACAGCATGGGTTCTCATGGAGGTACACCAGCGGCACAAAGCTCCTAAAATGGCCGATAAACGCTATTTTTCCGATGGCAGAAGGAAAACCAGCTTTGTGATACACAGTATACAAATTTCGCATCTAAAAGTCTGGCACTTTGCAAATACTATTCCCATTTTTATATTATTCAATGTATTAACTATTAATTAAACAGGCGTTGAAAATGTTAAACTTCGAAACTTAGATGTGAGAATATGGAGCCTCCTTTAAAGCGCAGTTAATCTAACTGCACTAATATGCATAAAATTGCATTGTGAAGAGGATGTTACCGTGTCCAATGAACGGATTTAATTTCATTAACAGGACTGACAACAAAAATAAGTGTGACACTAATTTTACACTCGATTCCAGGAACTAAAGACCAATCAAATCCAATCCTTGGATTGAGTCTTCCAGGAGAATACAGCTGGTGGAGCTGGAATCTACCAAACTAATCATCGAAGGATTGCTTGTCATCGTAATCGAAAAATTAAGTTCTCTTTAATCTCGCAGAACTGTTTTACAGGAGCGTGTTTGGATTTTTTTAAAGTGATAAAGAAAAAAAAAACATCATTTGGCGCAGTACCTTTATGTTGCGTAGTTCAGCAAATGCTTAGATGGCGCTACTGGGAACTGAAATTACCATCTTGATAACACAGACCTTGAGGCATCGAGCACGAGTTAAGTGCCAACCATGGTTCAAAGTTTTAGGACCTGATTTCCGCACACGCTACTTTTAAGAAAGACTCAGAGAGCTGGGGTGATTTGCCTGGTAGAATTCATTGCAGAAACAAGTACGCAAAAATAGGCATAAATTGTTTTTTAAAAGCCCTTAGCGTTATTTTATCATTTTATCATTATAGTCAATTAATTATATGATAAATGATAATTTGTTAAAGGTACGCTGAATAAAGCCATTTGGAGCTATTCAGGCTCATGATAGAATTGCACCGCTATTCATAATATCATGGTGGTACGCCTTATTGCATATAAGTTTATCGGTTTATTAACCTCTCTAAGCATCTCTGAGGTTGATGGCTAAAGCTGCGCCATATAAAGCCTTGGATTATTGTGCGTGTGTACACCCTTGTCGTCTAATTAAAGAAATATGTATGTTAGGTAACCTTCATAACTAATTGAGAGGAAAAATGGATGATGTAAACCAGTGGCGATACAATGGAGTAATCCGTTCGAAAGTTTCTTTCGAACTATGATCACGTACTGGCAGGATATTCCACCTTATCAATCTTAATTTTTTTTGATTGCATGAAATCACATGACATTGTTTATGTCATATGGGTATGTACACCACGTGGATGAGGGAATATTCGAAGTTCTCTATAACGAATGAACAATGTTTGTAATTAATTGTTAACTCAACATTACTGTATATAACTGTTAGGTCATGTCAATAATTTTTCATTAAGTGGGTATAAAATTCTTTAAGCTAACATATATTCACCGAATCTCGAATAGATTTTTATGAACGAGAACCTACTACTATCCTACCATAAATATCCTTCAATTGCCTGATTAGGTGAGGAAAATGATAAATTAGCTAATTATTCATTGCTATTGTACATTTGTCATCCCTTTAAACAATAGATCTCCCGGCTATATTAACTGGTTTCCTGCCGGGTAATGGTGTTGAACTATATAGAAGTTTCCATGACGTAGCCTCCATCCTATTCAGGTTTCCATGACGCACAATGGGACAACAATCGTATCCGCCGGCCATAACCATAAATTCCAAAAATAGTCGGGTTGAGTTTAACTTTTTTTTTCCAAGTAAAATGTCGGGATCGATGAAATATAAAGGAATACTTTTCATCCTGCCATATTATTAGCGAAAGAAACCTTGCGAACATGGTCTACCAGGTCTATAAGCATGCGCTGTTAGTGTGCGCGGATTTAGCTTCTATTCCGGTGCTTCTTCGCTGCAAGTGGAACTTTAAACCGCATGATGCTTTTCTTTCTGAGTTGAAAGATGTTAAATTCTCACCATAGAATGTAACCAGGCTCCATTATTCCTGAAAAAGTAATTATCTGGTCCCATTTTAGACATGTTGCGAATTTGATTACGTAAAAGGTTTTTTAAGTCATACGAAAAAATATGTAGCGATGTCGGATGGATCGTTTACTAAGAATCATAATCCCTATGTATCCTCTGACTGCTATAAAAAAAATAAAATACTGATTCTTGCAGGCTTTCTGGAGAAGTGTTTGAAATTTTAATTTTGTATCACTCGGCTGAGTGCACTTACGACGCGCCGCCGCACAGCAAACGGACCAAAAAAAGCCACCAAAAACTCAACAATTAGAAACAATGCTTAGGGCATAAGAAACATTGCGTTCTTTAGGTAAAATTTTCTAATCTCATAAAATGCTTTTGAAAATAATTCGCACAAAAACGGTATCCGCCACCCTCGAAATTGATCAAGCATTGAACGCATCTTTCATAAAACATTCGAAATGGCAATTATTTCAATTTAAGCCCTATAAAAAAGCATTTATTGCAAAAATATTACATTTAGCAAGTATCTTAAACGCTAAATAATATGTAAAGAAATTGAATGTAATGATTGTACGCCTTGTAATCAATCACGATGAGTCAAAAAGTTTTCATACAGTTCACACACATAGTGTACACAAATATGTATTGTGAGATTTCGGGAAAGATCAGAGCAGGAAGGCAAAACCTGAAGCGAGACCCGTGTCTTCACAAAAAGACATCCTTATTGGCGTGAGATCATATACAACGAGATGCCATGCGTCTTTCCAGGCCAGGGTTCACATAACAATATGCCGCCTTCAGACAGGTAGCAAGGTCTCCTCCACCTCCTCCTTGTGCATGCTCGTGACGTCCGTTCCGCCGTTCGAGGCAAAGTATGCTGGGTATCCTTCGGCCGTGTGGTCACGTTTGCTCGAATTAAAAATTCACTGCTTACACTATACAAAGCACGTTTAATATTTTCCATTACCCCATTTAAAAATAGGTTGAGTAAACATACAACTTCAGATGATTTCCTGCATCTAATATCAAATAAGGTAATGCTGTATGAGAATTCTAGCGCTTCATGTGCATTTTGAGTTTTTTTTTGGGTGCTATTTAAGGAAAGTATATTTCTCTCACATGTACATTCTTCATTTTTCCAGAGTAATGAAAGTTTTCTTGTCAAAATCATGTATATTTAAAAACATTGAAGGCTATACTTCTTTCCATTGCAACGAAAAACGAAGAATACTCAATTTGCTTTGCAAATGAAGCTTATAGATGAAGATAAAGTTAATACTTTAGAATTAGACTATGATATCTTCTATTTGGTGCCTCCAATTAGCACGTTTACAAATCATGCATGAATATTTTAAAATGTATTGTCTAATAATACCTCCGAAAACAGAACTTGAACCCATATCGATACGTTTGGTGGCGTTTTCGGATAAATTTGAGCGGAGTTTTTAAAATACATTTAGTAAATCGAAAGTAGACAACGTGATGGGATCACCAAAATTCCCAGGAAGGACAGATATAAATGCAATCTTGCGAGAACCTTTGATAAAGAAAAATGATTAGTCGTCATCCGATGACTAGTAATGATACTTTCAACATTTTAGCGTTTTGCTCAACAGTAACTGTCGAATCATTTTCTTTTACACAATATAAGTTTCTTCTATACATTATATTAGGCACTCAAAATAAGTGACAAAGTAATATAACTGTCTTTTTTCTGGATTTTCGAGATTGTTTTCATGATATTTCAAGAAAAACCTCGAGAGTCTATGGATTAGGAACTTTTAAAGAGAACGCTCTAGTCACTGACTCACCGCTTTTCTTAGGTCCAAATTAGTTACATTTCATTTTCATAATTGTAAACTTAAATATCTCCAGGACGAGCAAGTTTTGGTATAATGAACATTATTCATTATTTTGCAAAAATACTGAAAGCAGCATTTCTTTACTTTGGTGGATTTATCTATTATCCGTGACCATACAATGCCTGATAAATGTATTGTTTTTCATAATACCAACTCTTTCTCTCCCCTTAGACAGCCATTTTGAATCCTCCTTTTCTTCTTTTTACTTTTTCTTTTGCATGCTATTCGTAATAGGCAACCAAAAGAGCCCATATTAACCAAATTTCAATCTGATGAAATATTGTCTTATATTTTGGCTCATTCTACTGGATTTGGCCTCACTATGAGACTTGCAGCACAAGAGGCCACAGTTTACCTCCACGGAGGTTTTCCCAGCCCCTCGTATATGCCGTGGTAGTGCTCCGAACGGTACCCAGATGTTACTTCCCCTGACCGAGGATGCTCATTATTTTTTCGGGTTGGACTGAAGAAGCAAACGGGGTAAAACTTCTTACGCAGCTGACTTTAATTAATTGGTAATTGATTCTGATATTATGAGTCAAATAACTCGGGGTGATTCGACCATGGCAGATGAATCAAGAATGAGCTATTTAAGACGAGCACTAACCAATATTTAATGCTGTTCATAATTCCTTTCTAGGCGGTAGTTATAGAGTATGAGGAGAAAATGTTATATTTAGTAAGACGGGTAATTGAAACACTTAAATTATTATATATATATTGAATAAAGCACTTAAAGGAGGAACTTGCTCCTAATCCGCGCGTTCACTATTAATATCTTCATATTTTTGATTAGATCCAAAAAAGCGTGAAAAGTATCAGAGATTCAAGCCAATTAATCGATGTATACAATTCAAAAGAGCGGCCGTAGCTATAGTAAATTTTGATCGCCGAATAAAATGGTCGATCATCATAAACATCATGATTATGAGCTCCAAAGAATATAGCACGCCAGTAAAATCAGTCATACAGTTTTCATTTTTAGGTCTAAGAAATCCAGGAATATTATTTTACCTAATGAGCTGTATCAACATAACACTGACTCCAGTTAACTAAGAAGCTACGTGGAGTCGGTGTTACTACTCGTTCGATAATATAAAATTAGTAGAAATTAATCATAGGGTCGGAATTAGAATATTCATTTTTGTCATAAAATCTTCTTGAAGTTAGCAATACGTTCTCTCATGCACATTGGATATGCACCCGTGGCTTAGAATGCGAAATCTAGGCAAAAATCGTAAGTAATGAAATACCAAATGTTAATAAATCAATTCATAGCCAGGAGAAATTTTGTTTTTAGGTACATTCGTAGTAAATATCCTTTTTTCAACAGTGAATGATTACAACATAATCCAGTAGTGCGCATTACCACCATCAATTATCATATCTCGACAGTTGTTTTGCACGAAATATTAGTGCAGTTAGAGTATCGGTCGTTTCGATAGTACCGATTCCCAATAGCGCCCGGTAGTACCACAATTAAAAGAATACCCGTTCGTACCGAAGACCGGTACCTTTGGCCCATCTCGTAGTAGCCTCCTAACGCCTATCCTGGCATATCTAAACTCATTCTCTAGTCGCATGGCCTTGTTGTTGCATCCAAGACTTCCATTCCAACTCATTCGTTTTCAGCCATCTGCTCAGGTGCAGCAGGAGCTACATGCCGTTTTTGTCATCATAACTTTCATATAGGATGTTTTAGGTCGAACTCTTAGTTTTTTACCAAGTATTTTTACTTCTATCATATTTTGCATGAAGTTGTCATTTCGGAGTAAGAGTCAGATGATCTTTGCTTTTCTAGTCAAAACCATTTTTAGAAACTCTCTTACCGTATTTACACGCATATAGGCCGACTTCGCATGTAGGACGAGGTAGGATTTTAGAGAAAAAAAATAAAAAACTGGACTTCCTAACTCGTTTATTCAGGATTTTATCATGAAACTCAGGTCGTGCAACATTGATTCCTTCAGCACACTTTCTGCTTCCGCCTATTCTGACTCTCCTTCCGAACATTTACCAGAACTCTCCTCTTCGTCGCTATCGCTCAATGAAGCTTCGTCTTCCGATCCGTCGGGTGAATTGTAAATGCAACATTTCTTGAAGCATTTCGATATTATCTCTTGAGGAATGATCATCCAAGCAACTGACACCCATGAAGCAAGCTGTGAAGCACTGGCCCGTTTGATGCGGTTAGTTGCAGTCATTTCTCGATCTTCGGCAGTAAGCCATTTCGTGTACAGTTTCCTCACTCGATCTTTAAATGGCTTGTTGATGCACACGTCCAGTGGTTGTAATTGTGAGGTCATTACCTCAGGAATTGTTACGAGAGTGCTCGTGTTCTCCTGTAACAAGGTTTTTACGTCGTCTGTGAGGTGTCCCCTGAACGCGTCCATCACTAAAATCGACGGTAGCCTTAGTAATGCCCCTGGGCGGTCAAGCCATTCTGTTTTCAGCCAGTCAATCATCAACTCATTGTTCATTCAGCCTTTTTCGTTGCATCGAATAACAACGTCTCTTGGGAAGATTTCATTCTTCGGGATTGACTTCCGTTTCAGTATGATATATGGTGGTAACCGATGACCGTTTGCTGTACATGCCAACATCACTGTGATTCGCTGCTTTTCATTGCCACCTGACCGTATCAATACTTGCTTTTCTCCTTTCGGGTGAACAGTCGTGTTGCCTGGCATATCGAAGTCAATAGGCGTCTCATCTGCGTTCCCAATTTGTCCTATTAAGAATTCTGTCTGCTTTCTTAAATCGATGACATGCCTTTGAAATCGGATCAGCTTGGCTTCGTAGTCAGCAGGTAACTTCTGAAAAATGGAGGTCCGTCGTCTTATGGAGAATCCTGCTCTTTTCTAGAAGCGGTATGCCCAACCACGACTGGCTTTGAATTCTTGTCGTGGAATTCCGCATTCTATCGCGAGATCTCTGGCTTTCGCTTGAAGAACTTCCACTGCCACAAGCATGCACATGTTGCGAATGTGTCTCACAAAGTTTTGCAGCTCTTTTTCCATTATAGGATGTTCGCCAGTTTTCGGTCCACGAAATGATTTTCTTGTACTTTCGCATTAAACAGCGGATCTCGCTGATTACGCCACTTCCGTACACACACTTTTGATACACCGTACTCACGTCCTGCGGCGCTGTAGTTGCTCTTTTCCGCGTGCAAAAGAACTTTTCTCTTGAAATAAGTAGTGTACTGTGTTCTCCGCACTTCCTCCATTTTCTATTCCCACGGTATAGCAAAGCACAAGTAAACAGTGCGGTGGTAACGAAGGGTGATCTGTCACTAAACCAGTTTTTTGAATGAGTTGTCACGACGTGGGGAGAACAGACACTACGTTTTTTCTCAAAGGGTCAAGAGTCAAAATCACTCAAAACTATACATGGAGCCGACACGCAAAGCTTCGCGGTCGCCCGAAAGAGACTCTCCGCGCTCTCCGCCCTCGCCGCTCTAGACTCCTCCAGAGTCCTCTAGATTGCCGATAATACACTCCAGAGTGACCCTATGATGAAGTAGTGTAGAGAACGGCCATCCAGAGGAATCTGGACTCCTCTGCTCGTCGTTGGGGCCCACCGGTTGAAGTGGCTGCCCGTTCTCGCCGGCGGGATTTGCGCCTTGATATCAGATGATACGGCCGCCGCGCCGGGCTCATCTATACGTTCGCTTCTGAAGCACATGTAGCGTGGCGTCGTCTGCAACCACAGATTTAAATATAGCGACAGGTCACCCATCATACAAGGTCATTATCGCACCATCCAACAAAGGTGACTTTGATTTCGACCTTGACACTAACACAAAAAAACAGCAAAGAATCCTTCGCTCGCGCACATAGGACGCCCCGATTTTTAAGCGGATAAAAGTGGAAAAAAAACCTCGTTCTATATGCGAGAAAATACGGTATCTACTGAACTTGATTTATCAGTTGCTCATCTGATTTTTCTTTCGTTGGCTTTCTTCTGTTCTTCTTATCATTTACCGTCACTCTTCTCTAAAACTACATTTCTACAGCTTCTAGTTTAGTTATTTCCTCTTTTTTGGCGTCCATGTCTCACATGCATGCATAATTTCTCAGGAATTTCTTTCCTAATGTCAATACCAATACTGTTGTTGACTAGGACAGTTTGATTTATTTAAAAGACTTCCCTAGTAAAGCTATTCTTCTCATGTCCTCTGAGGGACGACCACCATTTTTTTTTCGATACCGCCTAAATAATAGATGCCAGTTTTCTTCCTACTACATAAATTTCCTCTCTCCTCATTCCTTTTATAATTATAAACGTCTATTTTCCTCTTTCCTGTTTTTCTGTCGCCATGTTGTTTGTTTTCTTGGTGTTTGCTTTAATACCATGATTTAAGAGAATATCCTAATTTTTCGATCATAAATAACGGGGGAGAAATACATACGAGTAAATTACAATGCTTTCTTCCTTAGTCCATTTCCCCGTCATAAATGCGTATTTTTATCACTGCCGACAATAACCTTGATGAAGTATTAGTAGTCATCAAATCTCAGTTACATACTAGCCAATTTTGTGTAGAATTGTTGAGTTGAGTAGACTGAATAGTTATTGGACAACAAAAGTCATATTATACATACGATTTTTAGGCTCAATGCGTGTTTTTAACACTATTCCAAAATTAATCCATATATTTGAATCGAAAAACGCAACAATAGCTGAAAACACATATCCCTTGCATTCTTCATTATAATGACACATTTACCAAATCAACATTCCACATGACTTTCCTCAAAGCGTTTTCACGCACCATAATTTCGATGAAGAGTTATTTGGCGGCTAACGTCCTTCTACAAAGGAGCAAACATAAAATCTTCAGATACAGTAAAATATCTTGGAATTAACTTAACTTCTGATATATCGTGGGGAACACACATACAAAGCACATGCGGCACAGCATTAAGGAAACTAGGTTTTGTTAAGCGTATAACAGGAAGGTACTCGGTAAATTTAAAAAATGCAAAGGAAAGGAGAACACTTGGTTAAAAGGTGCGATGAGCGAACATATAGTGTTACACAACTGTTAGAGGGATTAAGGTGGGAGCCCCTAGAGACTCGGAGGCTACACGCTAGGCCTATATTGCTTGAAAAATTCAGAACTGATATTTTTCATAGCTACATAGAGAATATTATCATGACTCCTCACTACATCTCTAGGTCTGACAGATATGTATAAAGTAAGAGAGATACACTGCCGAGCAGATAGGTATAAAAATTCGTTCTTTCCGCCCACAATAAGCGACCTCAGTAAACACGGAGCTCCACTAAATACAATTTCATGATACACGTCACCGTTTCATCTCCCAAAACCTTACATCTTTACACGGCAAGTGACCGAACACTCCCCGACACACGCGCATGCAGAGGATGTAATATGTAGATGTACACATACCGTCTGTTACGCGTTGACGGGGAAAACAGCGCAGGGAGGAGAAATAATTTGACCGACAAAATTCGAAAAGAGCCAAACAAGTCTTAACTTCAGTGACTGATCGGAAACCGATTTTTCCAGTGAGACATGTCATTGATCGTATTTTTACGTTTACCGACAAATAAATTTTATGAAGTATTAATAGTCAACAAGTCTCAGTTACATACTAGTCCCTTTTGTGTAGAATTGTTGAGGTGTGTAAACTGAATAGTTATTGGACAACAGAAGTCATATTATACAAATGATTTTTAGGCTCAATGCGTATTTTTATCACTAATCTCAAAATTACTCCATATATTTGAATCGAAAAACGCAACAATAGCTAAAAACACACATCCCTTGCAAGCTTCATTGCAATGATACATTTACCTACTACCAAACTGAGTCACAAATAATGCTCGGACAGCCTTTAAAAAAGTGAAAGTATGACACAAAATCCGGATATTTTATCCAGAGTTCCTAGTATTCTTCAGGTATACAAAAAATATTTATTAACTAATTAATAACCACTCGTAGCAGGTAAAATAAAAACTTTAAACTTTAAAGGATTCCAATGGATATGACGAAAAATAATCAGAAGTCAGGAAAATCAGAAGTCAGAGGAAATACCTTGATACAGCCCGAATATGAGGAATAAATAATATTTAGCAATTCCAGGAGATTTTTTTCCACGGGACAAAATAATGTTGAAGTAACCAAGAGTAAAATGGGATGCAGAATGAAAACTGCAGATACGAGTCGAAGAGTTTCAAGGAATTAGCACAAGTAGTTAATTGACATTTCACTCACATTGTGCACTAAGAAATTTTGGTCAATTCAAATGTTCCTTGGAGTACGTAAACTATAAAACAAATGGTCATTATTTGACATGTGATTACACAACAACGCCGGCCAAATATCCAACGGGGAGAGTGCAAGCCATTGTCACCTCGTCAATGCAATTCCATAAGCTACCAATAAATAATAATAATAACAGATTATTTAGAGATGAAAGCTTTTGCCTTTCACTAACTTTTAAGAATGAATGGATAGGCACACATAACTATTCCCCTGGAAGGTGAGTAATTCACCCAGGCGAGGTTCGAACACATGAAATTAAGATTTCAGCCGTTACCCGGCCACCACGGAGGTCGTCAAGGCATTATAGTCCATCTATTTACTTCGGCTTTACGACAGCGACAACTACTAAATATCTACATCCCCTTTTAATACTCGACTACATAGGCACATTTGTTAGAAAACAAATATTCCGTAACACAAGGAACACCACAATTTCAAAGGCGGGGTTAATACATTGAATGGGGGTAGATGAAGTTACGGAGCCGTGAGCTACTAATAGGTCATAGGCAGCTACTCATACCATGGCTACAAACTTTTTAAAATTTAAAAGAGTCTCACAAGCTACGACGCAAAATAATCAGAGCGCCGTAGAAATAACTTCGCGGTTACGTAGAAATGGGAAAGAAACAAGGTCATCATTGACCGCATTCGTATGATCTCTTGTGACGTAGGATAAAAATAACCGAGCTAGCTTTGAGGCAAAAGTGGGACACGCGAAACAAAGAGAAAACAAGTTTAAAAAAAAATTAAGTTGAAATAAAACTCACAAAGTCGAAGAATATCACGGAATTAACGAGATAAAAGAAAAAATTCAGCGAGCGGAAGAGGAAATCGCTAACGTAACGGGGTCCCTCTCGGCAGAGGATAATATTTACGAGCTCATTTAAGCATCAGCTGAGGTGGTAAATGGACGGAGTTGAAAACGGTTTCCCGTGGGGAGAAAGAAGTTCAAGAGATAAGGGACCGTGTTGGCGAATCACAGGTGTGAAGAGTGCAAGGTACTTATGGGGGAGGGGGTGGTGTTGACGTATTGAGAGGGTGGGGGAATGGGAGAAGGGAGGTGGGGGGGGAGAGAGGGAAAAGGGGTAAGTACATGTACATATATATATATATGGCACGAGTGAGGGAAGGAGGATCAAGGGTTGTAGGGGAGGGAGAAGAAGTAGACGGCAGGCAGGTGGGTGGCCACATAGCGTGGTTGCGATGGGGAGAGGAAGGGAGGGAGGAAACATTTGGAAAGGATGTAAAGGTGAGGACGAAGAGTGGGAAGGTGAGCCCAGGGTTATTGATACCGACGTTAGCACAGGTGGTTGCCGTGCAATGGTGGTGGGGGTTTCCTCCTCCGAGCCCCCCCACTCCACCTTTTCCCGCCTCCCCCTTCCATGTCCCCACCAAGCTGAAAAACCGCCCCATCGTCGGAAAGGGTGGAGGGTGAGGCCTACCCCTGCTCTTTCATTTTCCTCGCCACTTTCGTCCTTCCTCGGAAGGGCGATTTAAAGGGAAGGGGCGAGGAGAGGACACGGATATGACGGGAGATATTAGTGGAATGAAAGAGAGAGAAAAAGAGGTTTCAGAGTTGTAAATTTAGCCATGTCCTGATTTTCTCAAGACCGTTCTATACGGGGAACTTCATTACGCTGCTTCATTGTGGTGTATAAGTTTCCAACCCTTTTCTTGCTCCTTTCCCCCCCTGTCCACCATAGTTCCGCATACTAAATAACCACTTCATTCCAAGAAAAATATAGATTTATATAGATTAGATTCCAAGAAAAATATAGATTAGAACTAGCGAAGCAATATAAAAAATATATAAAAACGCAGGTTTAAGAGTTGATTTCAATCTGTAGTAGTCAATTAATTTAATTAAATTCCAAGGATTTAATTTAACCGAACTACAATTTTAATGCTGTTCCGTCCACAATTAAACAGTTAATATTATATATTAGTGGTCCCACTCCCCTCCAAATACCCCTAAATACCATCCACTGAGGATGAGTCGCTCGCTGAGAACCCCTAATGTAAATGAGTCGGAATAAATATGGATGAGCATTGATGCCCCATGGTTTAGAAATATCGATATTTTGCGATCGATGGGTGACATTATTCCGATAGTTTGTAAGTGATGTTCTTGAGAAATTATGAATTTTATTCCATAATTTTGCAGAATAATTTTCCAAATTTTCATCCAAAAATCTTTTGAGTTTAAGAAAAGATTTGTTATTTTTGTTCATACCGTTAGCACACTATGCTTGCTTCAGTCAGCAGAGAGTTGCATAAATTATTTTAGCCGTTTAACAAGCATTAAAGCACAAATATACGTGCATGATACCCATAACACATTTTCAGATTCCGTCCAATTAATCGTCAAGCCCAGACAATTCATCGACGCCGACTTTTTCCAGACTGCGCAGGGTTTTGGCGGCTTCATTTTAGTCACCCATATGATAAACGTATTCGAGTGAGACGCAGCTTTTCTGACATAACTCTTGCGCAGTACTGTAAACAATAGACTTTCAGAGATACACGCCAACAATTAGTAAAAAAATGCTTTATTCCCACGACTAATTAGTGATAGTAACAAGTACATAGCGATACTCATGCAAAACATATCGCCAATACGGTCGTTTTATACGGAATTGAGGAAAGGTGATGGTGATTCCGGTCAACATTGGTTGTTCAAACCTAAGATTGGTTGACTGCAGCCCTCCATCCCTCCGTATCTAACGCTAGTTCTTTTACCTCCTGGTATCTCTTCCTACGTGCTTTCCTCTTTATTTAGTCCATGAACTTATTCCTGGGTCTTCCTCTGGGGATTTTTCCCTCTATTTTACCTTCAATTATACTCTTCACAAACCCATTGTGCCTCAGAGTGTGTCCAATCCATCTGGTTCTTCTTTTCTGTATAAAATATCAATTGGCCCTTTCCTCATTTACTCTTCTGTACACTACGTCATTTCTTATTTTTTCCGTCCACTTTATCTTGTACATCCTCCTCCAGTACCAGATTTTGAAGGATTCTAGTATTTTCTGGTCTGCTTTTCTAATAGTCCAAGCTTCCGGTACATAGACTGCCACACTCTACACGATTGTTTTCACGTTCTGTTTCCTGGTTTGTAGTCCTATCTTATTTGAGTACAGCAGTTGTCATTTCACCATGAACGCCTTCTTAGCTTGAGCTATTCTTTGCTTGATGTCCGTTGCACTTCTTCCGTCCCTCGTGATGGTACTCCCGAAATAGTTGAACGAATGCACTAGCTCTAATTTCTCTCATCTCAGGGTTACTTCTGCGTGCATCTTCTCTCTTCCGCATACTAGGATTGCAGTCTTTGTCTTATTAATTTTCATGTTGAATTCTTGGAGAACTTGGCTCATAACATAAAAAGACCCTAAAAGATCATCGCAATTTTCAGCTGACTGCGGTATCATCATCGAAGCGAAGCATGTAAATTTCCTCTCCGTTTATCTTCATTCCGCTCAGTCCAATTTCGTTCGCTTCTCTTATGGCCTCCTCCAAGTACACGTTGAACAGTGCTGGTGAGAGGTTGCGTTCTTGTCTTACTCCTTTGTTAATTTTAGCTTCTGTCTTCCGTCTCTCATTTGCATGGTGACGACTTGCTTCCTGTATAGTTGGTAGATTACTCTTCTGTTACCGTAATCTATTCCAAGTTTTTCCAGCATCCTGAACATCTTGTTCCACTCAACACTGCCGAAGTCTTGCTGCAGGTCCACGAATGCGACAGGCAATGGCTAGTTCACATGTATTCTTTTCTCAACCATTAATCTCAGACAGAGTGTGCTCTCCCTGGTACCCCTTTTCTTCCTAAATCCAAGCTGGTTTTACGAGAAGTTTTCTCCAATTTTCCTTTCCATTCGTCGGCTTATTATTCGTGTCCGTATTTTTTATGCATGTGGCACGAGACTCCAGGTTCGATGCTCCTCACATCGCTCAGTCCTTGTATTCTTCGGTATTGCAATCATTTCGCTCCTTTGAAAATCTTCTGGAAGTCTTCCACTATGGTAGCTATTTTTTATTATCTCGTACAGGTTATTCTTGGTTTTACTTCCGAGCGTTTCGATTATTTCTCCGGTGATGGTGTCTTTTCCAGATGCTTTTTTTTCTTGAGGCCTTCTACTGCTCTATGAAATTCATTCCTCAGTATGAGTGGGCCCCGATCTTCCTCGTCAACCTCGCTCTCGTCATTTATTAGGTTTTCTTCCAGCGGCGTCGGACCTTGGGAGAGTTCTTAGATGTATTGCTTCCATCTATTCCCAATGTCTTCATCTTCGACCGGTATACTCCCGTTCACATCTCTACTGTTGTTGCTTCTCGTTTTCTTCTCTTTGTGGTGTTTCTTCACTAACTTGTATGCTGTTTTGATGTTTCCCTCGTTCATGTTTTCGTTGACTTCCTCGCAAGAGCTTTCAATCTAATCCTCTTAAGTTTTCTAGCATTTTCGATTGACTTCGTTCCTTAGCTTCTTGTAAACGCTTGCCTCACCTTCGTTTCTGGGGTTCTTGTATTTTCTTTTTTCTTCAATTATTTTCCTAAGCTCCTTCATTATCCATGGCTTCTTCCTTTAGGCCGTTTTACTCACCATTTGCTCCGCTGCTACTTTTACAATTTTCCTCTTCAGGTCATCCCTTTTTTCTTCAATGCCCATTTCATCCTAATTTTCAAATGTTTAGTAGATAACTGCGGCGAATCTTATACTGTGTCCTTCTCCGGACAGTATTTTCGTGTCCCAAATTGATTGGCGTTTTATCTTCTTGATTTTTATCTATTGAAGGTGGCTATCCACAGATATTAAGTTGTGGTGCGTGTTTATATCCACACAGGGATAGCTCTTGCACTGCTTGACTTGGTTTTGTATCTGAGTCTGACGACTATGTAGTTTATTTAGTACCTGGCAATATCCCCTATTATCTTCCATATGAACCGCCAACGCCAATGAGGCACGAAGAAAGCGTTAGCTACTACCATATTCCTTTCATAACGGAGCTTTACCGGTCTTTCTTCCTTGGCATTTATTTTGCCCTGCTCGAAATATCCTACACTTTTGATAAATCTGTATATCTGACAAAATCTACGGAAGCAAAATGCTGACCGAGGGACATGGGCTTTAGCATATGTTTTTTTGAGCTATACGCTTCTTTTAAATATTCCTGCCTGCCGGAAACACGTCGTAAAAAAATAGAAATGGCCACTTAGAAAGCACTTAACTTGATCAAGAATCGAATCACGGGCCTTCCGCTTGCCGTACTAACGCGCACACTATTATATAAGCTAGGTTTCCTGATTTTGTTAGAATTACTCAACATCTAGCACTATTTTACCCTCCAAAATTGCCAAGTGAATTACAAAGCCTGAGAAGCGTACTGGTAGTGGATTGCCCCGACGAGCCAAAGGTTTGTGGCTCAATTTCCGGTTCCCACCGATTTATTTCTCGACATATTTTCTTCGTATTCGCCCCTTGGTGTAAAGCGCCTCTTAAGCCAACAACTCTATCCGCTATTGGCTTTGACTACGGCTGGATTAAGTTTTGGGATAAGGAATGCGAATCGCATATGAAGAGTAGATGAAGAGAAGAAAGAGCGACTGAAGGAAAGAGAAGGTTGCAGAGATGGGCTTTGTAGGGTAACCGAAATTTCCCCGTGCTGTGTTTACGGCCCCTTCGCACGCTATGTCTCATGCAGGAGCATTTAAAAACTCCTTTTTAACAATCCCCCTTCTCTCTCTCTCTTATATCCTTGTCCCGTGGCGAACCGTCTCTCTGAGAATTTTTTCTCACATGGTGGAATTTACAAAATACTTTGCCTTCCTATTCCTCTATTTATGAAAGTTCCAGACGATAGAGAACGGTGGTTCTCAAGGTTTACTGAAGACCACGCCCAAAATAGCTTTACATTGTATCTCACCCTTAAGGAAATAATTTATTTAAGAGTAAAAGTAGAGGTGGGCAAAAACTTTTTACTGTCAATTTTTTTATTATATAAGACAAGCTATGAAATATATTGAAAAGACTAAGAGTTCAAAACATTAAAAGTTGCATTTACCCTACAAGAAAATACCTAGTCCATTATTATAAACAAAATTAATGAAATATTATCTTTCCACCCTGGAATGCTTTTTTACAACCATAAGGGTTGGGAACTCCCCTGGTAGGGAAATATTGATACCGAAGGAAATGACTCATCGTCACCTGTAACGCGTAATCGAGATAGGATAATAATATATTTCAGTTCAAGATCCTAAATTCAGCAAGGATTGGAAAATCACAATGTCCCGCGGAAACCTTGCCCCACGAGAAAAATAAATATGTACACAGGCAAAACATGGAGTAATCTCACGGCAGGAAGCGTAACAGCAGAGAGCAACAGAAGAGAGTCGGAGCAGCAATTTCAGCTACTCACGTCGTCCGGCCAATTACTCTCATTCGTTCATATAATGCACATCAAGCCTATTAAGACAAACTTTGAAATAAATTTAAAGGAATCCTAATTTTATTTATTTTAGCGAAACATTAGACTAACATTGTGCTTGTACTGCTCTCCTATTAAAAATATTTTTTCTTCAAAATATGTGCCTTTTTTGTTTGCTAGCCGCTGGTTACCGCTGGTTACATAGGTCCATAGCCACTGATTTTGTTGTTAATTGGAATTAATTGCAACCGCCAATTTTTAGGATAGTCGTACTCTCCTTGTTATGAAAAACCACTCACTATATTTCAATGCCAAAAAACCGGCAAAAATCAAAGGTTACCTAGTCCTTACCCCTCCCCTAGTCCGTAGCTACGCCACTACGATAGTAGCAGTCGAATAGTTTTTCAACATTTTACAAATTTATTCCATCTACTTCCTTCAAAAGGAAAGATTTTTAGAACAAGTAACGGAAAACGTTTCTTCGTCAATGTTTGAAGACTCGTGAAAATCGATCCATCGACAAAAATTTGAGATTTAATATTTGCAATTTATTTCCTTCTCAAACACACACCAGCGTATTACAAATCTGCTCCAAAATTTTTTTTGTCGTAATATTTCAAGTTGGCAGGGTCTGAAAGAAATGGAAAGCAGTGTTGCTGCGTCACGGAATGAGTACAGCATGGAAAGAATAGAAACCACTAGATAATAATCGTAATTTGCTTTTAAAGATTCCTTCCGACTCAAGCGTTTGACGGACTATGTTGTTTGAACACAGCAGGAATACTCTACGGCTCCCTCTGCAGGAGAAATCTCGATTGCGATGAGCAAAGGCCACCTCCTACAATAACTCTGCTTTATCGGGAATTAACCTACAACATGCCAACAGTTACTTGCAGAATCGATCTCATCGCGTGTCTACACCCTACGCAAAGTTATTCAGTTTTTCTATAATTTTTCGCATCACATAATTCTTTGATGAAGGTCAAGGAGCAATCAAAATTTAAAAAGCATGTGTCATCCTTGATGAAAGGGTAAAAAATTAATCTTATTGTGAATGGCCTCTATTTGGGAGACAAGCTGTTCTGCTAAATACGAGATAAACCGGGTGAGAAGGCTTAAAATGCGTCAAAAATTAAATGAGACGCGCACCACAGATAATTAACAAGGGTACTTCGAGGGTGGCTAAACATCAGCCTTTAGCACAGACGTATTGAAGTAAAACTCGCAACCGCGTCCCTGTTGCATTCAAACCCGAATTTTATTATTTTCACAGCCTCCATCTTGACTGGTAAAAAAGGGAAGATAAACTCTCCCTTCTCGCCGAATCGCTTTCTCTCTCGACATTGAGTTCCTTCCTTCCATGTCGTCGCCTCACACGCGTTCCCTTTCACCCCATCACCACTTACGACATCACGAGACCGATCCCCACATTACACGGGGGTGACTCGTGCATGCCGTTCGGGCCGCGGCCATTTTTTCCAGGGCGGGTTTTACGGTCGTGTTTCGGGCATTTCGGGGAGTGGGTGGATGGCTGGAGGAAAGGGTCAGATGGCTGTGGAGAGCCAGTCGCTCGCATTATTCCGGTTACGATCACATCTTCGAAGGCGGCGGATAAGGTATCATCCGCTTGGCACGACTCACATGTGGGATGTTTTTTTACGACACCACTTGCCGAAATGAAGGAAATACCCAGAGGGTTACACGGTGGCCTACAAAATTTCCGTTCTGCCATACTGCATTTTTCTTTCCCCAAAAAATCAGTGTATGGAACAAACTTGTCTAAATATTTTAGCTCCTGTGATGCATTAGATGATGCTCTCAATTACGAACAACGGATTTGACATAAGAAAGGCGGACTGCACCGTTAAAGTATAGCGTCAAAGGTAATCTGAGCGAAATTGTTTTAAAGCCATAATAGAGACTATATTCGGATGGGTATAAATCATTCGTCTTAATATCAGCAGTTGTAGGATGCATGAAGTAAATATTGCAATATCAATGGTGCAATAATATAATTAAATATGACTGACATTCTTCGTAATGGTATAAATATACCCATAAATGTATTTAAATTAACTCTTGTTCACGCGGTACGTTTAAAACCCCTTCAAAATCCTTCCAACTTCAAGAAGTTTCTTCATGATTCTGATAAAATTATCGTGCTTTGTATCTGATAATTATTTTAAAATAGTCGATAAAGTATTCAAACTACACTGATTAGTTTCTGACGAGATCTGATTGTTAAAAATTCCCAATTTTTAAATACAGTCTCTCTGGAGGGAATTGGCGTACCAAATACCGATAAAAATGGCTGCTGCTTGTTGTAAAAATCTCGGGAAGTAGTGCTTTACGGGGCTAATGTTTTGTTATACTTGATGAGGTGAAGTGCTTTTCCTTAAAATGAGCTCTGATCCAATAATATCTAGATGACATGATTTCTAGCTCAAACTTCCTAAAGAAGTAGTTTTTCTTATCTCTCAGACTATGACCTGTTCTTTTCAAGGTTTGGACTACGTTTGATGTACCATTTAGGTTAATTTTTAGGCATTATTAAGACGTACCTATTCACCATGTTCGCCAAACATTTCCAAACGCTCGAGTAACGTCTTGTCCATCCTGACCAGTTCATAAATTGCAACATCTTTTCATCTTTTAACCTAGTGACAAAATTAATCTTTAGATTTTGTTCACTGCACAATATGCTAGAATTTGTTAAAACTAAAATCTAAGAGAGATTCGTAATTCATATTTTCTCCAGATTTTCTTCATTTTCGAAAAGTGTTCTCTCCATGTAAAACTACGTAACAATCGCATCCTCATATATTGAAATAAAGAGAGCATATCCAGACAAAGCCAGGATCTGAAAGCAGCAAAACTCTGTAATTAGGAAACAAAATCTTTCACCAAGGGCCAAACAAGAAATCTAAATATTCACTCATTTCTAGAGAAAAACAGATCATAATTAGAAGTGATGGAAGTTTTCACAATGCAAATTAATTAATTGTTTAATTAGGTAATAAATTAATGAACTACTTCCGACAGGGAATGTTGGAGTGTATTATTTGAAATAATGTTTATTGTATTTGAAATATTAAAAGTATAAAAAAGTACAAAAAATATCAAAATTGCTACTTGCGACAAATAATGATAATAACAATTGGCAATGTTGGCAATGATAACAGAAAAAAAATACATGTCAAAAAGTTACAATGTTTTTATTTTTTAATTTTTAATACAATTTGATTTTCAAATCTTGGTCCTGCTAGGCTAAAGGCTTGTCAGCAGGTGCCATCGTTATAGTGATCGGATATTTCAAATATTTGAACATAAGTTATGTAACACGTTAATAAATCACTTACGAATCTATTGAGTGGGTTAGCGGCCTACAGCAAATACAATGTATATTAACAAGAATAAAATAGTTTAAGAGCTTCTCTGACGTATTATCAAAGTAAAAATAGTCGAGTAAACCAAACACTACAATTAAGAATAACCTCCAAGCGTCAAAGGCTAATGGAAATGCGTAGCATAAGGAGTGGTAACCAAGATACCTCAAACAAAGATCAAGGCAAACATGTTGGAGCACGCTAAGTTTTCATGGGTTACGTTGACCTCTAACCTTTCATGAAAAGCATCGATTACAACCTAAAATTCCGTGTTTATAGAGAAAAGGATTCATTGTGCGATAAAAATTGAGATCAAAGATGTATTGAAAAAGCTATAAAATTTGTCAAAGCGAAACAATTATTAAGAAATGCCATGGTGGATTAGGCACCGGAAAAATGGCCACCGGATAAAGTGGCTATTTCTAGTTTTTTTCACAAATAAATAAATGATGGAAGAAAATAATTTGTCAATTTCAAAGGTCGCCAAGTAACTTTAACAAATATATTGGCTCATAGTAATATTCGAGTTACACGTGAATTCGAGTATGTATAGGTTACTTTACATTATATTAAAAATAAATATGCATTTCAAGAGCGATTTTAGCACATTTTTTTAATAATTATTAATATTTGGCCGTAAAACAGACACAAGCGTCATATTCAATTATTGCTTAGTGGATAAAGTCTTCAGGAAAATAAATAGTCACATTTTAACCGTATATCTTCGAACAGTAATATTATTCATTGTTTATATTGAAATCATTGTCCAAAGTTATGCCATTGAGATTCCTCAAGGTTTGGTGCGATTTGATTGCAAAATTAAAACAGAATGTTACTTAGCGGAAAAGTAGAAGTCAAATTAACTTCTTAGCAAGTGCAACCCACGTTTGATTACTTCCAAAATGGACCCTTAGGTTTATTTCCTGGTCCGGGCTTACACATTGAAGTGCCATTTGCCAAGAATTGTCGTGCATCAAACTTCTATGAATATAGCCTCTTTAAGGCAAAAAATGAAATTTCATATCCTTAAGGCAATATGGATAACTTTGTTACCTAATTTAATCGTGGATTTAAGCACGATTTCTCGAACAGAAATCATTAAATACAACGGCACTCTCTCATACAATTTCATCGCCAGAAAGCAAGCGACTTGTACTTCTAAGACGCTCGTACTCCATAAATGGATGTAAAATGAAGCGAAGCGCCGAAACCTGAGCATTTATTAACTGAAACGTTCTGTCTAATTGTAGTTCAATGTAATATGTGTTCCGTACAAATCTAGCAGTAACCAATGGTAAACTAAAAAGACAATGAGTAAACTAAATTAATGATTTACGATAATTTTGTTTCAAAGAATTACGTAAACAATGGGACGGAATAATAAAATGAAACCAAAAGATCATGAAAGCTAATATTTTGCGTGCCGTGAAGTTACATATTACTGTTAAAAATATTTCTCACTTTTAAATTCTTTCTCTCGATAATTATTACCGCAAAAAGTTTTGCATCTTCATATTTCTGAAAACCAACGAAGATCCAATTTTGGATCGCCAATCCTGAGTTTTTTTTTAAGACGTATCAAATTTCCGAATGTTTGGACGACGCTTCACTGGGGAATGGCCAAGACAGGAGAAATGAAAAAGCGTATTGGAAATCTATTTCCACGGGATTTCTCATTAAAAAATACCTCTCCACGTTCATAAAAATTCTTTAAATACTTCAATCATTCCCTTTGTCACCTAATTTTTTTAACTATCAGAAACGTTGCCTTATAACGCCAGCAATTTATTTCGACTAGCCTCCGTCTAATCAAAAGCTGAGCTTCGCTACACATAATTTGGTGGCGCGTTTTTTCACAGAATGCGTCCAAAACGTTTGGCGTAAATTATCCAAAGATACTGACGTTGGAAGGTAACAGAGGAAATAATTAAATGATAAATTATCTGAAAAAATTAATGTTCCCTAGACTTTCAAGAGAATCTTAGGGGGAATATCTCATGAGATACGGGAAGAATATAGATCGAAAATGTAACGAAATTCCCATGGTAGCATTTTTATTTCACCAAATTTAATAATACTTACAAAATTTTGCTTTTTTTCGGCAAATTAAATGTATAAATTGTTTTTGGGTTTCCGTCCAACCTCACAACGGCAGCAGCAAAAATCCTTACTCACACGGACAGCCGAGAACAATTTATGTATAGATGGTAATTAAATTCAACCTTACGCAAATAGACGAAATTACGGCATGACTTGTGCCGTACAGTGCAAAGTCTTCAATTAATCTAAGTACCACCTCAATTAGCATTCCCGAGTCCTACGCTCATCATATCTGTTTTTGAAAAATAATGTACACGGACGGTTAACAGAATTATGGCCAAATAGATTTTCTTGCGCTCAATCGTAACTCTTTCAACCCCAGCGTTGCTTTAAAGCAACATCAACTTCTGCGAGAGCTAGTGCTATTCTCTCCAACTCCAAGTCAGTCATCTCTGGTGCTAATATGAAGCTATGCGTGTTCTTACCTGTAATTCTACTTCAGATTTAAGCACAACTCAATAAAATTGTGTTTAAGTGCATCCATGTGTCAACTTGTGCAACATAAAATCTTAAGATACAGTGAAATATCTTGGAATTACCTTAAATTCTGATGTATCGAGGGGATTACACATACAAAACATAGCATTTAAGCAACTAGGTTTTGTTAAACGTATAATAGGAAGGCCCTAGAATAAAAAGTCAAAGAGAGATGCTACTTAGCTCTGGTTAGGCCACACCTCGAATACGCCGCGAATATCCGGGACCCTGGTCATAAAGATTTAACCAAAAAATTAATAAAATACAAAGAATAGCAGCGCGCTTCGTTAAAAACTGCTACGTACATATAGTGTCTCACAGTTTTTACAGGGATTAAGGCGGGAGGCCCTAGAGACTCGGAGGCTACACGCTAGGCCTATATTGCTTGAAAAATTCAGAACTGATATTTTTCATAGCTACATATAGAATATTATCATGACTCCTCACTACATCTCTAGGTTTGACAGATGTGATAAAATTAGAGAGATACACTGCCGAAGAGAGAGGTTCAAAAACTCGTTCTCTCCGCGAACGATAAGCGACCACAATAAAAATTGAGCTCCACTAAATATACCACTATAATACATGTCACCATCTCATCTCGCAAAAACTTACATCTTTACGTGGCTGGTGACGTAACACCCCCTGCCACAGGCCCATGCGGTGGCTCGCTGGGTATTATGTAGATGTGCTTTCGTGCGCAGCAAGTGGCAGCACAGGCCTCAAGAGCTTATGCGCCGTGTTTCGTTTCCATTTACAGTGAACAAGGATATGAAGTGTAGTGAAATATTTATGCTGAATTATGTTGTTTGTGACTTGCTTCTACAGGAAATGTAAGGGGTTTTAGATATAAAATATTATAACATACAAAAATTGCATGAAAAGATGCGTGTTCATTCCAAGCAATGTTTTGGTTCAATGTGGTCATAAGGATTAATGTTACTTAGGCTGTAAAAGATACTTAAGCGAAAGTACAACTCTACATTTTATATCCTTAGAGATATGAAAAAAAAATTCCAAAGATGAAGAGCCAATCAATAAACATATTCGACCACATTCCGACGAGGAAATACAACAGATTTTGAGGACAGCCCATCAGATGTTGATTATAAAACTTTTCTGTCACCATAATACTTTTGAGGAATCTTTTCTGTCGCCATGCCACATTGGCATATGCCACAAAAACAAGTAAGTTCTTTTCAACTATTATGACAATCTCATATTTGTCATGTATATGCAAAAATAAGGAAAAAAACTATGGTTTTATGCATTAATTATCCATGTGTTGATAACTCTTAAGGAAAAGCATAGTGTGAGGATTCTCAATATATTTCTATTCTCCCGTAATTAATATTCTCTTGGAGTTGATGAATTTCTATGGAGGTTGCTGTAAATTACTGTAAATCATTTAAGAATGACCCTAAGGACTTTCATTTTCCAAAGAAAAAGCAATAGATGACAAATCTGGCACTTCATCCTCAATTATTTTAGAAAATTTGACTTCAAGCAGGCTCTAACCAGCAGCCAGCTCCTCACTAGATACCCAAATAAACTCGCTAGCAATAGACAGACGTACAAATTCAGGAAAATTTAGTTTGATGCCTCCTGACCCATTATGGAGATCTTCTATTCCACCGCATTTCAGAAATGAGTGACTCCACTTGATGATTTCAAGAAATATTTCCCTGATGACCTTTACCATTTATTAGTGGAACAGCCTAATTAATATGCTCTCCAAAATTATGGAATGCAGATGAAAACATTAACGGACGAGATGGAACAATTGGTTTAAATTCTTCTGTACATGAGAATTTTGAATGTCCCCCCAAACAACTTATACTGGGCTACTAAAACCAGATTTTCCCCGATAGCAGATATAATGAGTAGGAATAGATTTGAATAGCTACGAAAATATCTCCATGTTGCAAATAATGAGAGCCAAAATCTCAATTTGAACACTAATAAAGCAAATCTTTTCAAGGTTCAGCAAATGCTCAATTGACTCAAAAATGCTTTAAATTCCATTATTTGCGAGCAGTATTTTGTCAATGAACAGATTATCTCATTCAAAAATAGTAGTTTAACTAAGCAATATATGAGAAACAAACAAAGTGGGTTTTTAAGTTTTCGTGACATTAGGATAATCTGGTCATCTGTATGACTGAAATATATACAGGTATGGGTAATTGTGAAGACATAGATTAAGGATTTTAGGTGATACAGCGATACCTCCATTAATCAAATTGCCAGGACATGAAAAAATTCAGTTCTATTTTGACAACTGGTTCTCATCCCTCCAACTTCCAGCAGTACTAAAAATATTAAAGGACTCCCATGTACTGGACAGTAAGAAATGATCGAAAAAAGAAATGTTCTCTTTTGTCAGAAAAGAATTTAAAAATACAGTGAGAAGATTTTATGACAACGATTTATCTCTAGTTGGATGGTTTGACAGAAAAGCCACCACTTTTATTTCAAGTTATGCAGCTATTGAGCCTCGTGATACATGCAAGAGGTGGAGTACACCTGAGATTTAGAAAAAGGAGGTTATCCACCCAAACGATGCAAGGGAATACAGCACGTTTATGGGAGGTGTTGACCTTGTGGACATGCCAATAGAGCTGTATAGAATTGACATAAGGAATTTGAAGTTTTACTCAAGAACAAAAATTGGGCAGTAGTAAATGCCTGGCATCTTTATTGACGTTTATCGTTTATCCTGAATATTTGTAGTCATTTCCATATCCCTAGTAATATTCCGGACCATAGATGAGGAACCTTAGTTAAGACTTTACTAAGAGCATGGGCGGGCATGGCAAGAGGCTCCGGTAATTTCTATCAACTTAAGTGCCATACAAATTACAGCACATTGTTCTCTGAACAAAAAAAGTCACCGATAAGTTGTATCCGAGGATTGTCTCATCATAGCTCACTGCTTCAAAATATATTGAATAATTTACAACATTGACCGAAGCGGGGAATGGAATCAATGTTGTTTCTACGAAACAGCGCTTTTTCACGAAAGATTTCATTGGCATAACGCGTTTCGGCTCAGTAAGCCATCATCAAGTGACAGTAGCTTGTCAAGAGAGTCTCTAGATGATGATGCGGCAACAACGTCGGAAAAAGGTAATATTTCATCATACGATTCATTTGTGACACTTAGGAAAGATAAAATGTAACAAACGCTGGCAAGCTTACAAGTTGTTTTGAGTAAAATTAAATAATTTCACCAATCAACGCGTCTTGAAAAAGTAATATGCATGCCACAAACAAAGAAACAGAAAATATTTGAAAGAAAAATGATGAAGATTTTAACCATATTTCAAATGAAATGCATATAAAACAATAGTGAAATATAATTGCACTTATCCTACAAATAACATAAACACCAGATGGAAGTGTGCTGCACCGATTCTTTAGAGTGCAATTAAGTTGCTATTTGCAAATTATGAAATGCAATCCAATGTTTAGCCTCCAAAATGGAATAGTGAGACAAATTTCAATAATAGTTTATAAATAATTTCAATAATAAGTTATTTCAATTTTCCTTTACCTTATTTTTAGATTTTTAGTTACTCCCATTACTTCAACCGAACACTCATAATGTAAATATTTTTACTCATTATTTGAATTAAACCAAAAGTAGTGGTACAGCCTAATGCGAGAAAATTCAATTTACAGCAACACATATTTTGTGCAAGCCCTGACTCGCTTAAAGCGGTAATTGCGGCATATGAGGCCAAATTGTTTTTTGGTTTGCTTGGTAACATAAAAGTTACAAATATTATGGCAACTTTTTTTGGCAGAGTAAAAGGATGTTCACTTCCGGTTGAGAATCCAGATGTTTCTTGTCAATAACAGGGATAGCATTCACCATAGGCCTATACGCACGTCGTAAAAAGTTTCTATAATATTGTTGTATTTAACGAGTATATATTATTATTGTTCTGAAATTACGGAGTTTATGTTTAAATAATGTAAAATTTTATTTACGTTTGTAATGTAATGAGTAACTGAGATTCTGAGGTATTCCAAGAACAGAAAATGCCGAAATTACCTAATTTATGAATTTTCAAGGGCCACATAAAGGTACACTATTTGTTGTTCCAATGAAAAAATCTAATTTATTTTATAGAATTCAAACAGCTAAAAACATTTGCTGCTCTAAATACTAAATCCTCCGGCTCTAAAATTTTGACGCGCCAAAAAATTCTAAGGATTGAATTCCACAACGGAAAAATCATTCTACTTGACGAGCATATTAACCAGATTACTTAAATATTGCGCCAATTACCTCATTCATTTAAGTTACCGACGCATTCTTACCCGCAGTGGTATATTAAAGATTACCCGGTAGCTTATCTGGGTAATGCATCCGGTGGGGTAACGTGGGATCCGGGTTCGATTCCAAGTAAAAACGTGTATTTTTTTAAACACTCACTCATGTGCACTTGAAGATGACTGCGTATAGGTAATCCAGAGCACTGAATCGGAAACTTTTAAAATTGGACTCAAGAATCAGGATAACATACAATTAAATGTCTACATTATTCTCATCTTAACATATATGACTGACTACATCGTAATTTCTATTCAACAAAAGAAATTCGTATAAAATTTAATTGATTAAAAAAGTATCTTTGATGTATATGTGCTTTATTTTTTATCATTCATTAGAGATTACCTTCAAAGTAATTGCTAATTTTTTCAACATGACAGGTTATTTTAAACAAGTTTATTTTTATTTTTCCCTAAAATACCCTTTTTCCTATTTACTGCCATTTGTCACCAAACAAATTTTAAGGCCACGATGGAGAAGTCATCTAATTGTACGCATGATGAAGTTAAATAACCCGATGTCTACTTTTATCAGACCTTATTACCGCCTAAAAAATGTTTATTAGATCAGAAGGCTGCAATAGCCGATGATTATACATTGCTAACAACTAAATTGCACACAACATACAGAGCTAATTAATTCCGTGAGAAATTGTTTATTTGTCAAATACAGGCGTGCGAAGAATAAAGATGTGGGGTGTCGACTAACAGCTGAATCAAAAATGAGGCATAGGTCTCCCAGGAACGGTTTCAATTTATCAGACTCGGATGCTTTTTAAGGAAGGATGAGGGATGTTGTCACGATTCCGGGGGTAATCCCTCGGGTTTCGATCTGCAAGGAAGGTAATGGAAGAGAAAACAGACAGAAAAGGTTCCGAGAGTAGGACCACCGGGGAAATACACACAACGAATATAAAAGGAAAAGAAGAACTGGATGTATGGGCTCAAGGGAATTTTCATTCGATTTAAAGAGAATACGAACTTCGTGAGACCAGTATTAAGGCCATAAAATATAGGCATGATATGCTCATGTATCAGTATCACTTCAAGATTAAAGGCGTTTGAAGTTGTCCATATCCTACGTGGTGGCATTTAGATAATTTGGCTCTAAATACACGATAAAGTGCGCTTGCAACTTATTTCCCAAGACAATGCGCATTAATTTAAGTGAACCGGTTAGAGAATGCTCTCTATCGTCGCCGATAGCAAAATTTAAAAATGCCGTCCCTATTAGCCTTGGATTACTAATAAAGTATAATCATTATATCACTTAGAGAAGAAAAAAATCATTTTGTGGTTTTTCAAATGTTTTTATCGCTAATTCCACAACTAAGTAACCATACTGATATGGTAAAGAAAATTAAAAATTTCGCCAATGACATGGCGCCGAAAAAATGCCACCCTTCATATCACTGTTTGACTTAATTTAGAAGAATACTCTGTGGCATAATGACCGCATTGAATGTTCTGATAAAAGAGAAATAATTTTTATGACCAACATTATTAGATATCCAACCCAGATCGGGCACAGTTTATAAGAATAAGGAATCACAGAATTTCGGAATCTACCAAATGAGGAAATTTGGAGACTGCTGTTAACGCCACTTAACTTCAATTATTTTAGCATTTAAATTATTGATAATAACTTTTGATTAGCCTGTCTTCCCATGGGACATACTCTCGTCCAGGTAACAATTAACAGATGGGTCCGTACAGCAAACTATCAAATGTCTAGAAAGTTCAGCATATGCTTATATGACATGGCTCTAGGATAAATAGTTGGCTATGCTTTATCATATCATAAAAACAATTGTAGATTGACATTTTTCGATTCTTTGAGGGCGAGTAATTAAAACTATCAATTGAGATAAAATTCAATTATTTCTGGTTTCTCCATCCGCTCGGTTTCCAGGTTAACACAAATATGACATCGAATTTTCAGCATAAATGGCACGACAAACAATATT
Organism: Ceriagrion tenellum; assembly: GCA_963169105.1. Taxonomy (NCBI): domain Eukaryota; kingdom Metazoa; phylum Arthropoda; class Insecta; order Odonata; family Coenagrionidae; genus Ceriagrion; species Ceriagrion tenellum. The sequence goes on from OY720644.1 coordinate 11,043,092, forward strand.
TGTTAATACTACAATTTCCATTATGAAAACCATAAAAAGAACTTACACAAATTAGCTTGTTAAACATGGCAGCGTTAATCATTGGTTATGAAATTAAACTTACCTCAAGCAAAAAGCCACAGCAAGAATTTTATCAAATCGGGTATAGACACCACAATTGATAACTTAATATGAAATCAAATTTTCCTCGAATTTTTCTGGTAACATAATATTTATTTCAGCTTGATCCATTAACTCGATCGAGATTTTGGAAACAAATTTGGAAAAAGGGAACGATTTGCGTCAAATATGCGTATCAAATATATATGAAGGAGACGGGCGGGCCAATTAGCCACTGCAGACAACGCTTTAATAGCTATGTGGCGACAGGAGATGGTAAAAAGGCAAAAAAAATATTTCAAACATTTCCGAGTCAAAGAAACTCTTTGAAGGCAAAAAATTCAATAATGGAATGATCGAGCAATACTGAGAAAATGTAAACTTAGCAAATTGGTCACCATGTCTTCAGTCTAAGTTTTTCTATTTGTTTTCTAAGCCTTTTAAGGAACAATCTTGAACGGCGTTATGACTAGTCCTAGAATTGACGACCACTCGAGGTAACGAAGGACCCTCGGTCCTTTTCACTTATCCACACAAAACGCCTCGCTTGACCTTTGGCGAGGAATCGCCGACCCAGAGTATTCGAGTGGCAACTGGGTGAAGGACAAGCCAGACGGCCGAAGCAACCCTCGTGGTGCATTTGGAGTAACAAGTGGCGGCGCCGCTATCGCGATAGTAATGATGGCGAAGGGGTAAGGGTGGGGAGGATCCATTCCACTGCAACGCAAGCGCCCCCTGAAGGAGATATGTCGAGCGACGAGTGTGCCATTCAGCCTCGGACGGACGGAACGGGCGGGGGGAGGAAGGCCTCCCCCCCAAACTCCTCGAATCCTTTTCCTCACCTCAAATAATTTAAACCATCCGAGCCGTGAATAGCCAACCCCCGCGTCACACATGACTCCTCCGACCTCACCTTTGAAATCACTGCAGCGGCATGAGCAAGCGGAAGGCACGGACTCAGTGGCCGTGTGCAGGCGACTGGCCGGCGGCTAATCGTGGGTCGCTGATTGCGTACTTTTAATCACGTTTCAGGAGAGTCAGAAAAGGCCAAGTCTTATTTAAATACTTAAGTTTGTGCAGTGACACTCATCACACATTCAGTACTGCAATTTATCAAATGTGTTTGCTTGTATTTATTCTTTTATTAATGTAGGTTATAAATTCAATTAAACAAATATAAATTCAGGTCTCCTAATATTCCTTCACTTTATAGTCTCTTTCAACACATCCATCCATAAATTTCAATCATGCGGTGTTAATAGAAAAATAGTGAATTGGATAAGTGACTCTCAGAGATCGAAAAAAGTTATTGATGGTTTTAGCTCTGATATGGTCGAAGTCACATCCGGTCTTCATCAGGGAAGTGTAATCGGCCCTCTTTTATTCATTATTTATATTAATGACCTTAGTTCTACAGTTAGCAGTAAATTAAGATTATTTGCAGACGATACAGTTATCTACCGTGAAATGACCGAAGACGCGGACTTTGAAGCTCTGGAACTTAGCAACGTTCATTCGTGGTGCCAGGAGTGGGGGTTAGAATTAAATATCAGCAAATAAACCTTAGTCCACTTCCTAAGAAAATCATAAAAAATGCCATGCCAATATACTGTGGATGGAGTAAACATAAAATCCTCAGTTACAGTAAAATATCTTGGAATTACCTCAACATCTAATATATCGTGGGGATTACACAGACAAAACATATGTGGCACAGCATTAAAGAAACTTGGTTTTGTGAAACATACAATAGGAAGGACCTCGGATAAATAAGTCAAAGAGAGATGCTACTTCGCTCTAATTAGGCCACATCTCGAATACGCCGCGAGCATTTGGGACTTTATTTATAGATTTAACCAAAAAAATTAATAAAATACAAAGAATAGCAGCGCGCTACGTTAAAAACTGCAACGAGCGTACATATAGTGTCTCACAACTTTTAGGGGATTAAGGTGGGAGGCCCTAGAGAATCGGAGGCTACGTGCTAGGCTTATATTGCTTGAGAAATTCATAACTGATATTTTTCATAGCGATATAGAGAATATTATCATGACTCCTTACTACATCTCTAGGTTTGACAGATGTGATTAAATTAGAGAGATGCACTGCCGAACAGATAGGCATAAAACTCGTTCTTTCTGCGAAAAATACACGACCACAATAAAAATTGAGCCCCACTAAATATACCACTATAATACATGTCACCATCTCATCTCCAAATTCTTACACCTTTACACGGCAGGTGACCAAACATACCCTGCCCTACCCCCATGTGGCGGCTCGCGGGTATTATGTAGATGTAGAATGACTTCCTTCCAGGGATGTGAATAGATGCGAAACTAAAGGTAAAGTTTCGTACCGAATGGGCACGGTACTTTATCCATGAAGTTTAGTACCGGTACGACATTTAACTCTTAATAAAACGTTTCATACCAGCACGTCATTTTATACTATCGATAAAGTTACGGATGTGACCGGCACTTCACCATTTATTATCCTTGCCATTAGTTCAAAGTAATATCAGGTAAATATTGTGAAAAAATAGGTAATGTAGACGTATGCTGACATCATCACATATTGAGAACATATTTCCATAGGCAACTCGCGCATGTTCAAATCACGATTTTTTTAAATACTTCACAACAAAACTTTCAAAGAGTCCAAACGGTTGATTTCCCAAAAGATCAGAGAGCCCCTTAAAATATATATTAACTCGTTACCTGGAAAATATTTTCAACGGTAAGGTAAGCCGTTTCCGCCGCAGAACTTTGCTGTCAATTGAAATTTAATTGCCACTTTGGATGATAACGTATTTTCAGCAACGCCTCCATTCCTCTTAATGGCAATAAATGTAATATAGCGGTGAATTAGGAACTAGGGAAGTACTTCAGTAATATTATTCTTGAAGGCATTCCACATCAATTAAGATACACTTAAGAGCGATTACCATTAGCATAGCAGATTCACTTCATTATACTCCGATATTTTTAAAATTTTCCATTAAATGCACTTACTATTCTCACCGTGGAGACTCAAACAAGTCTATTTTGAACTTTTGATCGACGAGAATCCATGTAAAACCTCTCCGTTTGGAGACTAAAAATGAAGGTGACACTTTCCTAACCAATGGGTTGAGTCTGAAAATTGTGCTCATCCAATTATAGCAATAACTCGTTGGCAGACGATGACGAGAAATAAGCAATTTAAACACAATGTCACGTAATCAAGAGGTAGGTACTCTCCAACGACATGAGTTAAACACTTCACAACGAGCGTGGGCCTGCATCACATGGCACGTGTATGACCTTCTTATGGCGCATGGTGAACTATCTCGATTATGCACCTTAACCCTTCGATAGAATGTAATGCAGACCGAAAGGAATTTCTCATGTATAAATTAATAGAAATAATTGAGAAAATTTACCATTATTTTTTTACAATCCCCTAAACCGTAGGGATAATACAGACAGAAAACTCTTGCTTGAAATCAAGACAACAATTTTAATGATAAAATGATACAGATATCGTTTGAACCGAGACACGCATTTCCATCTTCTGGCCAAATCACAGAACAATGCGATACCCGAACCATAAGAAGTCGAATTCATCCAAAATATAACTGATTATTTTTAATGAATCTTCGTGATTGGTTGGGAAAACGTAAATAGAAGTCCAAAGAAGCCATTAATCACGATTTAGAATCTTGGTCCATTACTTTGCAAATTTTTAATGATTTCAAACGGTTAGTAACATTTTTGTGCAGAACTTTACGCATAAATTGCATTAAACCAATATTCAAATATTTGATCCACGTAAAACTTCGGTTACATATTACTCTACATTTTGGAAGTTTTCAACACCTTTGAACACCAAAAATTAAACAAATTAGAGAAGGGAGCAAGAGAGATAACAAATTACATTATTTTAATATTGCAAGAGTAAACTAACAGGCACTGATATATTTTATTTCATTGAGAGTTTTTTTTTTCAATTATTTTTGTAATCAATCATGTATTTAAGGTTGCTGGGGCAGTGATCCGATCGCGGTAACTGAGTGCGAATATTTATATTCTTCATGCGAGTCGGAAAAAGATTCTAGGACCATATTCCACTTTGAGAGCGATGGTTTATACGTTGGAACACACCATTTGACCATCAATACTAATGATAAAAGGATAGTCTTTACATATTTTTCCTTAGTTAAATCATGTTATGACTAGGGTTTGCGGTGCAGTAATCGAAATTTAAACTAATCTCTATATAGAAATACCTTGCTTTCGAATATTTGACTCAGCGTGACACTTTAATATTTGTACGAAAGAATTACGATATTTTGCATGTTGAAAAAACCTGTACATTTGCAATCGATTGAAAATTAAATATGTCCTGTACCATAAGGTTGAGTATTAAAGTAGCATAGGATTACCAAAAACATTGGTGCGTTGCGTTTCAAAATTATGAATGCAGATTTTCATTGAAGATAGCATTGCTGGAGCTTCGGGAATTTTATTTTAATATCCGGAAGTAGATGTTTTGATTCAGAAGTCACGTCAAACATAACTCTTAGTACTTTTCACGCTTTCTACATTACGTTTCAAACATATTTATGACTCACTGTAATATTCTTTGAAAAGTCACAGAATAATCTCTCGTTGAGAAGGCTTTTTTGGCGTAAGAAGGGAAACAAAAAAGTCCAAAGTAAATCCGCAAATCTGTACAATTTGTTAAAAACTGAGAAATTATGAGTAAAAAATATTAAGCGTTGTTAACATTTATATATTCATTGAATGAATAAATGACAAGTTATGACAAGTCAAATTCTTACAGTAACATCCATGAAAGGTTTTAAAAGCACCTTCATCGACACCTCACTAAAACTACATTAGGTGGAAAAATCGATAGTACATTCCCACTAAACTTTCAAACTCCGTCTTCAGCAACAAGAAAGAGTAATGGAGAAGAGAAATGCGGTGCAGGTTTCATCCGGAAGTCGACCTGCAGTGCAGGAAAAAAACCAATTCGGCGAGTATGGAATTGGAAGCCAAGGGAGGAGCGGGGGCGGAAAGAAAGCAAGTAAGTGGTGCGGGCAACGGGCAGAAGGAGAAAAAACGCGGAAAAATCCTCACTTCCGGTTCGCGTGACGGAGCTGCGGACGCTGACGTCAGAAGGGGCATGGCCATGTTTGCCAATGACGTTGTGAGAGGAATTCGGGGCGAGCGAGGCTTTCACAGGTCACAAGGGGAAGCTGGGGAAGAAACGAAAAAATAAAATGCACGGATAAAAGATATGAGAGGGCGTGGGGATGCGGCAAGCGGTAGAATCCGGGGAACGCGGTATTTACACCCACAACTACGTACAAGCCACCGAAGTGGTGTGCGGCAGGGAATATATTACCGTTTCTTTACAGAGGTTCCATGTCGATTCGCACGTGAATTGGTCCTTTTTTATTGCCACACAGTCAAAGGCTAAGGATTTCTCTCTTCATGGAATAGGGATAGTGGGGTAACTGAAAATTAAAATACGTCACAAGATACGAAATATTGCTTACAATAGAAATTACGAACCAGAAGACCAGCCAAACTAAACTCATTACATATAAACTATTCTCAGGAGTCACCTGGTATTTTCTTTAACATGAAATAGATTTATGGATAATAAGGTCAATGTAAGTGCACACAAAATCTATTCAGCATTTCATTTCTCTCCTTCCAGTCACAAAGCATTCCCAAAAAGTTAAGGTGAAATACGTAACTATTTTCAAATTAAAAAATATACTTAGCAAGAGTAAATAATTAATTGAATTATTTTATATCAAATTGAACTGCATGCGTGGCTCAGTAAATCTGCCAGATGTTAAGAAAAAAATTGACTAGTAAGTTTTCAGTTTACCATACTACAAAAGACTACTATGATTACTACAAGTAACATGTAACCTCTTCAGTCATGAGCCATTGAGAAAAATTATAGTCCAGTAAAAAATAATATCTTGAGCTAAAATATTCACTTTTCTATAGATTCAAATTTGCGTCATACAAGCCCTTTTATCTACCAGATATTTAATTCCCGACAATTTCCCAGATGATATACTAACAAAGCAAGGTATTTCATTAAGGACTATTAAATTTTAAGAGCCTATCAGGGGCACACTCTTCAAAAAATAGTATCAAACATCAGTTTCTACAAAGAGCCCGAGGCTAATGTGTCCATATCTTCAGAATTATAATGTAAAGTATTTAAAATGTAAAAACAATCTAGATAAATTTATTGCGAGGTGACGATCGCTTCTTGCTCTTCATTTTTCTGGCATAAATTTGAGACCCCAAAAATCTTAAAATAATATCCAATCGATAAAATAAAAAGCCTCCACCACGTCAGCAAGGAGAGGTTGACATTTTAATAACGAGCATTTCCGATGTAAACAGATTCTGTTCGTAAGATTAGGCGTTAACGCTCGTAGAGAACAAAGGGGAGTGATTCGATTCCAAAACTGACTCAAATGAGTAGGGTTTCAGGGAAGTTTTGATCAAACGTTGATGAATCAAGCATGAATATAAATAAAAGGGTTTTTAGAGTTACTCGCTATGTCACGAGACGCTAAGGGAAATAATGCGGTAAGGATTCCGTGGTTGGCACGCTACAAAATCATTCATCAAGTTCAGTCACGTGTAAGAAAAAGAGTAAATATTCCCACTTAAAGACGTCTGCGTTATGAATACTTGACTTTTTCCATGAGAGCACTTTCAACTACAAAATCGAAAGGAAGGTTGGCACAAAAAAGTGCCGGTTTCTATGATTTTTGGTTAACGCTGACAGCAGAGTGATGCAGATTTTAAGTCACCCCTCCAGGACGTTTCAACTGTGTTTTCGGAGACTTGCGACCTGATCGTCTTTGCCTGTTTGCGCCGCAGCGGATCACATCCACATCCACATCCACAGGCTCGGCCGTACCTCTTTCCCACGCTCAAGAGCAAAGAAGCTACTCTACTAATCTCGAAGAGCAACGAATCCTTGACGGTACAGCGTTAACCGATAGCAAAGCGACCCTCTCATCCGAATTCCTTTGACCTCGACGTGAATGTCACGTGGATCTCTACCAGTGAGTGAGTCTCGACATAGACGTTACACCCACACTCGTCTTATGTTAACTGCCATATTGAATCCAATTTGAAGTCAGAATTTGAATATTTTTTTTGCAAATGAATGGGTTGACTTAAGCATTTAGAAATACGAATACTTCTCTAGACAAAAAAGGTCATGAGTTTCTTTAGCAAATTCAATGCTATTTCAACTCGTATCCTTATGTCTTATAAAATATATTTTTCGTAATGCTTTGGTTTAATTTATCAAGTTTTCCCCCAAACAGGAAATAATACATTTATTATTAATTATATAATGATAATGGTGGCTATAAAATATCAAGATGCCACGGTGACTCCAATTTCTAAAACAGCTTATTTCATTGTAATGCAATCTAAACTTTGAATACCACGCTCAAAAGCCGACTTAAAATATACCTCGATTATAGAAGAAAGTAAAATTTGATCCTTAAATCGTTTTCGTCACCTCTAGGATGGCGAGTCCCGCCGCATGATTATGTGTACATCAGTGAAATGAGGTCCAAAAATTTGTTTTTCCATTTAATTAAGAATGATATTACAATCTGTACTCAATGATTCACGATTACCACTTCAACCGTTAATATATTACGATACTTGAACAGGTAGATTTTAAATGGAAAAAATTAACATCCTCTAGATTTATATTGGCTTAGATAGCCATCTACTCTCATGATAATTATGTCAGATTGCGTCATGCATCTCTTTATCTCGTCCATATCCACCCCTCCATCAGGATCTTCAGCACACCTCTTGCTTCTAACAAACATATCCAACTACCAACTCTGACTCATTTTGATCTCCTCCAGCAGTTTATTTCCTCAACAACCATACCAGGTATTTGATTATTCGACAAGGAATTTCATAATAAATGAGGTTTTTTAAATTATGACGGAATACCGGATACCGGGCGAGAACATCATGGATGAGGGAAGCATTCACCCCAGTTTTAATACGGAGAAAATATTTCAGCGAAGAATACTGTATGGTAAACTATAATTTAAATCTAAATTAAAACAAAAATAATAATTTAATGTGGCAAATAATAAATTAATAGCAAACGTTGGTTGGTGGCTTGGCTAAAGAAGAGGTGATTGAAAACTGGTCAGTTTCACTGTTGAGGATGGGAGATAACATTGGTTAGGGGAGGAATATTAGAGAAATGGAGGCAGGTTAGAGAAAACCCGGCGTTGGCATTAGCATTCTCTTAATAACTGGAGACAAGGGGACCATTCTTAAAAGAGTTTAACATTCCACCTGACAGAAGGACTTATAGTGGCCCCGAAGTGATCTGAATCTTCAAGTCAAGTAATCGGCATTCTAATTTTAAAAATTCCGCCGAAGCGATGATTCGAACCAGGACTCTCTGGATGAACCCTCAAGACTTAAATCACATCACCATCTGATATGCATACCAACCACTTAACACAGCCATTCATTCCATTTTTGTTTCAGCAGCAGGCTTTGTTTCTTCGTAACTCTATACTCAAAATTTTTGTAATGCAGTTCACCTGTTGTCTTCAACGGTAATTCTTCCCACAAATTCTATTGATACTGTAATAAATCCATCATAAGTCACGGCTTTCGGAAGAATTGGGATTGGGACAGATAATGAAAAGCAGGCTTAACTTCCCCGGTAAATATCAATTACTTCACCGAAGACAGACACATCAAAAACTACTTCGGTTAAGTGAAACCTCGCAACTTTAGTTAATTAAATAAAGCGCATTACTTTTTCAGAGAGATATTAAAGAAGGATCAAGTTTGTAATGCCGTTTTTTCCAGGCTCGAGTGGGGATCACCATAGGGACTCTGACCGAAGCCGTCGATGATTGAATGAGATCCTAATAGCTTTTTGATTCTGTATGTCCATTACATCTTCATTACTCCGATTACATTGATTCGACGCCTCCTTTTTAATACTTTCAACCTTATCTTTTCTGCTTTGATTATAAGCCTCACTTACCTTTTAGATTGTGCTTTATTTATATGTTAAAACCTCCTATTTAAATGTTTTGGCATAAGTTTTTTTGTAGAATCTTTCTATCTTGGAGCGCCTTCCTGCCGAAATTTTCTCCATAACTTATAAACAATCAGTTAGCAATATACGCCCAAAGGACTCACCTAAACCCACCGGACATACCATTGGCCATCTCTTAATTTATTGTCTATTGAAAATTGCAAAATAGTGGATTGATTAACTTCAGTTTCAATAGTTTCCACAAAAATGTAAAATATCCTTATAGAAAAAGGTCTTCTCGTAAAATGCAAAGGAGAAATAGAGCAAAAAAGCAAAAAAGTTTCTAGAAACAAATATCTTCAATTTCTACTTCATAAATATAAGAGGTTTTTATAGCACGTTTTAGCATAACGCTCTCCAAGTTATGATTTGGCTGTTCATTGTTTTCCATTTACATTGAAAGAATTATTCATGAAAGAAATTTATCAAAACCTGCATTGACGTGGTCTGCCAATTGGCTTATCACACCTATTGTATGCGAAGCGAAAAGTTTAAATTCTGAAGATTCTGGCGATATTGATTGAAAACGATACACCACTGATAAATCATAAAATTGATCAAATTTTACGAGTACAATATTTATTACGTCCTTTTCGCCATTTATTGTCCTTCATATTCTCTGTAAACCCTAACCTCACCCAACCCTCCCATTTCAACTCCCATCCCCTGGCCATTCCACAATCTTTCCCCACACCTTTCCGCTGACCACCAATGATCGTCCACCTTCCTCCCTCTACCCCTCTCCTCCCACCACCTCCCTGCATATGGAGCTGCACACATGATATTCTTACCTGAAGATGCTGTAACAAGCGGAACCTAAGTAAAAATTTAATATTGCACATATGAATTTGCTACATTTTATGATTTATCAGCTTCATTTCCTCAATCTGTGCAGCGAAGAGGAGCTAGGTTTGTAAAACGATGCCGCGATAAGTTGAGCAGTGTGTCCGGATTGTTAGAAGAATTGGGATGGGAATCGCTACGACAGCGTAAATTAAATTATAGGCCTAACCTCTTAACTAAATTTCAAGAAAAACATTTCTCTGACGACGTAAAAAACATACTATTAACCCCCTCTTACTACGGCAGATTAGATTGCGCCAATAACATTAGAGAGCTAGGTTGTAGAGCCTTTAGGTATAAAATGTCATTCTTTCCGCGTACCATTCGGGACCATAACATCTGTGATCGTCGTCATGAATAGTGCAAATAGAGACAATAGCTAGACAGTAGATCATTCTCTTTATATTCTCTACGTTCTTATTTATGCATGAAATTTTGAACCTTTAGTAGTAGTCTTTGTATCCTTTACATGTTGGAACAATTGACGATAGAAGATGTTTCTTGGTTAGTAGATTTTGAATTGGCGCGTTCCATGAGTGGTACGCTGGTTTCAATGTAATTTCGGTGTTCTACCATGTAATTCATGCACGCCTGATGTGGAAGCATCCCCTGCTTTGAGTGGCTTGCATGGTATGACGTAAATGTAGATGTAGATGAATCGCTGGCGTAAACTGATTAACATTCGTCGTGAAAAATGCAGTTTTTATTCACATTTTAAAATCTCAATTGAAAACTCGAAGAGTCCTCCAAAAATTAAAGAAGCTATTTTTAAATTACACGCATATTTATGGCGAGGCTAAAAATAAACTTCATAACCTTACCGGGCGATGGTCAAAAAATATTAAAACACCCTCGCCCACATTAAAGATGAGATGAAAATTATGGCCGTGAGGGTTTCCTTCTAAAGGTTGTCGAGGGTGAGGCGAAATGATATTTTCCTGGATGAAAACGAAGTGCGCGCGATGCCATATATCCGCCTCAAAGAATCATCTACCAAATTACAAACAGGAAATTAGGAAAGTTTCGGAGAAAGTTGTTCTGCCAATGAGGTAAAGAGAAGGGAGACTGATGCAAAATGAGGAAGCGATGAGTTGATGGGAAAACTGGAAGCCGTGCTGCGAACTGGGGAAAGGATCAACACTTTCAAGCAATCACTTCCTCCCGCTACATCTCCAAATCATCAACGGCCTTTCCACCCTCATATTAGTCGACCGGATTCTTCCATTCACCATCAACCCATGTTGATGTCGATAGATTTAAAATTTGATATCTTCATCAGACAACGAGTAAGACATAAGTTTTCATCGATAATTCCTAAGAAATTCTCACGCTAGCTAGGCCGAATATATTTGGATGTAAAAAGATAACATTATTACCCACGCCTAACTTCTTGAAATATAGCTCATGATTTTGCTTTTGATTCCATTGGTGTCTCGTACAATTCACGTTTCAATAGTAATAGTAATACTACTCAGTAATTGTATCTGAACCAACGTAAGTAATGCAGAATAGTTTTTATAGATATTTCCAATGAAATTCTCACCCATGCTAGGTAGACTAGACTTCGTACTTACGTGCCATAAGATATCACTATTACTAAAACTCTACATCTTCTTAAAAGATAGAGCATGATTTTGCTTTTTGCTCGAATTGGCATCTCGCACAATTCACGAATTGGGACCAGTGAAGAGTTTTTTAGCATTTTTGTTTACGTATCGCTTACCTAGCTTCAGTTTTGGCCGTTCATTTTTCTCCAGACTGTTTTTTGATATTGCCAAGGGTTACTGGGCCTAGATCGACCTTAAACTGGAATGAGCGCGGTGTGCCTGGTGTGTAATTCCCCGGGGAGGTTGTTTCCACTTGATATTTCGTAAATTCAGATTGTTTCTTCAGTTTTTCCATTCAAATTCAACCACGAAAAAATTAGCGAACCGACTCCTGCGTACAACTTTCACACTAGGCATGCAACACTCGTCCCAGATCAAAGTCGAAACCAGCACGCTTGCCTGACCGCTGAGCATGGACCAAAATGCAGTCAGAAGAAATATATACAGCTAAAAAATCTGCAATAGTGCTACGCTGACAAAAATTTTTACATGCATTGCACGGGTTGAAATTCAGCCATTTTAAAGCTACCGACAGCCGTGGATGAAATGGAAACAACGATCTATCAGGCTTTAGGTCTGAAGGACCTCTAATGAAAAAGTGAAAGACGGGTGCAGCTTCGCTCCGGTTAGGACACGCCTGAAGTACTTCACGAGTATTTGGGGCACTGCACAGAAAGATTCATCCGGAAGATAAATAAGATACAAAGGAATGCTGTGCGCTTCGTTAACAACTGCTACGAGCTAGTGTTTCTCTGCTTTTCGAGGGATTTGGCTGGGAGCCGCGTGAGAATCGGAGGCTGCACGCTAGGCTTAGTTTGGTTGAGAAACTCAGAACAGGCGTGTTTCAAATTGACACAGAGAGTATCATTTTGATGCTGCAATACACCTCTAGGTCAAATAGAAGCGAACAAATGATATAGATGCATTACTGAACAGATAGGTACACAAATTTGTTCATTTCTCGCACATTAAGAGACCATAAGAAAAGCTGAGAAGTGTTCTAAACACTCAACACTTCAAAAACACACTTCTCCATTCTAGCTTCTAATAACCACCTTTACACGGCTAGTGTGCCAACACCTTAAAGCATGTATACAATGCATGTATACAATAGAGGACTCCCCGGGCTATACTTGCAATGCATTGTTGGTGGGGCCAGAGCAAGCAGACAGAAGTGACGTCATGCATAGCGACGGATTGATGTCAAATCGCTTTGAGCCTAGAGAATCATGCAATAGTTTACTGACCTGCCGTTAAAAAAAATTATTTTGAAAGGTAATTTATCCTGCCGTTTTGCTGTTGGGGACCAAATTGCCCATTGCCAAAAAATCGAAGAAAAGTGGTTTATCATTTCACTTGTATTCATTTACAAAGCTATCAGTGAATATATGGGCCATGTGTTTTTAAAAGGCTCCAGATGGTATTTAATTTAATAGTTTTTCCCTATTTTTTCATTTTTCTTTAAATAAATCTGGCAATTGAATCAACATTACTTTAAGTTTTTGGAGGTATTTCTTAATAAACAGTGTTCTAAAAACGAGCGAATAAATATTTTTAAAGTTACTACCTACCCAATATCCCACAAAAATATACCAATAATATTATATATGTAATTGATACCAAAATAATGAATATATTCACCACAATTCTACCCAAATTTGAGTATTTGGACACCGTTTTGTCACTCGTTGAACCTAAAATTAAGCTCACAGAATGCCTTTCATTGTCAAGAAGATGCGTTTCAAAACTTAGCCACCTACAGTTGGGGTCGTAGCAGAAAAAGGCGTTCAGGTTTGAAGGGTATCATGCAAAATCGAATTTAGAATTTCTGGATGTAATATCTTTCTGGGACGCCACTGGCAACTGAAATAGCTGAGCCCCCATTTCGGGCCTTGTATCGTTAAATGCTTCGTGAACTGTTTTATCAAGTTTCGGACACACTCCTGGTAAAGGAAAGTTATGAATATGTAGTGAATTTTCAATGTGGCTCGCGGGATAATGAAGTATGAAATTAAATTTATTGTTTTTAATTAATTTTTTCTTCTTATTTTTGTGGTATTCGTAAATAAAAAGGAGGAAAGTGACCTTTCTTTGGGTACGTGGCATTCACATAAAGGCAAGGGTATGTCTTTTGATTTTATATGTTACATCTTCAGGTTTAATCTATTCTGCTGCGACATAAAAGTTCCTCAAGTCATTCTTCTTTTACATTAGTGATGCATTTTTACGAGTCATATTTTCTTCAACTACTGTTCATTTAATTTTTTATATTTTCCAATGATTGAAGAAAATTGAGGGAATGGATTATCGCAATCAGGAGGATAGTGTTCATAAAAACTAATCATTATCGACTTTGCTCAAAGCAATTGCCGATTCTTTCAATTACTCTCCATGGAGTAGCAAAAAGGTGTTGAAATCAGGAGCAGTCCCATCAGTTTTATATATACCTGACTAATTAAGTCTTCTCGAGAAAATAAGGAAGCCTCCTACTACTCGTGTCACTGAGAATGAATGTAATATTATCGTAGTAGTACCGGACATTCGGCAGTCAAGCCGAAATAATACCCATTTCTAAGAACCGTTGATTAATGATTCGTTATTATTAGTACGGATAGTACTAATTAATAGCTACAACGAGATTTTAAATTATGAAGAATTTATGTCATGCAGGACACTACAGTCATGCTGAGGTGTTTGTAATTAAACTCAAACGACCATGTCTACTAAGTCTAAAAAGGGAACAAAGGAGTGTTGCAGAAACGATATGCATATATATATGAAATACGCCTCTCAATCCTGTAGTTCCTCTTATATTTCTTAGATCTTATATTCCTTGCCCTAAAGATATCTCCTTACGTGTCAAGAATGATCGAAGGTTTTCCCGGCGAACTATGTCGTTGAAGATTGTTAGGGATTTCCACCGGGTCAGGTTCTCTATTTCTGCCGACGTTTCGATGGACGAGTCGTCCATCATTCTCAGGGCATGTCGTGCTCTTGGTCCTTTGCTGCGCTAGCAGCAGAGTAACGGGACTTGACATTAGTTACGAATGACTTTTTCCCATGTCCATCTTCTTTATTTCCCATTTTTTGGCTACTCCGCCTATATTTCTAGACCGTGTTCCGGTCTCTTAATTTTATTCCATATTGTCTTTTTCTTAATTGCTAATTCCTTTATTATTGTATGTTCGTTTTCTTCCAGTTTTTTTGTAATAACTGTTAATCTGTTCTTTAGTCTCTTCCTTAATTCCACATATTTTATAAAAGTTTATATTGTCATTATTCCAATACCTCAGACGTAATTTTGATCATAGGCACTTTCTTTCGGTGATTTCAATTCTTTCTAATGTGTCTTTTGTAACTAGTCCAAGCATGTCGTGTCTGGGATGTGGTCCTCCTCATATAGTGCTTAGCGGGCCGGTCAACCAGGAGAGGTGTCTCCTGATTGGTCGAAATTTTCCCGCCTTTTTTTCCCGGGCTTCTCGGATGCTCCTCAGCACTGGTTTCAACGAGTTACTGAGTGAGTATCCAGCGTCTCGATTGATGGTCATCTTCATTCGTATTTCTATGGCCTCCCTCGTCAGCTTTTCCCAAAACTTGTCAATGCGGTAGATAACCTTCGTCTCCTCCCAGCAGATGACATGGTCGTGGAAGATGCTGTGGTCGGCCACGGCGGACTTCTCTGAAATGCCGTTTATGTTCTTTGACCCTTGTGGCGATGGTCCTTCCCGTCTCTCCCACACACACCAGGCCGCATGTGTTTGGTATCTCGTAAATACCTGGTGTCTGGAGGCCACAGGGGTCCTTGGCCGTGACAAGTTGATTCCTAAGTTTGGAGGGTGGGCGAAAATATGACTCAATATCGTATCTCCGGAGGATCCTAGCAATTTTGACTGAGACCGTGGAGACGAAGGGTAGGCCAGCCCTGGCAAGTGGTTTTCGGCGTTCTTACTCAGTTCTGGTGTCCCATGTCATGAAGGCCCTTTTTAGGGCCAAAGAGATTTCATTGCCATTATAACCATTCTGCTGGAAGGTCCTCTTTAGGTGCCGTATCTCCTTGGGAAGACTCTCCGGGTCGGAAATGGCTTTTGCTTGATGGATCAGGGTGGATAAAATCATCGCTTTCTGCGAAGGGTGGTGATGGCTCCGTCCATTGAGATAGAGGTCAGCTTGAGTCGGCTTCCTGTAGACGCTGTGGCCCAAACTACCATCTTCCTTGCGATAGATGAGGATATCAAGTAATGGCATCCTCTTGTTTTTCTCCGTCTCCAAGGTGAGCTGGATGTTCGAATTTTGACTGCTCATGTGGTCGAGGAAGAGGCAGAGAGTATCGGGTCCAACGTGTCCTTCTCATTGAGATAGATGGAAAGAGCTTGACGTCATCAAACTGTGGTCTGATAACCGAAATTCCCATCATGTTGCTTCCCCTTGAACATTCCTTGCTTAAATTTGGATACCATGGACGAGTGAACGCATTAGCTGATATAAAATTAAGAGTTATGGAGAAAATAATATCCTTACTCAGATATTAAAGAAGAGGAAACAAACATGCGCTTCAATATCACAAGGGAATCTTTAATTCAATAAAATGTGCAAAGTTTGAGATTTGAATGCATCAATGACGAAATTGAGACACCGAAACCATACGTAATAAGTAGCAGAATAATCATAGTGCTCCAGTGATAACCTTGATGAAAGTGCAACGTGGTAATAATGAAAAATAGCCATTCTCCACTCATAAATTAGTGGAAGAATTACGTGCAATGGCCATACTGGTTGAATCACTTCCCGGAAAAACAACAGGCTTCGCTATTGTGCTATCATAAACCCTCTCAAATAATCAAAGGCATGTATCTCCGGATGCTCCTCAATATTCTTTCCCCTTTACATTTCCCTCGGGCCCTTTCCATGAAACATCTAGTAAAAGTACTTCGAATTACAGATAGTCGGCAGATTTACAGAGTTTTGCACATTGAACAATTTCTTCTGAACTCTTGAGGTATAACAGATATCAGAACAAACTATGTGCCTTTCAGTTGAAACGAAAATTGAAAGAGTTTAGTGGGCTATTATATAGGAGCTGTCAATGTCATAATACTAAAAAATAAGATCACCAAGCATAGGTGTCAAATTACATGTCAAATCAGGAGAAAACTCAGCAAAAATCAAGTGAGGTGCCTTGAACTATGGGTTCATTTGAAAACTTTTAGCTTGTTCAAAGAAATAACAATTCGAAACACCATTTACATGAAGGCTAAAAAAGGATTGAGAGCTCGAAATCCAAAACACTGAGCAATACATACATTTCAAGAGTATGAAAAAAAGAATACAGAACACTAGCAGAGAAGGGTTCAAGGAAAAAAGACTATTGAATTCTGAATCTCAATATTTCAGAAGGGAAATGAACACGTGAGTGTAAGCCGTGTCAGTGTTAAATTTTCAGTGTGAAATAAATCGAAATTCATATATACATTTCAATTTTATTTCCTTCATTTGACTGATACGCATGCAGAAGACTCTTTGGAGTAGAAGAGAACTGGTTACCCTAGGGGCCGACATGAAGATGCCATGGATAGTGAAGGATATTAGCAAACTAATAGAAGGAAGAAGAAAATACAAGAGCCCAGAAATGAAATTGAGGCATGCCTAAATCAGGTAACCCTCTGCATTACGCTAAAGAACCAAGTCAATCGAGAATGCAGAAGAAGGCTAGGGATGATTGGATCAAAAGCTGCTGCAAGGAAGCCAACGTTAACAAGAACAAGGGAAACAGCATACAGACTGGTGAAGAAACGCTTCGGAGTGAGAAAAATGAGAAGTAACAAGATCAGGGATGTGAACAGGAATATATTGTCAGATGGTGAAGATATTGGGAATAGATGGAACCAATACATCGAAGAACTCTACCAAGGGCCAACGCCGCTGGAAGAAAACTTAAAATAACGAAAGAGAGGTTTATGAGGTAGATATAGGCCCACTCATAATGAGGAGTGAACTCAATAGAGCAGTAGAAGATCTCAAGAAAAACAAAGCACCTGAAAAGACAACATCAATGGAGAAGTCACCAAAGCGCTCGGAAGTAGAGACAAGGAAAACCTGTGCGAAGTCATTATAGGTAGCCATCAAAGCAGAAGACTTTCATGAAAATTTCAAAGGAGAGCAATGATTTTGGTGCTGACGAAGACAAGAACTGGAATGTATGAGGAGCAATGAACTTCGATTCCAGCGCCATATGCATCAAAAATACTTACATGAATAATAAGCAGAAATTAGTAAGGGAAAATCGAAGAGAATCTCTAGGAAAACCAGTTTGGATTTAGAAAGGACAGGGGTAGCAGGGAGACCATACTCTGCCTGAGAGTGATGGTAGAGAAAATAATACATGTGAACAAGCCATAATATGTCGCATTCGTGGACCTGGAGAAAGCCATCTACTATGTTTGGTGGAAATAGATGTTCGGACTACTAGAAAAATTGAGAACGAATTACAATGGCAGAAGAATAATCTACCAATTATACAGGAAGCAAGTCGTCACAATGTGAATGAGAAAACAGAAGGCAAAGGGGAAACAATTACTAAGGAGTTAGACAAGGATGCAACCTCTCACTAATACTGGTCAATGTGTACTTGGAGAGATCTGATAAGAGGAGCTTAGGAAATTGGATTGAACGGAATTACAATTAACAGAGAATAAATGAAGCATGCTCCATTTTGGAGACAATATCGCAGTCATAGCAGGAAATCGTGATGATCTTCAAAGGTCACTAAACGCAATGCACCAACTTCTCCAAGAATACAACATAAAAATAAATCAGGCGAAAACTAAAATCCTAGTATGCAGAAGAGAAAAGCTGAATGCAGAATTCATAGTGAGTGGATAAAAATTAGAGAAAGTGGATTCCTTCACCTATCTCCGATGAACCATAATAATAATAATAATAATAATAAAACGTCTTTATTAGGCGAGATTGGGACTAGAAAGTCCCATCTTCCATCTAACCCCTCGTCAAACATAAAAATTATTGCAGCTAAATACATTGTCATGTTGCTCTTGGAATTACATACACTCAATTATGGCAAGAGAGACATAGCAGTACGGTTTTTCATTCAACAAACATAATTATAAGTTAGCAAAGTTACCAAGTGTAAAAAGATGTGAGCAAACGTGGGTAAAACCTAAGGATATTGACTTTCGTCCTTATTGGAAAAAACCCACTGCAGGAAAACGCCCACACAAGAAGGGGGGCGTGAAAAACCTGCGAAAACCTACTGAGAAAGAGCTAGTGTAAACATGGATGTATAAAAGTACAAGAAAATATCACCCAGTACCTGGAAGGAACAAGAATAATAGATGAAGCGGGAGGAGATTAGAGTTGAATCTTTCCCACTAATCCCATGATGTTTTACGTGTCTCGTTGTTGTTCTCGGAGAAGTTTTTCGTATAGTGCCCTTTTGAAGGATGCTAGTGATGATAATTTACGTAGCGGTAAGTCAATGTTGTTCCACTCGCGACATGCGGTCACAATGAATGATTTATTGAATCTGACTGTCCGGTGGTGAGGAATAACGAGTTTATCATTTCCCCTCGTATTTGAGTCGTGTACTCTACTAAGTGTTTGAAATTCGTCTCTTAGGTACGCTGGTGTATTTGTTTGTAAAATTTGATAGAGAAGAGCAAGGATATGCAGCCGGCGTCGTGAAGTAGGTTTTAACCAGTTGAGATTGTTAATATAATTGGTAGTATGATCTGATATATGTAAATTAAATATGAACCTAATGCAGGCGTTGAAGGAGCGTTGAAGTTTAGTTGACAGGACCTGAGATATGTCTTGAAAGGCAACATCGGCATAGTCAAAATGGGGAAGTATTAAAGTCGAAACTAATTGCTTCTTTAAGGAGAGAGGAATAACATGTTTGTAGCGAATTAGAGGAAATAATGACTTATTCACTGCGTTACATATCTTAGTTATATGCGAAGACCAAGACAGACTTTCATCAATGACTAGTCCTAGATTAATAACTTCGTCGCAGTACTTTATAGGAGAATCAGAAATGCGTAGTTGCGGTAATTGATCCCTGTCGATTGACTTGAGTATTTTCGGATATCCAATTATAATAGCCTGCGACTTACTAGGGTTTATGCTTAGAAAATTGGATTTACTCCAATTGTTGATGTTTTCTAGGTCATAATTTAAATTACATATTCCATTGCATAGGCTTTTAACATTTGAATTTAGGTATACTTGGAGATCGTCAGCATAAAGATGATATTTAGAATGGTTAATCACTGAAGGGCAATCATTAATGTACAGGGAAAATAGCAGAGGTCCTAGTATAGAGCCTTGAGGCGCACCTCTTGCTGTTTTGATCCATCTTGAGCATAAATCATTTGTAATTACTCGCTGATAACGGTCTGATAAGTATGATGTTATCCAGTGGACTGCTGTAGGAGAAAAACCCATGCCTCTCATTTTTGCTGCAAGGATATCTTTGTCTAAGGAATCAAAAGCTTTCGAAAAGTCAAGCAAAACGAGTACTGAAACTTCTTTTTGATCCATGAAGCGTCTCAAGTCATCGGTGATTTTAGCTAATGCGGTAGACGTGCTGTGACCGTGTCGGAAACCAGACTGGCATTTATCAAGAATATTGTTGCACTTTAAGAAGTGTGTTAACTGCTCATATACAAGTTTTTCGAGAACTTTGGACAGGATGGGAAGAAAGGATATTGGACGGAATTCTTTTTCCCCTTGGGAATTATTCTTTTTTGGAATAGGTCTGATTAACGCTCGCTTCCATTGACTTGGGAAGTGATTCTGAGATAGTGAGGAGTTGAAAATGTTGGTGATGTATGGGATAATAACAGGAAATAGCTTTTTTAAGAAATCTAGAGGTATACCATCAGAGCCTTGTGCTTTAGACTTGATTCTCTTGAAACACGATTCAACTTTTATTTGGGTAATAGGGGTAAATTCGAATTTTTGGTCTCTATTTAATATGTATGAATCTTTAGAGGCGTACAGTTTCAGAGTTTTATCTTTGATTTCAGTTTGAATAAGGTTCGGGGGCTGGGAAAACTTATCATTTAAGGAGTTCAGACACAAGTCAGGAGGGAGAATGAGGTCTTTACTTTTACCTATACCAAGTGATTTAAATTTGTTCCACAATTTTCCCGAAGAGTGGTTAGATTTAGTGATCGAGTGAAAGAATTTAATTTTCGAATTTCTTATAAGCTGTTTCGTCTTATTTCTTAAGTTTTTGTATCTTTGAAATGCATTGAGAGTCATTGTTTTCTTGAAAAAACGGAAGGCTGAGTCTCGTTTTGCCATTGAATGTTTTATTTCTGAATATAACCAGGGCGCTCGTGGCTTCGAGACGCGGATCATCTTTACAGGAGCAAATTTGTCAAGTAGGTAAATCATCAGTGAATTTAGTGTCTCAACTTTGTCGTCAACTGACTCAGTTAATTCAATATGGGCCCATGGAAGGGAGAATGCTGCACTAAGTAATTCATCGTCGTTTATTTCCCTGATATTTCGTTGACTTATAAACTTCTGCTGGAATTTTTTAGCTTTAACTGAATAGGCAAGGTACAGTAAATCGTGAGAAGAGATACCAGGAACTGGCAACTTTCCGTTGTACTTCCTCGATGTACCATCACATCCCACCTGATGGTTATTGCGCACGGACAGCTTCCAGGATGACTCGGGAATAGGTTCATGGACCAAATAAAGCGGAAAACACATAGAAAGAGCTACCAGGAAGTAAGGGGCCTAGCACTAGGGCATTTGATAGGGAAGGGTGGAGGGCTAAAGTCAACCAATTTTAGAGTTGAACGACGAATGATGATGACAGATGACTCGTAACTGCATGAGCAATAATAACTCGTAGAGCGGATTATTCGAGCAACTCTCTAAACCTCAAACATTTGATGCTCTAAAAGCAAATGATAAAATAGGTTACTAAAAAGTGCGATTTACTAATGAATATTCAGGAAAACACTCCTTCTACCATTAGCTTGTGATTTATCAGTTTTTCTTTGATATATATATATATAACAAAGGCACTCTCTTTCGCCATTCTCTTCATTTTAAAAGATTGTTTTCACACTGATTGAGTTTCGTATTCCATTTATAGCGACACCATAGTTGCCATTTTTCACGGTCTTTTTCGTTATTCATGCTTCGTCTTGCATTCATTAGACCGGATAATCGATTTACTTAATACAATGGGAACACAAGCAGAATTTTTAAGTTGAACATCCCCATGACAGTACCACGCACGCTAACTATTCTGCTATTTCCTGCAGAGTCATCTATTCTTTGGCTCGTTGAAGTCAGCTTCAACAATCTCACCTCGTCTATCAATTTGATCTCCGACGTTGATCACCAAGAGCAGATATTGGTCGACTTCATTACGCTCTGGAAGGTAATAATGTAAATGGAGGCATTTACTGGAATATTAAAGAATGGATTTTCTGAAATTCGAGCTTCAGCAAAAAGGAACAACCCTCAGAAAGTTATCAAATATCACGGTCCCGACTATCAATAGACTCTTAAGTAGATTCCAATTAAAGGACGGAAACGATGGATACCGAATGATAGCTAAATACAAACCCAAGCGGTAAAAAGTAGCTATTTTCTCTAGTTTACACAGAATATTTACACAATATCTAAAGCATGTCCCCAAAGTCTTGGATACCTTGACTCGAATATTTATCAGACACTGGAGAAATTTCTTAGTCGTTCTCTAGAATTGAAAATCGGTGCATTTTCAACTTCAAATTCTGCTTCATTATAACCATATAATTACTGAATTTCAATTTCAATAGTATTTTGTGCTGGAGCGTTGGACGCTGCAATCGTCAAACGACAAAATAGAGGAAATTTACATTTGTAAGCATTTGCACGAGTTCTGATAAATATGCTTACCCGAGTGTATGTCTTCTGATGATGACAATATACTGATTTGCAGTAAATTTAGCATTGAGGGAGGTTTGAGGTCTTTGGGGATGCCGTTACTAGAACGCTAATAACAGCGAGTCAAATACAATGAATAAAAATTTTCTCTGGAAAGTATAGTAGCAAATATAATGCAATACTTCGTAAAAAAAATTGCAGAATGAATAGAGGAAAATTATTGCCTTACCATTATCTTCTAAATGCCTCTAACGTTTATATGTTACGACTGGATGCTTAAATGACATCAGTGGGAGACACTTCCCCATATTCTGTGGCTATGTTGAGGATATTTCGCGCTATTAAGGAATCAATAGTTTTTTAGTCAATGAAATGTTTTAACTCACTGTTTTCCCGTCTTCTATCGTATCTTCTTCAAATCAGAGTTGCCGCTTCTTCAGTCTTCTTCCTTCGAAGCCTTCCGTGCTTGAGTTTGTGTCTTGTCTTCGATTTAGATACATGTCTTCGCCAAATACCCTCCTGGTATTTCCTTCATCCCACGAGGCGCTGTTCCCAAGGTGCTCGTGATGGTGAATAATTATACTTGCTCTTACAAATGTCCGTTAATACACACATTTACAATCTTCTTTTTATATCCGTAAAAAAGTTCCCTCGGAGAACCAGGAGAACTATGATGTCATCTCCTCCACTGAAGATGGCGCCGATTGAGAAGGCGCAATCACGATTGCACTGAAAAAATTAAATGAGAAAATCAACTCTAAAAATCATGATGTACAAAAAGTTTTGGTATTGATTCGCGATTGAAATTTTAGCGGCTTTAGGTCACAATAAGTACCATGCCGATTATCTCTCACACTTAATTCTTAGCACTCACGAAACGTTTCTACTACCTGAATACATTATGGTAATACATTTATCCTAGCAATAGGCTAATAACTCGTAATTTGATAATAATTAACTATGTACATAACATTTTTCTTATAATTTAACACCCAAAACTGCAGACCAACGTTAGATCGCATTGAACATTTTTTAAATAAACAAACGCATAATCACATAACCTCGAATGAAATAGCCTTAAACACGGTGCTTTTCCTGAAAAAGGCGACATAGACACAAAAATAACAAGTTTGATCTAAAATATTATAATATTTATACAAAAATGTAAAAATAACACGGTACATAAATAAAATTTGAACTTTTCGCGTAGTTTAATTCAAGTCACGTAACCTAATCTGTATTTAGTAATATAATTGACTCGCAAAATGAAATAGCCTACTGTCTTAAAGTCCCCCAGGGAATCCCGTGCTCATTATAAAATGAATCCGCCGTAAATCTTTTCTGGGCTCCACTCGGTCTCTCAACGCTTTTTATGGGGATCAAATTTTACTCAATGAATTTCTCGCGCCATCAAATATTCAAGACACGATGTCTCATCATAATATTTTCAGCCGTTTTAGAAACAAATTCACACATATTTCTGCGCGCGATTACAACTCTTATGAGAGTATAAAATAGGACTTGTTATCCTGACGACCAAAAATAGACTTCTATTAAAAACTATGCGAATTAATGATATTCCGAAAGAAACATTTTTTGTGCTTCCCTAGGTTTTGTACTTCGGCTTATCTGAACCCAAATTTTGCTCGCTGTGAAAATAGTGTAAAGGTAGGCTTCCCGATTCGTACGCAAATTTGACACACTTTTTTATGTGGCGAAAAGCTAAAAAAATGATTTAATTTTAAAGACGACGGAAGTAGTTTTAGCTTCACATCACTTAGCATTAGGTTAAATCTATTTAGACTCGTTATTGAGAAGAAAATACAACTTTTCCAAAGTCACTTAAATATCGACCACTTATTGGAAAATTTCACAAGATATTTGCGAATAGAAATAAAAGCCTCGTTTAGTGGGATTGTAAAAGATTGGGCACACATATTTTTCAATTTTGCATGCGACATTTATTCACTTTTACTATTCCTTAAAGGAGGTTTTTTTCACACACATTTGGCGTGAGAAATGAAACTGGCTAAAAAAGAGCAAGATATGCGAAGAAATTAACTCTCTTACAATAGTAGTTATTGCTTTTATGTTAGTATGATGCATTTACCTCAAACACGGCAGTTATCAAAAATCATGTACTTTAATGAAGCATCGCATATTGAAGGTTTTTGGTTAAAGAAATTCCGTGTGTTAGTTCTGTTGGGATAATTAGTTCAATACTCGATTTTTTAGTCCACAAAGGATTACCTTACCAAATAATGATATGCACGGAAATCAATGAGGACATAAAGGTTTATTCATTTCTTTATGAAGTGAATCGGCATAGTTAAAAAAAGTATTACTAGCCATCCAACAAACCTTGGATTACTAAGGCATTTAAATCGAGCACCATTGAAAAATGAGTAAAAGCCTCAAATGTGTGTATCGAGTTTATTGCCGAGACGTTCATAAACATAAACGAAAGTTTTTGCGTCATTGATATTTCAACACTTACTCCATTCCACTTAAAATTGCTTGAATTTTGCCGAGAAGTCCCAATCCGGTCGCTGTGATGACTAGAGAAAAATCTCGATCGTATTTCTAGGGAAAATCCGACGGGTAGTGGAAGGTGGTTTCCACTGTCTTCAAGAGATGTCGGGAGGGAGAAGGCAATTGGCCACAAATGTCGGAAATCGGACACCAGGGGGCAGTTGAAAGGAAGGGCAGTGGATAAAGCAGAGTGGGTGAAAAAGACTTCTTTGCAGATACAAGAGGAGGACGAGAAGGAAGGAAAGGTGAAGAGATGAGAGCAACAAGGAGATGACAGAGGAAAAGGTATTTTAAAAAAAGAAACCAGATTGAGAGATAGCGTTCGGGAGATTGCAAAGAAAAAGAATCCCCAAGCGAGGAAATCGAAACAAAATGTCTTCGAGCCAGCTTCATTTCTTTCCAGAGGAGTGACGTTCCAAGTCGGCCGACATCATCCGCAAACTCAGTTCCTGGTTTGTGTTTTATCGAGGACACTTCAACGGAAAACGTTGAAAATTTTTGATAAAAAAGTAAAAGCATTCTCATATTCGTGATTTGGTCAAGTCAGATGGAATCACAAGCAAGTAACTTGACCAGCAGCCATAATCCTTTCGTAAATCAATTAAATATCGAGGGCACTTATGAAATGTTTTCTATCCTACAGTGCTTATGCAAAGTGTAGTTATTATTTTTTTCAGACCTAATGACAAAAATTAAAGATAGTTGGCAAAATTCCACTTAATCTTTTTAATGACACAATACAACCGGTTTCACCCGTTGGTACCCGATGATGCCCTAAGGGTTAAAACGGTTGTACTGTGTTATTTAAAATATTAAGAGGAATTTTATCCAGTCAATTTAATTATTGTAACCATGAATTGATTCCACTAAATACGCCAGGCAATATTCATCTTAAGATCTATTAGCAATATTCATATTTATCATATATAAAAATTTAAGTTGTAGAGAAATAAACTGATTTGAAGCCCACTAAAGAATAAACCATATTTCATATGAAGACGAAGATGAGACAATATAGGTACTAAGGTGCTTTCAAGAACAAAGAAATATATTTTGTCTTTAAATTCAAGTATATTAAAAAAAACTTAACCAGCACCCTTTCAGTAACAGCATAAAATATGAGAGTACATAAATACGTCCTTTTCAAATCTCCAAAGCATATTCAGGACCATAAATGACAGGAAATTCACAGAAGATATTTACTGCCACACAAATTAAATGCATATAACATACCTAGCATATAATGTAGGCGATAATATATTTTAGAAAACGCCATTTAAAAGGCAGGAAACTAGAACACGACCAAAATAACTATCTGAAGGAATGTCACAGGCTTGTAGTAGACTAAAATCTAGCACCTAAAAAACCATTTATGAAAACACCGACTTGGAAGTACAGAAATGAGGTAATTTTTTTGCTTGCATAGAAATGTACAGTATGGTGATCTTAGTCATAAAAAGAAACATTTTTCATTAATTTGGCCCTTTTATGTAATTAATCAATGAAGGCAACGATCATTACACTGATATTCGTGTCAGTTTTAAACGCCTTCGCTACTAGCCTCTCATTTTGGAATAAACTCGATTGCTCCGTTCTTCGTGTAGTAAGTTAGAAATTCCATAAACAACCTCTCATACGGAGAAAGTAGAAACAAAGGCTATGAACATATACATCAAACTTTGTAACTTGCTACGTTCACAATATGGCTCAAAAATATTTATGAGTTCATTTGCACGAAGACATCCGCGCAGTTGTGAAGCAGTAGTGAACGACCTAAAAGCTGTACCTATAAAAGCTATAAAAGCTATCCCAACAAAGATACCCTCCTTCCAGTAAATCTTTTACAGAAACAGATTCCAGGTTTGGTACTTCACAAATCTCAGACATAAGAAACTTAAAATCCATACAAATGTTTGCCTTTACTGTGTACCAGATATCTTCTTTATTCTTTTCTAATTCACTTATTTCTTTCCTCGGTTATGTAACAATGTGATGATTGGTAATTCTTTCCTAGGTTAGAGCTCTCTAGAGTTGGTTAGAGTTGGATAATATGGAAGAAATCATTTAAATAGATCGAGTTTCAGAGGCCGAGTATCGAAAGCTATGCTCCTTGGGCTATGTTTTATCGGAAAAGAACATTTTGCGGGTTTGTATGCAAATTAGAACTCTCTCTAACAGTAACGATCAGTTTTTTCCACAGAAAGACACCAGCATTAAACAATGACGGGTTAACATACGGAGAACCACCTTCTGGAAGGCATTATGAGAACAACAATAACAACTTGTTAACAGATCATATGGGCCAGGTGGTGAGAGGGTAAATGGGTGCTGATTTTCGCTCGGACACGAAGGGGTTGTGCCGCAAGTACATCGGATCACGAGTTTTATTGAGAGGATATGGAAACCACATTGAAAAGTACTCGGCTCCCGCAATACAATTGGTTACTGTTTAGGTTAAACGTAATTGTGGTCAAAGATGGATTTTACTTTAAAATAAAACTTAGATGAAAGTATTAACACGCCACTTGACTTCATCTCTTCCCGAAATCTGAGTTAAAATTAATAAATTAATCCACTACTCTAAAATATCTTAGGCCGTTTCCCTTCATGTTTGTTCCTCTATATGTGAGAAAGATTGATTTTAAGATTTCTGAACCATCATCTTCGAGGGTATCTTTTTTATTAAAACATAAACAGCAAAAAAGCCTCAACTTCACTTGCATGATTCTCCAAAATACTTTTCCAGCCCACCACCAGACCTACAAGGATTCTCAGGGTCCCACTTTGCCGCAGACACCCATATCAATCTCACTTCCATATTCTCATGCCCACCTCTGACCACATGACAACCCAAACACTTAACCCTGGATTATCGCCGCGTCCGGTCCAGGAACCCGCGTGATACTTCCGACTGATGCAGAAAGACCGGCGACCGGAGATTGGCTCAGCGGGAAGAAGGACGGTCGACGCGCAGAGCGAAGGAGGAGAAGACAATGTACATTAGGGTGGGAGAGGCAGTGAAGAAAAAAGAGAAGATGAATGTGAAACGTGATGAGGAGTGACGCTGATATCAGACGGATGTCAGACATACGAAAGGGTTAGTTGGCTGAAAAGATGGAGCTCAAGAGTGGGATAGCAGATCTCTCCGGATAAAGCCTCTGCTCCTCTCATTATGCGTAGTTTGAGCAACATTTCATTCCACCGAGAGCTCAATAAATTTGGAGAAAGAAACATCTTCAAGAAAAATATCTCACCCATCTAGAGATACCAAAATATCAGCCCTTTACCGCACTATTTTCCGAGGTATTTCCAAAAAAAAACTGAAATTTAAATATGTTCTCCATAACGACAAGGAAAAATTTCGCTAAAACTACCTCGGTAATGAGGAGGTCATATAGTGGTGAGGAAAAAACATGCACTAACTGTCTGTTGCATTGGTCATTCCCTTGTGATTTCAGCCAGACTCCCAAACCACATTAACACTTGTTCGAGGAGTCATATTCTCTGCTCCATGATCAGAATAATTAGGGGAAGCAAGATGACTCACCTTCCATGCCCAATACACAATTAATCTAAGTAGCACATTTAGTAAACAGATAAAACCCCATGTGATAGTGTGTTTGAGGGTTAGGAGAGATATGGGGAATAGTGTAGAGTTAGTATGTGGTACTATTTTAACTTAACATGGTTCGACGGCTAAGGTCATTCTTTCACGTAGTACTTGCCACAGGTACAGCACTCGGACAAATGAAGGAATACGAGACAGTCCCATCGTTTTCGAGGTCTAATCATGAGCCGATATCTCTATTGTGACATGCCTTAGTCCTGCAGTAAAAATACCCCTGTCACAAACCCTCGAGGGGGCTTTCAGAGTAAATGTAAATAATGTATAGAGCGGAAATTGATCAAACCACTGGGATGGCAATTGCCAAACTTTTTCTATTCCGGAGCACTTTTGCCAGCAAAAGTTTCTCAAGGAGCTCCAAGGGATATTATTTTTTTTAGTTCTATCCATTCCCCATGAGGAGTACCACACAGAATACACATACGGAAGTAGAAATAATATGATATTTAAATTAATAATGGAAATATTGAAAATCGCAAGATACCATTATCTAATATTTATAATTTTTTCAACTTCATAACTGCCGCAGACAATCACTTGCGGAGCTTTGGAAACGCTGGTATAGGATATTTCAAATGACCATTCTTTTCCCTACCCTCTGAGGAATTTTTTATGCCAACTGGAGCCACATGTTTTTATAACGCGCATTAGAGAATACTTGTGTGTTATTACAGCTAAATATCTCCAAACTTTGGTGTCTAGTGGGTGGATACTTTTATCTTTTCAGCAGATAAATGAAAAGTAGTAGGTCCATCAGATGTAAAACGGTATTGGGCCAAGATCTGGCAGGCGCAGACACTTCGTACTTGTACATGCTTATAGCTTCCGTGAAGAAAACAAGCTGAGCTATATTTTTAGGCAGTTATATTTCACAGTTATGCTAATGCAACTCATTAAAGAGAAAATAATGGTATATTTTTTTAATTTATACAACATTGAAATATTTGGAAACATAAATCTCAAATAATTTATCTAAAGAAGGGGTGTTTCTCCATTTTTGGACGCAGTAATCGCTGAAAAAGAATAAAAAGTCGTTTCTTGCAGAGAAAAAAACTAACAGGTGGTAATAAAACACGCTCGTCTGAAACTTTTTAACAGCAAAAATTAGAGTTCTCTAGAAGTCAAGGAGTTTAAATTTGCCAATTAAGATACAATTCTCAATGCTTTAGAACAACTCAAATCTTTTGGGAGAAGCCATAACTTTGCAATAAATCTTTATGAGCGTCACATCCTCGCCAATATCGCATTCTCCTCTCGGCTTTTGTTTGGAAAGCAATTCTCCACCACTCATTATACATAGATATATCTTTCCATCCCTTTCCCAAATTCTTGCACTTACTGCAAAATATATATGAGATCCGTCGTACTTTTATTAAATCATAAGTATTCATAAGCAATCATAAATGATGCTGCTTAAGCACTGGCAGCCGGGTTATGAAGATTGTAATTCTGTTCTTAGTAAATGTTTTCATAAGAAAATAAATTTAGTAAGAGGTAGTGTCCTCGACCCTTGCCTGTGCATTCAACACGGAACACGTCCTTTCGTGATTTGTAGATTTTCATCTTTCTCTTGCTGACAAAATTTTCGCGGATGGCAATCTGAGATCCTCTCTAATTTATTATTTGGATTCCCTTATCATTCCACCACCTCTTTGTGAAAACACCCCCCTTCTTCTTTGGGAGATACTCGAATATTTTCTCTAGCGTGAATAACAGTTTTCAAATTTTATTTATGTATTCAACGTACTTAGGCTCTTCTATGTATAAAGCAATATTGACCAATATTAACTAAAATAATATATATTTCCACAAGTATAAATTCCCAGGTTTGCACAATTTTCCTATGGTGGAAATAATAGCTGGTTCCACTTCATAAATATGACCTAAAAACAACTTAATTCACTAGTGAACATATACACTGTATTTTTTACAAATTTGCATATGAATTCCAATATAGTCAAGACAGAGAACATGGAATATATTTGGATGGCATACTTTGGTGGAAGTACATAATAAGTTTCAGTAAACTTAATTAAGTTTAATAAGTTTCTCTAGACCAGCATTTAAAGTTTCTTTTTGACTTCCATAAATTCAGTTTGCTTCTTGATTTTCTCAAACAAACTGAATTCATGGAAGTCAAAAAGAAATTATAGCATTGTTATGACTGGGATTTACGTCGCAGATTTCGAAATTTATGCGAAAATCATTTGTTAATACGTATTTTGTACCAAGAATGATACGTTTATACTTATAAGATATCATTATTATAATATCGAACGTATTATTTCGTGTTTTGGAGAAAACTTCTACATGTGTTATCGAATCATTTGGACATATGTCAAATGCCATCAGGATACTGTTAAATTGGCATTAGACTGCCGAGAAACCAAATCAATAACGTACATTTTTTCGCGTTTATCAATTCATAATACTAATGAGTATATTTATCCAAAATATTCACGCAAATCTGCGCATTGACAACAATCGCTCCAACCACCTTTTTTCACCTACAAATAGGTCAACGATGTAAAAGATGGAACCGCGGATGGGGGACCTTCCCTCGCGAGAATCGTCTATTCTGTTAATTATGTTCTCCTTTCGTCGATCGATGGGATCAAGTATGAAAGCAAAGGCAGCATGGATGAGAAGATGGAGGGAAGCCGGTGACAGGAGGCGCGTAGGAGAGGGGGAAGGTGCGGAAAAGTTGCGAATCTCCGCTCGTTTATTCATGCCCTTATTCACGATCCAGATGCCCAGGCACAGCTTTTTCTTGAGCTCGGCGCGCGTGCCATTGAAGGTGACTCAAACCTCTCCTCTCTGCTGATGCCTCCCCCTTCCATTTCCTCTACCTTCCCATCAGTCCCTCCATCTCCTCTCCTTAACACTGCCTTCGTGAAAAAATTTTAATTTCCCCGATAACCTCCACGCAAGGCGAGAAATTTTACGTCTCCTCGAGTTCGAATTCGCAAAAAAGTACCTTTCAATAAAATAAACTATTCTCCGAGACTCTTCATCGCCGACATTCACCTCGCCCGAGCATATCTTTCAAGGACGCCCGAAGCATCCCACCGTAGCTAGTTTGAGTCCTCCTGGAAAACGATGCTCATGTCCCATAAGTTTTTAACCTCACTTTCTTATATCCCAGGACTGGATTTCTTTCAAAGGTTTGTGAATATGTCAGGAAGTACACAAGAAAAAATGGTGAACTTTTAATAATGACTCGGATACCGTTTGGAGGCTCGGAATTTGATTTGCCAAGGTACGAATGTGAAAATACACCGATATCATCGAACAAACGTTAAAACAAACATTGCGAAAGTAAAAATAATAGAGGGTTAGAAAATTGTCAATGAAGTGTGCGATACTGGACTTATTACATACAAATCGTCAGTGCATTTTTATTTTAAAACTAACAATTTTCTCTACAAAAATCAACATTGATTCAATTATTTTCCGCTCTCGAAGGGAGCGGGGTGCAGTTGTTGGGGTAATTACTGTCTTTTAAACAGCAAAAAAAGATAAATGTTACCCCAAAAGCATCGAAGAAAACGTTGCCTGCCACAGACACTTGTAGTCTTGGGCAATTTCTTTGGAAATCACATCTAGAGAATATTTCGGAGGAAACTTCTTGTTTCCGCCAGCTTTTTAGCGTTGTAAAAAATCAGTAAGGACACTTACACAGTAATAAACATGAAGAAAATTCTTTTAAAAAGTGCTGAAATAAATCCACTTCTCCTCAAGCTCTGACAAGTTTGGGCTTACTTTAGGACCAAAACTGACTCCATAGATAGCTGCATGAGGATGGACATTTTTGGAAGTAGCTTTTCTGAAGTGGTGATGGCGTATAGTGCTGTGTGCGAATTAATCACTTTGTTCCTTTCCCCAACAAATATATATATATATATACTCATTTTTTTATCCCCGGTGAGTGAAAGTTCTCTGCTCATTTACTATGCATTCACATCCAGTTTAATCCATGAGTATTACGTAATCTCGATAAATGTAACGATACGAGACAACAGAATAAGATAGAGATAACACCTAGAAATAACGGATAAAGATAGACTACCAAAATAAATTTAGAAATATAGAGCGAGAGGCAGAATATCTCATAGACGCCCACGAACTTGAACTTTTTTCTTTTAATTTAATTGGTATTTTTTAAAATAAAAATGCACTGACAATTGGACTGTATGGAATAATTGGCAATTTTCTAACCCTCTATTATTTTTACTTTCGCAATGTTTGTTTTCACATTTATTCAATTATATCGGTGAATTTTCACATTCGTACCTTGGCAAATCAAATGCCGAGCCTCCTTTTTCGTTGCCTTTATCTCCTCAGAATTACAAAAATGTAGGTAAAAAGCAGATTGTGCTGGTTTAAGTTAGACTGCGGAGCTTAAACAGAGATTGATATCACAAATTATGTGGGCCATCACCATTCACTTTTCAAGTGAGGCTATCAGCCATTACAGTATCCAAATTGGGGTACGGTTTCTGAGGTGTTAAGAGAAAAAAGTGTACGTCCAATGATGGGGATATGTAACTGGGAGGAAAAAATCTCTCGTGATACCGTCCATATTAAGAAGGAATAAGAAGTCTCCTCACAGATTCGATCCGGCTACCTACACTTCAGGAGACCGCGGCGGTAATAATTAGACCACGTTGTTATATGTTTGAAAAGCGATCCTATTGTGAAGTAATAGACATGGAGGATATTGTCGAATGTATATTTATTAATTACGAATACCTAGGGCACGTTAGAAAAAAAAACAAAATAAATTAACGTTATATTTGACCTCGTGCATGTTATTAGAAATACGGCATTCAAATTGGTGAGTCAACATACGAGACCTTCCCTCGTAAGCTAGAGTAAAAAATATATGGCAGAACTTTAAATTCCTATTCCCTCGAAGTCGAATACACTTTCATTGTTTCGGAAAATTATGGAATTAAGTGCGGAAAAGGTAACAGGGATAGCAATATAATGGAAACTGAGCATTCGAAATGTTCGATGAAAAAATACGACCAAAAATCCACTTTCAAGATGATTCCCTTTACTGATATTGGCGAGCCAAATAAAATATGGTGGGACTCGGATTGCAGCCACATTCACGACTGAGTTCAGGGTAATTTCAAAAACAATTTTGCAAGTAAAAACAATTGGGTGGAGATATGTTAGGAAATGTATTCAAATCATAGTGAAGTGCATAAAATCAATTTTTTGAATAAATTACTACAAAAACATCGTAAATATTTGAATACAACCGTGATTCTGTTGCAAAAATATTATATTTACACCAAAGTTATAAAAATTAAGGCAAGATGCGTGAAATTTAAATATAGCGCGCAAATTTTGTTTTTCTACTATAAACATTTAGCTAAAATAAAGTTCAAAAGTAGTCTCCTTTTAAACTTAATGGTTGAAGGCGTAACTTTGTGGAATGACACTACTGACATGACTAAAAAGAGAGAACTCTTATTATTTTCCACATTTAAAACTTTAATTCCCGACCCAGATTTCGACTGCCTTGCAATCATTTTCAAAGGTAAAGTTTTAAGTGTGGAAAATACTATGAGTTCTCTCTTTTTAGTCATGCCAGTAGTGTAATTCCACAAATTTACGCCTTCAACCATTAAGTTTATTCGTGATGCTAGTATAGCAACGAAGGCCAAATTATACCGGAAGCTTTCGATCAAGTTCCAAATTGCGAGTCTTAATATATTCTGCAACAATAACTGCCTA
Organism: Ceriagrion tenellum; assembly: GCA_963169105.1. Lineage (NCBI taxonomy): Eukaryota > Metazoa > Arthropoda > Insecta > Odonata > Coenagrionidae > Ceriagrion > Ceriagrion tenellum. Next base: position 11,077,595 of record OY720644.1, read on the forward strand.
AAGCTAGGTGCTACCCCTTGTTACGTCTCCATTTGTACAAACTCTACGTCCCGGGCTTCCAACATAGCTGTGAAAGTAGCTGAAAGGATCTGGATCAAGCAAGAACTCATGTGTTGGTGCTCAATCAGGGACTCGATTTCGCACTATATATATTTTCTTCACTTAGAACTGGTGAACACTATAAAGTGGGTTGAGTGGTGTTACATGGTGCTGAAAGTAAAAGCCTCAGTTAGTTACATAGCCAGCAAAAAATTCTCCGTTATCTGTGGCAAATTAGATAGACTCCGCGCTACACAACTGGTACTCTCTCACCTCATCTCAGCCAACTAACTATACGTCAGGTAGAGTTGAACCCAATGGTCACTCTTTTTACCCAAGAGTGGTAAATGTATCTGACCACCATTTCTCACCTAGGGAGTTGCAGCTTCTCAACAAGGGCTTCCAATTTGCCCCAACCACCCCTCTCCATCGTGAAACGGCGATCAACTTGGAGGCGGACTGCGACGCGGCTCTCCGCAAGGAGTCAACGGGCAGGAAACATCTTGGAGCTGAACGTATCTCCTCGACCATCGCAACCAGTGATCAGGATCGTCGGCATCGGAGCCTTCCAGTCACCCAAACCATCCGTCAGATAAAGGATACTCTCAACGGTGGTAACTTGATTCTAACCAGGGCAGACAAAGGGAACAGTATGGTTTTTTTAGCGAAGAGTGATTATTTTAAAAAATTACTATAATTTTTAAGCGACGATCAGTTTCTGACCTTACCAAAAGATCCGACCACATGTTTTCAAAAGAAGTTAAAAGATACCTTATCTGTGTGTTCTTCCCTTGTTTGTCCATCTCGGAAGTGGAAATTTGTTAATAAGAACCCATTGCCCTCGAGACTCTATGGGCTACTCAAAAACCCATAAAGAGGGGGCATCCATTAGACCAATTGTTTCTCACCTCTCTACACCCTCGCATAAAATTGCTTCAAAATTAAAATCTCTCCTGTGCGAGTTTTCCCGCTTTAAATCTAAGTGATCAGTAAAATACTCCAACGAACTTGCCCAGAAATTGTCACGACTAAAACCTCCTCCCAACTCAAAGCTCATCTCTTTTGATGTAACAAACTTCTTCACGTCTGTCCCGACTCAGGAGGCAGTTTCCTTGGCCTTAGCCCTAATTAAAGATACAAACCCAAATCCTCGACTGACCTTAGAATTAGAACTCTTTTTGCAATTATGTTTCAGCCAAAATTATTTCGTGTTTGACGGTACGTTTTATAAACAAACTCATGGTCTTGCTATGGGATCACCATTATCCCCATTGTTAGCAGACATTTTTATTAACAATTTAGAGGGAAAACTTTTTAACTCCAATAATATTCTTGTCAAGAACGTTATTTATTGGTTCCGATATGTTGTCGATGTGCTGTGTGTATGGACTGGCAGTCTTCGTCAACTAGACAGGTTTTTAAATGTTTTAAACAATTTACACCATTCAATAAAGTTCACGGTAGAAACAGGAGGAAATAAGATTAATTTCCTTGACCTAACAATAGGCATAACGAATGGCTACCATGAATTCTCCATCTTCCGCAAACCCACATATACTGACGCAGTTATTTGTAATGATTCTTGCCATCACCATTCCCACAAGCATTCTAGTTTTTATTCCATGATTCACCGCCTTGTTTCTATACCACTATCCGAGCCCAACTTCCAATCCGAGTTGAACATAATCTAATTGGTCGCTTTCAATAATGGATATAAGACTTAAATTAATTGACAAAATATTAAAACGTGTAACTAAGAAAGAAACTATTAAATTAATCACTTCACTCAGTTTTTACAAACATGACGAGCCACTCAAACGACGGTGTAAACTTCCCTTTCTGGGGAACATATCTTATGAATTAATTGACGCCTTCCCAAAGAACAAGTTTTATGTTTCATTTTACACCCCCAAAACTTTGGGCAAATTGTTGTCCAACTCAAAGGACGAAGTGACAACTGTGAACAAAAGTGGTGTATATAAGCTTAAATGTACAACTCCCTATTGTACTTCGATATACGTAGGACAAAGTGGTCGAGCCATCTCAGTCAGGGCTCGAGAACATAGAGCGTGTTGGGTAAAAGGAAATATCTCATCAGCCTTTGCTAAACATTTAATCAAAGAGGACCATTTAAGTGACTTTTTGCCGGAAGTGCTACATGTTGAGAAGAAAGGAGCCAAATTGGACTACTTAAAACATTTCGAAATTTTGAGTGCTGCCAAGAACATAAGTGAGAATCTCCTAAATGAATGTGTTTTTCCCTCCCTTGTCTCCCCAATTATCCATACCTTTCCCCCCACCACCTCCCACTGACCGTGACGCACGTCTCTGACGTCAGCCAACCACTTCTTCCCCCATCCACCCCTCCCCAGATCTATATATTAACTCGCATACCATGTATAATGTACCTTTGAAAATGATTGCAAGGCAGATGAAACCTGGGTCGGGAATTAAAGTTTTAAGTTTGGAAAATACTAAGAGTTCTCTCTTTTTAGTCATATCAGTAGTCTCCTCTTGTTTTTTTTTTTGTTTCTGTCCTCTATCAGAGTGAGGTCCTCCATCAGAGGCGATATGGTTCATAACCTTGTGAGAAACACAGGCAGTGGGTGGTGGTTGGCAGAGGCAGTAGGTAGTGATTGAAGAGTGAGGTGAATTTGGTACTTAAAAGAATCGGGCCAATCGTGAAGCTGTGGGAGATGAATGAAGAAAAGATGTAAGGGTACACCTAAAAATTTCATCTTTTCAATAACTCCCTCTTCATTATTCCAACTGCTAGTTGAATAATTTAGTTTATTTAGCGTGACTTGATGTTATTATAGCATACTTGCTATGATAGAGACAGAGCAAATTCTGGAAAATAAACAGCATGACATTAAATAATAATAACTATTTTGACCAGAAATTTGTGAATACAAATATAAGACATGTCAAGAAAAAGTAAAATGTATGTAAATAGTAAATAATATAGGATAGTATACACAGAAAACTAGAATCATTTTATAAAATAGCAAGTAAAAATAGCCTGATACCATAATATATTCAGTCCAATTGCGATATTCCACTGCAGCTGAATAGTAATAGCGTTTAATCTTGCATTGTGAAACTTATGGAGAATTTTTTTTAAGACAAGGCAATTGGTGATAGACATGTTAATTGGTAATGAACATTAATGAAGTAGTGCTATTATTCATTGGTGGATTCAAAAATATTCTGTGGTGCGCAGTCAAGCACAATGGTGCAACGATTTACACCAGTAGGATGAACAAGTTGCCATCATGGACTCGCAATGAACAAATTACTGGACTTTAGCGGAATTGAAAACCTTGCAGACAGCAAACCCTTTCCCTGATTAGAAGCTCAGAGATCTGGAAACAAATTCCGCTAAAGTCAAATGAATTTTTTTCATGACGAATTTAATCCCATTGGTAAATATTTCATGACGATTTTGACTTCTGAACTTCTGACACAAGTTATTGCTGAGATATAAAATGTGTTTTACAAGACGGGTAGGAAATTTAACATTATTCCGATGGCACACTTGCACATGAGAGGGAAAATCTTGAGTAAAAATTGGATGAGGCAAATATAGCAAACCTAGAGGTAGCTTATCTAATATAACGACTATATTGCAGAGAATGTGGAAAAGAGAAACCATTGGGATAAGAGATGGCTTCAGAAAACTGAAGCAAGATACTGAGAAATGCGAATTTAAGATGAGAATGCAAACATTTTCCATTCTGTTGAAGGTGATTCCCATGAATTTTTAGTTCACTGTCGCATTTAACCTCTAGATAAGATAATGGAGGAGTAATTTAGGAGGCCAGAAAAGGTAATGACATGGGAAGTAATGCTTAAAGCCGTCACGGTGTGAAGTATATTGGGCAAGCGAAGGCAGGAAAGAAATAGAATAGGTTAAATGGATAGGATGCAGAAGAGTAGGGAGCATACTGGGACGAAGATAGAAATATTACAGGTAGATAGGTAGACAGGTAGAAATAATACAGGTAGACGTGGTCTGGTGCTCCGCTACCGACGGGCAAGTGCGTCAGTGATGTGATAAGTTCAGTCAATTGTATAAGTGTGTTCAACTGCGAGTTTAACTTATTACGCTGTTTGAGAGCAATAGTTATCCATATTAAGTTTGAGCCGCAGTTAAAAATGGCAAATTGCAGTGTTTGTAACGTGAGTGTTCAAAAGCGCCAGCTAAAGGTTACTTGCAGTGATTGTGAAACTCAGTGCCACGCTAACTGAGTAAATATGTCTAAAGAAGACTGAATTTATCAACGCCGAGAAGCAAAGTTGGCGTTGTCCTAGCTGTACTGAGGAAAGACGTAAGAGTATGACCGATGTTCCTCTGGCGGATTCGGGCACTGCTAATACTTCGCAGATCATAAAACTACTAGAAGAAGCCATGAAGGACAGAAAACGTATGGAAGTGGACCTGAGCAAGGCAATTGAGTTTGTGCACGATAGACTAGATGAAAATACGAAAGCTCTTCAAGAAAATTCAGCTCGAATTAGTGAGTATCAAGCCACGATAGACTTGCTTAGGCAAGAAAACATTAGTTTAAAATCTCGTGTGAGTGAGTTGGAAAAGAGGTTAGATGACAACGAGCAGGCCTCTCGTGCTAATGACCTTGAAATACACGGTATTCCTCAGGAACAGAATGAGAACACCTTAGAGGTCGTCAAAAGTGTGGGGAATGCCCTTGGGGTTGAAATAACAGATGATATGGTGAACTCATGCCACCGAATGGGAAAGAAAGGAAATGAAGAGGAGTCGAGAGGCATCGTTGTCAAATTCGTTCGTAGACTTACAAAGGAAGAGATCCTTCAAAAGAGGCGAGTGAAGAGGACCTTTTCTACTCGGCACTTGGGCTTGGCAACTGATACTCCGATCTTCATAAACGAAAGCCTGAGTCAAGGGCGGAGGAGGCTCTTCGCGGCCAGGCGAGTTGTAAAGAAAGAAAAGGGATACAAATATCTATGGCTGAGACATGGGACAATACTTATGAGGAAAAAAGATAATGATCGAGTGATTACTCTGAAATCCCATGATGACTTGGAGAAACTGTAAACACTCTGTGTATGTAAGCCTATGTAAGTTATATACCTATCTTTACTAACATAATGATGAGTATTCTCAGTGATCTTAGAGTTAATGTAGACAGGTTCTATGTCTTGCATCAAAATATAAGAAGTCTGAGAGCGAATTTCGATAATTTTGTATTTCAACTTATTAACCTTGACATGAAACCTTCCATAATAATTTTAACCGAAATTTGGATTAATGACACTGAAGTATCTATGTATCAAATAGCTGGATATCGGAGTTTTGATGTATGTAAAAACAACTACAGGGCTGAAGGAGTGATTGCATATGTGGCAGATAATTACGATTCTTTTTCCAGTGAATTAGGTGAATTAAAAACTGCAGATATGGTTAAATTAACAGTAGGGTTTAATACTTCCTCTTCCATATCTATCATTGGTGTATATAGGCTTAATTTTACTCCCGTTGAACATTTTCTACGAGAATTGGATCGAGTACTAACCATCTCTCAAGAGAGGAACTTAATAATAATTGGTAACATGAATATTTGTATATTACAATCTAACGATATGTCGTATGATTATCTAACCATTATGGCTAGTCATGGACTGGATCCAGTAATCCAAGTTCCAACTAGAATTAGTAAAAATAGCAAAACCTGCATAGATCACATCTTTTGCAGACGTAGAGGTAACTTAAACTATGACGGAAAAGTGATCGATTGGGGACTAAAAGACCATCATGCTATAACATGTATTTTGAATATGAAAGCTATCTTAAATATCGGTGAACAAGTAGATCGAAGTCATCGCCAAATTAACTATAACCATTTAAATTATATTCTGGAAAGTTGTGACTGAAATGATGTTTATTCGGAAAAAATGTTAATGTAGCCTATGAGCTATTTATGAAAAAATTCAAATGCTGCATTGGAAAAGCTGAGTATGTTTTAGAAAGCGGCAGAAGGAAAAGTTTAATTAAACCTTGGATGACTTTTTCTTTGTGCAGAATGATTTCTAGGAGGAATTTATTGTACAAAAAAATGAGGAAACAACCTGATAACGAAAAATTGAAAAGGCATTATGAATCATACAAACGACGATTAGAAAATATTATAGTGTACAAAGAAAATTATTATTTGAGCCTCTTTGATAGTAATGTCAATAACAGCTGCACAATGGCGCATTTTGGAATCAATTATCGGTGGAAAGCGTAGAAATGAGAATTTATTGAAAATAAAAGCAAATAATGGCATCGTTGTTACTGAGTGTCAGGACATTGTCAATGAATTCAGTTGTCATTTTGGAAGAGTGTTTGAATCGTTGGACCAGAACACTCACCTACAAGATAAATGGGCGAATATCAAAAAATGTTTCCATCCATTAATTTACGTGATTCATTGTTTTTTGTACCAACAAATGAGAAAGAAATAAGCAACATAATTAAAGAACTAAAGCCAAAAAACAAAGGTATTGATAGTATTTCTGCATATGTTATTAAAGCAGTTAATGCAAATATTTCACCTGTTCTGGCTTACATTGTTAATTTAAGTATGCACCCGGGAGTATTACCGAGCCAGTTGAAAATAGCAATGGTTGTACCTATTTTTAAGAAAGGTGATAAAATGGATATAAATAATTATAGACCAATATCTTTAATATCTGTGTTTTCCAAAACTATTGAACAAGTTACTAAAATTTGGCTTCTTAATTATCTAAATAAGTAGTTTCTTTAACAATAATCAAATCGGGTTTCTGAGCGGTAAAAGTACAGAAGATGCCTTATTAAAATTCTGTTCAGACTTGAACGATGGACTGAATAAGAACTGCAAAGTAGCGGGCCTGTTTGTAGACATAACCAAAGCTTTTGACTCTGTTAACCATAAGATACTAATGAAGCAATTATGGGAAGCTGATATACGCGGTGTTGCGTATGATTGGTTTAAAAGTTATCTATGTGATCGATACCAATGTGTGCGTCTACAAAGTTGTTATAGTGAAAAGATGCAACTTACCTGTGGTGCACCACAGGGTTCTGTGTTAGGCCCCATACTATTTTTAATTTATGAAAATAGTTTATGTAGTGGCAGGTTTAAAGGTGAATTAACGTCTTTTGCAGACGATACTGCACTAAGCTATTCTGCTAACTGTACCTATCGATGATTTATATGAACAGATGCAAAGTGACCTCAAAACTTTGAATGTATGGTTCTCAACAAGTTGTATGCTACTGAGTTCAAAAACGAAATATGTCGTATTTAGCACGAGTAAAACTATTTTAAATAAAAATAAACTATATTATCAATATGTGAATTGTGAAAAAAGAGATGTTATTTTCTGCGACAAATGTATTTTGATAGAACAGGTTAGTCAAATTAAATACTTGGGCTTATACATTGATCAAAGTTGTAAATGGAAGATTCATATAAGTAAGTTAAAATCAGAAATGATTTCAATGGTAAGAAAATTCTACTTCCTCAGAGATATTTGCCCTGAAACAGTATTGAGGATGGTGTATTATGCTCTTGTCAACTCTAGACTGCAATATGGAATTACTTGCTGGGGTGGAGCATACTTTACCACCATTAAACCTTTACTGGTGGCGCAAAAAAGGGTTGTCAGGGTTATTACGTGGTCGTCAAGAAAAAGCCACTCATTTTGTCTTTTTAGAAAACTAAATATACTACCATTAAGGCACTTATTCATTTATAAAGTGCTGAGAGTCTTTTAAAATCGTGGCGGCGAAAAGGACAAACCACAAACATATTTCATTAGACTTGAGACAGGCTTTAAAATACCTAGGCCAAAGAACGAAATTCTTCGTCATTCGTATCTATACCTGGGGCCAAAACTATTTCGTACTCTGCCAAAGGATGTGGTAAAAAAGGCACAGAATCGGGTTTTGCTTCAGCTGTTAAAAAATGGCTAATGTGTCACGAGGAAGTCGAGTCTTTGTTTCAAAAGATTGTTTAAAAATGCATTAGGAATGTTAATTACTAAAATTGGGGTTGGGTTTGATTTGAGATTGTTTACTGTCAATTTAATTCATCTATTATATGTGGTATATGCATTTTTGTTTTAAGTTTTAAGTAAAGTTTTCGTTGAACTGTGTAAATGAATGTTATTACTCAAGTTATTGTAAAACTCAAGTTATAGTGAATGCGTAATAACTTGAGTTTTTCTTTTTTTTATATGAATGCACAATAAGGTATAAGAGCACTAAAAAATTTTGAGATAATGTGTTTGATAACTGATCAGCACCAGCTCTGCCACCAAAACTTTCTGACGATGGTAACCCCAAATCAGGTAGTTCCTCTGGGGTACCTATGTTCCTATACTTTGTTTAAATAACCAGATGTGTATACATATGAATGGAATAAAGAATGATTATTATTATTATTAAGATAGGGCCCTGCTCAAGTAATTTTGCTGATTACCGTAACAGTTTCTAACCTGCCGTAACGAGTAGACTACCTCAACGTAAAAAATGCCGTGTTTAATTAACAATTACGTGTACAACTTGGAATCTAAGCTATAGAAATGAATATGCTTTTTCAGCATTTGAGGAATTAGATGGAAGGAACCAGAGGGAAAGGATTTGCGCAGAAAACACTTTATAAAAATACATGAGCTTTAAAAAAACCTTCTTCACTCTCCAGAAATTGAACCAAATTTCATCGCAAATGGCAAAAGGCGACCCATACGAGAGCAAATACTTATCCTCAAAAGGCCACCTTCGCCATGATAAGCCTCAAGGCGTTGCGCGCATCCAAATTCCATCCCAAAAGGTCAAGATTTTGAAACTCGCCCGTCAGATGCGTGGGCGTGATGGAGACACCGGTGGAGCTTTTGGCGAACCCCAAAGGCAAGAGACGACCCACGCTCAAATCCCCGAGTGAGCGCTGTTAGGTCAAGCGACGCTTTGCCTCGTACACTGCGGCAGCGGGCAACGGCTAATGAAAGTCGCCCGCAATGGGTTACGTTTTTTTTTTTTAATTCTCCAGCAAAAACTCAATCCGCATCTCTAAACCTCACGGATATCGAAGTCAAACGTACGTGGGAGTTTCAAGAAGTAAGGTGACAAGTCCTCTCGAGGAAAAAGTTACTCGACTAGCACTCCACTGGGGTAGCACTTCATTAAAACATGTACGTATTTCAAGTATACTCTAACATGGCCGCGTAGCATCGAAATTAACTGCGGCAGAGCAAAAGAGAACGCAAGCCATGGAAATTTAGTAAAACAGAAGAACGCTGAAGATCAAATGTCGGAAGACCCATTGATCAAGTTTTACGAAGAGCTGGAGAGGTATAAAATTTAATAATAACTCGCTGGACAGTTGTAATCAAGCGAAATTCCTTTCCTTATATATTTTGGCATTGGTGATTTAGAAAAAAACACTTGAAGTGGATCCGACCAGGTCAATCATATGTTTGCTCAAATGCTCGAGAGAGTTTTAGTTGAATTCCATTTCCATTAAATGCTGTCACACAATGTACAATAATGTTTGATCACATTTTTTGTGAAAAAAATTGGACGGTGGGACATCGGCATCTATTCAAGCTAAACAGGGAGTTAAAACTCAGTGATATAGTTTAATTATTTAATGAACGCGAATAAATTGTTTACACCATATGGAAATATAAAATGACGTCTATAGACGCTTTAGGAAAAATATCATTTATTCGACCACTATTCTATATTAAGAGAAGTCATTGTCCATTTATTTCTGGAGAATCTAGAGCTTTTCCTCTACCGACACTCTTCTTTCTCAACATATAGCAACAAAACTTTCCTTCACACCGTAATTAGCACAACCGAGGGTCCATAAATATCAATGACCACATTGGCCTCCTCGCGCTCCATCCCATCTCATCTCCAGTATTCTGATCCTGAAATGTAAATTATTGCCCCACCGATCAACTGGTCTCCTCATAAGGGGCATAACTTTGCCGGGGGCAACTTTGACCCGGGAAATATCAATCTTCTGAAGAGTTTTACCTAGTTTCCGGACTTCTAAGACACGACATATCCAGTGCCTTAATGGATACGACTTATGACGCACTTCTAAGCTCCTTATAACCGAGCATAAGCCTACAATTTCGAGCCCTTTAGCGAATATATGTTACTTCACCTTGTGTTTAAGCCAACTTTATTGCCTTAGGTGATGCCTTCCAATCCCTCGCCATCATTCCATACATACAATAGCGTTATGTTATGTGCAATTGACGTCATTTAACTGTCGCTCCCACAGATGAAACTAAACTTAGTTTCCTCCGACTCTTTCCAGAACATTAACCGGTCAATCCCGCAGAACCTTGGAAATTTGCATACGGACAACTGTGAGTTTGAAAGTCTCTTTAACGTGGCGGACGGCGGTGCCTTACGCACCGATATGAATACTGCAATCCTAGTTCGTCGAGAGATCATCTATACCTATGGCGCTCCATATTCATTTGGAAGCATAAGCTCGTTTTCTGTATACAGCACAACATGGCCGGAGAAGCGATGCTACCAATAGCAGTATGGAAATTAGAAATTAGAGTTTTCTGCGCAAATCCTTTCCCTCTGGTTCCTTCCATCTACTTCCTCAAATGCTGAAAAAGCATATTCATTTCTATAGCCTAGATTCCAAGTTGTACACGTAATTGTTAATTAAACATAGCATTTTTTACGTTGAGGTAGTCTACCCGTTACGGCAGGTTAAAAACTGTTACGGTAATCAGCAAAATTACTTGAGCAGGGCCCTATCTTAATAATAATAATAATCATTCTTTATTCCATTCATATGTATACACATTTGGTTGTTTATACAAAGTATAGGAACATAGGTATCCCAGAGGAACTACCTGATTTACTAACCTAAAGCCTCAAAAATGTCACTTGTCTTTGGAGATTACGTTAACAGACTCGCCAATCTGGGTAAAGACAAAGAGATGAGTCATGTTGTCTGTTGCTGATTTAAACGATGCAATTACTTGCTGGTTAAGATAATTTCCTCATTTGTTGAAAAAAATTGGTCTTAGCTAGAATTACGATGGATTTCTTCTGGGCGGAACCTAAAACATATTCCTGAAAATAGAAGGAAACGGAAATAGGGCTCAACCAATCAAAACTGGCCTACCCTGGTCTTATGCTCTAAAAACACGACACCTCGAGACCCGGCATCAACGGCTCAGGTGATGATAAAAAAGTCTGTCAACGAAACGTCGGCAGAGATGAAGACTGAGCACTTAGCTTGGATGAATGTCCGAAAAGAACTTTCTTCGCCATAGGTTTCTTTGACGAATTTAAGGAAAAAGTCCACAGGGGATATAAACACCTCAATAAGTCAGCTGGATAATCAATAAAGATATTGCGGGATTCGAATTCGATTCCCGATGAATGTGGAGGATTTTTATTCAGTGGAATTCCGCACTTCCTAGGTGTAATTCCATAAACTCAACACCAATCCCGTTTAGAATTAATGAAGGTAGTTCAAGAGAAAAAGCATTGAGCATTTTTCATTTGGCCTCGATGCCGTCTATAGCCCTAGCATCGATGACGTCTATAGCCTTATGCTTGGCGTAACAAGCCTCAAAACTCTGCTTTCACAACCACTATGGTTTTTTTTGGTTAGAGAGTATTCTCACGAATGAGCAGACTCGCAACTCTCTTATCGATATGACCTTGAAAACCAGCGGAGGATCACTTCCGCACGTTTCGAAAGATCGAATGTATTTGACAGTTCAATAACGAGAGTGAAAAGAAACAAACCTTGGAAACGATTGCCCGCCGGCACAGACACAGACTCAGCATCATCATTTCTAGCAAACATGTGTCTCGTCAATACGATGTTATTTGCCAATTTGAAGGAAAAATCTTTTGGACCAGGGGGAATCCCACTTTTTATAGTTCACCAGTTCATTAATATTTTCCTGCATGTATTTGGCATCAATACAGGCAAAAAAATACAACACAGCCAAACAAAAAATATGAAGATGATGGGGAAGAGAAAGATGGAGAAGAGTTTTTCAACAGCGATAAAAAACTTTTAACTCGAATGTACATAAAATCCAGATCCAATCCAACAGATCCAATTTTACCCCTAAGCTGTTACACGTTTGTGACAAGGGGGGTTAGTTGGACTTCCTGAAAAATTTTGTAATTCTGTCATATTACAATTTGCACGGTGAAAAAGTACTCAATGTCATAATCCCTTCAACCGCCTCACCCTTGTTCTCTGTGCCAGTACCCCCACCTCCATCGCCGTAGGCCATGAACCTGGCGTCACCACCTGTTTGTTCCTTCCCCTGCAGTTTTGCCCAATCATCTCCTCAAATCTTTCTTATCTCTCATCCTCCCCTTCTTTCAGCCACCTCCCTCTCCTTGAGATCTCTTATATAACTGTGCTGTCTCTTGGTATTTTACCCTGTAATCTTGATAATGGCCTGAAAAGGCCGAAACCAGTCGATTTGTGTTTTTAATACATTGGTGGAAAAAACTATGTGTTTTCATTTTCTAATTCAAATGTACATCTTTTACGTCGCATGAAAACAGAAAGAGAAATACTATATATTAAGCGTGTAAAAATTGGTGAACTTCACACGTCTGGAGTCCCTGAACTGAATGCCATAATAGACAAATTGAATCGAACTGCAAATATATAAAAAGAGACTTCCCGTAATTCTAAATAATAACAAAATCTCCCACGCAGAAAATGATACAACTCCTCGTTTTAGGGTTCAATCATTTGGAAGGATTCATTTATGTTGTCTTGAGTAAATAGGTACATGCATATATACCCATCACGCCGTTCCCTTCCGGGGTAGGCACAGTCAAAATGTTTCACTCATTAATACATAATTGTACACCTAACTCTGCTTCAATAATTTCCTCCATATTGACCTCTCCTTGCAAACCTCTTTTGCCTCAGTTACCCCCTTACACTGTTTCATTCACGCCCTTCTGTTTTTAAGACTCCTAATATTCCTCCTCCTAAGAATTTCCTCAACCACATTCAGCCACAACTTTCTTGGCCTACCTCTATCTCTCACACCATTCATTTCACTCTTATATATCTCTTTCGTTATTCGACTCTCATCCATTCTCTCAACATGGCCAAACCAAAGAAGCACACTCCTTTCATATATATGTCCATTACTGGAGCATTTAACCCACATTCATTCATGACCCACTCATCCCTGACCCTATCCATTCTACTTTTGCCGCAAATATTCCTCAGATAACTCATACCCACGGCGTTTGGTCTACTCTTATGTCTATCCTGACATACCCATGTTTCACTACCATATAGCAAAGTGGGAAGAAGTACACTTTTGTACACGGCAATTTTCACTTCCTTAGACAAGCACTCATTGCTTGATATGCTCCTCATGCTACCTACCACTTTCTTTCCAGCATTTGCACTTCTCTTTATCTCCTCATCTATTCTTCCATCTTTTGCATACATCTTACCTAAGTACACAAAATCATCCACCTGTTCAATTACTTCACTATTAGCCCTCATCACACAGTTATTCTCCCCATTCTCCTTATCAAAAACTACTACTTTAGTCTTGCACGCATTTACCTTCAATTCCATTCTCTCTGTTGATTCACAAAACTTATCTAGGAGCTTCTGTAATCACTGTTGACTGTCTGAGATCAAAACAGCATCATCCGCATATAAAAGAACTCGCACGTTTACATTTCCAATAAAAAAACCGTCGTTTTCACTACATGCGTCTCTAACACATTTATCCATAAATACATTAAACAGCCATGGAGACATTACGCATCCTTGCTTTACACCCCGATTTATTACAAACCAATCACTCAGAACCCCGTTATCTCTTACACTTGCCTTACTATTGTCATACATCGCCATTATAACATTCAATAACTGCCCATTCACTCCATAGTCTCTCAAAACCTTCCACAACTTCTTACTATTTACTCTATCGTATGCCTTCTCTGAGTAAATACATTCCCAAGTTTCATTTGAAATGATCTACGTTTACAACAAAAATACAGCTGATATCGCTGAAATACCGCAAAGGACGGAATAATTGGTTGTCAAACATTAGCAGCATCTAGGGAATAGTATAGTAGACATCAATTCCATTAATCATACTCTCAATCTCTAAAATATGAGTAATGAGGTATCACAACTCCTGTATATTCGATATATTCAGCATTAACTAAGTGAAAAGACACTGTCACTATACTGAAGATACGATGTATCTTTTCACTAGGATTCATTTATAGTAAACTGTTTTTGACGCAATAGGGTTACCATCAGTAACAATTCAAAAGTCAGTTTGGGTTGTGAATATACCCAAATGGTTGCTGCAGGCTGGGATTGGAAATAAGCAGGTGGGTTTGGTGCTGGATGAGGAGGGTATTTTTCCAAGCTCATATGAGCACTGAACCTGATAATGACACCGCTGCGTTGCAGCTAGTTGTACCCTATACAAATACTAGTGGAAAAATACATAGCGTCTTCACAACAAGGGAGATTTAGCTTTGTTTAATTAAGTTCTCAAAAGTTTCTGAAAAAAAAAACAAAAAACTTATTCACCAGGTAAAACTCTCGAATTGCGAGGAAAGAAAAATACATATATACATACCCATCACGCCGTTCCCTTCCGGGGTAGGCACAGTCAAAATGTTTCACTCATTAACACATAATTGTGCACCTAACTCTGCTTCAATGAGTTCCTCCATACTAACCTATCTTCGCAAACCTCTTTTGCCTTATTTACCCCCATACACTGTTTTTAACACTCCTAATATTTCTCCTCCTAAGAATTTCCTCAACCACATTCGACCACAACTTTCTCGGCCTACCTCTAAGAAAAATAACAACATTATAAAAGATATTACCTTATTTCCAAATAACTGCAACTAGCCATGCCCCAACTGTCTTAAGAGCATGTCTCTAACCTTAGTACCTCAGGCTATCGGGCCAAACTGTCTTACACTATATCTACTGTTAGCGGCGATATTTGAATTCGCGCAAACGGGAACCCCTGGCGGAAGAATACCTAGCATTCGACTGCCTCGAACTGCGGAACGGACGCCACGAGCATGCTCGAGGAGGTGGAGGAGACCTAGCTATCTGTCTATCTGTCTGGAGGCGGCATATAGTTATGTGAGCCCTGGGCTGAAAAGGCGCATGGTCTCTCGTTGAACATGATCTCATGCCAATATGGGTGTCTTTTTGGGAAGACAAAAGCACTGATTCAGTTTTTGCAATTGCCTCCCTGCTCTGATCTTTCCCGAAATCTAACAATACTCTTACCTGGTATGTCAAGGTTAGGTAATAACCCGAATGATTAAGGCGACAAAAATATGCGGTAGAATGACGGAGGTGTCATGATGACGTCGGTGAAACGAAATATCTTCACCAGAGCAACATTTTTGAGTCAGATATATTTACTGCGTGATAAGAAGTACGTGGAAAATACATTTTTACCGTCAAAATGACGAAATATATTTACGGACAAAAATCAAACTAACTACCAGTAAAGAGATTGTTTATCGACGGGAGCCCAAGTATTGCATTTTTTTAGACTAAGACGGAAAGAGTAGTAATTATTTTAACCCATATTAGATAGTAGATCACACAGAAGAGAAAAAACAACGAAGGAGATATTATTTCACCGAATTACAACATACTATTTCTCCCATTCCCTATTCAAATTTTTCTTTCTCAATCTCTTCTTATCCCAATGCCGGTGTCCTTTAGACCCTTTTACAAGATGCTTACTTACATTTCAGATTTACACTTACTTTACTGCTTAAAATGCTGAAAATCGAACTGCTCTCTACATGCTGAAATCCGTCCCATGTAAAAAGAGTGGTATCGCATCCGAGGAAGAATAGAATCCGACTATTATTACTGAAAACAGAAATAAGTTCTATACTTATTTACTATCCGATTCTGGAGTCCAACGACCAATCTCCGCTCACGAGGAAGGTTTAATGTTTCGAGATAATGGTTGAGCTGTTATCTAAAAAATAAATATCCGGAGGAAATGAGGGAGCTACAATCGAGAAAATACGCCACCGTAACTCGCAGAACTAGTTTACTGGAGCTTTTTCAAAATGTTATGCAAGTGGCATAGTATGGTTTCCTAAGCAACACGGAGAAGTTTATTTGCGTTGGTGAGCGCATAAAATTCCCGGCAGCGCCACTTTGCACTTAAATTAGCATCTCGCAAACACCTTCTCCCAGACATTGGATTTGAGTCAAGTTCCGCATTTCATTCCAAACAGTCGGCAAAAATTTCAGTCTAGGGGCCGTATTCAGTAAGGAATCGACACATCAAACCTCGGTAAATATGTGAATTAGACGTCAAAGTACCCGAAAAATTTCTTCTTTTGAAAGGCCTCATTTGAATTTTACATTACTTTAACGTCAAAATTTTGTCTCTGTAGAGACTCAGATATTACAAAAATATACAGAATAGACCCCTATATTTCAGTTATTGACCTAAGTCTCATTCGATGAGGTAAGAGCGACTTTTGTATATGCATATATATGAGCAAACTAACCATGCACGGAATGAAGTTTGGCATACCTGTTCTCACTGGAGATATCTATTGTTAAGAGGGAAAATCAAACATTCCCATTTGCTTTTCCGGTAATTAAATGATGTGTAAGTTTTCTTCTCAACCCTAAAGTATATATTGTTAAAGTAACTATTTTTAATATTAATTTTTTTATAAAAATTAATATTACAAATATTTTATGTATATATATATAATTTAATATAATAATATATATGGGTCATTCCATCCAAATTCGACTAGGTGATTGCCCTTGGGGGAACGGATTTCGACCAAATTTGGCAAATCGTCTTCATTTGATTACAAAACAAAAACCCCAAAGCCATTTTGTAATACATGCAACGGTTTACGAGATATTGCAATGTTGTAAAACTATAATTTTACAAAAGCGTCTTCGCATTTGACGGCATATCTCCGGAAATAAGGAAGATAAAAATACATGCAATAACTCATTTTGAAGGTCTTAAATTGAGGAATATAATTAATGGATTTTTTATCAAATTTATACAATTAAATAAAGTTTATAACACATTCAAATTTTCAAATTGATTTTTGACGAAGTAGGTATGTCTTCGATTTTCCTCATTTTTTATGTTGTAGATACAACCCTCCTCTACAAGTTAAAATAAAATTTGTAGGGGTAATATTTCATTACGAGTTTATTAACTTATGTAGACTGATTTTAATATGCATTTACAAATATTCATGAGATAAACCTTCATAAATTTTATCCAGCGGGCAGAAGACACGATGGCAATTCCATAGAAAATTCCAAAAGGACATGAATAGTGAAACATAATTTTTTTCATTAGAGAATGATGACTATGTCATTTAACTAGTTATCATCATCTCATTATCATTTTAACACATTATTCTGTTACTCCGACCATCTAATAATAATTTATATGAATATGTAAATTTGTAATACATATTATTTAAAGGGTTTAAAGTATTTAAAGGGTTCAAAGGGTTTAACGTCAGTTACCCATGGATGTTGCTATTCATTTATATTATTTCTCTAGTTGTGAAGTAGTATTATGTGTGTTTTCGGGTCTTTAGTAGCAATGCATAATATATATGCACACTAAACATGTCTCAGATATTTCAGAGAATTTTTACCTTGAAGTCGTCACAGAATCTATACCTTGTTAAAAAGGATCATACATGGATGTCTATTTCATGTTACGTCAGTTACCGTCATAAATCAACAGTGTACTGAACACAGGTATTGTTTAATATGATACAAATAAATTCAAAAATCACTTGAATTATAATCAATCTTCACGTAAATTTGTGTAACTCCTGTGCTTTTAGGAGAGGAATAACTAAAATTAATATATAAGAATACGAGCATAAAAGTTAGGTCAGTTACTATTTAGTTGCCCGTAAACAAACATTCAAAAAAGTTCACTGTTGGTTGATAATGATTTTTTTAAGGCAAGGCCACTGGTGTACGAAAGCTAACGACTTTTTTTGGAGTCTAAACTATCCCGATTGCCTCCCTCTCGCAAGCCGCAAGGCAGAGGCATCCCACAGAGGCGGAGTTCCCGCGGACCGCCGACACCGGGATTTCGTATCGGATGAGTCGCGCAGTCGTTCGGTGGAACTCGGAGCGAATATTAAGTCACCGAAAGTGCGAAGGGAATGGCCTCCACAAAGTGAGTCGCGCGAGAAATGGAGGGAGGGAAATTTGACACGCGCGTGTGAGCGGCTTCCAAATTGAATGCAAAAACCACCGACCGTGAGTCATGCGCAGATGCGCAGAGGAGGACACGGAGAGGGTTTTGAGTCTGACGCGGAGCGGCCAATTGAAGAGGATGAGCAACCGCCATATCGCTGTAACGGCGACGCGTGTATCAAACGGCGGGCGCTCCATTCGGATCATCACGTGACCATCTACGCACTCGCTTGACGCTCTCCCTTCCGAGGATTCGAACCTCTGCTTTAAAACTCACGCGTTTCGTAAGAAATGTTTTCGTCAGTTTTAATATGAATTGGACACGAGTCACACGCTTGAAAAAGAAGGTAATTGAAGCGGAGAGATCAGCACTGTGAAACACGCGAGAAAACAGAGCTAAACATTCCTATTGGGGAACAAAAAATGCGAATATGTTCTTGGATTTGAATGTATTTAAAGTTAGGTTTTTAATTTTATTTAAAACTATAGCTTATTAGGAATCAACAGGTATAAAATCACATCAAAATGCACTGGAGGGAGTACAAAGTAAATACATGAGTACATAAATAAGAAAGATCGTGATGGTTTGATATATTACATAGTAATAATTTTTATTACACAAGACTGCTATTGGATGTTTATTTGCTAGGTATAAAAAGGGTGAAACTCCAAAAGTCGAAAACAAAACCTTTTATGGACAAAAAAGTTGGTAAGGGTAAAAGAGGGGAAATGGGGAAACAGCACAGTGAGGTGTCACGAGGAGGTTAAACGAGGTGTCACCTCAATGAAAGTAAAATAAAGGTAGAGGGAGTGAGTACGGTTTAAGAATTGTGAGAGCGTGCTTTATACTTTTTGAGTGAATCCTGGCGCGAATAGACATTTAAACGATCAATCACCAGAAAATTCAACTTATATACTCTATAAAATAAATCAATGGAAAAAATAAATATTTATATATTTATCAAATATTAATTATTTGCGCCTGTTCTTAAAAATATTAATATTTTCAGGCAGGGCACAAACAGTTCAGCAGTAAGACCGTTCCAATCCACAATAGTTCTGTTATCTAATGAAAACTTTTACTCACTGGTTCTTTGCAACCAACGTTTTACTCTGTTATGGCTATCATTCCTCCCTATTTATATAGGGGTTTTCAACTTTATTTCTCAGTTTTCTCGATGAATTTCTCCCCTAGGAGTGTGGAGCAGAACTCGGAGTGTATTTATTTTCCTCCTCCTTCGTAGAGAATCCTATCCAAGTACTTTAGAAATTTCGTAATACTCTCTATCCTCTCATGTTTCCACATTACACACCTGGCTGCCATTCAATGTATAATGTAAATGGATTTTGTTTTCCTCAAATTATACCACTACATGGCTATACAATTAGGGTTTAGACATTAATTCTCTGATGGCCGGACATCCACAACCAACAGTCTTTATTGAAAAAGGTTAACTTAGCGACATGTGGCCCTAATAGATCGCTGCAAGATGATTCCGTATTACCGTGGATTTAGCACAGGTAAGTAAGTATATTTATATGATTGATGCAATCTTGTTTTTTGAAAAAAATTTTTATTTGTAGGTTTGCAAAATAGTTCTAAACAGTGAAAACTATACACAACAGGGAAAAACAACGATTTTGTTCCTATGGAAATTCAATACTATCAAAACACGCATCCTTATGACACTTGACATTATATCCTAATGCATCAACAAATCATGAACAGATGTTCTTGTAAACGTCAAAAAAAGCTAATAAAATGTGCACCCATCAATCCACGATTACCGTTCCTCCCACCTTAAGATTCATTTGATTTCTGCACCCAGATCACCACGACCTATGTTGATTTTGCCGCGGATATATTTCAAGGGGAGTACTTAAATCATGGATGATAATAACATGAGAGAAATCCAAAGATATCAAGATAGCTTGCCACAATGAGACCCGATTCTATAATTTCTGGCTGTACGTGTTGTCGGTCTGGCTATGTTACGATCACCTAACAATAATTCAAAGTCGAGTTACCAGCAGTGAAATAAAAAAGGTGATAAGTTCAAACTCTCTGTGATCTCGCAAAAATGTTAATGCCAACAAGAAGCAAACAAAAGGATAGCGTTATTGCATATCGCGAAACTGATTCTTTACATATCAAAATTGCACTTTTCTTCCAAACTTATTCATAAGACGAAGAACACGTTTCAGTTCAAATGCCTCGTTCAGACTACTGTCGTATCGCAGCAACCCAGCACGCATTCACACAATCATTGTTAACTCAATATTGCCCTCCTAACCTGGGCGTTACGATGAACAAGCAAAGAGCAAGCGAATGAAATGAGAAGTAGGTACCATATCCCTGTGGCGATTTGAGGCTTTCAAAATATTATTTCAAGTAAATGACACAGTTCTATACTTATTCAACAATGTAATATTACATGCTTCACTTTGATAATTGACGTTTTTTATCGTTATTCATCAATTTCGGTATCCACTTGCAACACCAACGTTTTGGCAATGCAAAGTAACAGCGTAGGGAGCTACTGATTAATATGGCCCGAACATACATTCACGCCACGATTTCAGAATACCATCTTACGGACAATAGTGGTGTGAACGAGACAAACGGTCGTCATAATGTGCAGGCTAATTTTTTTAAATCACTGGCATTTGTAATTGGGCTGATGTTGAAGGAGCATTTGTTTAGAGGTGTTGGATGAAGTCAATAGCTATGAAGGTTTTCGCAATGAAGTCGGGGGAAGGAAGGGGGAAAGGAAAGGAAAGGGATGTGTGAGAGGAGGGGGAATTCTCTCCACTGATCTGGCGCAGATTCGCCCGCATCGTAGAAATTGGACAGATTTTACATTCAAGTTACGTCGATTTGAACGATCTGCACAAAAGTGAGTGAAAAATGGCCGGGCGAGTTCGAATTCTATACAGAAGAGATCAAACTCATATATTGGAAAATTAAACTCCGATTTGATATTTATTTATTTCTAGAAATCTTCTCATTTATATTATACACTGAATTTATCCAGTTTCTACAGCTATATTACCCCAACAACACGTGTTTCATCTGTAGACGCACGCTAATGCAGATCAACCACGATGAAGACGTATTTAAATTTGCTTACCGCAGATGGAATCACGAATACGATTGGAACACGCGCTGTGCTGAACAGATTCCAACATTTAACAGCAATTTAGGTGAATGGAGAAGAGGGGAGAGATTAGGCAAGGAAAACATTAACTATTCAACAACCACTTCTTCATCTGCACTATTTAAAATTCTTCAAAGGCATACAATATTGACCATTTTTTCCCAAAACACTGGATATCAGGGTCGAAGTTCTTCTATTCTTAATTCAGGTCTATTCTATTCTTCTATTTATAACGAAGAGTGCAGTTTAAAAAGTTGCATTTCTAATATATGTTGCCTGTAACTGATAATGGCGTACTTAGCTGAAAGGCGATGTACGTACATACATCAAATAAGAAATTTTCTGGTAAAGCATAGTTTTCCGTACACTGATTGTGAGTATAATTTGCCTCCGCTACGTATAGCCAATGCTATTTCTTTTATAACTGATGACTCGAATGAATTGGTAGAAAACAAACAGTTCCAGCAGAACAGGGTATGCAAAAGCTTCCAAAGGTTTTTGCAGGAATTGTGGATTAGATTGAGTTAATAACAAGCCGAAATATATGTCTGAGTGCTACCAGAATTGAGCACCGCGTTCACATATAACACTATTTTTTTCATTCAGCCTAAGAGGCAACTCCTCATAAATTGAGAATTTTTGTGATTGCAAGTGTAAATGAATGAGACAAATACACTTGAATGGGAGCCTATACACAGAAGAATGAAATTCTTCACGAAAAATTCACTTTGCTTAACCAGAATATTGGTATTCCGGTCCAATAAAATGACTTTTTCGTGGAGAATGTCGACCCTTAGTAAATTTTTGTGATTGTCACTTTAATAAATGAAATATAGACTTCGTAAAAGTTTTAAGGAATAACTTAAGGAACTTTTAAATAATATTAATATATTCAACTAAACGCGGGATGCTATAGGAGAGATGTGAACACTACTAAGAATAAACCTCGAATATAGGAATGATGATTTAGCGAAACACCACAGAGAAAAAATCATTTTGCAGGGATGATTTTACGAAATTCCACAGAGAAAAAAATCATCCGCCTTGGCCGGCATTCGAACACGGAACCCTCAATTTCCGGCCGAGTGCTTTAGCCAGTTAAGCTACGTTTCAATATACTTATTTTCGGTTAACTATTGGTTTAAATCAAGTTCACAGTTTTTTTAAGTATACAATTATCATAGTTTCCCTTCTATATATTCGATAGGGTTCCAAGTAACCAATCTTTCAGTGTCTCCGGTGCACTTGTCATCCATCTTTTGACGTGGTTTTTCATATTTTGCATTTATTTTCCATTTCATATTTTTCATTTATTTATCCTTTTTTGCAATTCACAAATTTTTCTATCAGGGAGGTCAGTACCTTGTTTTTAAAATTGGGGAAGAGTTTAAAGTTCAATTTCAGAAGGTCAGCGCTCTCGATCGCCCCTCCACCGAATGTGTCCAGTTTTTTTTATATCTTTTTTAGCGTTTCCCATTCTTTGATCTTTTTGTCACACCCTATCACGTAGTGGGTGACCGTGTAAACTCGACGAAATAATTTGCAATAGGATTGTCAAGTAGGCCCATTTTTGTTTTGAGTTCTCTCGTGGGAAGCAGTTCCGCGACTTTTTCAAAAACGGCATTCTTTTGAAATGTTGTCCCCGTACTGGCGTCCCAATTTTTCCAAGAGTTTTTCCAGGATGTGTTACCCTCCCCCCCTCCGGCCGTCATTGCCCTTTGGTGTAACCTCTTAGTTTGAATCGTTTCTCCTTCTAGGAGGAGGCGAGACATTTCTTGCGTTTTACTTATTGCTTTCGGGAATACCGTGTTGTGTGGAGCGTCATGCCATGCAGCTTTAAGCAGGGTCTTGCGCCATTCTTGGTTACTACCGAGGATACGGAGGTTCTACTTCGCAAAGAGAATATTGGCCTTCAAATCGCAATCGCTCAAATTTAGACAACTTTGCGTTGGTGGTTCGTATAATTTTTTGCACGCTATTTTTTTCAGATAACCGTTCCAAAGCATAATTATTGGTTTCTGTTATTTTTGCATTGGCTTTTCCTGGTAACGGCCATACGTGTGGCAAGAACCATATATGGGGGTAGACAAGTTGGTTGATAATTTTTACTCGGGTTATGAGAGGAATGGCGGGGAGCGCGTGTTTTGTTATGATCCATAGGGCTTTGTTTTGCACCATTTCCCAGTTTTTTCTACGATCTCTTGGCTGTTACTTTTCCTAAGAGTTTAGATTTTTTCATTTAAGTATATTCCTGCTGGTTCAAACTCTTTGATTATTTTTTTGAGCTTTAGGTATTTGGTTTTTATCCTCCATAAAAAGGGTGATGTCGCCGGCGTATGTTACGCCGATAACGTGATTAATCCCTACTGTTAAGCCAATATTTTCTGCTATCAGATAACGGAGTACAGGGTCAATCGCGAATGCGAATAAGATCATAGACAACGGGCACCCTTGCCTTACAGAGTTTATAATGCTAAAGGGAGGGGAGATTGTATTTTTTTTATTCTAGCCGTTATATTTTTGTGTAATACATTTATTGCATTGGTTATTAATTTGGGGAAAGCCAATTTATTTAATATAGTTTGAATCCACTTTATTCTGATGAAGTCAAACGCTTTTTGTAGATCGATTGCTAAAATCTCTAAAAAGTCATTTCTTTGTGATAGGTGTGATAATATTACATCTCTAATTAGTAGCGCTGCATTGATCATGTTTCGCTGTTTGGAGATTGCGTACTGTACGGGTGCTAACATTTGGTCTGAGATTTATTGGAGCCTGTTTTTTATAATATGAGCTAATATCTTGTATTCTGAGTTGAGTAGTGCTATTGGTCGGAAGTCATTTCGTGTTTTAAGTTGTTTACATTTTGGTATAAGCGTTATAATGGCGTCCTTTTGACTTTCGGTTAAGTATTTGGTTGAATAGTTTCGTCAGAATTGAGTTTAGTAAATCAGAGAAGGTTGAGTAGAATTCGTATGGCAGGCCATCTGGCCCCGGTGCTTTCCCTTTTACTAGACTTGTCATTACTCCCTCCACCTCTTCGATTTTTATTTCTTCGTCCAGTATTACCTTTTGGTCGTCAGTGAGGGTGGGAAGAGTGCTAAGTCGAGGACAATTGTCCTCCCTACAAGGAGGGTATCTCGAGAAGGTATTTTTGAAGTGGTCTGTTAAGTAGTCGTTTCATCTACATCTACGTAATACCCTGCGAGCCACCACGAGGGTGTGTGGCAGGGGGTGAAATTCACCAAACATGCACTATTGCCATGCAAGTAGGATATTTAAGGGAGATATGCTAGATAATAGCGTCACATGCAGCTAGATGGTTAGTATCTACATAATAAGAAAGGGATTATTGGTTGTTATTACATGCATCATGCACTACAAACTACTCTAACTATATTTTACCTACCTATCCCTTTGCTACGCTGCCTATTGTTCTCTCTTATAGTACGCGGGAAAAATGACATTTTAAATCTATCGGTACGACAATCTATCTCTCTAATCTTGTTAATCTGATCAAACCTAGCATAATACGCAGGGGTTCTTAATATATATCTAACGTCATCTGTGAACAAATCGGTTTCAAATTTACTTAAAAGGTTTCACCTATATTTTAACCTGCGTTCTGATAGTAATTCCCATCCTAGTTCTTCAATTAAATTTGTAACACTTATACAATTATCATGACGGCCTTTAACAAATCTAGCGGATCTCCTTTGCACACGCTCTAATTCTTTTATCAAACCTTCCTCGTACGGATCCCATATACTAGCGGCATATTCTAAATGAGGCCTGACCAGTGTAAAATAGCTTCTTTCTCGTACTCTCTCATCGCATTTGTCTAGAGCCCTTTTTACGAATCCTAATCTACGGTTTTCTACACTATTTATTTCCCTGATGTGTTTCCCCCATGATATGTCTTCAGTGATGGTGACGCCTAAGTGTTCAATAGATTCTACGTTACATATTTTCTTTCCTTTGATGCAATAATTATTCCGGGGAAAGCCATTCTTTTTCCAAAAGTTCATTATCGCGCATTTCTTCAAATTCAATTCTAGCTGTCAACTATCACACCAATCATCAATCGCATCTAAATCCTCAGCTAAAGACTGCCTGTCCTCTTCATTTCTAATTTCCTTATACACTAATGCATCATCGGCAAAAAGACGGAGCTTGCTATTTTTTACTGCTGTATTCAAGTCATTTACGTAGAGAAGAAATAAAATTGGACCTATCACGCTTCCCTGGGGAACACCCGATATAACTTTTACTTCGCCTGAGCTGACACCATTTAATACCACCCTTTGAACGCGTTCATGTAGGAAGTCTCCTATCCAGCCTACTATATTTCCGTCTATCCCGTATGATGCTAACTTCGCGAGTAACGTACAGTGGGGAACCTTGTCAAAAGCTTTTCTAAAATTTAGAAACGCTGCGTCTACCTGTACGTTACCTTCTCCGGAAACTAAAATATCATGAACAAAAAGAACTAATAGAGTTTCGCAAGACCATCCCTTTCTGAACCTATGTTGGTTTGTTATCAATAAATCCTGGCTGTCGAGGTGACCAATTATGGATGAAACTATTATGTGCTCTATAATTTTACATGATAGTGACGTTAATGATATTGGTCTATAATTACATGGCTGTTCCCTATCGCCGCTTTTAAAAATTGGGGTTATGTTTGCTATCTTCCAGTCTTTGGGAACCGCGTGTTCTTCGAGGGATTTGTTAAATATTACTTTAACATACGGAGCCATTTCGAGAGCTAATTCTTTATACACACGAGGTGGAATTTCATCAGGACCTGAGAACTTGTTAGGGCTAATGTTATTTAGTAAGGATACGATTCTGCTACAAGATATATCGATTGGGGGCATTGGTTGCTGAAATCGGTCTGGTATGGATTCGTGCAAACTACGCTTAGATTGATTCAAGACGCCCTGAATAAAATTATGCAACAAATCAGCCTTATCTAAAGTTGCTATTTCGCCTCTATCGTTTTTCAAGGAATTAACCGTTGACTTTTTAGTTCCCTGTACTTCCCTAACATATGACCAAAATGCTTTCGGATTTCCCTCTAGTTGTTCTCCGAGTACTTTTCTCTTGAATTCACTAAACGCTTTTCTAAGGGCTGTTTTTGCGGCTGCTTTACAAATTTTATAATGTTCGATAGTATTTTTTAGGTCGCTATTAGCTACATTTTTCTTCATCTTTCTTAGTTTCGCGTGGCTAACTTGTTGGCGTTTTAAACATTTTCTAACCTCCGCGTTGTACCACCTCGGTTCTCTATTCTCACTCTTATACTTATGGTCTGCTGACAAGTGACCGCGTAATTTGGAGGAACTCTTTCCATGCATTGTCTGTATCACTATTTTTGCTGATGTTCACGAATTTTTCAAAAGATGTCTTTAAGTCACGCCTAAATCCGTTAAAATCTGCTTTACTAAAATGGTAAATCTTTCTTTTTAATTTAAATTTTTTTTCAGCATTTAGGGAAAATTTTACGTGTACTACCTTGTGGTCGCTTATTCCGTCGACATTTTCAACTTTAATAACTTTTTCAGGGATGTTTGTGGCAAGTAAATCGAGAACATTCTCTCCTCTATTAGGCAAATTTACTATTTGGTGTAGTGCGTATGATGCGACCAGGTTAAGCAATGACTCGCAGATTTCTTTGTCCCTACCCCCAGACTTATGACTACATGTTTCCCAATCTATCTATGGTGTATTGAAATCTCCACCTACAATAAACTGTCGTTCGTTACTATGGGAATTAATGGACCTGATCTGTTTCTCGAGTTCTAATACTGAGTGTACATCGGAATGGGGTGGTCTATAGAAGGCACAAACGTATATTACTTTCGAATTAGCACATTGAATGGAACACCATAGACTTTCTATTATATTATCGGGAATCACTTCTATTTTGCTGACTATTGTGTTCTTAACTGCGATAAATACTCCGCCTCCCGGTCGACCCTCTCGATCTCTTCTGTATACTCTAAAATTTACTGGAAAATTTTCACTATCAGCAATATTGCTGGTTAACCAACTTTCCGTTCCTATAATTACGTCAGAATTAGTACTCTCTATAAGGTGATGGAATTCAGGTATCTTGCTTCTTAAACTACGACAATTAACTACCACAACTGAAAATTCCTCTATTTTAATGTCTGCTTATTGCATTTGTGGGATTTCTTTTTTCTAAATTATTGGGAAAGTTACCGTTTGGAGATTCATGGGTATTGTTTTGATATATATGTTTTTCCTTTTTCTGTTCTTTCTTCCTTCCCGTTAAACCTATACTGTGTTATCTGATCGTTATTCTTTACTATCCTGGTGAATGGCAAGTTATTTAATGGCCCACTATTTGACCTATTCACTACCCTACTCTCTGTCCTAAAAAAGGCCTACGAGTATGCTCCAATACCCGCTCGCTACCTCCAGCGATGCCTCATACGTATAGTGGACACCTGAACAATTTAGTGGCACCCGACACGAATTCAGCACCGGCCTGAGATCTAAGAACTCCGCTCCCTCGCTCCCACAGAATTCACGGAGTCTCTGGTTTATGCCTTCCACTCGGCTCCAAACCATCTAACCCCGATCCGTCCTAGGTACCAAGCTGCATATGGTAAGCCTCATATTGCGACTCGACCCTCCGCGAATACGGCGGAACTCGGAGCATAGATCTCTCACAGAGTCTAAAATCTCATCTGATCGCATATCCACAGCGTCATTGGTTCCAACATGGGCTACCACATCCAACTCAGGGCAGCCCTTGTCCCCGACCGCCTCCTTCATCGCCTTCGTCGCCTGTGGCACCATTCCTCCCGGTATACACCAGGAAGTGACCCGTGCATCTCCTCTCTCCTTGCGGGCCTTTACACGCAGTGGAGCCGCGATACGCCGGACATTCGAACTACAAATGTATGTTTTTTGTGCTCTAGGGAGCATTTTCATTCCTAACATTGCAGGTGAAGTCGCGTTTTGCTTTTATTATTTTGCTTAGTTCGGAAATGGTTAGGGGGCCCCATGTTTCTGATAGAACCTCCTTCACCCATTTGTGGGGGGAGTATTTTTTTATTTCTAACATCAGGATATGTTCCTTAATGGAGGATATTTCATTTGTATTTTTTCTTTTATTGTAAGCATGTATTCAAGTACATTCCGGTAGAAGGTAATGGT
The DNA here is from genome assembly GCA_963169105.1 of Ceriagrion tenellum. Taxonomy (NCBI): domain Eukaryota; kingdom Metazoa; phylum Arthropoda; class Insecta; order Odonata; family Coenagrionidae; genus Ceriagrion; species Ceriagrion tenellum. The sequence continues at coordinate 11,106,267 of OY720644.1, forward strand.
ATGATTCTGTTCTTTGTATATATTTGTTGTCTCTAGTTTTATTTTTCGGGTAATTTGTGGTTTAAAAATTGTCTCCCATCACCGAATAATGTTTTGTCTAGCCATTGGGTGATTAGCTAGTGTTTGAACTTTATCGCGGATATTTTCTTGAAATTCATCGCCATTTATTGTTTGTGTGTCCATTCTCCAGAGAGGGGGAGGGTTTGAGTGTTTTCTGAGAGGTTGGCATTTGGATATTTTCAAGTCTAGGTTTAGAATAATGGTGCAATGGTTGGAGAAGGAAACAGGCATGGTGGAGTAGGATGAAGCAGTTGTTCTTATGATGTGGGATATGAAAAAGTAGTCATTTCTAGTCCTGCTGTTATACTGGTGGTGTGTGAAAGGCAGTTGACCATGAGAGAGGGCTAGGGCGACATCGGTAGCATAAAGTGACTCAATTAGCATTTTTAAACCTCGTCTTGTCCGGTAGTTTGAACGCATGATATTACTATCGCTATCTTCCTTTCAGTAGATTGTACTGAAGTCACCTCCGAGGAGTGCTTTTCCCTTAAATGTATGAAGATAGGGGGTCAGGTGATCCATAAGGAATAATTCCTTCCCAGTTCTTTTTTGTTCCCCTGAAGGGGCGTAAAAATTGATGATATGTAAATCACCTACCATAAGGGCAAGTATTCTTCCGGAGGGGTGCCGACGGATATGGGAAGCGTTAGTGCCTTTTTTAATTAGCATTGCAGTGCCTGGTCCATTGTTGCCAATATTTCGTATGACCTCGAAGTTTGGATGATCGAGGAGCGCTTCCTCTTTGACCTCTTGTAGTAAAACTATTTCCGGTTTAAATGAATTTAAGAAGGACATAATTGTTGTAATTTTCAGGACATTGCATTGTCCTGCGATATTAATACTTAGAACTTTCATATTTATATTTTGGAAGAGTGACAAACAAGTACATGAATTAGATCTTCGGTTGACAAGGCAGGTAGATAGATACACTTACTGTCTTTTGTTCGGGTGGTAGAGGGTCCGCGGCTGCAGGTTGCTGGGCCAGACTTGTACCGCATTTACCCCGAACCACATCCGGCCCCTCGTCACCTGGAGCCTCGGCGGAGACCTCTCCTCGAGCTTTTCTTTCAGGGTTGAGATCCGATTGTTTCTTCCTCACTATCCCCCGATCTTTCTCTGAAGACGTCAGTGAACGGCCAAGCCGCGTCTCGGAGCAGGTTAACATCATCCGTACTCCCAGGCGCCAGCCTCTGGATTTGAAAGGTGTCAAGGTTGGTCTGGTCCCGCAAAAAAAGAGGTCGTTAATTGGGTTTCAATGTTTGTTCCCCCCATTTCCCTATCCTCCCCTTCACTAAGCTCTTAACTGTTTATTTCTCTCAGAGAGAGGGCTGCCTCTTCCACCTCCCCAATTTGATTTTTTTTCCAATTCCCCTTTTGAGATAGCGGAAGAAACAGGGGGAAAAATTTGCACTGTCACTTCCCCCGCCCCTCTCTCCATCCCACTTCTGGACTTCTCAGCTCTCGCGGTTTTTTCAATGCCAGACAGTAAACTGTTATCTGCCGTTTCCATCTCTTTGTCTTCTAAGTATTGCGTGGAAATATGCGTCCCCGCTTGTCCGCCTTTTCTTTCCGTTTGACTTTCGCCAGAGCTCCCTTGACCCAAACTCCTTTCCGCACGATGGCAGGAATTAGCTGGGGCCGCCTCATTCTCTTCCTCCGTCGTCTTCGATGTACTCTCCGGGGTCCCATTCAATGCCGGAATCTCACCCCCTTCCGCTTTCTCCTCTTCCATGGTGTCTTTAACTGCCTCCCAGGCGTTCTGAATTACTTCTTTGGAGCCTCTTTCGACTGCTGGTGTACAGCCTTCCGTTTTCCTTTTCTTCGTCTCTTCGTTTTTCACGGGGCTTCTTGCTTCCCTCCTCTTCCCCTCGGGTTGCAAGGTCGGCCATTCCAACGCCATGTCTTTCTTGCTCTTTGCTCTGTTTTGTATATGTGGGCCCCTTTTCTAGCTCAAGAAGCCCTCTGCCCCTCTCCAGGAGGTCTCCCTCAGCGTCATAAGCAGCTATACCTTGCCCTTGTGTCACGTCCAAATAGCTCACCAATGCCCGATTTCTAGGGCAATCGCGTCTTACGTGGCATCCCCCGTTGCATCGGGCGCAGGTCTTCTTTTGTCCCTCGTAGGAGATAATCGCGCGATTTCCTCTTATTGTGAGGTAAGAGGGAATATTTTTGTCAATTGACATCCGAGCAACTCTCGTTCCGGTCATCACAGTAGCCATTTGATTTCCGTCCCAAGTGTTGGCCCATACTCGATGAACTTTTCCGTATTGGGTGAGCTCTCTGATAATGTCACTTGAATCTATTTCGATTGGGAGCTCCATGATTTTAACATTCACTCACTAAGATCCGGCAACTGGTTCGATGTCCGCCCAACACAGTGGGCTCGAAACGCCTACGCGACCTGAGACTTTTTGTGATTCAGAGAACATTACCTTTGAGAGGAATATATTTTTTAAATAAGGGAGCGTTATTAAAAACTAATTAATTTTGAATTTATGACGAGATCTTTGCGATGGTAACTTTATACCTTTATAAATAAGGGCTCTTTGGACTGCATATACGTCCCGTTGCAAATGGCTTCTACTTTTTCGCAATTGTCTCGAAATGCATGATGTTAAGCGAATAATAATTTAGTATAATATTAGGAAGGTGAGATATACGCTTCTAAAAAGTTAGAGAAAATTTATCAACTGTAGGGGCGAAAAAGTATCTTGCTCAAACTGACTAAATTCATCCAGCATCACACTCACTCATGCTGCTAGCAATGAAATCGTCACTCAAGTTGGACATATCCGCCCCATTTGGACATGCTAAGACAAAACAGGTACCACATCTCCGCCAAAGGCTGAAGAGTTCGAAGTAGAAATGAAGGGGATTTGTGTAGAATAAATCTTGAAATTGAATGACAATGATCGAGTTTTTTCATTACCACGAAATTTCACAAAATTGAGTAGTAATAAGGCACCAAACTTTCCTTAAACTTTAATCCGCACGCAAGGTCGCTCCGCCAATCTCAAAATCCGCCGCCTCCTCCTTCCTTCATATTTCTCCCCGAACACCAAGCGATGGGGAAAGGCCGAGAGCGCCTTTCAATCAAAATCCACATCTATCCAAGAGCAGCGAAGAAAGAGAGAGAGAGAGTTAATTAAGTTAACCAACTTAATAACACCGCCAGCCACGGATCCAATGGTGGCCTTCGGAATTCGAATTTCAACCTCTCTCCCCATTATCTCCAATCGGCTTCCTCTCACTATATTCCCTCTCCTCTCTTCCATCAAGTTATTGAGAAAATTCTAAAAATTGCTACACAACATCTCGGAAATGTACATTTTCCCCAGCCCGACGACCATATGTGATATTATATGATATACTATGTCCTTGGAAGGAATATTCCAATATGATCTCATAAGGAGGTAATTACTTAGGTTACGGAGGAAAAACATCAATTCGAACGGGAAAGCATATTTTAAGCTGTTAACTAAAACTGCTAACAGAAACGATAATTGAATTAAAATAAAATGAAGGGTATTCTGCTATCTATTTCATTGAGTTAATAGCGAAATACTGCCGTACTTAATGTCAAAATACGGTATTGCTATGAAATAACAATGCAGTCGGCTCCTATTTTTGGAAAAATGTGGTCATGTAAAATTCGATGAATAGTCTGCTCGTGTAATATATTAATTTTCATTTCCAATAGTTCACCCATTTTTTCAGTTAAAGCAGGATATGTTTCAGATCAAAAGAGTTCAAATGTGTAACTTGGTATTTTTTTACTCTACGCTATCTAGCACTATCCCTTTCCCTCTGCAAATCTCCCAAGCACAGCCTCAGATCAAAGAGAAGCGGGAAATCCGTGGAAATCTACAGAGAAATTATAATTTTATACAATAATTGAAATTATCTTATCTCGAGGAATTGTTCTAATTATCAATAATTTAGTATTGCCCTTTTTTCCGACGAGTCGCATATTTTTACGCTTCTTTAGGAGTCAGCGTTCCTTTTACGAGAAGTTAGTAGATTTCACGCATATTACTTTTTTCTACGTTTATCTTACACTGGTCAGAAAACGCCCGAGTTACCAGCCAGCGTTCAGAAGTGAGCATTCTAACTCGTGCAGTAAACAGCTTTCTGGAAACCATGATTCGTACGTGGAAATATGATGAAGAAGTTCCTGAGCAAAAGAATGGAGAGAGACATCATTTCGCCGGTGTAAAATATTGTAGAGGAACCTAATCCGTCTTCAGATAACAAGAAAGCACATGATTCACCGGAGTCAATTGACTAGCGTTCCAACAGTGACTTTTAAACCAGCAGAGCCCGCCAAACAGGGTCAGCCGACAGTGGTTAGACACATCACCACGGTTGGCGCTAACTAACGTTTCCATTATGCCTCGTTTGGACTTCTGTCGTACGCACCATCGTAGCAACCCAGCATGCATTCAAACTACAATCGTTAATTTAATGTCGCCCTCCTCACCTGAGCATCGCGACGCACTAATAAAGAGCAAGCAAATGGGATGAAAAATGCCATATTCTTGTGCCATTTTGAGGCTTTCAGAAGATTTTTTCGATCAAATGACAAATTATTATACTTATTCATTAAGGCAACATCTTATTCTTCAATTTCATAACTTTTTAATGAAAGTTATTCACTATTTCCGGGTTCCATTCACGACACGAGCGCTTGACGACTGCAAGGTGACAGCATTACGAACTATAGATTACCATTGTTCGAACGTGCATTCACACGACGATTTCAGCCTACCATCGAGAAATTGCGATCATAGCACATGATTAGGCAACGTTTTAAAGAAAACTGAATTTAACTTGATAGGATGAAAAAGTGTCAACAGAGAGTTTCTTAACAGTGTTTACGATTCACACAAGGCTGGATCAAAACGCGATCGCTGATATTTTTCCCAACTAATCAGATAACCACGCCTTAAAAGTAAGTTAAAGAGTCATAAAGGGCGCTGGAACGGCTATGAAAATAAAAGATTGAACATTTGAAGGTTGGCAGTGAATGTTTGCGACCTTGGGAATCCTGATGCAGTAAGTCCTCGATTTACGTCGGAGATGCGTGTTGAAGAAAAGCGACGTAAGTCGAAACAACGTAAAACGGATCCAGATATTCGTGACCACTGTCATCCTACGATAAATCAAGGCGTTAATTTCAAAATTCGTATTTTATCCAGGAAAAAATAGCTATTTCAGATAGGATGGTTAGGCCCCAGTGATAAGCATATGCACATACTGTATTCTATTTCATTAGCATTAAGCAGGGAACAATTATCCGACGAAACTTGTCAGCATGGACAATACATCGAATCAGACGTAAATCAAAACGACACATTCCGAAGACTTGCTGCAGTCCGATGGGGATAATACTTAACACCCACGTGCGGAGCAAGTAAGTAGGGAATGGGCTTATTCACCCCCTCAAGTGATATGCAGTTGTGTTGACAGCGTGGCCCGCTGAATCGGGCCTACTACGTAACTACCACCGTACTTTGCTACCACTATTCCCACCTAATAATCAGTCCTTAATGACAAAAATTACCTCAGCTTTCAGTCGTCTACCTTAAAAACTATTCATCCAACTTAAATGCAGATCATCGCTTCATAATACTACATAATACATAATATATTACACCTGACGACAGTTTGATACGGGACTCCCGATATTTTTAGAAAAAAGTGAGGTGACAGAGAATGTTAAACACTGCATTATGCTGAAAATCAAACATCAAATTCGGAGATGAAAATTCGAAATTTAGTCGAAAGTAATAAAACAGTGAATTACGGCTTGAAAGGGGGCGTTTCCCCGTCTGACGTCATAACTACCGTCGATACCCAACAGTAGCCTTCCCCGTCCCATAATGCGCACCGCATAATCCCGAAGGAGTGTATGGACAACAGCAAAACTTAGACTCATTGATGAATGTTTGTAGAGAGTGAAAAATCCAATAAGCAAATACCTAAGTATACCTCAAATACCTTGGAAAAAGTTAACATTTTCCTTGTAAAAATATGTCAGATAAACATCCAACGCAAACTCATGCCTCACACGGGGACACTTGCAATTTCCTGTGAAACTCCAATATTCCAACTGCAAGCGTTCCGTAAACTTAATTTTGTTCCATTTTTTTAAAAGATGAATTCATAGACGTGAATTTCGTCAAAGTGCAACAATATCGTCAAAAATATATTATGTATGGCTTTTAATTCCCATAAAGTTAGCATTAATATTTTAAAATGGGCAGTCAATATTTTACCTTATCCCGGCACATATTAATATTTCGCGTAATCTGAAACATGGGACATCTCAAACGGGATTAATCGGACTGACAATCAAGATCGTCAAAACAGTTGCCTGCATTTTTTTCTATGACACATTCAACGCACAAAATGGAAGATAGTCCATTTCAATCATCACATACGTGGTCGTCAAAAGGTCGACACTACGGTCAATGGTCAAAGGTCCTGTGATAGCGAAGCAAGAATAATTTCCGAAGAAAACGCCAAGATAACTCACTCGCGGCGGGCAATACGAAATCGCCGTGACGTTTCCTCCTTCATTTCTTGAATAATTACATTTTAAGATGATACATGAATCGTATGGAAGAGGATGCTGGTGATTTTGTTAAAGCAGCAGGCCCAGAATAGCATCTAATTAGAAAGTAAGAACACGTGTTAGTGAATCACGGTTGAGCTTCACTAAGAAAGGCGGCTGTGATGCCAGACCTCTTCCTTTCGACACGGTGCACCCTAACCTCCATTTCAAGCGTTATTGAATTCACATTTAGCCAAGTAAATTTCAGTCACTTATAAAAACAGAAATAATCTCCACGGAAGGGTTTTAGCAATGTATACGATACTAAGAGCCAAATAATTGTATCAATTGTGGGAAAGTTCCTCATTATAAATAAGTGGGGCATATCCTTTCTGTAAATATATCATTCCCTTAACATACCATTAATACGAAATTCCCATTGCTCCTTTCAGGAATGAGAATGAAAAGCGATAAATAATGAATGCAAGTTAAAAGAATTTAATTACCATTCCCATCAGATACAGTAAAATTTCCATGAATATGTAATCAGGAACATAGATAACTAAAATGATTACAGTACCTGCATAAAAGTTTCCAAATATATCAGGGTAGGTAACTTAAAGAATTAAGCCTTAAGAACAAAAGAATTAACGATTAAATTCTTACCTTTAATGAAGAGCATTGAATATGTTGCTTTTCTTACACACGTTTACACATTTGAAATCTATTTCAATTGCTATGCAATGGGTGTAATTGTAGAATTTTATTTGTAAATTATTCACAGTAGCTTTTCAAGGCGTTTAGCAAACTGAAGCCATCAGAAACTTGGTTAATGTATACATGGCTATTTGAACGCGAAAACATTTTTCGATATTGGATTATGATGCATCTGAAACTGACATTGACAGAATTATAAGTAGCTCTAAAGCATTTCTTACCAACTTCAGACGAGAGTCATTGTAATTTTGATGCCATTACGAAATAGCTTTATATGAAAAAATAAAATGATATATTATTGTTATTGTGAGTGGACAAGCCACAATATAGAGTAATATATAAAGACGCTGGGAATAACGTTACATCGACGCCAATTCCTGCTCCGATTCCCCGTATAGAGGTATTATTTTTCAAGTCGCAGCGGCCTCCCTAAAAAATGTTACTCCATCCCTAACCTCCTCCTTTCCACACCCTTCAGAAACACGTGTTGCCGAAACTGGAGGTCCCGCCCACCCTAGGAGGCCTGTCAAGCGCACGCCGTTAAAATTGTACTTTAAACGGATTCCCCGCTCTCCCCCCCCCCTACCCACCCCCGAACGGTAGCTAGCGGACGCTTTCCTCTGAGCTCAGACGCCTTGACAGCTTAACCGCATTGTTGTGGCTGGCACGGAGGGATTCTGCGCCAGAGAGCAAGGAGCGAGTGGGTAGTGAAACATGCCGGAGTCAGAGGTGTTGAAGCGGGCAGGGAAAGGAAACGCGAGATTGTTGTGCCCCTGGAGGACTGATATACTTAAAAGGGAAGAATATGATATATACATAAAAGGAAAGAAGGGAAGGTCTTAACTACCAATAACAGATTTAATCTCTCATTCTCCTTCAAAAGAAAATTTGATGATTTCTGCTTTTCGAATCAAGTTTTATATTATTGATTATTTGCATCAAATAAGCGATATTATAAAAATATTTAAAGTGAGATAATAATCAACTGGTTGCAGTTTACTGACGGATAAATCGTTAAAAATATTATTCATTAAGCGGTTTATTGGCACCGATATCAAGTGTCTCTCTGTATAATCAATCAATATATCCGGTTCATTTTTTTCACAATATCGACCTATGGCAAGGGATTCGGAAGAAGATTAAGACCACTGATTACTAGACCTAATTAAAAAATAAGTCACTCCGTTCAAGTACATTTGATAAAAACTGACCTGTATAACTTTCCATACATTCACATACATGCATACAAGCATTAGAGTAAATCAAATACTTTCCACAGAAACTCATTTCTACATGGCACAACGCGTTATACCGACTTGCGACATCATCAGGTACTCCAATATTTACAAAATCGAGAGTAATTGATTAAGTTAGAGGCGTTAATGGTCAGGTTAGGTTTCCGTATGGGATGAGACGGCTATGCAGTGGCTCACAACGCGGGGAAAAGGGTTTAAACCGTTGAGTATTTTAAATTTTTTTAAACAGTTCAATCACGATAATTTGTAAACGCATACATACATTTTCTCCCTCCGCTTCTAGGGATGACGCACGGAAAGTTTTTTGGAATGTTGAGGAATTTCTGAAAATATCATCAGCTCTGACAACCTTGGCGACACGCCCCCCTGTCCCCCCTCCCCCCTCTTACCCTGTTGACTGCGCCGTGTAATCAGCTTCCCCGTTGACCTTTCTGGAGATCAGCGGTGAAAATGCCACTAAAGCCCGACCGCGCCGCCGTGGAGAGAGCAAAAACAGGACGTGGTGTGTCTAATTAATATGGCGATTCGATTTAAGACAAAATTACGGCGCGTCAGAGGGGAGGTGGCAGAAGGTGACCGTACGCGGACCCGCCCCTCGATGGAAAAGGCTGCGTTTCGAAGCGTCCCCCCCTGCCCTTAGTAAGTCCTTACTTTTGAGTCTCAACCCTCCGTCATCACGCGTCTATACACTCAAACACATCATTCGCCCCCTTGCGGGCAATCTGGAAAGCTCTCTCTCTCTCTCTTTTGGTTTACGACGCCGGAGGGTAATTATGTTTTTCATTAAAAGGTTCCCTCCCGTCCTCGCACCTCCATAACCTTCTCCCATACACCCTGCCTCTCCAATCCTCCTCGCATTGTCCTACCGATGACAAAGATACGTTTTACGATCGTCCTGTATGCCCGAGCGGTAGAAGATACCCGGTTTGCCGACGGAGAGCCAGCCATTAATTCCCTCTTTCCCCTCCCAACTCCCATCCCTCCACGACAAAAGAGAAATATACGATACGGGTCATTGATGAGAATTTCTACGAAATGTATCGACTTCGACAAAATGGCTAGCTAGCCACATCATCTTTTCAACCCCCCGGTCATTACGTGATTCTCATCGTAAGCGATGAGAATTTCGGATCCTGGGAAAGATTCATTTGTTGCTTCTAATCTTCCTCGCATTTTATGTAATCTTTGATGGGCCAAGTTCGCACTTTGGTGAGATCGTCAGCGGTCGGAGAGGAGGTCGCTGGCGGACAAAGAAACGACATGCATGAAAGACAGCCTCGGCTAGTAAATTACGCAATGAGGAAAACGTCTTTGCTACGATAAAAATAACGCTTTCGTTTTTATTGCCTTCTTTCACTGATAATTGCAATTTTAACAATTTTTAATTACTTAAATGATACGGCAATGGGTGTTCGCATGGATATATAATATAAATTTATGGTGAAAGCTGTCATCAAACTAGAAATCATTATTTTTCTTATCCTATCTTTTTTATGATCACCACATAGCTAAAATCTGTTATGTGGTGGTCATCATTTTAATAGATAATTTGAGAGAAATAATTAATCTACTTGCTCATTTTTTTTCATTCGAAGGGACATTGAAAACTTTATAAATTAAACAGTTTGTTTAAAACATATTTATGGATACTCTAATGATCGAAATGAGCTGTTGAGTGTCATAAACATAATTACACATATAGACACGGAAATTAAATAACGCCACTTGATAATTATTTTTTTTAGAGAAAAAACACTACATTTCTAGATCTAATAGAGTCAATACAATAAGGGAGACACATTTTCGAATAGGTACAAAAATTCGCTCTTCCCACTTACAATAAGTGACCATAAAAAAACCTGAGCTCCAATCAAAAAAATTCCATTATATACTTCATCATTCCACCTCCAAAACTATTGCACCTCTAAGTGGCTGGAAAAACCTAATACCCCCAGCCATACGCCCATACTGTGGCTGCGGGGTGGTATGTAGATATAGACGTTGATGAGAATGAGCAGAACAACCCAGGCACAATATAGGCGTTGATCTGTTTAAAAACTTGCTGAAATTTTCCGTAGCCTACACATTACAAAGCCAATAGAAAAAAATATTTCCAAGTTTACAAAGATCCTAATCACGAATTTTTTGGTGAAAAAGAGATAATCCAAACTTCCTGACTACTCACCAATCACCGAGTTATATTCTAAGTTGAGCGAAAATTTTACAGTACTAAACAATTGCTTAGGGTTACGTTGGACCTGTACTTACATATATAGTAGCATGATATGTATACTCTCATGTTCTCCGTAGTAATTATTCTACAAGAATCGAACTAATAGTCAAGTGCTTATTTACAATTCAATATCTAATTTGTCAATCAAGTCAAAGCATTTCTTTCCAATTTCTTCCCTAATATTTTCTAACTATATTTGCCTAACTTTCTTAGCTTATGTTAGTCCTAACTTTTCATATTCCATCCATCTATAATCGCTCCTATTCCAAAATGCGTGGTATTATGCAAGTACCTTCACCTTTTGCAGTCTTTACGATTTTCACTAACTATCAAGCAGGAAGGGCCCGAGCAGAAGAAGCATTTGTCGTAGCTTCTATCACATCAGATAGGAATGCAAGATCCCGTCCACCACTTCAAAGTTGAGGTTTGACAAGGGATTTTCGCGCAATCCCAAAGGTAATAATCGACCAATAGCGCTAACTCTTCATTCTTTCTACACGAAAGGTTCAGTTTCTCATGAGATGGGTTGAATAGATGAAAATATAACCAATTGCCTGGAGAAAAATGATACGTGTGGCAGAATTAAAGCGTTCTACGGGCATTGGTCTCGTCACTTTATTGAGATCTCATAAGGTATGTATTTCTGATGGCAGAATGTTACCGACCAGAATGAAACCATAGAGTGAATTCTTTATTGAACCTGTCCGTATCATGCACCAATGAATATTAAATTAATTAGGTCTTGTAACACTGGATGATGGAAACCTTCAAATGTATAGACTCTAGTCATTATTCACTGCTTTAAATAATCTGTACTCTTCTGTTGTGTCACAAAATCAGCTTTGATAAAAAGATATGAATTGTAAACGGAGTCATGGATTGGAAAAAATTGGATGTAGATAATTCACCCGATGGACTATGGCTGGAAAATGATGTAAACCCTCCCCTACTAACGTTGTAGGGAAGGTAAAACCAAATGCAGAAAGCATTTATATAAGTCTCCATATGGCCAAGTGTGCAACGAATATGCGCTTTGTGTATGCAATAATATTAATCAATGCTTCATGCGTCAACGTAAAAGTTACGCAGTACTTAACTTGTCTCTTTTTAACTAACACTTTGATGCCAAAACCGATATTGCTGTCACCCATGTACTGATAAATAGTATAGTCATTTCACCCAGGAGTTTGGGACTGTGACATAGCCCAAATATTCCTGACAAAAGGGCTTCCAATTCTCAGGGTTCGGGTTTGAATGACTTCCGAAGAAAGCTTCAGTGGAACACTGATCCCTTCTCCCTAAAAGACACATCTAATGAGCTCCAAACTCCAATTCTTCGTTTGTGGATAAAAGTTTTAACTGTGATACCCTTAGAGTCTTTCTTTTAAAGTATTTTGATTCCAACGCCGGGTTAAGCTCCACATTTCTTCCTTACCAAGAGAAAACACACTACTCGACTCATATCCTTTGATAGTGCATCCTAACTCTTTTACTACTCTCGGCTTTAATAACCCCATATTAACCATATCACATGCAGCACACTCAAAGACAAACCGCCCAGGGATATCTACTCAAACGGTTAATGGATCGTTATCTTTGTCCCAGGCAAACCGTATTACACTTTTATGGTTGCCAAATAGCTATTCCATCACGTTTTCCCATAAATAGGACGATTTTGGACACATCAGGCTTTGTTCTCTCGCATTTCCTCGAAAGAAGGGTCATCTCTTCGCCTTTCGTAAAGTTTAACCTTCCTCTCATCGATGTGTCTTACTCCGATTGAAGAATCAAAAATGTTGAAAAATGCAGTTTTCCTCTTCCATTTTTTAGAACAGTGGTGTTAACTATTCCACCCACCTCCCCTACATCTCTGCACCCTCCTACAGTTGGAATAGCGTACATGAAAGGAAAGAGTCGCCGGTAGCACGCTTGTTTTTCCGCCACTATTCCCTCTGAATCTATTCTCCCCATGCCCAGCATGTGGAAAATTGGGAATATTGCAGCTAAGCAAGAGCTTGTGAGAAAGCTTCTGGCCCATAAATGACCAGAAGTGTAGCAAGCGGAGGGGAGGGAGCCTTTCAGGAGGAGAGCTGGAACACAAGATCGTTCCCTTGAAGAGGAAGTTAAGACAAGAGAGGTGAGGTGGAGCAGCATACAACATGGGAAACTGAAAACTCTGGCTTAAGCATCAGCGAGGCACGAAGGAAAAAAGAATTAATAGATGTTGCCAACGAACGTCTGAGTGAAGTCATTAAGTGCCCAACTGATCTTCACCTGGCATAACAAAAAAGAAAGAATTCTTAGTATTTTCCACGCTTAAAACTTTTATTCCTGACCCAGGTTTCGACTGCCTTGCAATCGTTTTCAAAGGTCTTTTGAAAACGGGCTCCCTCCCCTCCGCTTGCTACACTTCTGGTCATTTATGGGCCAGAAGTTTTCTCACGAGCTCTTGCTTAGCTACAATACTCCCAATTTTCCACCTTTGAAAAGTGCTAGTAGAATTTCCACCACAGTGCTAGTAGAATGCTCTCATCTCATTGGAAAACAAGAAATTACAGAAGTTTTCTCACGAGCTCTTGCTTAGCTACAATACTCCCAATTTTCCACCTTTGAAAAGTGCTAGTAGAATTTCCACCACAGTGCTAGTAGAATGCTCTCATCTCATTGGAAAACAAGAAATTAAGTCTGCAACGAGTGTTCTGGGATTCAGCCGGACCACGTATCGGGAGAAACACGTCGAGGATATAAGATATCAAGACAATCGTTCCCTAATTTTCATTTAACACGATGATATATGAACGATGTGTTTTGTTAATGAAAACGGTTCAGACAGACTACTTAAAACGTTCCGTATTAATTGGTTGTTAAATCCTAAGATTGGTTGACTACAACTCTCCACTTTTCCCTATCTAATGCTAGTTCCCTTACCTCCTGGTATCTCTTCCTATGTACCCTCCTCTTTATTTGGTCCATGAACTTATTCCTGGGTATTCCTCTAGGGACTCTTTCCTCTATTTTGCCTTCAAAGACGTTCCTAATACACTTTTATTCATCAAATTGCAAACTAAAATTCACTTTCAAGGTGAAAGACAGGAGTTTAATCAATTTTTAGGGTGTAAATATTCCTAAAATCAACAAAATCTTGAGTTCTCCATCTTTTGGAAAATACTTGCAATAGCCGAGTAATTCATTTCCATTACAGACATTGTTTTTACCAAAAATTACCTCCATTTCATGCCATGATCCACAGGTTGATTAACGTCCCTATGCCTAAAACTTATTTTAATAAGAAACTAGACACCATTATATTAATTGCAAAGAACAATGGCTACAGTGGACAGCACATAGACAAAATGTAGCCAAAAATGTTGAACAAATTAGCAATCAAAGACATTTACAAAACCCAAACAAACAAAGACTCTACGGCCAAATGGCATAGAATTCTCTACATAGATAATGTTTCATACTAAGTTATCAAAGCGATGTTGAAAGACAAGATTCAAATAGATCACTATGATAGATGAAACCTCGAAAACCTGCTTCCCCAAGCAAAGAACAGTATTCCCAGTGGTGAGAAAAGTGGAGCGCAAAAACAGAGGTGTGAGTGTGACGCTGAGTATGTAGGGTAGACGGGCCGGAAGTTTAGAGACAGAGTGAAAGAACACCAAGCCTTTATGAGGAACAAGAACACGGCGTGTCAACTTGCGAAGCATTTGGTGTATCATGAACAATAGTGACTCTTAATTTGAAATTTTACACATCGAAAATGATGGTCACACCTTGATAATGTTACTCTGTAACGAAACCATGGTCGGTAACAATAAAACCTCATGTGGAAACAGCCAAGTTGTAATTTCTTCAGGCGCTCCTACTTCCATAAAGTACGCCTACAACCACCAACGGTGGACGGGTGGAGGGAAACCTGACTTCGCAATAAACCACCCAGTAACGGGACTGAATTAACAGGACCAGTAACTACTAGTAGAGGTTAACGTGTTGCCTCTTCCCTTGAAATGCTTGAACCCAGGACAGGATGCTCTGTACACCACAGCAATCCAATTCATCGGCGCCTCATGGGCCACTTCCCATTTCCATATTCTGCTTCAACCGCCTACTCCGACCTTTTTTCTGAGAAATCATTTTTTATTCCTCCGGGCCCTTTGACGCAAACGCGTCCTCCTATGCGTCAATCCGATGGGTTGAACACCTTCCTTCCACTACCACCACGCCCTCTTCGCCCCCCACCCCCTATCCAACTCCCTCGCCCCCCTTCCTCATTTCACCCCCAGGCACTCTCCTGAACCCACACACACCCCCACTCGCCACTTAATCTCCACCACCCCCGCAAACGCCAAGCCGAACATTAGAATGGCTTTTAAGGTGGTTGGAGCGATTCTCGTTTTAAGAACAGATTTATGTGAAACTTTTCATGCGTGTTCTTATTAGTAACGTGTGCAGATAAAAGTGGAATGAACTGAGAATTGGTTCATTGGTAATTAATTCTTTTAAAACACGCGTTTTTACGGTATATAAAATATCTTGAAATAATTCGACTATACATGTTAAGACTTTCTCTTAAGCGCGAGAAAATACTTTTCATGTAATTAATGACTCCTCATAAATATCATGGTATCATGCCAAATAAAATACACGTATTTACAAACAATATTTGCATAAATTTAGAATTCTGCGCTGTACACCAAGTCGAAGCAACTAAAATGAGACAAAAACTTTAAAGTATAATACATGGATCATTTCATTTTCCCATGTAACCCCATGTAAAGCTATCGATTGCTATAAATCGAAGCCTGATCGACTGTTTTAACTTTTCCAATTTTTTCCCAACTTGACACAATTCTAACCCTTCCCTGAAAATTTCATCCACCTAGCTTGTTTAGAAATGCTCAAGAATTTGGATGAATGAGTCAGTCAGTCAGTTTTGTAGCTTAGTAATATTAGTAATAATAATAATGTACATAAGTGAAACTTGGTCCAAAAGTTATTTTTTCAACTTTCTTAAAAAGTGCAACAAAAATATGCAATCAGCGAATCACAATTAGCGCTACAACCATTATAACAGTAGGTATATTATGGGCTATTATAATTAGAAAACTCTGGGTCCTGAGGGAATGATAATGGAGATGCAGAAGAGGAGGAGATGGGAGAGTATAAACTAAGAGCTCGGAAAGAGGACATGTAGGGAATTTAACATCAGGCTCCGAAGAGAGACAAAAAAAGCAAGAGAGGCGTAGTGAAAAGATTTCTTTGAAAATTTTCGAAAAGGGGAAGATCTGATGCACTATATAGGAAAGTTAAGTTATTGACGGGTGGTAGTATAGAAAGGGGAATTGCAGCGATAAGAGAAAATACAGGAAAGGTGATCTGAGAGCCAAAAGATACCCAGGAGAGGTGGAAAGAATACATCGAAGAGCTCTATGGTAAGGAAATAAGGCCCAGTAGGCTGGAAGAAGGAGACAATATCGACAAAAATGGCATTGAACCAGGACTTGATAGTATAATCGGAAGAGTACTACGAGATATGAAAAACAATAACAAGATGGAATAGATAACATTTCGGCAGAATTCTAAAGAACACGGAGAAGAATGGAAGAGGAAAATTTTTTGTGCTAACTTGTAGGATTTATGATGAGGGAATATGGCCGGAAGACCTCACAAAGACAACACTTATTCCGACACAGAAGATGAGTAAGGTAAAAACTTGCGAAGACAATAGGAGTTGAAGCTTAAGATCCCACGTGGCAAAAGTAATTCATAGAATGGAGAACTTGCAGATTTTTTGAAAAAAATAGAGGTAATAGAGGATGATGAATCTTGCCCAACGCAAAAAACCCGATGCTTAAGTAGCGCTTAGTTTCCGAGATATAAATTCTCAAAGTTGTCGAAATTCCAACGGCGCGAAAAACGGGCGAAAAGGGGGGCGTGGTCTGATCGGGCAGGCCTGACGTCACACCTGTCGTTCAGAGGCCGCAGCGGTGGCAAGCCCGGCGTTGTCTCGGGGACTCCGGGCGGCGTCACCGGGGACTTAGGGCAGGAGCGCTACGCCTACAACGGTGGAGTATTCAATGGATGGAAGCACGGAAACATCTACGCTGCTACCAACGATGGAAATTCCGCTTACAAAGTAACGGAACCGAAGCGAAGTTTAACCATATACATTAATTTAAAGTCGCATGTCATCGGCTTTGTCAGAACTTCTTACACTGTAGAGACTGGGTTAGGCTGCTAACGACACAACTTTTTTTCTGAAACTGGAGAGAAACGTGGGAAAAGTGTAAGATTTTTTTTTCCCATACGCCTGGGTTCGCGATAAAATTGCAACTATAAGATTTCTTTCCACTATTTTACCTGCCATTGCATTTATTTTTGTAACATTTTGAGGAATCGAAACGGCGACCTAGAGGGGGAGAGAAAGTTAATACATTCCAGTTCATTACAAATGTAGGGCATGATAACACAGTATTTTCTTTACCTTGTTATGCGTATTGCAACTCCAGGGATTTCATCTTACGTTCACGGCGTAATGCGGCATGATTTCAAATGATATAACATAGGCATGTTAAGTAAAAAATGATTCCACAATAAGTGCATTTAATGAAGTTATCACCAGATGCTTTGCATCGGCACGAACGTGTTCGTGTGGGTAACATAATTTGCGACCATTTTTGTATGTTGTCGAGCATTAAGGTCTTCCGGGTTTTCAACCGCGTTGGTTGATTGTGCAAGGAAAACACTCCATGATCCTTCGATCCACGTTTTGCTTACATTAAATACGTCACTTTAAATGAACCTCTTCACAAACCTCTGCTTTTAAATACCCTGTTATTAACTCTCTCATGTCAGAAAATTCTTCACGGTGAGCGAAAATTTGATTAACAAATATCAGCATTCGACTATAATTGCTAGGAAATTCACAGTGAATACGTCGCTATACGATAAAAATTACATCTTTGTCTATTGTTAACACTCTTCAAATAGACTCATGACCGATCGGAGCTCTCTCTCTTCCCTAAAATGTATCCTCGGATTACAAAATGTGCGGCCAACGACACACCTTCCACTTCTTAAGTGTAAATCCAGGCGAACTATAGAATCCCAAAATTCGCTACTACTTGTACTCTCTTTGAAGGGTTAGTTGAAGATCCAAGTAATAGTTAGAAAGTTAAGAATGATGCAGTGACGGTTTTACCTGTTAGGGGTTGGGAATTCTACTTTATTTCTGAAACATATTAAACCGAAAAATAAATTACGTAGTATGGCCACGATCCTGTACACTGGAGTCCTGTGCACCCAATGCCTTAACCCACACCACCACGGCAAATAATTATTTTACGAGCGTAATACTGTCGTTAATTACGCATGAGCAGATGCGTAATCTTATCCATTAAATCCATTAAAATAGATTCGTAATTACACCCAAAATTTCGCCAATGCATGAACTCGTGGACATAAAAAAGCTCCTGTTATGATACGGATAATTTGTCCATGCATCTATCGATCAAGGTATATACTTGCAAGGACATGCATCGTATGAACATGTCTTAATGAGACGAATTGAAGATGAGCCAAATTCTCAAGTTACCTACAATTTTCTCGCGAACCCGGGCCTATGGGAGAAAAAGCAGTGACCCTTTTTCTACATCTATCCCCAGTCGCAAAAAAATTAAATCTTTGGCGTCAACTCAACTCACCGTAGGTCTCGCGATGTCTCCTCGTGAGACTCTTCGCTGATCATAAGGCTAGACTCCGGACTTATGTTCCGGCAATATTTCGCACTTCACTGTGCATAAAGTTTTCAATATTTGCTATCGAACGCGTCCTATTGCACTATCGATGTCATACTTCCTCATGGAACTGCAATAAAATTTTAAAATCGAACTTTTCGAAAAGATCACATTTCTAATAATGCCGAAATACTGCAATAGAAATTTAAAACATATAATATATTAATTTAACGGGAAAATCACAGTAAATAATTAATGAAGTGATTTAACGGTTTGTATTTCCGACTATGTCTACATGTCGCATCTCATTATAAGTAATCCATCATCACTAGAGCGTCGACTTCATAGGCAGATTATCTGAGTTGGCACAAACTTCCATGCAGATGAAACACTAATAAATCGTTATAGTATTGCACACCAAAATACATATATACTTTCCGAAACTCAGACGCAATATTTCAGCGAAATATCACGTGGCTAAAGATAAATGAACGGTGAGTGAACGGTGATACTCGCCGAACTATTCGCCGGTATCTCGTACGTCTCGTACGGTGGACGGCAGGTGTGACGTCACGCGTATCACTTCCAAAATGGCGCGCAAAAAGCAGCGTTTGAAACGACATCATCCTTTCCATTGACTGTAGTTCAATAAATATGGGTCGCTCAGATGAAAGGAAAGAATGTGTAGGAAACATTTTTGGTTATCTATATGATGCATGAGTTAAAACAGCTGTAAAAAAACCTTGCAAGTTCTCCATTATAAATAAAGGTTGATAAATACCTGGGGGACGACCAGTTTGGCTTTAGAAAAGCAACGAGAACGCACGACGCAATAGGAGTGATGAGAACGCTATGGAAAGAAATCTAGAATATGGGAAAGATGTTTTTGTTGATTTGTGGATATCAAGAGGACATTTCACAGGTTGGACTGAGTGAATTTAATGGAAGTGCTGAAGAAATTAAGAGTCATTGGAGGAACAGACGTCTCATCCGGAGTCTTAATAAGAACCAGCGGGCGCAGGTTAGGGTAGCCGATGGAGAATAGGGTAAGGCCGTGATAGGGCGTGAAGTGCGGCAGAGATGCATGCCCTTAATCGCCGTTGCTGTTTAACGTGTATTCAGTGAAAGTGGTAAGGGATGAGATGGGGTTAGGAATTAAAGTAGAAAGGGATCTGGTAAAGTCAGTGAGATTTGCAGATGATCAAGTATTGGTGAGTTAATCTGCCGACGGGTTACAATCAATGATGAATGCGTTAAAGATGCAGTGCGAGCGGTATGGTATGAAGGAAAACCGTAAGAAGATGAAAGTGATGAGGTGCTCTAGAAGTAAGAAACTGGGTCTCAGTGCAAGGGTTAGAGGGCACAAAATAGAGCAAGACGAGAATTTCACGTATCTGGGTAGTATTTTAGAGGAGAAGGGGTTAAGTGGTAGGGAGTCCTAGGGACACAAGATGTACAGTGGCGGAAGAAATTAACGCAAAATTTTTCGCGCGCCAGAATGCGGCATTTTCGGGAACTTCTAGGAGCAGTACACACTGGAAAGACTGGCAACACTGAGGAAAACATCGTCTACCGCAAATATTTGAAATCCGCAATGGAACTCACATTTGCTGGAGCGTAAAACTTAGTCATCAATCGCCTCATTTTCTGAGCTTTCTTCTCATATTATTCGCACATTCAGTCGCGGTGTATCGCCGTGTTTATTTCAGCATGGTTCTTACGTCGAATGATATCATTTATACAGAAAGACTGATCATAAAAAAATATTCACTATCCCACCCAATTCGGTATATATGACCTTGAAGCGCACTCCACTGCTATGTAGCACCAGATCTTTCTTGATGACGATCACGTTTTCGAAATCGTGAGCGTACTCGAACAATATTATCATGAAGAACCATGATTGCGATTCAGGTTTGCAACCCAGTAACAACTACTGAACTTTCTTATGTCAAGGTGAATTTAAGATGATATTCCGTATCCTTGCGGTGAATTTATTTGCATCCGTATGCGTTACTGTGAACTAAGTTACTTTTGAAATGCGTGGTGGTATTGTATACGAACGTTTAAAATAACTATAAGGATAGGAAAAAGCATACTACTCTCGTGGGAATACTAACAGAAAGAAGTAGTTCTCGGATTACACCTCATCAGCCCAGTCCATTCCAATCAAACGCCATTAGTTCCCCTCATGCATGGGTTTGGATCCCAACTACCATAAGTCTGAGTTAAAGCAAAGAGCAATCTTGGAGGACTTTTGAGGATCCCTAGAGGTTCCCCTGTGTCGATACAAAGCTCCGCCAATACTAATCCATTCAAAATTGGAATGTATGAAGGCCGCATTATATTGATTTGGGAAATAGTGTGCCTTTAATAAGAGCTTACTTTCCCCTAGTGTTGCGGGCGATACCTTTTCTGCCATAATAATGTTTCGGACGCCAGTCGTTTAACTCACAGGAAAGAAGTGGTATTTGACTTCTCTTACGCCCTGTACAATATTTGACGGGTGCTTCCGATTTTTTCGAAGCGCGACGAGCCTTTTCTTTCTGGTGAAGCGAGAATTTGAAACCCGTGCCTTATTTACAACAACAAACCACCCCGACCATCACCACCTGGAACTAGGCTAAGGTTTACTGATGACTGCTTCATGGAGACGAGCGTCGATAGACGAACAAGCAGAGCGGACAGCGCAAGCAGAGATATTGTTCAAAGTTTTAGCAGCCTATCACTAAATTCTTGGGGGAAAAAAGATTTTATTAGCACTTAATTATACCTCATTTTTCTCCCAGGTGGAGGAATCGGATATTAGGTTTGTAAAAGGCAAAAACATCCGTCGAAAAATTACCCGAAGGGGTGTTGCGCCTTCGACTGTCACCCACTGAACTTTTATTTGGTGTTTAAAAGTAAAAAAAACCTATTTCTCACTACTATCAAACGAAAATCATTAAATTTATGTCCGCTATAATAAGAACTATGTTTATTCAAATGCTTATCAATATTCATTTTTCGTCCGCAACTAGGAATACTTGCGAGTTCACAAATGTCAAAATTTTAGGAGATGGTTCAAAACAAATCATGTAACATAGATGGAGCGGACTGCACGGAGCGCAGCGTTTATTATGAGGACAATGCGAGAAACAAACGTTTTTCGACCCCCTCAAACGAAATAACCCAAAATTAAGATGCAATGAGGAAAATCGTGGAGGAAGAATGGGAAATGAAGCCAGTAAGATGATACCAAAATGTGGACAACTCCATGTCACAAAGACTTGGTCAGGAAATCGAGAATGGAGGGGGATGGATTGATTATAAGGCTAATAAACATCCACATTCTTTATGTAAATACCAGCATATTTCTTGATGATCAATTGCTGTGATCATGTGCACACATAACTCAAATTTAGAGAATTACGCATACATTTTACCCTTTTCCACTCGTTGCATTATAGTGTCCCTTTTCAACATCCGTTAAAATACATTACTACTAAGAGATGAAATTTATGACCCTGTAAAAAGTCTTTTAATATCTTCATGTGGCGGCACTCACAACTTTAACTTCAATTGAAGCAGTAATATTACGACACATTTGAAGAGAAATAGATTCTTTAGGGACGTAGCAATCGTATAATCTTTGATGGTGCACATTCCTCATTTGTACTCCATTGACTACTCTGCGGATTTATGAGGAGTATACAAATAACCATCGGGAAAATATCTAATTACTGCTTATTCGCTACATGGAAAAAGATTATTTTTAGTATTTTATCACTTTCATAGGGGGAAATACGCGATGCATTTTTGTCGGAGTATTACTTACGCGTGGGTATAAAAATACTCCTCATAAAATTTAACTGCGTAATTTTAGCCAAACATTTTTCCTTGCGAATATGTCAAAAGGTATATAAGTGATTCATTAATTTAACTTATCCTCTAAGTATTATCCTCAATCCTATAAGTTGAACTGTTGAACTACACGGCTAATATATTGTTCATAGCAAACCTAGAAAACAATGCAGGGAAAGCTTCAAAAACCGTTTTAAAGATATTTTGAAGAGAATTCCACACTTGTTTGGTCTCTCACTCAGATAAGTAATCGGTATTTACAAGTTATGCAGATAGAAACAAACTATAATTCATAATAAAAATAATTGCCCTCTTTACTAAATCATTTCAAAGTAATTTAAAGGTGAATGTAGCATCAGGTAAGATCACTAAATCGAGTAACTGACACAATCAGAGATCCGGTCTGTTCTCTCCTTCATGAATAGCTTTTCACTGAGTGGTAAATTGGCAAATGAGTGGATATGAGCACCATACGACAGGCAGGACGTAGAAATCAAGTGGAGTCGAGTACCCGAGAATAGGAAGTAAACATCTCATTCGACGACCAAGGAGACCGCTCTGATTCTTTTACAAAGCCCGAATATGCGTAAAATCACACACTCATGGTTGAGGTCAATATCCATTCCCTGGGCCTTCCGCGGATTCCTGCGAAGTTTCGGCTGCAATAAAGTCATAGATTAATTATAAAGGCACTAAAAGAGGCCACGCCAGGATTTGAACCCCAGGCATTCTTGGACGCAGGCGAACGCTCTCCCTCTAGGCTACTTCATCGGTCAAGAGAAAGCAGCGTCCAGTGGTTCTTACTATACAACGAAAAATGGGAATTCTAACGTTTCCTTTAAAAACTGGACCAAATAAAATGCTCCGGATTTTTTAAAGTAGTTTTCAGAAAGTAAATAATATTACGTTCGGAGGAATTAAGAAATTTAAGTGTTTGGGATGACCTGAATGCACAAGGGCGGAAACTTACGTAGGGTTTTAAGGTATTGGAAATGCTTGTAAAGAAAATTTTTCTCATCATGGAAACCATTCTATTCTACCAGATTTCCCATACTTTAACCTGAAATTCACAGGTTATTACGCCAAAATGTTAATTGTAATGCATTATATTTCTCGGAAGTAGTTTGAGGCCTATTAAAACGATGTTCATCCACAGCTATTCCCTGAACGCGGAAATACATTTTATTGTTAGAGAATTTGATCTGGAGGATAAAAAATTTTTATGTCCCAACAAATAATGCTTTCATCGTATTGTTTCTTAAGTTTCAATCAAGAAATTTGTTTAAACGGTCCAAATCTCTAAAAAAATATGGTTTGCATCTTCATATAATCAACTACGAATTCGGAACCTCGACTGGGTGCGGGTCGAAGCAAGCTCATCACGTTTATAACTCCCAGACGATCTCGCAAACGTAAACCTTATTAGTATGACTCTTTACATGACGAGTAAAATCGATATCAATTCATATAGAGTTTGAATATTCCCGGTTTCCATATGCTGTCTCAATGTTGTCAAGTTGTCGAAGGAAAAGCGATTTCAATTAGTTCCCGTGTACACCGCATTCAGACGCCAATGAGTTTTGCGTTAATTTTTTCCGCCACTGTACAATCACCCAAGCCAAGGACAATTTTTGAAAGAATACGGAATTGACGAGGGAGGGGCTGAGAAGAGGCGTAAAGAAAAGGTTGGTAAATACACTAACATGGAGCGTGGTGTATTATGGAGCGGAGACCAAGTCACTACGGAGGGCGGATGTAAGTGGACTCGAGACGCTAGAGATGCGGGTTTGGAGAAGGATGAAGAGGGAGAGCTGGGTAGTGAGAAAGACGATGAAGGAGGTGTTGGATTTGGTCGAATAAGAGGGAAAATTTGTAGCGGAGGTTTGGAGGAGGAAGAAGGGATGGATGGAAGACGTATTGAAAGGAGAGGGAGCATTGAAGAGAAAAATTGAGGGGAGACAATGGGGAGAACGGAAATAGGAAGAAAGAGGAATAGAATCATGGACGAAATAAGAAGAAGACGATATGATAAATTAAAGAGAGACCTAATGGCGGGTCTTCCATTGGAGCCGTAACAAAATAATGCACTTGCAGGATAAAAACTGCCCAAAAAACCACCATCAGCTGCTAGAGTTGTCAAATGAATGCGTCATCGTTCGTTCGTTCATTCACTCAGGCCGCTCAGCGGCAAATACTCACATAAATGTTTATACAGAAAGGTAGAAAGAAAGTGGATAGGAACACATAAAATCATCACTTTACATCTTCACACCACCATTGTGTCTGGTAAACATATATATTTCACGGCCCTTCAGGGGAGGAAATGGCCTATATTTACAATATTCTGCCGTAAATTAGCGTCCTCCATTTTCCAAAAAGAGTAACCTTTAACTACTTTTTGTAACTTTGAAGAGAGACGTGAGGTCTAATTTTTCAAGAAACTACGGTATAACATATCTACACTATCAGTAACGTGGATTTCTGTAAAAATAGAGCCTTAAGGATTCATAAAACTACAACACTGTATTTCCGTTACGCCCACGGCCCTTCTCACCAATGCTTCTGCAAGGGGGGTTGTGCAGAAAAATACGAGTTTGCCGATATTAATTAGGATGATCTCTCTGAGATAGAGTCTAAAAGATCTATATATAAACGTATAAATTCCAGCGTGCCTGACTGCTTAGATTGGCAGCAAGGTAATTAGTTCCACCAACTTTTGATCGGAAGTTGCAAGCACGCGTTCCAATAATTGTGTTTGCAGAAGGGTCACCAACAGAGATTGCATAACCTTCACGTTTCACGGTCGCTTAACAGAACACGCCAAGCTCACTTGGTAACAACAGCCAAGCCAATGGAGAAGGAGATCGTCCGTGGACCATGCAAGCGGGTCACCTTAAAGGAGATTTGATCTTTTCGCGCGTATAACAAACCGTCCATTTCATTACTGCGTCTTCTACTAACTTCATAAAGTAAGGACAAAAAGATGATAATGTTTTTCCGCATTATTTTATCATGCCGACCCAGGTTTAAACGGATAAGCGTCGATTTTAAGATCAAAACAATATGTGCCCGATAAGCTTTTAACTCTGTAAGTTATTCATCATTTGATGATAACCAGAAAAGATAGAAATCTAGCTTAGTTTCTGGGATAAATAACTTGGAATATAAAGAAGTTTATTCTTGTGTCATAAAGATAATTTTTTCCATATTTTCAGAGAGAGAAATTTCGTGAATGACTCAGTTCAACCGCACTTATGTTCTGCCAATAAATCTCACCCATAGGTGGTTAACAACTAATAAGAAATAGAGATATAATTGTTTCACTTGGAGTTTACGCCACAATTATATTTGTCTATGCATGAGTTTCCTATACTCTTACTTTCCCCTCCTGTCTGAAATAAATATTTGAAAACATTATAATGGGATTTTATCTGCAATAAATATTAAGGAACAGAAAATGGTTAATATGTCTCTCTGATGTCGATTTTCATATAAAATATAATTCTCACCATTGTTGTGCAAAATATCCTAAGAGGAAAATTCATTCGCTTTAACCGGGATTTGAACCCGGATCAAGTACTATGGCAAGCTAATCTGGTGAAGCGTACATCCTTCTGATAGTTTTTGTGAGCATGAAAGGAACCAGATATTTATCCACTGACGGATTGGATTTCTAGAGCAGTTGAAACGCGTACTGTGGCACTGTCCACTAGGTGAAAGCCAGCAAACACTAAACAGAACATATTTTGACATATTATGAGTACATTGTAAAAAGGCGTGGCGTTTTCTTTAAATATTCACCCACAAGACCACAAAGAAGTGAAAATTCTACGAGATTAAATTTTCTGAGACTCGAACCTGGAACCTCCGATATCACGCCGTGAGCTTATATGTAACTACCGACGCGTCCTCCCATGAGAAATTTAATTGGGCTTTAGAGCAAAATGTATACGTTATCGAGGCCATAACGGCTTAATTTGCTTAAGTACTTACACCCACTTGCTGGTGACACCGCTTAAGTCATATCGCATCTAGGAAGGGGTATACTCTAAATCCAAATCGTTTGTATCAAAATATCGTAACTAAGTGATATCGATGAAATTGGCATCGGGCCGGCCCTAACTCGAAGTTACTATCACCAAACGTGTATATTCTGTTTGGTAATAATGATAATTCTCGAATCAATAATGATCAATTATTTGTAGTCAAACTTATGACGCACTTACTAAAACATTCTGATACACTTGTCTCCAAATCAAAAAAGATGGCAATATGATGTCGAAGGTTACTCGGGTTTTCCACCGAGCCAAATTCTCTATCTTGGCCATGGCAATGTGCTTCCACATTCACACGTTTCATTCATTACCAACATTTTTCCAATAGATAATCAAGGGCTCCGATATTGACTCTGAAAACTAATAAAAATAAGTGATTAAAATATATCGCAGCTACAATTAGTCGAAGCGCTTCGGGATCTGAAAAATACTCCCAGTATAAAAATACCAAGTTAGAGAAAACTTACAGACTAAAAAGTACACAAACTACACAAAATCATCCTTTTGAATTACCGTGAGTTTGATTTAAATGAGTTCAGCAAATGAGGGTTCAGTTTTGTTTTGAAGCGCTCATTCTTCTGAATGGATAGGGGATGTTAATTAACGAAAGCCAACAAATTACAGACTCGAATATTCATGAAATACTCCTACACATTCAATCAGAAAGTCTTAGGAGAGAGACTTATCACACTTAAGGGATTCTAAATCTTCAAAGACAGTTCCCTGATAAGAGCTGCACTATTCTAATTATCGCAGGGTTTTCAGGGTCTCGTGGAATGAACTGCGGTTGACTCTGGAAGCGAAATAAACACGAGGAGGTCGATGAAGAGTGGGAGCGTAATTAACTGGGGAGAAATTGCAGGGATTAGCAATTTCGGCACTCCATTCCTCCTCTCGGCTACACTCTTTGCTAAAGGGACAACTTTCTCAACGAGTTACCATCTCCACACCACGTTCTTTTTAAAGCGCTGAACTGTCCAAGGGCCTGAAAGAAGATCTTTCAACATGTCTCCTTTCTTCTTAATTCGTCTTCCTCTTCCGTGGCATTGCTTCTATACTGTTTTTCCTGCCACAAAGCAATGCGGAAGAATACTTAATATATCAATATCTTCCTCGTGGTCGCGATGGGTTTTAATTCTTCTAGTTTATCATCAATTACGATAGCCCGGAAAAAAATTATCTGATAGTCATAGATAATAGAATAGCTGATTACCTCGATCATTCAATATGGCAAAGAAATATCTGCAACAGGAAGATTATTCCAGGCAGTGATACTACCAATTATGAATTTTGCGGGAGAAACTAGAAGATGAATACAACGGATACCTTGTATCTGAAGGTCACTGGAATGAAGGCACTGAGGAAAGTCACAGATCTCAGATAATTAGACAGAGAAACGAATGCAAGCATTTGAGAGCCTAGAAAGATTGAGTCTATCGCCACATGGACAGCAGCACGAAGAAGAAAAGAGTGAACACACTTAAAGAATGCAGAAATAGAAAATAGTGAGAAAAGCGAAAAGAGACAAAAGGCCATGCGGGAAAAGAATAGCTGAAAAGGTCTGAAGATGGAAGGATATCCAAAGGTTACTTTGGAAGGGGAGAAACCCTAGGGCAGGGGTGGCCAACCAAAATGATCTTGCGGGCCACTTTGGAAATGCATCATAACTCCGCGGGCCGCATATAAAATTATATATGCCCATATTAGATTTATACCCACTATAGACATTTTTGGAGTGAAAAATTGAAACACAATGAGTTACTATTATTGTGTTAAAGTTATTGTATTAAAATGTGATGAATCTCGCGGGTAGGAAAAATGTTCAAGGCGGCCCGCGGGTTGGCCACCTCTGCCCTACGGCCTTAAGGACGGAAGATGATCTTAGGCAGTCTCCCGTCATTAATTCCTTCCACTTGATATTTCGTTTCTTTGTATTTCGACTCTTAAGGAGGTATGTTTCACGTGTTCATTCGTTGACGGCATGTAATTTGTGGCACAATTCCGTACAGTCACTCCGACCAGGGGCGTTGGGAACCTCATTATAGGGGCTAACACTTACTGCGTAAAACAATCTCATAATGATGCTCCCTAACACTCGGTATTAAACTTCTATGCACAAATTTATTTTTCAATTGGTCCTTGCATTTCTGGAATCTCCATTTAAGTATTCAATCAGCTCAAGTATTTTAATCTTATTACATGTTCAATAATTTTGCCATGCACGTAACAACGAGTATTCGGCGAAGTAACTCGTATTTTGGCTCTCCATAGAGATTCACCTACAAAGGCGGTAAATGTCTTCTTCTCGAAAAATATGGAGATAATTGAATGTGAGACTATGTCCGAAAATATCTAAGAAGATTTTTGGAGGCCATAATATGCATCATTAGGAGATTATCATGACCATGTACACAAGATTTTATTCATAGTTATCTGTAAAGTACGATTCTTATATTTTCCAATTTCAATAATTTCAAAATGTCTCCAACGCACACATAAAATAATAATGGAGATAAAATACATCCTCATATAGGACCTTATTTCATCTTAAATGTTTCAACGTCCGAGTAAAATATAATATCGCCATGTGTTTTTTTCAAAATTCGACGTAACAGCAATCCTTGGCGAAATGATTCAACTCCATAAGTTATTCCTTCAACACATCGTAATCAATTGTTTTTCATACACCCACTAAATATATACTTACATATATTCAAGTCCCCCTTATTCAACATTGGCAAAATTCAGTCCAATGGGAAACACTATTTTCTATCAATGGGAAGCACTATTTTCCATCAATATCACATATTTTCGTATTCCTTAATATGAAATTATGACGTGTAGTAAAAAATCAATCTTTTTCTCTGAATTCACTTCTTATATAATGATTTCTGCGCTCCTTGCTGCGTAAAAACAGCAAACCATCGAGAATCCTGCAGATGACGTCACTAAATGGTGGCCCTTCCAGTAATGCAACGTATTTGAGCACACAACTCGGCAGCTTTCATCCTTCCACCTGAAACGCAAGGGAGCATGTGGAAGCTGCACCCTTCGGGGACGTCCAGTCCAGGATACCAATCTTCATCTCGTCGCTTTTCCAGATCCGCGAATTTCTTTTAAATCTAGTGGTCAATAAAAATTATAAGATGACAACTTGTTTCTTGATTAGATCTAGTGGTTTTAGTAAAAGGTGTCATATTATATTTTTTAATGATGGAATACCACCAAGTGAGACTGACTAAAGTGAGTGATGCTAGTGGTCAGTATTTGTGACTTACGCATATAATGTGCATTACATAACTCTGGCCGCCAAGAAACTGTCTCTCTAATGAGCTGCTCAAGCATAAGGAGTAAAGATTTAGCAAGCTCTTCATTCTTTCGATAAAACTTTCCACTGATTATTCAGTTACTACTATCTATTTAACCTCCATATTCTCCCATTGATGATTATTTCATTGATTTATCGTAGAGCCTCAGTCTACTCAGTAAATGCACGCTCACAAATTCTGACATCTCATTTCTTTCAGGCACACTATCACAGCGATCAGTTAATAACTCTATACTATTCTCACAATTCTTTCATCGACCAACCAAGTTTTCAACACATTTATATCACCATCAAGGATATGTAAATAATACCTGACACTTACGTGATGAAATCTTGGTGGGCCAATAAAATACGTATGCCAATAGTTACGTCATTTCATTTACAATGATCTTGCATGACCTTTCATTTTGTGAAAAAAATCATTTTTTTGCGCTAGCATTCCATATTGTACCGGGAGTTAATGCGACGACTTTAAAAATGTTTCCCCTCCTCGTTTTCTCGCGGCAGCCATTTTTCCATGCGATATTTCGATAATGCTGATGATCATCATTAACAGCTCAAGAGCTAAAAAAACCAGATGAGAGATACCGACCATATACTGTTATGAATATAGTGGAGAACATTTTCTTTTATTTTTTTTCCATTTGCGATTTTATTGTTGAAATAGAAATGAATTGCAATCGTTTTGTCAAAATACTGGTCTACAACTCGAGGAAACTATAGGAAAAAGGAGTGTCTCAGATATGGTGTTTTTGTAATAAAGTAGAAGACTTCTTAAGTATCGCTATATCTGTGGAACCAACCGTTCCTTTTATAGAAAGAAAAAAATCTTAGCGCTCAAAATTGATCATATTTAGGCTTCAAATTTGATACTACACTCATAATATAGATACGGTAGCTGTAAACTGGCCTAGCGCTCCAACTCAACCATATTTAGACTAGATCTTCTCCGTTGGTGGGGAAATTATGATGAGTGGCTCACAGGCATGAAAGATATGCAGAATGGCAGCATACAGCCAAAACAATAAGTTTGAGACTTTACTCGTACGAGGTTTACAGCAATTGTAAAACCGGAAAATCGAAAGAAATTATACGTTGTTACTACCGTTCTGATTGTTTCTTTCACAATTGGGCTTCCCTGGTAACACTAAAAATTAGTGTTCTAGCCATATAGCTTTACTTAAATAACTTGTACTCCAGTAAAAGTAATTCGTAAAAAAAGTATATGCTTTAGATATTGTTACAATATTTGCTATGACAGACCGGAAGCAATAAAAAATATTTTGATTCAGATCTAGTGATAAAATCCTGATAAATTGAGGAATGGACTGTTTTTTCCCGTTTTCTCCAATCCTGAAAAAAGCGTAAATTTGGAGCGTTTTGAGCTAAAGGTCAAAAACCTACATACTTTCACTGATAAACGAGGAATAAATGTAAAAAATACTACGACGAGTAATTCAAAAACAAATTTTCAATTTTAATTAACAAAAATCATGTTTGCAGCCGTAGCTATAAATAGAAATAGACAGTGATGATTTCACCATTGATACTTTAAGTCACCTAAATTAAATTTCCAAGGTAATGATCGGCTATTATTATCAGCGGTCAATTGTGACAAAAGTCAATTATGGCCGGTTCTTAAGATGAATTTGCTTCCGGCATACTATTATGCCCAAAGCGATGTAATTACCATGTACATTGTACACACATACACAGTTTTCTAGTAAATTGACGTAAAAGATGTTACTAGAGAGCGGAAAAAAGTCTTTCGACTAGTTTAATGTATTGGACCTGTTTTTGTTGTAAGGACTTATCTTAGAAAGATTCCTTGAGTAAATGCATTTTTAATTACTTATTTGGAAGCTTTTTCTGACTTTTTTGACCCTCCGAGACATTATTTATTTATTTATTTTTATTTTTATTTTATTTTATTTCATTTGAACTAATATTACATTTATGTTCCATTGAAAAAATAGATTTCATTTACACTATATAACTAAGCGTTAAATCACCACGAGGCATGGTTCTTTATACATATTTTCGGCAATGATAAAACAATAGTCAAAAACACTTGCATAATAATGATGCACAAAAGATATCGCACTGTCCACCGTTTATTACAAACTCGTACTACACGTGTTTCAACTGTCTTGCAGTCATCATCAGGTACGACTAATCTTCTTCTTCAGAAGAGGAAGATTAGAAGAGATTTCTCGCCTGAGAAACATGGAATTAAAAAACACTTGGATTCAACTGGGTGCAGTCAAATTCAGGTTTATCTTAACTTGTACCAACTCAACAAAATTCTAGCCATCAACCAGTAAGAGTTAGATGATCACCAAAAATATGTTTTCAGGTATCTGACTAGTTTTCAAAGGAAAAATCAATAACTGCTCAAAAGTTACCTTTTGTATGCTTAATTTTATAAGAAGTTGACGAGAGCTTCGCAGATGCTCTGTCCCAGAGCTAATATTGGCGACCATCCATCTTAATACCTCTCTTCCCTTCGTTTATTGCGCATAATGCCATGAATGGGCGATCGCCATACCAATTTATGAACCTTGAAAACGTCCTATTCTTTGAATATATTACGCGTAAAAGCTAATCCCATGATGTAACTCAATGACAAAATAAGTTCATGATTAAATTAATCAATGACCCAATCACATTATGTTCGGGAATTCTTCAGTTAAAAACTAATAAACTAATTTCAAGATGCTTGAATTGTGACAAAGCAAAACAATTGCCAATACCAGCGTTTTACATTGCATGCATATATTATTTAGCCTCCATTGCTTGACCTTAAGATTTAAGGCATTGGCAAAAGAAAAGTGAAGGTACTGATGATTTAAGGTTCATTTGATGACACTGACTCCAGAGAAAGATTGTTATACGTCACAGATTATAAAACAAAAGGCAGCAACAGTGGACTTCTGTAATTCTGTAGTCTGCTTATTTAATTGCTTTCTCGCACTAAGAATTAGTAGAATACTGATCAACAAATGACGATCTGTACATAGAGCAGCTTTTCAGTCTTTTAATACATCATTAACACAGATTCTCATTTGCTTTCCAATATGGCTGGATTACCATTTGTCAACGTGATTTATGTGTGGTCCATATGAAATCGTTAGCTCAGAGTAGGAGGAAAAGTTTTAGGGAAGGGAGGAGGATAGCTTTGCAACTTTCATGTCCAAGTCAAAGGATAAGATATAATAATTAGTTATTTATTAGCTACCGGATAATATATTTTTATCAGGTGATTTGCCGTAAAGGTTAAAAATGGAAGTTATTACGCAACAATACTCTTTATTTTCAAAATTTCAAGCCCCAGTTTATCGATATTTCTTTTTTCATCACCGCAAACGTCTCACCCTTCTTCATCCCGTCCATAAAATCTATTCATTTTCATCCCATTTCCATTTTCCCAGTATCACACTTTCTATCACTGCCGTGAGCAACTCATTCCTCTCATTACCCCTTCCAGCCACCTACCTGCCTCCTCCTGATCTCACCCAAAAGCTTTCCTTTCTCACTCACCATTCCAAGCACTTCCTCCTTTGTCTTCCTTTCCATCCACTGAATCTTCTCCATTTTCCTCCCCACCCACACCTCAAACGCCTGCAGCCTTTGTCCTCCTTCCTCAGAACCCACGTTTCCGCCCCATTTTACGCTAAACTCCATATCATTGCTTAAACTCAACTCAATCTTTCTTATATCCGTACTCAAAGTCTAAGTCATCAGTTCTCTTCATTATTACATTTTTTTTGCTGTCGCTATTGATAAGATATTAAAGATTCATAAAACTTACATCTACATCTACATACTACCCCGCGAGCTGCCACATGGGCGTGTGGCAGGGAATGGTAGGTCTCCAGCCGTTTAAAGATGAAAAGTTTTGGAGGTGAAATGGTGACATGTCCTACGAGAGTGTATTTGGAGGTGCTCAGTTTTCATTGTGGTTGCTTATTGTGCGCGGAAAGAACGAGTTTTTGTACATATCCGTTCAACAGAGTATCTTTCTTATTTTATCGCATCTGTCAGACCTAGAAATGTAGTGAGGCGTCATGATAATATTCTCTGTGTCGCTCTGAAACACACTAGTTCTGAATATCTCAAGCATTGTAAGCCTAGCGTACAGCCTCCGAATCTCTAGGGGCTCCCACATTATCGGACTTATGGGTAAAAAGAGATATAACAGCATGTTGATGACTTTTCGTTCGACTATAACGGGGCTTTTCAATTTTTACCCAATAAAACATTACAGCAAAACTTACATATTTACCTCTCACATTAAACTGGAGGAGAATTGTCGTGACGTGCAGTTACACGCAATTAAAGCAACATGGCAATTAAACCGCTGTCATATATTAAATCATACGGACGAAGCCCTGAACATGATGTACTCCCCTCATTGTATAGAGTGAGACATCGATTGTCTATGAAAATTTCCACCACTTTCTAAGTGGACTGAACGATTGCAGGCACCTTACCAACTTGAGATATCTTTCTCCTTCATGACCTCATTCTCCAAACACAATATCTTTTCTCAGCTCACTATTGTTATACCTCTTCATCGCATCTATTAAACCTATTATTTTTCCTCCCCTGGGCCGCTTATCCAATATCCTCCACACTATCACGTTCTTCAGCTTCGCTTTGCCTCTCGTCATCTGGAAGGACCAACAACTCTGCCCACCTAATCTACTTCATAAGTTTTTTTCTCACTCATCATACCAAGTACGTCCTTGTTTGACTTCCTTTTCATTCTATTCATTCTTTCGACTTCTTTTTCATTCTTCCAGCAATTCCGTTCACTTTTCTCGGAGTCCACGTTTCTACATCATACGACGCAACGCAATCTTTTAAAACATTTTCCAGATTTTTCTTAGCCACCATATCTAAGATTCCCATCATCAGCTTTCTCCTGCTGCTGAACGCCTCTTTAGCTGGTGCATTTGTCCTTTAAATGCCTTTGCCAATATGATCAGTTCTCTTAAGCGAAATACCGAATACATTTAATTACCTATACTAGTTCCAGTTTGCACCTATCTACCTTAACTGATCAGCCTCGCTTCCTTAGTCATGGAAGAATTCATTACTTTTGTTTCCTTTTGCTTCAATTTCCTATTTTCCATGCTTATTTTCAATCACGCATATCAAAACTTGTCATCCCTAGGATGATCCACCAACAAACACCTCGAGGTCCGTGAATTAAGCCGACGTTATTAGATATCCTACCACATTTATTCCCAAATCTGGCTCCTCCTCCTCTTACAATTTTTTTTGGCATACGTTTTAAAACACGAAGGCGTCAATGCCTTGCCTTACCCCGCGATAACTGTCCATCGTGATTTTTAGTCAGTTTTCCTTACCTGTGCTCCCTCTAGGCTATGCATGAGTTATATCTAAACCCAATATTAAAGGTTGAAGAGTATCTGAATCAACGGAAACTGAAATCTGTAAGTTTTTCCCAATGAACGCTTTGAAATGCATATAAGATATCCAAAAAGCAAGTAAAAACGTAACGGCTCAGTCTAAATTTAGTATTTCACTGCCGATTAATTATTCACTCTCTCTATCTTTGGTTTCAATGTTTTTTGGTTATTTAGTACTAGCTGATTTATGCTATTGGATTACAACTATAGTGTATTTGCAGTACTATCATCAACCATGGCATTCCAAGTCTCAGGACCAAAATTTGAAATTATTATTCAAGGAGAACAGTAACAATAGCTTTTGAAAATGATAGGAGTATTTTTATGAAAATTTCAAAATTTTCCACAAAAATACCGAAAAACGTTTTTTCCGGGCCTTCAAAATTTACGGAAATTTTTCAGTACCAATCAGACCAAGGAATTGGCAAGAATATGGAGATGCTTATGATTTCATGTCACGCGGAAGGATCACACGGGTAGGAAAGTCTTTAAAATGAAAATTTGGAACGGATATGGACCCTTGCATCAAAATACTGTACATTCTGAGAAACCCTTTTTAAAACTTTCAACATTTAAAAAAACCTGGGTGATACCTCATGCTTTTTTCTTAACCGGTTTCGTCTTGTATCGGTACTGTATATTTATTGAGAGTTGTTTCATAGATGAGCCGTGTAAAACTATTTATGTTAAGGTGAGAGTACAGAGCTGTAGTTCAGACAAAGTCGTAAATTCGAAGTCTCGTCGTCGTCGACGGAGATCGAAGTAACCAGAGTATCCGTTCATTTTGCACGGATGAACAGAATAGTAAAAAGATGAGTTTGAAAAGCTGGACTTGAGTGCTACTACTGGACTTAACTGCATTGCTAATTATTTCAAAACTTGCATTTTCATTCTTAATTTTTACCTTTCACCCCCCTCCTCATACACTCCGTAATTTTTCACCTAAAATACGGTCATTTTCGTGAATAAACTTGACAGTTGAGCAGGAATACGTTGTCCCTTAGTTTCAAATCGGATCACTACCGCCTACATGAGTGGTTTGACCTGTAACCCCGATCATCTCTCAGCACTCCAAAATTCGCCCACGTTTGGTACCACAAGCGGTGAATCTAATTTTAATTCCTCTGTGTCTGATAGAAAGGTGTTTTCCACAATGCACAGCTAAATAGATGCTAGGTACACAACGGTGAAAAGTACCAAATGACATCTTCCCTTAAATAATTGCTCGGATTTATCCCCTTGTGACCCCATCATAGAAGCTACAGTCAAAGACCAGATCCGAAAAAATTAGTTATTCAATCAGATATGGATTGAGTAGCTATTTAAATTAACAGTTATGAATTGCGTAAAAATGAACATCTAATAAGATACCGCTGCCGATAATATTTTACATAAGATCTCTTTCTGGCTTCCAAAGGTACTGTCATTTATAATTATCAAATGCAATTAGCATTTCCTAAATTATGTATTATTAAGTTAGCAAATATTTTATGGATTTACTTTGAACATTATAAAAATATTCCCTCAATTCCTTAACTGAGCTCTGCAGCTTAAAATTGAATGAAAGTTGAAGGTGATCGAGTTGCGATAATTTTGATGCAGAAGAGCAAGGGCATAATAAATTATAGACACGTCTATCAGAACATTACAGGAAGTTTTTGTAAAGGAAAAAGTTCTCCTCAAATAATAAATATTATAGAAACGAATCCAAATTCCTTAGTTGATAAGTATTAGAAGTTTGACGTTTATACCCATATTTAGACACTTTCTATGCAAAATACATAATATAATTTTCCGTTGTACCTTTCTCTAAAGTTTCATGGCTTACATCTGATTTTTTATGATAACGTCAATATTATTCAATTTAATGTAAACTGAGCACACTTCCTTTCAATGTAGATAGAAATTAAATCTCACCAATGATAACATATATCCATCTGCCTGTTTCTTAGGGATTTTCAGAATATCTAACAAAAGGGGTAATGGCACTAAGCACTTAATTGAATCCAGATCGTAGACGATTTTCCTTTACCGCAAAGCCTACATTTGCCAAACACTCAGTGGTATGAGCTGTTCTTGTCACCAGAAAACTATTTTAATTAGTTTTAATACAATAAATAACTCATCATTATGAAATTTTGCCACCAGCAACATTCGCACAGAACAGCGTTACTGCGAAAATATCATTCTTTGAATCAAACTGTTTAACGGGTAGAGTGACAGCGCCAAATATCAAGAATCGCACAGGTTGTGGGAAACATCAGTAAACATCACTTCGCATGCGTCAGTATTAACAAGGAAGGTGCACAATCGAGCGCTTTAATTTATATTACCTAGTAAAAGGTGATGAAAATTGTAAAAACATTACGGATACTTCCCCTTTGTTGTCACCAATAATGCTTTCCTAACTTCAGCGGCGATTTCTTTTACGAAATGGTTTCCCACAGCATTATCCAAGCAAAAGCATAGTAGTTGGTCGAAACACTCGCTTCGCAACGTTGCAAACTCGTTACTTATTAGCTAATAGATTAATTACATGTTTATACATCAAATGAGAAGAATTTATATTGATTATAAACCCCATATAGTCTCCGTTCAATTTTGTGCAATCAATTTTGGAATTTGGGCCACAGCATGGCGTTGCTTGATGACGATACACACCACATTTGCCGCAGCCAGCGCAGCGTTGCCCTTCTGCACTCAGGTCACCATTACCAATGTAAAGCACACACACTCGGCGCACACACAGTCACCGCCAAAAGCCAGAACCAAGCGTTGTAAGAGGCACACGAGCGAGTCCAGGGTGCAGCAACCGACATTTAATTAATTTCTCTGGAATCTGCAGCGGCCGTTATTACTGTGACATTCCCATTCAACGGAGATTTGATCCCTTTTGGAAATTGCAGAGAGGGAGGGAGGTCTGTTTTCCGCATGAAATCCTTTCAGGTCAAAGTAATATTCGAACAATCACTCCAGAACCGTTCGCTACACGGACATTTGAAAGGCATTTGAAATAATGTGTCTTCCGTGTGTCTGAGAACTCGACAGGTAGAGATGGCCGCTTCGATGAAATTAATGCTTTTGAAATTAATATTAAAGTTTTTTTTCAAATTACTGAGAACAAAATTTAAGATAAAGCTAAACATTATAAGTCGAAAAATTATGTAAACCATTAAAATTATTTTAGCTTATATTATACAAGAATAATTGGAAACAGCTTTTATGAATGTTTTAACACACAATTCGTCTTTTTATTCAACCCTGGAATTTGTTTAACGTCTTTCGCAATGGATCATAAGTTTATCCCATTTATTTGCTTTAAAAATATGCGTCAACATTTAAACAGGTCACTAGGTCCAATGAAGCTCCAGTAAAGGCTGCTAAAATAGGAAATTCTGAGTAGCTAAGTGAACTTCGCGCCTGTCCAGAATGAATGTGGAACCACCTAATGGAGTGTGTCCACAATATTTGATCCTCGGTCAAGGGGACGCTTAATCCTCTGGAATTTTAATAGATTCAGAACTTCCTATAAATGTTTGTCGCTCTTTTATACAAATTTAGATAAGCCCCATTTATACTTTTAGTCACTAAGATATTTGAACCCCATCCTTCAAGTGGTCATCCTTGAAGAAATGCGTAACTTTGGACTGGCAAGGTTAGTACAACCTCCTATTCTACGAATTTGGCAAATACATCTGAATTGTTTTCTGTATGAAATAGTAATGCGGAGTATAATGCAGTAAAGTAGGATCCTTGCCCCAGGATGAAAGCCGATGAATATTCTTAGGGCAAGAGTGGTGGCAGCAAAACATGCTGCAGTGGCGCAAATGACAACTTTCAGCGAAATATACCATTCCGTGCTCCGCATGGGGGTTTCAAGCGGCCACCTCGTTTGTTCATCCGGATTCCAAAGGTCGCATAAACTTTCATTTAGAGCTCCAAATACTCCATTTGTTATTCAAATTGTCGCCCCATGTGACTCTCTATCATCAACTACAGTTTCCAGCCGCTGGCTGGGTCTGATTTGTCCACAACCCTTTCCATTTTTTATCCTCCCACTATTTTTCTTCTCTCATCGTTCTCCAATCCTCCAACCACTTCTCCATTCTCTTTTCCACATTCTCTTTCATTCAATCACCCTTGAGATTGTTTCCCTAGGATTTCCATTTCAAGTAAAGTTCAAGGCATTTTGTCAGTTACCGTCCTTTTTACCAGCCCAAACCATTTCAGCCTGGATATCTTTATGATTTCCAGCATCCGTTTCTCCTGTACTATTTCTCTGAGTCCTTTATTTATTATCTTATCCATACTGGATTTTTCTTCTCTTCATCTGTGAAGTTTAAATTATTCAAGGGTTTAAATTTGAACAAATTTTGCAAATAAATCCAGAAACAAGATTTCGCTGAAAATCTCCAACATGAAGAGTCAACAGAACCTTTTATAGGAGCTCATTGAAATAAAAGGTAATAATATTTTACAGAATAAACTTTATTTTTTGGCATGTTGAAATTTTGAATGATCTAGAGGGATATTTACCCTTTAAATAGGACAAAATGGCGGACCCTATTTTTCACTAATTTTCTGTCTTTAGGTAGTAAAATAGTTGAGAGGGACGCAAAGTAACCGTAAGTAACTTACATCACGGTATTTACTGAAACTTCTTAATTTGCGAATCCGTTGAGAAAGTGTGCGGCAGTCCGCGGCGCCGGAAAAAAACTCGATTTTTCGATCGCGCGGCGGGGTCCAGCCTAGCGCGCCAGCTAATCGGAATACAGTGACGTGGAGAGTATCATGGCACGCTATTTAGCCATGAACTTAACTATGGCAATTTTCTAACTGTATATGGTGTAAAGGATCGCTAAAGGTGCTATAACAGTAGTTTGAAAAGACAATCCATTCTCTTTTGCATGGTGCGATAGTTGTCTCTCTTCGAATACATTCAAGGAGCTAAACCAGGCACTTCACGCTAACATTTAAGGCTGTGAACAATTAGTTCGGCTTCTGTGGGCAACATGCAGAGCCCATTGAACATGCACATTATTTCCCATCGGCTAGAAGCTGGTATCGCACAACCATTCTTACCCCCACCCCTCCGCTATCTCCTCCCCACCAACCCATCCATGCCACCCGGTGAGTGTTCGCAATAGCGGCGTTTTATGACACCGCGGGACAGTTCTACAATAACATAACTATTTAAAATCAAGGGGAAAATGGAGACGCCCGGCACTAACTAGACCACCACGGATGAAATTAAAATTTTAGGATACCAATGCTAAACCTCGCAAACAGATGCATGACAATAGCACCGGAGACACTTATGCATTGGTTGATTTAATTTTTATCAAATATATAGAAGCAAAACAATGGCAAAAAATAATTTTAAGCTGAAAATGCACAAAAAATGCTTTTCATTTAGCTATGACAATTTTTTGTACAAAAAAGGAAGCTTACTCGAGGTACGATTCCATTACTATCAACGCCACATTTTACTCCTCATCATGTTTTCACTGAGTGTTACTATGCCCATAAATTTAAAACATGCTTTGTAACTTATAGAGAATAACTGATAAAAAACCTGTAAACCGATGTAAACCAATAGTCAACGGAAATAAAATTACCGAAACCTTACTCATCTGGCTAAATCACTCTACCGGTGACCTAGGGATCCCGGTTCAAGTTCCGGTCGAGATGAATAATTTTTCCTCTATGAAAATTTTGCAATTACATGAGTTTGTTTTCATCTTCTATTTTTCCTCAGGTCATATAATCCGAATCCGTGAAAGGCCACGCGTCAGAAGTAAGCTTCAGCACATACATTTTCTAATATTGAATTTTGAGGATGTATATTTAGACGAATTTATTGAAAATTTAAAAAAAAATTTAAATTCTAAAATATATCACAGTAAACTCTATATAATACAATTAATTAATTCTTAGAAGTAGGATCACCACCAAATGAAGCAGGGCGACAGGTACGGTGATCCATGTAGCTTACGCAAAGAAGGCGTTCTACCACAAGTAGAATTAATTAACAACCAGGAATAATGACTTTCAAACATACGATAAAACACGTATGCTGTCATTTGGTAATGAAACTCTGACGCAATAAATTTTTTGTAAGCTCAAAAAATGATGAACATATAACTGATAAATAATTAAATTGAAATAATTTACGATCAATTTCTACCATTGGAAATTTACGCTAAGTTATTCGATTGGTTGTGTAGTTATTTGGTATTTTGCTCCCTAATGGTTGTTTCTGTAACTGATACGTAGTATTAACATCAAGTTACGGCATGATGTTAATACTACGTATCTTCGCGCATGAATCTTGTATTTTTATGCCTATCTAAAAAACACATTAATAACAATATTCGCCGTCATATCATTAGCATATCTAAAATATAGTGCATTTCGGTAAAAGCATATCTTCATTCGTTCGTTAATTATTATTAATATTATTCGTGGTTTCGTTGACTTTACTAGATTACATTGTAATGCACTTTGATGATAACTCGTCCCCAGCCTCAAAACTTTGAGGTGGCGCAGGTATTATTTAGATGTAGGCGACGAGAATGAATATTGAACAATGGCCCCTCTAAGAAATAACGAAAGAAATGGGGCATATTATCGACAAGGGATTTAATATACAGGAAGTGCAATATTAAGGTTGCAAAAACCAATTTACGGAGAAAACTTTCGGATACAAGGATAGATGAACTGGAGATTCACAGTAAACCGATCACCAAATTAATGTCTTCTTATGTGGATAAATTGATTTAGCGACCTATTCTTCCATGCCTTCAAATTCTGACATTTGTTTTCCAAAACAGGACTAGCAAATATAAAACCTGTATACTACACTTGGAATTGTGGTATGAATGTTTGACATGAATTGTTCGGGCACAGACCACGGAAGAACGATAGGAAAAGGGCAAAACAACGGAGTAAAATGTTGCATTATCGAATCGCTAGTCTTCTGACATAATGGGTGTATTCCATTAGCTCCAATATGCTAATCACTTAGCAACACTACAGTGCACTTGCCTTCCATTTGTTACTTACCACTTACAGCGCACTTCCAAAAAGGGAGGTGTCATTCTTGCCGCTCGCTAAACGTCGATATTTGTCATCGTCAATAGTTGTCAGGTTTGTACATTTTCAGTGAAGGCGAAAATCACGCATATTTTATCCTATTACTCTATGAAAAAATGTTACGTATTAAATATCTACTCACTTTAAACAAACTCAACAAGTATACCTAAAGCATGCGGCCATAGCTGCTTTAATCTTACAAGATACTACCAACCGGCAGGTTACCAAACAGTTCGCCCGTGGACATCGTTCTATTAAAAGTCGTTCGTGTGCGCTCCTTTTTGTTCCTATCTGCAACTCCAACTCTTACACCTCGAATGGAAAGCTCCCATTAATAAAACATTTGATGATAATTTCACTTTGATCGCCAACCCCCAGAGCGAGGCGCCTGGTCGCCAAGGTGACGGGAGAGATGAAATATGGCGGAAACAAAAGGAGGTCGGTGGTGCGTAATTAGGTGCAGACTGTGAGAGGCGAAGACGGCATAGACAGGAGAAGGGTTATATGGTGCTTCATTCCATTCATTGACAAGAGTTTCAGCTTCAACGTGGGCGAGATTTTACGTGGGAGGAAGTCCGGAGTCAAAAAGATGGCATTCGCCGCTCATTTGGCAAGTGGCAAGCATCCCCTCCCCCATCCAGCCACATTCGGGATGCGGGAAGGAGCGGCTCCCCTGCACCCATTTCAATTCGCCACCGCAGACTACCCCTCAAGGCCGAAATCCCCAGAATCCCCGCCCCCACTCTCCTCCATTCACAGTCACACCGCTTCTTCGCCCTCCACGACTGCAGTGCCACCCCACGGTCAAACGGTGACTCACAGCTACCCAACCGACGACAGAACGCACGTCTCACCTTAGGTGCGCGCGGAGATCCTCTGGCTTAGATGAATACAAAAATTAGACTGAGTTTTTGTTTCACTCTCATGTGTCAATTAGTTGAGCATTCTAAGAATAATCTGTTCGTGAACGCCTTTGGGACATCCGTACTCACCGTAGAGCAAACCCCAAATATTAAAGGGGAATTGAATTATATTGGAGTACAGTCCTATGATGGCTCCTCCCTAAACTGGCTCATACAGCACTTTACTATTATTCTGGGTTATTTTGTTGATTAACGACCTTTTTCCGAATTGAAATAAAAATTAATTGATTTCCAAGTTATTCTTGCACAAATTTAAATTGACTTGGGTTGAATTCTGCAGTGAGTGAAACGCGGACAAAGTAAGAGTATTAGGGATCGGGTTGTTATTGTAGCTAGAGCACTGGCCTACCCTAACGATGGACAGGGTTCAAATCCCGGTGGGAATTGATATTTTTCAGGGGAAAGCCGATCCCTAATTGGGTGTCTTATGGAGAGCACTTCAAGTTCAATACTTCACCTGTCGGATGATACGTTAAACCGTGGTCCCCTTGGTGTCTTTCGTTAAGAGCAGGCTAATGCCCACGTCGCGTCGGGTTTCTCTCCACCCTTCCTTCATTCTCCGATAAATTTTCCCTCACTGACCTACCCACCTAACATCAATGGCGCAAATGACCTCAGTTGTCGGTCGCTTCCAAAATAACCAACCAATAAGAGTATTTTTCAATTTCGCTAAAACCTATTGACAATTGAATAATTCTCCCAAGAAATTGAAAGACGATAAAATGTAGGCACCTGACGTCCATACACTTGAGTAATTAAGGTAATTCTACAGTAGCGGAGGCCAAAATTCGTCATCACAACATAGATGGTGCTGCAATAGCCTCTAACGGCTGGAGAGAGTGTCAACTTAAAATACATTCGTCGAGTAATGCACATATTTTTGCCATTAATTTTATTTTTATGAAAGCTATGGCGAATTATGATGCAACTGCAGTATTTTTTAGGATTGCAAACAATTAGGTGGAAATCAACATCCGCTTAGAGTCGCTGTGAATCCCCCAAATTGGGATTGGTTTACTTATGAAAATAGCAAGATACGAGGGGATTGCGCATGGAAGATGAAGAGGTGGGGGGGAAGTGTCTATACTGGAGGACCTCCAGGCCCTGGGGTGTCATTCTGTAACTCCGAACCGGTCGGTACGGGAGAATTTTCGTCAGGTGGGACGTCTTACCGACTACCGTGATATTCTGTATGAAACCGATCTGTGCGCCGAGGAGCTTCAGTCGGTAGATCCTACCGACACGCAAAAGCTGTCGGTACCGTGGGGGATCAGTCGGTTTGCTTGAGAGACACCGTAACAAATGGACAACGTATTTATATTTTTGTCTAAAATAGGTTTATTTGATGCTTGTAATAGCGATATAATTTATTCCCAGGATTAAGAGAGCTATGGTAAGTAATGCACAAGTTAAAGTAAAGGTAATATAAGTTACATCCTATAAGAAAAACCTCAAAACAACTAGGATTCCAATTTGCAGCATTGTATTGTTTTTAACCAACGTTTTAATATGTGGCGCTGTCA
The DNA here is from genome assembly GCA_963169105.1 of Ceriagrion tenellum. Taxonomy (NCBI): domain Eukaryota; kingdom Metazoa; phylum Arthropoda; class Insecta; order Odonata; family Coenagrionidae; genus Ceriagrion; species Ceriagrion tenellum. Next base: position 11,151,036 of record OY720644.1, read on the forward strand.
AGTACGTATATAGGCCTATAATTTGACTATAAAGCATATTCGATTACCGAAATAGTATATAAATATAATTACCAGAAAATCCTCCGTGGTCAGTGTCAATAATTATTGAGGCATAATATGCTTTCTCAAATTTGAAAGTTTACTCATAGGGTCTAATTTTGTTTTTTCAGCCACGCATGAATCCCACTTACACACACTAAAGTAATTTATTATTTTAGAAAATGGGCTACATCGTGCCGCTGTGAGCTCTGGGCTTTTATTGACGTTTTTTCCACTTCAGTCGCTATTTTCACAAATAAGCAAATACAGCTGGAAGCATCTTTTAAACAGACCTATAAATTATCACTATACCGCAATTAAATTTGGATTTATACGTAAATACTGCTAATAGTGTAACACACACGAACGACAAATTTTGCAGTTAAACTACGGGTAACGTTCCTGCGCGGCGTAACGTGCTAAACTGGGTATAAGGGTTTTTAAGGAGTAAAGCAATCTTCATCAAAACTTAAGGGCTCCTAACAGATACTAACATGCATCTGTACTAACAATGACATACATGCTACAGCAGCAAAGCAAAGAGGTGCTCAATGATATACTTAGCGGCATCTAAACTTCAATTTCTCTCATAATAGTGTTTGATACTACTCATTAAAGTCATTTTGCATTCAATTTTGTTCCACTAAGACACTAAATTAATGTTTTATGGCCGAGCGCGCAGCAATACCACTACCATACACATGAATAAAGCATATATATGCGAATATTTCATTATCATACCCACTTATATGGACTACATGGCCACTCCATATTAATGATAACACTGATCAATTAATTTCATCTATAAATTCGAACAATTTCCGAAGGTTTATACTCCACACGGAAGCCTCATCTGTGGTTAGAAAGACGAAATATATACAACGCGGTAAAATGTCGGATTTCCATCACATGCGTTAACATGCACAATCATACATTGAATAAATTGGTATACTTGGCAAATCAAATTTCTACATACATACAACCATAACCGATCAGTTTCGTTGCACCCAACATCTCTTTGGAAAACTTGATGTTCATAAAGAAGCTACTTGAAATGTAATTTAAATATAAAGCAGTTATTTTGTTGCACAAATAAACATAGTCACACACTCAGTTAACAGAAAAATTTATAATCCTCCTCCTTTCTATGTTACTGGCTGTTGTTTTGGTTGATAAACGCGAGAGCATTAGGCGGTTTTATTTAGTCATTTGTTAATTCTATCGTCTCCACCGGTGGAAATATACCATGTGACCCTCAGCTTCGGCAACAATCGGATAATTTGGAGGGAGGGGTATCTTGAGAGGTAGGAGTTATCACACCGACTGGAACAGCGCCCGACTTGCTTACGGAATCGCCCGAGAAAGCTCCGTTGGTGCGGACACGCTGATGGTAGGGAAGCCATGCTGTCGGTAGGCTACCGATCGGAGCGAAACCGACAAAATACAGAATGACCCACTGGTGGGAATACAGCGCTGTATCTGGACGGTAGACGCAAACAGGAACGGGTAACAGAAAACAGGGCATGATATCTAGTGATGTACATACTATCGCAGCAAAAGTAACGATTTGGATTCATTTCAAATCTTTCTCTCCAACCTTTAGGTTGTATTATTTTGCGTAGTTCTGCAAGGGAATGTTTCTGATTCTCGTGTAGTAGTTGAAGAACTACAAAATAATTGTCTGATAACTGTTTATTGGAAGTCCTGTTGCAACGGATTAAAATTACATAAAATTAAAAGCATAAATTATTAGTTACTGCAGAACAAGCACCATGCGTAGGTAAGTAAAAACGGAACGCTTTGCGCGCCTGAGAATTAATTCACCAATCAACAGGTATACATTTTTGTTAGGCGAAACGTTTCGGAGAAGTTAATGGAATGATCGCCTGGCAGGATCGCAGGCAGGGCTAAATGGTGGGGGAAAAACGAGTGTTTTTACGAAAGATCCGCGGAAGAATTTAAGGCAATGAAATTGAACAGCAGTGGATTATCCGTCATTTTCGCTTATCCAGTTGGGCTTCCCCAAAAATATCGCGGATAGTCGGCGCTCCATTGTATTTGGCACCTCTGATTACGATACCCACGGCATGAGTAATCTTTCAAATAAATCATTAAAAGAGAAGTATCGATGGCGAAATCACACGAGATTAGAAGAAATTTATCAATAAATGTAAACTATCGAGACTTTTTCGTATCCCTAATGACATCTCCACCGGCCATCGCGATCACAAAAATTTCAAAGACCTCATTTCTTGAGAAATAATTTCATAAAAAGATGAAGGGCAATTAGACGACTATTACTTCATCCAGTTTTCGCATCACTTCCCATCATCCATGCGTTGATTGCTATGTTGACAAAGGTCTATTTACAGCAGAGATCGCCAATGTTGCTCACTGATATAAAGTCATCCTTCCATTCAAAACTCTGCCCAATCTCTACGCTTCTTGAGCCACCGAAAGGAGGAAAAAAAAGAATTTTTCGGTTCATTAGCATATCTCAGTGAAGATGAAAACCCTAGCAAAAGATATGATGACGCCTTTCCGGATGTAATATCCATTCACTTTAAGGTGGCTGCTGCGACTTTCAACAGAGTACAGATTTGTGTGTACATCCTCACACGAATGCTTATTAGTCAATATGCATTGATATATGTGAAAAAATTGCATTTTGCCAATTTACATTATTGGCTATAAAATTCTATTTTAACACGTATTCTCATGGAAATGATGGTGATTTTGAAATAATTCAATTACAAATGCACATACAAGTCTAATATTATGATAAGGGTAGCTAAAAATTTTCAAGGGACCATGCCGAGTTGAAATCACGTGTTTACTAATGGTAAATTTTTGGTAAAATTTCGGATTCAGCGCCAAAAATTAGACATTAAAATGCCTTAATCAAGGCGAAAATTATTAAAGTATTTTAATTGCACCATTCATATTACGAAATTGTGGTTATTTTTATCGAATATAGAAATATACTTTACTGAAATGAGGCCAAATAATTTTTTCGACTTATTTGAAAAGTTGTGGAAGACTGTATTGACGAATTATTACAGAGAGGTTAGAGCATGAAATAACTATCGGGGAAGAGTAAAGTGTATTCGCAGCAGGACGATCCTGTGTAGATAACATATTTAGATTAATAACACCTAACAGAAAAAAAAGGATAAGAAACGGAGAAACTCATCTGGTATTCATAGATTTAGAAAAGGCCTACGACACAGTACCTATCAAAAATCTTTACCGCATTCTAAATGAAAGTAATATAAACGGAAAATACATCATAGCAATAAAAAATCTTTATAATAACTCAGAAACAAAATTAAAAATAGAAAGAAAATTATCTCCGTCAATTAAATCCAAAAATGGACTAAGACAAGGGTGTTGCCTATCACCCACTCTTTTTCAAATGTTTACCCTTTGAGTGCCAACCAATTTTCTAGGTACTATGCTAAAATTTCCGTAGCATTTTTGCTTTAAGCTTCATAAATAATCTTCATTTAGGTGCCATCTGTGAACAATCAGTGAAATACCAGCATCTAAGAGTGACATTGCAGGAGGAGCGTTATCGCGCTCCCGGCACTTTTCGCGAGAGACAGGAGGAGCGCGATAGCTCTCCCCGGCACTCTAAGGGTTAACGAAGCTCTGAAGGATTGGAAGAACAAATGTACTAAAATAGGAATAAAAATAGACGGAGACTCACTATATACATTACTTTTTGCTGAGGATCAAATAGTAATTGCAGGAGATAAGTACGATGCGGAATATATGATGAGAAAATTGATAGAAACATACAATAAGGCGGGCCTGAAAGTAAATGTCAACAAAACAAAATATATGGTAATAAATGAGAAGGCAAGGAATATGGAAATAGAAGGAAATGCCATCGAAGTCTGTAGTGAGTATAAATACTTAGGTGTCACGATTGGAAAAGAAGGAACCAGTAAAAATGGGATAACAAATAGAATACATCAGTCAAAACTAGCAATAAATAAAATGAATAGCATATTATGGTCAAAAGACATAAGTAGGAAAAAAATTGCAAATGTATAAAACAATTATTCAGAGTATACTCCTTAACGGAGCAGAGACATGGGAAATGACCAAAAGGGATAGGCAGAGACTGGAGGTCGTATAAATGGATTTTCTAAGAAGATGCAGCAGAAAATCAAAACTTCAAAAAATAAGAAATGAAAAAATAATAAAAATTATGCAAGCGAAAAAAATTAAAAATTGGGTACTAAGAAATGGGATTGTGATGGGAAAAAATGTAAATAAATGCAAATATGTGAACTTCAACAATAAAACAGAAAGGAAATATAAATTACAATAATCGAGATAAAATTTGTGACTTCCACAATTTATTGATTACTTTCGACCGGTTTCGGCTGTCACGCCATTATCAGGTGCAGAGTATGGTTGTCAGTTCTTTATATATCATACAGAGGATCATGGAGGTTTGAGGGGGGGAAGGAAGGGAAGGAGGGGAGGTTTGCACACTTATTGGGACAAGGTGAAGGTGAGCTTTTGAATGAGTCATATGGTGCATAGGGGATTTGAGGTTTGTGGAAGTCACAAATTTTGTCTTGATTATCATGACGTTCTCCCACCACGTGAAAGCTTCAAGTTTTCATTTTATTTAATCAAAATTAATAATCCTCCGGTAATTTAAGTCCTAAATCCGGATAGCTGTAAATACTTAGGAGTCTATTTAACTAAGAATTTTAGATGGGGTTCAACCGTGGAGCACATTGTTAAAAAATCTTTCAAAAGGCTACATTGGGTAATGAGAAACCTCAAAGGGAGCACGACCACTAAAGAGAAGGCCTATAAAACCCTGGTTCGACCAACGCTAGAGCACGCATCTCTTGTATGGGACCCACACAAGAAAGGAGAGGTTATGGAAATGGAGATTGTGCAAAGAAAATCGGCTAGGTATGTGCTAGGGAAACAGTAAAACAGAGAGCGTAGCAGAAATGCCTACAGTACTGGGAATGGAGAGTTTACAGGTGAGGTGGAAAAGGAGCAGCCTATGTGGGCTGTACAAAATAGTGAGAGAGGAAAAAGCACGGGATGAATTTGGGATGGACATAATAATGCCAAACTCTTTGGGAAAAAATGATCACCAGTTCAAGATAAAGTGCCGATCACAAAGGACAAATGTAATAGGTCTCCTTCTTGAACAGGACCATACAGGACTGGAACAACCAACCACCAAAAATATTTGAGCCCTTCCCAAAAAAAATTATGTATTTTAAAAATAGGTTAATGAAGTAGAAGGCTTCAAGGTTTATTATTTTACTCGGCTGTTGTTGATGTTACCACTAGGCCAATGGCCACTTGTAACTGTTTAATTGTGATAATAATATTAATAAAATCACGATAATGCCTGCATCGCTACACGTGAATAACAATAAGTGGTGATATGAGAATTTTTTATTGGAATGGCAAAGGGTCTGATTTCTCCATCTCCACCTAATTCACTTTAAGTCGTCGAAGGCCGGAAGACGCCCAAGGCCAAGGAGTGGGTGTAAAAGGATAAAGCAAGTGAAGGGGTTGGACATCAGGGTATATTCAAGGGAGGTGAGAAGAGATAGAGAGAGAGGGAGGAAGAGTGTGTGTGAGAGACAGAGAGAGAGATAGGATAGGAAGTAAGGGAAACTTACCCTTGGCCCTTACGGCGAGATTGCTTCTCACGTTACAGGGGGAGGATAGCCAAGGCTTATACATCTCTGAAGGCCATTAATCAAAACATTCCCGCGAATTACCGTGATATTTCAATCTACTTGCGCGACCCACGGGTATAAGTGTATTATATTTCCCACGCATTCGCGGCCCCATTTTGACGGGACACCGTTCCGTGCCCCGTACTCCATTGTCTTCCCCATTCCACTTCGTCCCTGAAACTTCTCCCCAGAGTGGAGGAAATATGATTTCGTTTCACGGCGAAGCGATTCGCGGAAATCTTCGCCATCTTTTATCGTGTCATAAAGGCATTAGGGAGCAGATTGCTTAGTTCTGATCCCTGCCAATAAAAATTAGAAGGGATCAAGTTAGAGACGGATGCCATGAGAAACAAATGAACTACTGTGATGAATTGTGGGCTTAGAAAAAAAACGTGTTATTCTACAGAAAAGTAACGGATGAAAGACAGGAAGAAAGGACGTAGATATTTACAGTCCAAGCGCCTTTCTGTGATACTGAGAGTTGCGCGAGTTAAAATTTAAAAATGAACCTAATTAAATAAACAAAATGGATATCAATAGAGGATTCTTTGTGATTCATTCATATTACCTCATTCTTGATCATAATTTTCAATGTATTGCATTTATTATTGCACATTATTGCTTTCTTTGACATACTTTTTCGAATAAATTCAGGCTTCACTTTGTGGAACCTCTCCATATCGGAAATCAAAAAATTTCAAGTAATGTCCACTAATATTTTTATTATTTACGACCCGGGTTTCGTCACGTAATGACATCTTCAGAAGATGTCATTACGAAACCCGGATCCCGGAAACCCGGAAACGTGACGAAACCCGTATCGTAAACAATAAAAATATTAGTGGACCATTATTTGAAAGTTTTTGATTTCCGATACTTTTTCGTATGAACTAGATAATAATATGGTTGAAAATGATGCTCCGTGCTTAAGATGTGTAAAAGCTTGTTTGCATTAAGTGCTAAAAATTATCACAAACCAGAATTTTCACTGAAATTGACTCGATCTGAAAAGTAACTAACACAACTGAGAATATCTCGTTTTATCAATCCATCCATTTGCCTTCTAGCCTTCAGTTATGATTATAATCCCCGTGAGATCTTGACATTCTAAAACATACAATTATTTTTCACTACCTAACCTTGAGTTCCTAATATTGTGAGATGTTATCTAATAATTTCCTACTTTAGGCCCGGTCAAAGAGGCTAGTCTAAATGGTAAACAGAGATACATTTACCTACTAAAAAATTTTGCGCGCAACGTTTTACCTCTGAGTTCTTCGATTACTACATTTTTCATTACAGTCACTCATTGCATATGAGAAAGCAAATTGAGAAATTGCATTCATTCTAAGAGGAAATGGCTAGAATACAAATCGAGGAACGCTTTGCGATAGAGAGTTTACAGGATATAACTATCGTAAGAAAAAGGGGAAGGATAGCGTAGGGGTAAAAAGCTTTTATGGACAAATATAATATCATCATCATTATTGGTTGTTCAATCTTAAGGTTGGTTGACTGCAAACCTCCAGTCTTCCCTATCTAATGCTAGTTCCTGGACGCCATTTATGGTATCTATGTACTTTCCTCTTGATTTGGTCCATGAACTTCTTCCTGAGTCTTCCTCTGGGGACTTTTTCCTCCATCTTGCCTTCAATTATGTTCTTCTTAAACCCATTGTGTCTCAAGGTGTGTCCTATCCATCTGGTTCTTCTTTTCTGTATGGTGTTTCATATAATCCTTTCCTCTTTTACTCTTCTGTACACTTCATCATTTTTTATTTTTTCCGTCCTCTTGATCTTCAGCATCTTCCTCCAGCACCATGTTTCAAAGGATTCCAGTCTTTCCTGGTCAGCTTTTCTAATGGCCCATGCTTCCAATCCATTGAGTGCCACCCTCCACACGAATGTTTTCACATACTGTTGGGTGGATTGAATTTTTAGGGGGGGTGACCGACTGTTAAGGTCATTTTGCGCCATAGGGGACGGTAAGGGAGGAAGGGTGGATAGAAACCCGGCGTCGGCATTAGCTTGCTCTTGACAAAATGTGCCAAGGGGACCGCGGTTTAACATCTCATCCGACAAATGGAGTATTTTACCTGAAGTGCCCTCCACAAGACACTGGAATAGGGATCGGGTTTCCTCTAAAAACATCCCCCTCTGCCGGGATACATAATGTTTCCTTGTTTGTAGTCCTATCTTCTTTGAGCGCAGCATTTGCCTTTTTTCCCATGAACGCCTTCATAGCTTGGGCAATTCTCCGCTTGATGTCCGCTATACTTTTTCCGTCCCACGTGATGGTATATACATCCGAGATAGGTTAAGGAATCCACAACCTCTAATTTCTCTCTTCTCAAAGTGACTGCCACAACCTCTTACACATAATAGAATTTTAGTGCTCGTCTTCTTTACTTTCTTTTAGAACTTGGTATTATAGGAGAGCTTAATCTATAATATATCTAAATAAAATATGTTGGTAAGCAAACATGTAGAGAAAAAAGTAAGGAAAAAATTGTCAAAACATTCGTCTGGAGCATGTTACTGTAGGGAAGCGAGAGTTGGACCACTGATTAAATGGATAGTAAATAACAAAAAGCGGTAGAGTTTTTGACATGAAGAAGAAATAAACATAAGAAATGGATAGCCAGGAAAACGTGTGGTGAAGTATTAGAGAAAATCGGTGAACAGAAGAAATTATTGTTAATTAAGGAAAGAAGAAAGTTTACAACTTTTTGACATACAAGGGGGACCCAAAATTTACCGAGCGTCATTATTAAAAATATCAGAATTAATTTTTTTGAGTAACAAACTTCTGTCACCTTCGAAGTACTCTCCATTGACACCAATACATTGGTTCAAATGTTTTTTCCGCCACGCAAAACACCTTTTGTGCTCGTCCTTTTCGATGCCTTGCAGCGCCACCTTCGATTTTCTTTTCACCTCCAGAATTTCTGCAAAACGTTTCCCTTTCAGCTCCATTTTCATCCGGGAGAAAAAAAAAACAAATCAAAAGATGCAAAATACGGTGATTAGGACGGGTGAGGAATCTGTATCACGAGGTCTTCTCCCAAAAATCACGCACAGAAATGGCTCTGTGAGCTGGAGCAATGTCATGATGGAAGAACCAATGCCTACTCCGCCTCAAAACGGGCCGATTCAACCAAATTATCTCACACAACCACCTCAAAACACTTCGGTAGAGGACTTGATTCACTTTTTGATGTTCAGGGACGCACTTTGAGTGAAAAATACCAACCGATGAGCAATGCAATGAGCGTTTTCATCAGTTCTGGAAGTGGAAGACCGGCGCGAGCGTTGAATCACAAAAGTCACTCATAAACTTCAGTAATTTTCAAGGCGAGTTCTTTATAAGACTATAACAACACATTAACCGCGTCCGATTCACTTCTACCGAGCAGAAAATAAAATTTCAACACCGCACGCTGTTCTCAAAAATCATCCATTTCAAAAAATCGAAGAGGTCGAAAAACTAGTCACACAAAAACTGTCTCAGGGGCTCGCTACAGCAGACTCAAGCGAAATTGCTTGGGATACTGACTCAGGAGGGGTTATTTAACACCCAGTTAGTAGGAGAAGCCCAAACAACAACACGGACGAGCGCAGCGAATTCCGTCCGTTTACTTTTGGGTCCCCCTCGCATGATAAGATACGACTCATTTTTGACTGAAATTCAAAGTTTATAGGAAAGAAATAAAGGAAGATCGGAAGGCTGAGGATGGAGTGTATAGGGGAACTAACGAGCCGAATGGGTTTCCGAAGTAATGAGGAATTGAAGATGGCAGAAGAGGACAAAAACATATGGCTGCAGCGTAAAGGCATTTAGAAATATATAGATAAACTATACGCATGGATGCTAATGCCTTTTGATATGGCTACGGTAAGTATAAGCAATTTTTTCCGAATTTATTCTGAGCTTACGTTAAAAATATATCTTTTATTAGAGATCAGTCCCTAGAAAAACAAAACATGTATTACAAGACCAAAATACTATCCTCTATGATCAAAATATATCTCCCGTAAATAGGTAATAAGGTGTGCAATCGGGCACTTACATGTGACGAAAAGAAGATGCGGATATCGTCAGATGAATTTTACGGAAACTTGATGCGTCACTTTGTAAAAACTTCAAACGTTAACGGGAACCAGTTATTAACAGAATACCAATATTTAAAATGTACTTGTTGGACATTGGCCGGCCCCGATGGCGGCGGGGTAAAGTCCTCGCCTGCTAAACCGAGAGTCGCGGGTTCCCGCCTGGGTGGGATTTTCACCACCCAGGGTATGGATGTATGTCAAGTTCTGTTGGTCCGGTCCCTGGAAAACCTGATGACAGGCTCAGCAGCCTATTGGAATTCCGGGGATATACGGGCCAACAGAATCGTCCGGCAAGCAAAAAGAAAAAATTTACAAGGTTTCAACACATCTGAGTACACTTCCTAGTAGCTGACTGGTGTACCCTAAGGAGTTGGTTGGTTAATGATGTATGTGAAAAATACATCACAAGTGCCATAAGTTTACAATGAACATTAGGTTAACAATCGTTATTTAAATAATATTTAATACATGTTTATACTTTATTCCACGAAAGGAGGATTAGGGTAATTTTTGTAAACAACTTTCAAGTGAGTTTCTACTAGAACTTCGAAACTATCGAAAATTAGTCATATTATATTTTCTTATTGAAATATCATTCATTCATTTTGTTGCAAAATTTCAGCTTCAATGCAAAAATTTAATTATTGGTTCACGGACTAATTCTCACCTCATACAGAGTCGTGCACTGGAAGAAAAAGTGTGTTACACGAACGGGAAGAACTGCGACCGGGATAAAAACTGGGAACAAGTATTCGCCCTTTAGTATCAGACAAGCTCACCTAGGAGAAATAGAATAACACGTGCCTGATAAAATTCAGTCGTCCCCGGTTCCGTGCTTCCATCTATCAACCCCGCGAGAAAACACACGTGCGGCCACACGCCCACTCTCAAATCCCACACTCGAGCTGATATCTCACGCAACAACTCCAATCGGAAATTAATCGAGAGCGTCCGTCCATCATATTTATTTTCTCATCCTCGCGAGGGTAATGACTGTAAGGATCCCCGGCGCGAAGTGTTTATTTTCCTTTCACCCCGTCGCCCATAGAAACGCCATCCAATAATCATCCTTCTTTTTTTCTCTCCGGATTCTTTTTCACTCCCAAAATGTCAAATCAACCCGGAGAGATTGGTCATCGCCATTAATTGCTACTATACTTAATGATTTTATTTCTTTTAAAGGTTTAGAACAGTCCCGAAGCTCATTTCATCCATTCCAGGGGTATTTTTCGGAATCAGATTCTATGATAATAAAATAGCTGCTGAATTAAATATCGATTTTTTTGCAAATAATGCACGTAACCAAGAAAATGACAACCCTCAGATTAGAGGAGGGAATCAAAACCACTTGATATCAAATAGATTATCAGTAAAGCACAAAAAAGAATGAGAATTCAGGCATGCTTATCAACTTTTAATGCAACGCGTGAAAATTAGTTCGTTTCCCTGAGTCAGATACAACTACTCAGGGATTATTGAGGCTATTCCTCCACTTACACCACCGCCAGAGCTGCAGCGTAGCCCTAGCACTAACTGTTATAATATAATACTAAAAATACTAATACAAAACTAATACAAAAATAATACAAATAATGTGCTATAATAATGGCTAAGATATATAAATTATATATTTTAAATAATAATGGCTAATACAAAAAAATATTATCTGTCCATCTTGCAACAAATCCCCGTAAGCTCTTCGAAAAACCTGCTTTGTTTCATGTCATCTGAGATCCCAAACTACTTCCTTTCTCAAACATTCGCGCCGATATTCTTACTTGTATCATCCTACATGACTCAATTTTCTCCTCAACAAACTTCTTAACATCATCAGTGAGTGCTTCAAATTTCTGACACCAATATCCACTTCTCCTTTGCATCTCCAAAGCTTCTTGTTGGTCTTCAGTTTGTACATCTACCCAGCTTACCCTTTCCATTCTTCTCCACTCCCAAGAGAAAAGAGGTAGTTCACAGTTTGCACATCACCTTTTGTACGATTCCTAAACCTATTCCAGCGTTCCCTATCCTATAAGGTGCGGTTATGTTTAATATGAAACTTTAAATCTTTGAGTTCACTTCGTTACCGGAAAAGAATCAGAGTACATGTAATATTATGCCTTCTTGAAGACACTTCATACAATATTTATTCAATTGTGAAGGTTAAAAAAGCTTCTTTTAACCTGTTGTTGTTCAATATTTGTCATTTTTTGCCATCTCTTTGTATAGTATAGCAAAATTAGGACTTATATTCTGCATTTAAAATTAGTTTTTCTTTTACAATTTATCTTTTGACAGGTTTGCGAGTAAATATTTTCTCATTTATTTTGAACTTTATTCTGCTGAAATCAAGCTTCCTAATAAGTGAAGGTACCCAATATACAGGCTAGCTATATGAGGAAATGAAATCTCCAGAATCTACGGATTATGTAAGTTTTATGCTGTTCTATTCATCACATATAAGTTTTGTAACAACTAAAGGGAGACTTGCCATATTTAACATTTATTCGTTTTGTATCAATGCACAACCATAAAATGTTTAAGTGTTAGTCCTCCCCAAAACAAAGATGATGAACTATACATAGTAACACTGCATATAAAATTTAGAATTTCTCTTCCTAGTGCAGCTAGTCTCCCGATGATATTCCATTCTGTTTATAAATGCTTCCCTCGCCAGCTTCCAAAACTACATTCACCCGATTTCTTAATGAACACTTCCATGACGCGTGAATTGTTCCAACTGGTTTGCCTACCGCAATCACATTCAGATCAACCAGCTTACTTCCGGAAAATCATATTATCTTCTATCTCCAAAGAAGACAGGTATTCGTGCGAAAAAATTATCGAATCTATTTCCATGAGAGTTGGGTAACGACAGAACAGACCATGCGTAAAAGAAAGAAAACACACTTAAGAAGTGCCCTCGCACTTCGATTGAACGGTCTTTCTGCGGGGGCCAGGGGTCAAATGCAACTGCTATGAAGCTCGAGCACGCAGACCCGACCTTGACCCAGGGCCATTTTATAGCACAGCGATTGCCTTTTTGAATGCATCACGGTCATGGGATCACGTCACTTTGTAATGTAGCGAATTTGTGATTACCGCTAACTGTGAGACGCTCCATACTATATCCCCTTAAGTTCATCAATCTGCAATGAGTCGAGAAAGGATTGAAACAATTGGACAAATGAGGTAACAGCAATACATGAGGATTGGGAGTGATCTAAATGAGAAAATCAAAATCGCGAGGTCCGAGGTGACTTTTCGATGCGACTACGACGCAGTTATCAACACCACATCCAGCGATTTGCTATTACAGCTTCAGACAGAGGTGTCATAACACATGCAGTGTAGTCACATCTATTTTGTAAAATATTCAACGAAGTAATGGTGTAAAAATAGAGGCGAATTTATTTATAATGATACAATTATCGCAAACAAAATCATCCGGGACGAGTACATTGGCCCAGATGCCTAGTTATCACGTACTGATTGAGCATCAAAGTAAGTTGGAAGCGAGGAGAAACTAAGTGATGAAATAAAGGAACCAACTCCCTTTGGAGAGAAAAACCATTCGTATAAAAACAAACAGAGAATGCAAATCACAAATACAAAGAAATTCTCATTTCTGAACAGAACAGTTACAAAATGGGATTAATTACCTGAAGAACTTTTTGATCCCTTTCCAATCCTAATCCTAATTTTTTTATTCTAATTCTAACTTTCAAAAACTTATTTTCATTAAAATGTAATGAAATTCTTATTTTATTATCATATAAGATTTATGAAGTGATTCTAAGAGGATAATCATAGTTGTTCCTCCAGATCCTGTCTACATGCAAACAGTGAGCTAATCAATAATTTAGTAAAACTACTACTACAAGCTGCCAAGCAAATAGCTGAAAATCACAAATACAAGTTTTTAAGAGTATGATTTCAGTTAAGCAGTTTTTTAGCCGAAGGATTTCGATTTACGAAGCTATATTCATTTTATTAGCTTGAGTTTGCCCACTGGCAAGAGGTTTCATCAGGATCAAGAACCCAATGCACTCAATAAGACACTGCTTTATCAAAACAACTCTACCCTTCTCGAAAGAGCAAGTGACAATGTCCTCGCTCCTGTGGGTGCATCACAGCCGAATCCAATTTCCTTCTAGGTAAATATCATCAAAGATACCCTCTTAAGGGAGACAGAAGGAGTTATGCAGAACATAGGCTCATACGTGGAAAAAATGTAGTTAAGATGAGGAATTACGACTTTAATACTATGGTTGACAATAAAAAATGAACTATGAGTATTTTTTATTGGGACCAGAAAATAATGTACGATTTTCATATAAGCAGCAGATAAACTTATAACTAGATCTTCCTAGCTGGATTCCTGTGTTTCATTTCCAAGTTTTCATTTTGACGATTATTATAATTAACGATAACTGGCCGGTAGGTGCCCACATGCAAAATCTTGTGGACCATCAAGCCATTCAAATGCCAATAAACTTAAAAACTAGCGAAGACAAAGACTAGATTTATCATGCCACATGCCACAAATCAACCGCAACCCAGAGGACTTCTGGGGGTCCGCTAGCATTTTGCGTCTTATAGTCGAAATCAAGGGGACCCCTGGGTAGGGAATGGTTACAGGTTACTAAGGACTGTAAACGGCGGGAAATAATATTCGTTGCTCAATTTTTCGGCGGTTTCATGAGTTAAAGCCACACACAATAAAGAACCATAATAAAACCGGAGCTCCACTTAAAACACACCCATAATTCACTTAACCATTTGATCTTTCAAGACTTCATCGTTTATACCTTTACACGGCTGGTCAACAAACATTCCCTGTCACACGTAGCTGTTAGTAGAAGTATAGTAGATGTATACGTAGAAATCCATAGTTAAGAGCGTATAAATAGTCGGAATCATCGCATAATCCATCGCATTGATAAGTTATAACAACATAAATGCTGCCTCTCTGTTTTTGTTTTTGCTGTGGAGTATAAAAAACTGTTGCCCAAAATACTGAGGCTTCAATTGAGGGAATAATATAAATTCTGCAATAGTGCAGAGAAATTAAGTATTCCCGGATGATCAAAATGATGGCGCTACTCATACCCTCCAGTAGAAGCAAAATTAGGATATGCCTGAGTTCGAAGATGTTCGTTATGCTGCCGCGACGAAGAAAATTCAACAAACAAGATAAGAAAGTATAAACATTGTTTGTTCGTAGGTTTCCGCGGTGTTGATCAGATGATGTCAACATTTTTCCGCATTTCGTCCGCGTATGTTGTTGGATATCACAACAGCTTCGCCAGCTATCCAGCTGGCGTCCTCAAATGATGGAAGGTCCTTTGAGATATTCAACAACACACACGGATGCAACCCGGAAAAATGTTGACATCAAGTATGAACATTGCGATATTCTACTACTTTACAACCTATAAAATCATTGTTATAAGAAAAAGTGTGTCATATTTGTGGATGTTACTTTGAAAAAACAATAATCTCTGTTGCTAATGTGTTAAGATTAAGTTGAGAATATATTACACTTGAGGATCATCTACTGATGCATTTAAAATATGCGTGGATGGCTTACTAATAGTTTAATTCTAACAGTAAATTTGATGTAACAGTTGTTTTTGAATGCATTTTCATTCAGTTAATCGTCTATTTTTACCAATCATATCTCAAAAGAGGTACAATACGAACTGATAACCCGAAATATTAGATATTATAGCAAGTGTTTTTTATTGAAAATTCATCCAAGATATTTAAATATTGGCAATTTGCTGTTTATCGCTAATGAATTTCAATAGGTGAAATACAAATTAGCCTAAAAGACTAGTAAGTTAATACCACGTCAATAATTTCTCATGTATCCTACAGGGTCAGGAAAATAACAACGGCCAACTTGTCGAAAGCTGCCAAAATGCACTACATGTTAGGTTATGACTGAAGGGGTTCCTCAAAAGACTCCAGATAAAATAAAATAACAGTTGTACGGATAATATGTGAATATGACAATTAAATAAAACTAAAAATAAGTTATGCTGTTTTATGTTCATTTGAATCAATTCCTATGTCCATTAATGTTCTCTTGAAGCATTGCTGGACTAGTATTTGCGACTTATAAGCGATCTGGCATAAGAAAGTCTGTTAAACTTTTTAGCTGTGCATAACATTCATGTTATGTATAGCTAAAAATAAAGCTAAAAAGTTAAACGGACTTAATATCACCTTCTGTAATAAGATCGATAATATTGGAATCAACAGACGGCTGCTTTTTAACAAGGTGAGGGCGCAATAGATGCAGCTGCAAATTAAATAGAAGAGAGATAACAGGTCAAAAAATCATTATCTTAAAAACATTTTTACGGACTGTTTTCATATCAAGTCTGGTAACATGGTAACCATCGCAAAAATTCCATGTAATGTTTACAAAAGATAAAAAAGAGGAAAGTTTTGTTTTGGTTCCTGGTCATCCCAGTAACAATACACGAAGGTATGTGGAAAGAGTTCGGAAACACATCAAATCTTTATCGTTTGAAATCAAATTATGCATTTTTTGTATCAACTCCAAAGCTACTATATAATTGATTTAAGGCAATTCACACTGGTTTGAGATGGTTAAGTTTAATCAATAGCGTACATTTGTAGCTAAGGGATCCCAGGGGGAGCAAGCATCCGCTGTCAGACGTAATAGAGGCTAAGGGGACCACTAGTGGCTCAAATGCGACTATAAATACAGTTCTTAGCAAAACCCTAGGTAACGACTATAAATACGGCCCTAAGTAGCTATCTCGCATGAAATTAATGCTGATTAAAGAACGGAACTGTTAAATTTTCGCTTAACGGTAAACGGGAAGATTTATTGCACCTTTCGCCGTTCGGAGAGCGTGCTTCATTGAAATCATTGTCGGTATCACGTTGATATGATTAATAATGTTTTCCTTCCCTTCGAAAGGGTAATTGTTTTCTAGCCATGGGCATAACCTCACACGCCTGTGTAATAATATGTAATTACCGATGCCTGAAGGTATTTTTTAAACTGTTACCATCAGATAATATAAGTTCAAGCCGTGAGAAAAAGGATGCCTTATGCATCAATTCTTAGGCGATTGAGTTAATTCCTCAAAATGTACAATTTTTTCCCATCTTTCATTGAAATTGCACACGCCATCAATCAATATAATGCCATACTTTATTAAATAGTTTTTAATGGTTGATTTTTAAATTGTGATTATTCACCTATCTCACAAGTTGAATTTTTTCCATGGCTTTTCTAAATGAAGAGGTAGTCAGCAATTCAAAGATGTTCACGTAATTTCAAAATGAGTTACTTCCTCTTTCAAAGGCACTTAGGCCTTGAGTTAATAAAAGGCCTAGGAAAATACAACTGAGTTATCGGTGTTCAATTGGAAATTCGTGTTTTCAACTCCAATCTTAGCGACTCAGGGAATTGTGCAATGATAGGATTCTTAAAGTCAAAACCCTTAGAAAGATTAATAACACTTACAAAATCCAGAGGTGGCTTTTGGAATCGGGATCTTACAGGATCCTATCCTCCACGATCCAGGATCCTAGCCTCTATATTGATGGAATCGGAGGGGTACGGGATCTCTCTGAAGCCGAGGGAATCTATAAATTACAAGAGAAAAGTTTTCTCATCATGAATACAAAGCGGTCAGCTTATTGTGCATCAATGTAATGCAAAAAAATGTACAATTTGTGTAGTGAGGAAAAAAATATAGAATTTGGCGTTTCTCAAGGATCTATCCTCGGCCCTTTCTTATTTCTGATCTATGTCAATGACATTTTTAGTTGCAGTCGATCAGGTCATTTATTGTCGTATGCAGATGATGCGGTGCTCATATCAAAACATAAGGAAATAAAAATAGCCTTTCAGGGTATACAAAAGGTATTGAACAACATCAATAATTGGGTTCATGATAACAATCTTGTCATCAATAGCAAAAAATCAAAAGTTATGTTTATAAAACACAAGACCTCTGACATTAGAGATATAAAATTAAGGATTCACTCACATGACTGTCTACATAACCCGGCACAGAGCTGTGATTGCCGAGTTCTGGAACAAGTGATAAATATAATTATCTTGGAATAATATTTGATCAAAATCTTAGCTTTGTTGACAATATTTGCAAAATAAATAACAAATTAAATTATATTCTCTGTCGATTTAGGTATATTTCAACCTTTCTAAATATAAATTTAGTTAAAATAATATATTGCGCCCTGGTTGAGAGTATTCTCAGGTATGGTATTACAGTATGGGGACCGTCTGGTCTAAACAGTATTAATAAACTGAAAAATAAACAGGAAAAAAATTTGAAATGCATGCTAGGAGCAGAACCAAAAAATAGTTATAAAGTTAATGATATGAATATTTTTCAACATATGAATATCTTGCCTATTTATAAATTATATGAATATGTTCTTAATGTAAATAATTACTTGATCGACAAATATAAAATACCAGATCTAAGTGAACAAGGCATTGCGCTGAGTGATAATTATAAATTCAAAATGAAAATATTACTACTACACAAATCAGGGAAGTAGAATTCTGGATATATCGGTACCAACACTTTTTAATCAATTACCAACCAGTCTTAAAGAACTGACCTCAGTCAGTGAAGTAAAAAAAAGCAACCAAAGCATTGTTACTACATATGGAGAAGTAGTTGTAGACTTATGAAACAGACAAAATTGTTTAAATTTAGCAGAATAAAAAGGTAACTGTGTATAAAACTTATGGACTGAATACCAAAATATATTATGTTAACAAATGAATAATAAAAATATTTTAAAATATAACGAGGCACCTGCTGACAAGCAAAATTATTATTGGCTTAGTAGGACCAAAATGAGTTTCCTTTAATGTTAAAAATAACCGATTTTTATGTAAAATATTGATTAAAACTGATTTCTTTTTTATGTACAATTTTGATTTAACTGATTTTTACGTACATCAAATGGTGTTTCTAGTGTATTTTTTTCATATTGTAACAAAAAAGTTGTCAATAAACATGATTTCATACATTAAAATAATAACAATTTAAATAAATAAATATGGAAAATTTATAGGTTCTAAGAAAATAATAAATGAATTGAATGGCAATAGCAACTATTTTCCAATCGTAGAAGCTTCTATTTCTCCTGTAGAAGTATTTCAAAAATTGGTATAGTACAAATAATCTTTATTACACCGGTTTTTTATGATTCTTCCATTTTTACTGACATTTTTGATGCAATACAAATTATTCCCACTTAAATTATAGAGTTTAATATTTAGAGCCCAGCATAAGGATATATTTCACTTCGATTTAAACATTTAGATCCTAAATTGAGGGAATTCAGTGCCATTTACTTAAATAATCTCTGCAAGACATTTCACACAGACATCTATGAAACCAGAATCGTCATACTTGAGCTTCTTTGACGCACGAAAAAGCGACATGAGCACAAAACTCAATGGTTCCGGGTGACATTTGCACATGTTTCTGGGTTTGAGAGTCATCGATCTACTACAATATGGTAGAAAGTCGCCTTGGTAGAGCAAATAAAAAGTAAAAATAACCATCTGGAATCCTCAGGAGGTGACTGTTGCAGCGTGATAAACAGGGAAGTACCAAAGTTTCAACGATGGAATGACAGAAATGTGCTCTTTGGTTGCAATCAGTCCCATAATTAATTAAAGGCACGACAATGGGGTCGATATGAATGCTAGATAGTGCAGGAAAACAGTGATAATAACAGCCGTCCGAAGAATTCACGTCAATTGCAAAAATAATGAAAAATGTTTAGCATAAATTTTGAGATTAATTAAAAATATGTTTCACTCATAAGGGACTCAGCCTTTGTAGATCACGAATAAAAGTCCAAGAGCGAATGGCCTAAATTCAATGTCCAATGCCCATATCTCCACAAATAACCAAACAGTTGAGAATAAACCCATCCCGGGAACCAACGGTCTGTTAAAAACCAGCTCCTGGCCATATTTTTCTCTTACATTGTCAGTGTTCAAAGTTACAGTGGTAGCGGAGCATTGTAGCTGTGGTACAGATCGCCTTAATGAGATTTTCCCTTGTCATTATATTACATAGTATTGTGGCCATATTGCTTTTTGTACTTTTACTTTTCAAACAAAAATGCTTATAAAATATTAAGTGTAAATTTAAGCGGCTGTATAAAGCATGAATTACATATTGTAATATATTTGGTGCAATAATACACTTTTATGTGGTAACTGAAATCCTAAGTAATAAAAAAATATATACACAAAAGTCTTTGCCTTGAGTCATTTCTTTCACGCAGTACCTTCGAAACAATTTCTTAAAAAAGAACAAATTTTGTGATTTTTAGGTTAAATGATATCCTGCTCATATTTAAAAACGGAAGAATTTTTTGACACCCTCCATATCAACTTTTAAAATGCTCAATCCGTCATTCACCTAAAATATCTATGTATCTAATGGTAGTTTGAGCGAAATTTTTCCATAAGATTCGTATCCCATATATCCGATTCATTTCCCATAATCGTATAATACCGTATTCATTATTTTAGCAACAATAAGATGTATTACGTAAATATTTCAACGTTGATGGCGCATAATAGTTTTCACTGACTGAAATTTTCAGTAACTAAATGATTATGGCAAAGTTAGTCTTTGACTTGACTCTTAATATTCACGCTGAATGGTGAAAACATTCTCACAACAGAAAGTACTCTTTTGAAACTGAGTTTAAAATACTCCGCTGAGAAATCCATTTATTTCAATAATATTTGAGAAAGCCTAAAAAATACGAGATATATCTTTGTAAGCAGTAGGAGGAAAATGACCTTGGCCTTCGAAGTATGTCACGCTGAACTAGATTGATACACCCACTAGAACTAGATAGATAGACCCACAACCTAGACAAAACCTAACAATAAGACATTTTCATTATCCACTAAACATGTAACGGACATCAAGTTAGTGTGATGGAAAATTTCCCAGAATCACGGTATCCTGAAATCTCATCCAAACACTTAATGGCCGTGCAAGTAAATAAGAATTTTAGGTCATCCCATACAAATCCATTACAAGGCCAATGCGGCAAATCGAATCGGCATGGTCATAATCGCAGGGCATAGAGCTTTGATACAATATTTATGAATATTTACCCAAAACGATAAAACCAGTCATTGATGTAAAACATTTTCAAGAAAATAAAAGAAAGCACCGCCACCTATAAATAAATGATCAACGTCAAATAAAGTAGTAAGTCAATGAAATGACTCTTTAATGACATATTCCTCACGATATGACTTCAATCCTCCTAATTAATTACCATTTAGACCACTCTAGACCTGTTCCAGCCGCCTAGATGAGTATCTCATTTGCATTGGGAACATATTATTGAAAATTTTGCCGGGAAAAGTGCTACCAGAGGAGTTGATTCGATTGTTTTTCAACATTTCGTTAAAATCTTTCGGATAATGAGCCCTTTTTCTGTGGTTATTCTTCACTCGATAAATTTCTTACCTCTCCCTTCACGCGAGATTCCATGACCACGATAACAAACGATCCATTTCATTCTCTCGGGTGCAAGAATTTTTACCTCTGATACAGAACAATATGTACGAAGGAAATTTGACGATTATAATTGCTTTCCAAAATCTATCGGCACGTCAAAATCCAAGGCTTGATTGGCGAAGCACTATTTTTGGGAGATGCATAAGGTTGAATTCTTCAAAGTTCGATTTATCGATGGCGTTATTTTACAGGGTAACCCAAGGGTAAATGAGACATTATAAAAACAAATACGATGAAGAGTTATATCCGAGGTGGGCACCTCAATTAGATAAACATTAAAAATGAGTTATCATTTGATTCAGTAATTAACGAAAAAAATATTTTCCCGTCGAACTAAGAATTTGTTTAGATACATGGATTAAAAATGAATGGCGTCTTGACGCACGAAAGTGAAGCCTGAATTTTGCGAAAACTGATCCACTAAACATGACTCCAGCGTCCAGTAGGAACAAACTTTTTATAATATTACAGGCACCATAAAAATTATCTGTTATTAAATTTTTCTTAAAGGCCAATCAACTAAAAAAGTTTAGGCATTGGTGGATGCTTTAGAAAATCTAAACAGGGAAGACGGAATAATAATTAACCGTATGGTGGATTAAGTAAAAAGGTATCCTGGGACGTAAAAAATGAGCCTCGCTGTAAAGGAACGAGGGCACAGCAAGTGGAGCAGTGAGATTATTTCAATAGAACGTTATATCAAATTGGGCATTATGGAAAGGACATTACAAGGAGCACTGCGCCGGCAAGAAAAGAATCCATCAAATGATAGAAGGTGATGACGGGGAACCAGGGTAACAATGTGAATAGAAAACAAATAAGGCAACGTTATAAAGCTATTACGAGGAGTAGAGCGCTAGAAAAGCACACGTTAACCATTGGGCTAGAATTATGACGAAGACGTCATCAAGTAATCGCGTGGAGAATAACTCCCAAAGTTTGATGCAGAGAGTAGCATTTTGTAGGGCGCAGAAGCGAGGACTCATTGGAATATGATGCCAATGTTTGAGATGAGCGGGTGGACTAGAAGGGAAAGTAAGGGGAACGAGAAAGTGGTGAAAAAGACTGGTGGATGCGGAAAGAGAACTTCTCAAGTAAATTAAGAGAAGGCTGCAGGTAAACATAACTGTGTCCGGCGAGATGTAGTGGAAGGATATTATAATGAAATACTAAAATATATAGCACTTCTTCCACAGGTTTAATTTTTAAAGTACAACGCGTTTCAGCTGTCAAGGTACACCTGATGATGGCTTGACAGCTGAAACGCATTGGACCTTAAAAATTAAATCTATCGAAGAAGTTCTATATATTTTAGTGTTTCAGAAGGCTGCAGGTTGTTGGGAGAGGCAACAAAGGAAAAATGGATATTGAAGGCCGTATTGCAGAGTATATTGTCGGAAATGTTAAGAAAAAGAAGAAAAATGACAGTCTTTCCGTATGGTATGAGGAGTAAAGGGAATGATACAGATCTACCGATTGAAATCATCCAAAAAATATTAACCTGCGGCTGCACATGATCAAAATAGGTAATTTTCTTCCAAGTAAACTCACCTTGACTTGTATATATTTTCAGGTATAATTTAAATTATAAACATATATAAAATAATCATATTTACTTAGTGCTTAAACGAGGTTTGGAAGATTAATCCATATCATTTAACTAACCTCGCCCCCACAGACCACCAAAGTTTCACATCATCACCGAAAGTACTATTGGCATTATATTCACTATTGCGTCTGAAACAAGACCGTCTGCCCATTTCACCTATTTTTTAGTAGCAAAATATTCATGAAAACCGGAACCAGCGCTAATCACAAGAAACTGAGAAGTGCATACCGATGTTGTATCACCGAGAGTCAAGTAAACTCTCCCATGACATCTACCATTTTATTTTCCTGAAACTCTGGAATGACTGGTGACACTTTCGAAAATATTCCATAGAAATTACAACATTTAGAATAGCTAGTGTTCATGTCAGAAATAGAAACATTCGAGCAGGAAAATATTTGATTACGTAGGAATTGGTAAAATGTAACAATGCACACACTTTTTATCAATACTACGAGAAAAAAGGAGGAAAAAACAATTATCTGACAACACATAATAAGGGTAATAAGAGGCATGGAACCTCTATCGGAGTTATGATGGTAATCATTCCAGAAACGAGAGACATTTGATGCAGAGGGTTTGATTTTATTACATCTGCTCCTGGCATTGCATAAACTTAACAACCCGCAGGTTGTAAAAGTGTCACCGACGCATTGGTTTCATGCGACAGGGAAGAAAGTAGGCGATGGCAGTAAAATAAATCTTGGTATACACTCCTTCCAGCGGACCGGCAATCCTTGCATCCATTACAGTGGTATCGAAAATTGGTGACCGACGCGTGCGAAAAGAGTTACGTCAAAAATGAGGTACAATTAGAAGTGATTATCTAAGAAGCGAAGGGAAGATGAGAGGACACGTACAATTATGCAGCCAACATTAGCGGGATAAATCTAAGATGAGCGTAATTTCCTGTAATGCGTAAAACGACAATTGTCACGAATAAAACAAAAATGCATCAAAATATGCTGCTCAATATAGCAGAAAAAATCTTGCAGCCTCATTTAACCGGCAATTTTATGATTTAATATAACGTAAACACGGAATCTCAGGCAACTTAAGCATAGCCAATATTCAGCTGTACGGTGAAATATGCCAGAAACGAGTATGGAGATCTAAAATATTATCCGAGCGTTGAACTCTCCTGAACGTTGTTCTAAGTTATGGTCACTGAACTGGGTAGTACAAGGTAAGGTTTTGGGTAAAATATTGAATCTACATCTTACAACATCGATTTTCTACATGAATCCAAGTATCGAAATCCAATTAGAACATTTGCTGTAGAAATTCTCGTTCCAGTCATAGCACAGAGTTCGGCAAAGATTAAAACTTCGCGAAAAAAAACTCTTTTTACCACAGGCGTTGCGGAATGAAGGAAGTGTTCAGCAAATCTTTAGTGATATTACACACCAAAAGGTTGTTCAAATTTTTGGCATCAATTTTGCACTTGACTTCTTAGCAAAATATAATATTATTTCTAAACAGCAATTTGGATTTCAAATAATAAGAGAACTAAGAATGCTCTTGAAGAGTTTCCTAAATTGATAAATTGTAACCTTGATAAATGTAATGAAATTTTGGTCCATTTTATTGACTTCTCTAAAGCCTTTGACCTAGTTGATCATAAGATACTGCGAAATAAATTGTGCAATATTGGAATAAGAGGTTCAATGGTGGAATGGTTTCAGAGATACCTAATTGATAGAAAGATGTCTGTTAAGGTTAATGATAAATTTAGTGATACTAAGGTAATGAGATAAGGTAATGTGGGGAAACCAAGGGTCTGCGCTGGGACCAATATTATTTATAATATATATCAATGAAATTTCAAAATGTTGTAAAAAGACTCAAATGCTGTTGTATGCGGATGATACAGTGATAGTTGCTGCCCACCAATATTTTGAGGAAGCTGTGAAATCAATTGAAGATGATATTATAAGTGTATCAAAGTGGGCACATGATCATGGTATCGTTATTAATAAAATTAAAACTAACGTAATGTAGTAGAGCTGATAGACGGAGGAATGTTCAATTTAAAATACATGATCATGATTGCTTACACAATTTTGTAGATAACATACCCTGTAAATCTTGTAGCCTAGAGCAGGTTGAAGAATATAAATACCTGGGGTTAATAATTGATGGAAATTTTAAGTTTAATATGCATGTTAAAAAAGTTAATAATAAATTGAGGAAATTCTGTTATCAGATTTATCAAATTAGGCCATATGTTCACAGAAAAATATTATTGCAAGTCTACTTTTCACTTATGGAGTCCCTCCTAAGGTATGGATTAACGATTTGGGGTAATGCCTATAATGTACATAAACTACAAATTAAAAACACGCAAAATAGGATAGTTAAATTAATATTTGGTAGCACAAATATATCTAGTGTTGGACAAAACCAGTATAAATATCATCTGGAAGACATGTATATAAACTAGGTGTCTTGCCTCTTGAAAATTTGCTTAATTACTGTATTATTATTAATAATTATTTCAACAATAAATATTAACTTTTAAAAATCCATGAACATAAAATGGTAATGAGGCATAGCAATACATATGCAATTCCATTATGGAATAATAACTATGGGAAAAACACTATGGCATATATGGTACCATACTTCTTCAATAAGTTGCCCCTTTTGCTAAGAAACTTAAATTCCATAGCACAAGTGAAAAGGAAGTTAAAAGAATATTTTGTATGCAATAAGTGACTATGATGATGTTTAATCAATAGAATATGTATTTTAGGCACTTCCTTATGAGTTCCACTCGCGAACACAGGAGGACCGTAAGGAGTTTCTTATTGTTCTTTTCTGTTTCATTTATATACTCCTGTTTCTTTCTTTCCTCTAGTTGACAGTTGTATTTTTTCAAAATTTATCATTCACAGTTCATTTCATGGATCCTGTGATTAGCAAATTGAAAATAAATCTTTATTTGCTTAAAAAAAAGAAAACTATTACCAGGAGCAACAGGTTTTAAAATGTGCAAATTATCTATGAATTCCACTTCGGATTGCACCCTATTTAAGCCAACAATAAACCGCTAAAATGGTAGAGGTATACAAGCTATAAAATACTAAAATTCTAGCATCCGTAGGAGAAAAGCTGAAAGTAGTCATCACCCTGATAGGAGGGAAATTGGCGGCAAGTAGACGCCTTCACCTATCTTAGAAGTACCATCACGTGAGACGCAAGAAGTACAACGGACATCAACCAAAGAAAGGCCAAACTAAGAAGTTCTTCATGGTAAAAAGACAACTGCTAATCTCAAAGAGGATAGTACTGCAACCAGGACAGTATTTGAAAACATTCATGTGAAGCATGGCGCTTAATGGATTGGAAGCGTGGACCATTGGAAAAGCAGACCAGAACAGATCGAAAGCCTTCGAAACCTAGTGCTAGAGGAGGATGCTGACGATTAAATGGCCGGACAAAAAAAGGAATCATGAATCTCAAAGAAGAATAGATAAGGAAGGGAACAAATGGAACGCTATACATATAAAAAGAATCAGATGGATTGGACACACTCTGAGGCACAATGGGTTTGTGGAGAACATAATTGCAAGCAAAATAGGCGAAAAAGCTTCCAGAGGAAGACCTAGGAATAAGTTCATGGACCAAATAAAGAGAAAAGTACATAGAAATAGCTATTAGAAAATAAGGGAACTAGCATTAGATAGGGAAGGGTGGAGGGCTGCAGTCAACTGATCTTAGGAATGAACGAACAATAATGATGACTAGTAATGCGAATTCCACACGGAATAATTTCCATGAGCAACACTAAAAATTCCGTCAGGATTGTTTAAATAAAAGCGCGACTTTCCTATATACTGTTGCCTTGAATACGGAGCGTATTAATGCAGAATTCGTGATATTTCCTCAAATTTTTCGAAGGTATCGAACGTAATAACGCATATGCATTGGAAGAACAGAGGTCTTCCAATGTTTTGACGCTAGTCGGAAAGAAATTGACTATTTCTTTCCAAGTAGCGTCTCCAACGACAGACCGTCAGTCATTCACTCGTCTCGTGAATTACTATTGAATTTATTGGACTATGTATGTCCCATCCATAACTAATACAAATCACAGTTGTCTGAAATCATCCTCGGCAACGATATTTGTCATGATTACATCTATTTAAAGGTTATTTCTCTTTGTTAATATCTCTTTACACTGCACGAAATTGATATCCTATTCCTCCATAGTCTTAAATCTCCTCTTCATCATCTTCAGTATGCGCTCAATTTTAACAGCACTTCCTCATTCCTGACTTCATATCAGCTCGCAGAAAATTATTAATCTTTACTACAGCAGAGAAAACGAAATTAGAAATCTCATTGGCTTACTAAGTTATTTGTGAGTAACTAGCCTTGCAACAAATCGCCCATCAGCAAGAGGAGTTTTGAGAATAAGATTTAAAACAAATAAATTTTGTTTTACACTCATATCGACTACTGGCGAATCAGCGGGTAGACCGTTCAATGTACATGTAGTTATCCTAACACTATATACGACAGCCAATGCCAGCATTGGTAAAGAAATCCTCGTAAACGTGTCGTGCGTCATTACCGCAAGGTATATACGAACACGGAACCATTGAGACTTGCCCCTGGATCCCGAAGAAGCCAACTCATGCTCCAAACTCCTCAAGCTTTTCTCTTCCAACACATTCTGCCCACTTCCTTAACATGGGAAAAGATTTGACCTCCTTCGATTCCCCAAGTCCCCGCGGAGAATGCAGTTATAAAAACCTGAATAGTCCCACTCATTTCTCGAGTGCACCGGTGCCCACCGCCCACAATCACCGCCATTCATTCCACCTCCCCATTGCCCACTCCACCTCAGCCAATAAAAATTCATTCCTGACCTAAATCCCATCACGCCCCAATTCCTCCCACACCATCCCGCCACCACCCGCCCCCATCCGCCACCGGTCCGTTCTGTTCCTACCATTCCCATCCCGTTCCGTCCCACACATCCATCCCTACCACTCCTTCTGGCCGTTCAAAATCCTAGTCCGCCGCCACCCACCCAGTCGCCATCGCAAGTTTTTTCTGGGTCATAGATGTGCATCTCGACGCCCACCACGCCGTGACAACTGCCCCTCATACTATACGGCGTCTCCGGGTCCGCCCCTGCGTGTCGCCGCTCCCGCGCGTGGGCGCACATGTGAGCTAATGTCGAGTTGTTTGCGCGTATGTGAGAGGAGGAGGGTGGCTGAGGATGGGGGGGTTGGGGCTCACGGACGCCTGTTGCCATCACAAGCCCCCGCGTACCACAGGGGCAGTATATTGGGTCGATAAAATGTTTCAATGCATCAATTTCGGTATGCTAAAGTCATTCGATTTTACATGCCTATATTATACAATAAGGATAAACGATTTATGAGATTT
This sequence comes from Ceriagrion tenellum, assembly GCA_963169105.1. NCBI lineage: Eukaryota > Metazoa > Arthropoda > Insecta > Odonata > Coenagrionidae > Ceriagrion > Ceriagrion tenellum. The sequence goes on from OY720644.1 coordinate 11,179,525, forward strand.
AATAACAATTCATTAGCTTTGAAACGAAACATCACCTTCTTCACCGGTTGGAAAAGTGCCTGAGTATTGCGAGAAACCATGCGTGAAAAATAGCTCATAACTGTAACATAAACTCATGTATAATTTAAAAAAACTGACGAATAGGTAAAGTAAAAAAGCTAAATTTCCTTTTCCGACTAAATTTGAAGATTAAGAATGGACTAGGAGGAAAAAGATGAAGAACGTTAAAGTGAAGAAAAACTAGGCAGAAATGAAGAGGTTGCTGGTGGGACTGCGGAGGGGAAATAGAAAGCCAGTATTCGAATCAATTAAAGAAATGATGATAAATACGTGGTTTTTATGACCAAACGCGTCCTACCCTAAGAAAAGTCCTTGTGTTTGGAGCATAATCTTCATCGGCAGTGAAGTATAGGCATTTACAGAAAAAGAGCAGAGGAAATGACAAGCGATGATAAGTGGTGCCGTAGAAAAATTGTGAAGATTAATGGATGAAGAGAATGTAGGACTCCTAAGAAGTTAGGTTAAGAAAAGATGTTCGATGAAAAATCCCTAAAGAAAAAAAGATAAACTTATTAAAATATTTTTTCAAAATATACAATTGAAAACAGCGTTGATAACATAGAGTGGAGGGAAGAATGAAATAGGAAGCCCTAGGATGGAAGGCCACAGGCAAATTTCGAGGCACGCTACATGAAAACTTCCGAAGAAATCAAATTGCTAAGTAGATAGACGGCGCGGGAAGCTACAGCAAACTAATCTGCGGATTATTGACTGCTCATGACGGCTTATTATTTAATGGTGATGAAAATGGGATAATGATGATCAATACCAATGTAATTCACCGGTTAATATGGATTTAGATGACAGTGAGGGACAATTCTCTAGATTTTTACTCGTGAAGGACCCTATCTAACTACGGTATTTCTTTCTTCATCTCAGTATAAGTCCTACTTCGACCCATCAATAACTCCTAATCGCTTACTTCCTCTTGCTCGTTTGTCTATAACCCTCCCCTTTATCACATCCTCAAACAAACCTTTGCCAAGCAACGATGAACAACGGGTTCCCAATCAGTCACAGCAGATAGTGAGTGAAAAGAAAATTGTAGAAATGGTAGAAAGAGTTGAAAAGGAGAGAATACCAGGACCAAGTAGAAAGACACGCCAGGTAAAGCAATTGGGAATAATCGAAGAAAAATGGGAAAAATAAAATCAGAAATGGTATATGCTGCAGATAAAATAATAGGAACAATGGAAACAAGAAGTAATAAGCACTGAGTAACGAAAGAATTAGGATTAAGAAAAGATTAGGAAAATATAGGAGAGGAAGATTTGGAAAAAAAACTGACACCGACCAAGGCAAGAGGAAGTATAAGAAATAATATAATGAACTTCGGCGAATAACCAACCGTGGGAAGGAAAATGGAGGCCAAAATCTACTTTGAACATTACACCGGCTAGTCTGTAGCATTTGGAAGCTAAAGAAGCTTCCATAAGAATGGAAAACAGATCTGTTACGCCCAAAATTTAAGAAAGGTGGCAAACTTTACCGTAAAAACTATAGAAGCTCCTCGTTATTGAATGCTACGTATTATATTTTCACTAGTATACTCCTCAAATGAATAAATACCTATGCCAAAGGCATTCTTAAATAATGTCTTCGGCATAGATATTTATTCATCGTGTGGCTTCCGGTCTGGAAGAAGTACCATTGATCAGATATTCGCAGTAATTCAAGCAATGTAGAAATGCTACGAATACAATGTAGACCTGCATATACTCTTTATTGACTTCCGACAGATCTTTGACAGTGTGTATAGGGAAGAGATGCTCCAAGCACTGAGAGGTTACGTGATTCCAGAAAAGCTGATTTGATTGGTTGAAATTACGCAGAACGAATCCCAGAGCAAATTTTTAGCTTGAAGTAGATAATACAGCCTTCAAGATGATATCAAAGGTAAAAAAAAGAATGCACCATCACACCTTCACAATGCAATGGAAGAATTGAAACTGGGTAGAGCCATTATTCACAAATCCAAGCAAGACTTTGCATAAGCAGATGACAGTTCTGATAGCGCGAACTGTGAATGGTCTCAAGGTAATGTTTAACGCAATGGAAGAAATTGGTAAGGTAATGGGTGTCACTTTCAATGAAAAAAATACCAAGCATATGAAAATATCACTGCTATTGAAATTACGCGTTTTAAAAAACTTAAAAATTGCAAACTATGAGTTTGAAGGTGTCAAAAAAGTCACATATTGGACTTGATTTAAATAATTATAATAAAATATCCAGTGAGATCGACCAAAGGCTGATGAACGATAATACGGCATATTTTGCAAATACACCTCTCCTAAAATCAACCTTACTGTCAAGAAAATAAAATTTAAATTATATAAGAACCTCATAATCCCTGTTGACACTCGAGGGACAGAGACCTCGGCCCTGTGAAGAATGATGGGGAAACACTTGTCAGATTCGAAAAAAAATACGCGCATATTTCATTGTGCAGTAAGAGAAGGACAGTTAAGGAGAATAGAATGAACTTAAGATAAACGATATTTTAGGAGGCTAAGATATGATGTGGCTCTCGAAGTCACTGCGGTTGGCATGACTGGACCTCATATCGTAGAAAGAATGGGTGGACACAGAAAGCCCAAGCGATTGCTAGATACTGAGACGGAAGGGGTTAGGAGAAGAAGAAGATCGCGGAAACGGTGGCTGTAAGATGTTGAAGAGGATCTGAAGGCAATGAGAGTTGTAGGATGAACGGAGAAGCCAAGAAAAAGGTTGGAGTGGAGGCATATGATAGAGGAAGCTAAGGTCTACCCCGGGTTGTAGAGCTGATGTTGATGTTGGGAAGGAAAACTGGTGGTAAGAACAATGCAAAGATGAGGGAAGCTACAGAAAGAGGGGAAAGAGCTCAAGTAAAAATGCCATTGGGAGGGAAGAGAAAATACGACGAAAGGTAAATGAATTAATTAATGGTAAAAACATACTTTCTAAAAAAAAAGTTTTATTGTTTGATGAAATGCTGTCAAATGTCAAATTAATATTTTTCAGCTACCACTAGGATTTGTTTGTAACCAAAAATAAACCTTCGGGCGCATTATCTAAATTATTGTTTTGGCTAAAATATCGTACAAATTTTAGCATTGAGGCATAGTTGAAGATATTTCACATATGAATGCTTTAAAGTTTACAGATAATATATTATACGAATGAATATATTATAAGAAATGCATACAATTTGCGCTGATACTATATCAATTTTGCATTGCAACATAAGGCATGACATATATACATATTTATAAATAGAATTACACACATGTGTACTCATGTAAATGTATATCTGTTCCAGCACTTTTCCAGAGTATATTAGGTGGAAAACTTTTATGCTCAAATATCGTGTTGAGAATTATTATAAATGAATATTTTTCATATGCCACCACGTAAAGTATGCAAACTGTTAATTTTAATTAATTTTTGACATTCGTTTTCAACTTCGTCAGTAGATTAGTGAGGTCCAAATAGAGCGCCCAAAGGTTTGATTGTTATTACAGACAGAACCGGATGGCAGTTGAAAAACATTATAACATCTACATCCACATAATACACTGCGAGCCGCCGCATGGGCGTGTGGCAGGGGGTGTTAGGTCACCGGCCGTGTAAAGGTGTAAGTTTTTGGAGATGGAATGGTGACATTAATTATAGGAGTGTATGTAGTGGAACTTAATTTTTATTGTGGTCGATTATTGTTTGCGGGAAGAACGAGTTCTTGTACCTATCTGTTCGGCAGTGTATTTCTCTTATATTATCGCATCTGTCAGACCTAGAGATAATGTGAGGAGTCATGATAATATTCTCTATGCCGATCTGAAAAATGTCAGTTCTGAATTTCTCAAGCAACCTAAGCCTAGCATGTAGCCTCCGAGTCTCTAGGGGCTCCCACCTTAATCCCTCTTAAAGTTGTGAGACACTATATGTTCGCCCGTAGCAGATTTTAACGAAGTGCATTGCTTTTCTTTGTATTTTATAATTTTTTTGGTTAAATCTATTTCACCAAGGTCCCAAATGCTCGCGGCGTATTCGAGATGTGGCCTAACTAAAGCGAAGTAGCATCTCTCTTTGACTTTTTCATTCGAGGACCTTCCTATTATACGTTTAACAAAACCTAGTATCTTTTATACTGCGCCACATATGTTCCGTATGTGTAATTCCCACGATATATCTGAAGTTAAGGTAATTCCAAGATATTTTACTATATCTGAAGATGTTATGTTTACTCCACCCACAGTATAGGTATGGCATTTCTGAGATGACTTTCGCAGGAAGTGAACTGAGGTGCATTAGTTGATATTTAATTCTAACCTCCACTCCTGGCACCACGAATATACGTTGTTAAGGTCTGATTTCAGACCTTCATAGTCCGCGTCTTCGCTCATTTCACGGTAGATAACTGTATCGTCTGCAAATAATCTTATTTTACTGCTAACTCTAGAGCTTAGGTCATTAATATAATTAAGGAATAAAAGAGGGCCGATTACACTTCCTTGAGGAACACTGGATATGACTTCGACCATATCAGAGCTTAAACCATCAATAACTACTTTCTGTTTTCGATCACTTAGAAAGTCTTTTCTGCAATTCACTATTTTTCTATTAACTCCGCTTGATTCCAATGTATATATGCTTTTTTTGTGAGGAGCCTCGTCGAATGTCTCCTTGAAATCAAGGAATATCGCGTCGACTTGCTTAATCGATTCACCTGATTTTAGGATGTCATGAAGGAAGTGTGCTAGCTGTGTTTCATAGGACCTGCCCTTACGGAAGCCGTGCTACGTAAAAAGTTACGATTATCCAGGAATGTCATAATATTACTAACGACAATGTGTTCGCGGATCTCGCATAAAAGTGATGTAGCGATGTATGGAAGACTGCTACGTAAGAAGTTACGGTTATCCAGGAATTCCATAATATTACTAACGACAATGTGTTCGCGGATCTTGCATAAAAGTGATGTTAGCGATATAGGCCGGAAATTTCCTGGGTCGCTATTATTTCCTTTTTTGAATATCGGAGTGACTTTGGCTATTTTCCAGTCTTGGGGCACCTTGCCTTCGGATAATGATTTGTTAGATATAATTTTTAAGAATGGTGCAAACTGTGGTAGTAACTCCTTGAACACGCGTGCAGGTATTCCTTCTGGACCTGGGGACTTGTTACTTTTAATTGAACGCAGTTTTTTAATTATACCATCACGTTGAATTTTCATGTCAGCCATCGGCTCACTAAAGACAGGAATGCCTTAATTTCTTACAATTTAGAGCATTTGATTGAATAAGGAAACCGTTTTCCTTAAAAAGCGTATTTTACTATGTTTTCCTTCTTATTTTTAAATTATTTACAATTCAATTACAACTTTAAAATTTCATGCAATAATTTTGTAATGCATTGAACCCCAAAGCTTGTAAATTTTTTGTTTCCGGGAATATTCGTTACGATATGCCCAGCTATTTCTTTTCTTTTGCGGATCATTGAACGGATCAGCAATAATCGAGGAGAAGGACTCCTTTGTCAAGATGAGCCGTAATTGAGGATTCATCTCTCGAATATAAAAGCATAATTAATTAATAACTTTTGGTATTGGCTGATTGATGTATTGACACCAGAAACAAATTTATGGACATAATATCAGGGTTCTAAGTCACCTACTCTAACTTCTCTCCAAAACTTCAAGAATAAAATCCGCGATGAATTACTAGCTGAAAATCCCAATTCATTCTGGTCTTGCGCGAGAGAGCTCCATGGCGAATCTTCGACAGTAGTCTTTATGGGACACGAATGGCAAAGTGGTCACCAACAGTATCGATAAAGCCAATTTATTAAGCCACTACTTCGAAAGTGTATTCACTAAGGATGACACAATACACAATTTGGACATTCCTGACTTTAACGAGCCGATGGCTGACAACAATCCAACGTAGTGTAAATAAAACTAATGTGTATACCGAGGAAAATAGGAACACATTGGCAGTTTTAGGCTTAGTGCTAAAGCAAGAGTTCCAGAGGTTGCCATTGCTTTCTTAATTACATGTAAGATGAAAGAAAGCGAGCCTGATAACAATAGCAAGGGAGCACAAACTTGAGCAGGTTTAGACATTTAATTTTCTCGGTCTTGCGCTGGAGGATAATCAGTTAAGTGGTAAAAACAATAGAAGGGGAATTTTGATAGAGAAAGAAGATCAAAACAGGTAGGGACTGTTAACGGGGACCGTGGGCAAGAATGAAAAGATAGGCGACGGTTTATCATTGATCGTGGCTATTTTGGGTACGGAAACACGGGCTTTGAGACAAGTGGATGAGAAAACACCACAGACGTTTAAAATGTTGATCTGTAGAAGAATGAGGAAAATTGCAGTGAATAGAAAAAAAATGATGAGATTTTTCGTATTATTGATGAGGAGAGGTAACTTTTTAATGAGATTAGCAGAAGATACAGTTGGTCATATCCATAGAAATGGTAAAACAGGCATGGGAAGAGCTCTATGCTGGTTGGAATTTTTTTATTTTGGTATATGCATGTATTATATTCAAAAAGTGGTAACTCACTTGAGATGTACATATTTTTGACTTTAATGATATTAAATTAATTGAAAATACATATTTTTTATTTAATTGATGTCGGATCACTTGTAATTATGATCTGGGATGACAATTTTAATACAATATCGCGTACAAAAGGTAATTCATCACACTGTAAAGATGATTGTCACACCAACTTGGGCAGATCATTTTGTTTTCAATTTCGGGAATCAAGACTCGACCCATTATATTCATCAATTTATACCACTGACGGAAGGCAAACAATAATATTACATAAAATTTGAAGTGAAATGTAAAGGAATAAAAGGCGAATTTAAATCGGGATTGAATCTCGAGCTCTGTGGCAATCACTTGGGAAAATATGAGAAACTCAATAAAAAAAGGAAGGCGTTTTATTTAGAAGTGTGTGTGGGTTGTGGGTGGAGAATTGATTGCATCAGAGGTGGATTCAAGAATGTTTCCGTGCACAAACACCGCGTTTACACACACAGACACTCATCCTCTCCTGCCTGCGCACCAGTAAGTTCCCACACCTCGACTGCCACTACGAAAACGTGCCTCTCCGGGGCCATCCGATGGCGATCATTTAGAGTTTCGAGCCATTACTCAGAAGGCTGTGACATGCAATCGCTTCAGGAGGCCTTGGTCCCAAGCGACGAGGCGAACCGCGGGCATTGCGGAGGAAGCGACGGTAAGAGCCGAGAACAGAATTAGAATTTGAGTCCGTATTGGAGTTGTTGGGCAAAAATTCCTCAACACCGAGCGATTTACACGATTTCCAGAGGCTGGTCAGGAAGTGAAAAGCATTGTCTTTTGAACCCAGTCATTATAATAATGTTTAATAATTGCTGGAATGTTGATTGATTTCCGTGATATTCTTCTTCCTGATAAATTCTTCCGCGATAAATCCTTCCTGATAAATCCTTGCTAAAAAATTGCTAAGATTTCCGTGATATTTGTTGATTTTTTTCATTCTAATGATCGTTTTGATATCCGCGTCTTCCCTTTACGGATTGCGTTTAACCTCTATTCCAAGAGGCGTCTTTGCGTTAAATCACCTGAAGAGCGGAAGATGCCGCCTGAATGTGAGGTTAGACGTCGTCGACAATTCGACAAATGGAATGAAGCAACGATGAACGATGTTGGAAGGTGAAGATGAATGTTGAACCCTCTGAGAACAAAAGCTAAATTGAGTTTTTTAAAAGAGGAAATAGTAAGATACATTGGGAAAATTTTACTGCGAGGGAGCCTCTTGAAGTAAGGCAAAGAGAAATAAGTCAGAAGTATTTTCGCACAAGACCAAAGATTGAATTCTTCCGGTATAATAAGATGGACGTCAAATAAAATGGAAAATTATGCGGTAATACATGGGGGTTTGTCGAGCAGGGTGCTACAGTAATGATCAATTTTTGAGTGATGAGCACCGCTGATGATCGCAATTTGGCAATGACCCAAGGATGATAACTACGGTAAACTAGACACGAGAAGAAGCAATGTAAATACATTATTACAAAATGCTAAAGATTAAATAGAAGGAAATAATTGAAGATTATTTTTTTTTTTTCATTTTAAGGTCCATGAAAATGATATTTTATACCTAAACTTGGGTCGGTTAAGGCATGATGAGTGCAACCATATCGAGAAACTTATTACTATATGTTTAATTTCAAAGATGTTCACCATGTAGCGCCTGAGACATATATTCGGAAGAGAGACAGGACGAACCACACTGACGAGCCTCGCGCAACAGGAGACATCGGCTACAGCTCAGCATGGGATCGCATGAAGCCACGATATTAACTTCAATAGAGCAACGTTACTGTGCCTTTCCTGTGCTCCAGCTAATTAGGCAGACTGTCGAAGGAAGCCATAGAGATCCGGATGGAGAAAAATTATTTTAATCGCGACATGGGCTTTTCCCAAAGCAAGATATGGCTGCCAATCCAGAAAGAAGAAGAACGTACGAGGAAAAATTGGCGCTATACCTTTGATTAATCAGAGGATTCTGATCTGGTCTCTGGACTTTGGCTATAAATATTTGACCAAAAAAATAAATAATAAAATTAAATGCATAAAAAGGTGCAAGCTTCGTTAAACACGGCTACGAGCGAAAATATAGAGTTTCACAACTGTTAGAGGGATTAAGGTGGGAGCCCCTGGAGACCTGGAGGTTACACACTACACTTAGGCTGATTGAGAAATTCAGAACTTGTGTGTTTCACAGCAACACAGAGAATATTATCATGACGCCTCACTACATCTCTAGATGTGACAGAAGTGATTAAATAAGAGAGATACACTGCCGAACAGACAGGTACAAAAATCGTTCTTTCTGCGCACAATAAGCGGCCACAATAAAAACTGAGCTCCACTAAATTGAATGCCATAATATGTGTCACGATTTCACCTCCCGAAACCTTATCCCTTATATCTTGACAGGGCTGGTGTCCTAACACCCCCTGCCTCATGCCCATGCGGCGGTTCGCAGGGTGGTATGTAGATATAGAGTACATCCGAATAGAGCCGCCGCTCTATATATTGCAAACCTATCTAGGCATCAGAATCAGTATGGCCCTCGTCATCAGAGAAGAAAAAGAAAAACAATTCGCTGGGGAAGCACCAGATCTTTCAACAAATACTATAGCTTGACGTCACCTTAAGTATCTTTGATAATTCGACCCGTTCCATGCTCAATGGAGAAACTCACGGTATCAACGACTCGCTCAAGAAAGTGGGGCGAATAAATTAGTGACGAACTCCGTGAATTGGGAATCGATCTTCAAATATCACGGTCAAGCTATTTTCACACCACTGACCCAGTGGCCTAGCCAATACTCTTGGTCGTTAAATTTATGTCATTTTCCACACAGTCACGTATGTGTTTTCAAATAAAAATCCGTACTTTTGTCTCCCAGTCCGGTGATTCAATTGGGTACAGAAATAGAAGGTAGGTACCTGGCACGTAAAAATTGCACGTATGAGGGAACATAGACCACTGCAAGATGAATAAAAACGTGTAAGATATGGAAGCCGAAACTGTAGGATTAAAGCACATTTTATAGTGCTTACTGTACCTTCATTTACTCCAAGTAAAGCGAATTTTTTCATCATCGATTGTTTTATGGTATGTTTTAAGCATGCACTTTTCACACTTAAGGTATTCGGAGCATTGGAAATGCAGAATAAAGAATTTTTAGACGCCATTTGACCACTTAACGAGTAAGCCACTCGTTTTTTGTATGTCTCAACGGTTATATAGAGGCGTTCCTAACTTCTAGTTAAATTCAAGCACAATAACGCAAAAAATTAAAGTTTCGTTCAAGTTAAATTCGAAGACATATTTTTTACATGATACTGAGAGATGTTCATAGAATTTATATCACTTATGGCAGTTGAAAAAACTTATAGTAAATATATTTAATGTCGTTATGCAAAACGAATTAGGAAAACAAGACAATTTTTAATTGCAGATGGTAGAGTAAATACAATGCCAACATTCAATGACTCTATAAATGAAATATTCAGGTAGGTCTTGAGGAAAACGTTTGCATTAATTTCATTATAACTGAGGGAAATTGGGAAGACAAATCCGTCACTAACAAAATGATTCATAATTCACTTGTAAATCAGCTAATGTCCTAAACTAAGCACTCTTAGACAAAAGTAAAACTACAAAGCCAGTCAAGCATCTTATTATTCACTTTATGAGGTTATTTTGCAGTTGTTCCTTGATTTCTTAATGCAAAAAGGTCTTGAATTCTTGCAGTACCTAACGTTAAATGAAGTCATACAAAAATGCTCATAATCGCAATAAATGTATCGATAACTACATTGTTAATTATATAAATCATTGTTTATCATAAACCTTATCGGCTCCATCGTGTATTAACTGAAAATAGTTTATGCCTTCAACCTACTGCTCCAATTAAATAGGAGACCTCTCATTTAATAAGCCAAATATCGACATTTTACAGGTAAAATTCATGGGAGTGTATTATTAAGAGCATAACTTCACGTCTTCTTCTCTTCTAAAGGTTATCCTTGTTGCAGCCACGACTTCCAACAATCTCTTTTTTCAGCCTTCCTCTTCATTTCATTGTACGAGGTGCATCCCATTGCCATCGTCTTTGCATTGCCTTACTTGGGAAGTGTAATGGTTCTGCTTTTTGTGAAATCATGTGGTACTTTTCCTTCCTCATAGCAATTGGATACGATCATGTTCAGTTTGCTCTTACTTGTGTCACCACTATTATGCAGTAGTTCTGCTGCAATGTTATCCACACAGGTGGCTTTATTTTTCTTTAATTTATTCAAGGGATTGTCAAACTCCGCTCTTGTTATGGGTGGCCCTTTGTTATCAGCGTCAATAGAATTTTCCTCCGCAATATACTCTTCTATTTTTTCAATTTCCTTACCATCATACAAGTCTTCAATATATTATTTCCATCTACCACACACCTCCTCATGCCCAAATAATAGTTTCCCATGTTTATCGTTCACTAGGTTGCTCTTAGTTTTCGGTCTTTATTGTAATGTTTTTACTTTGCTGTAGGCTTTATCAAGTTTCCCCTTAACTAAATCTTTCTCAATTTCTTTGCTTGTTTCGTTCATCCATATTTCTTTCTGTAACCTACACATTGTTGTTATCTTGTTTTTACCGGCCTTGTATTTATTATAATTTTTGGACCTTAACTTATGTCTTTCTTCAATGAGCTCCAGGATCTCTTGGGTCATCCAAGATTTTTTAGATTTCAGTTTCTTTACTTTTAGAACCTTGTCAGCAGCTGTTATTAAGCCAGATTTGATACCGTCCTATCCATCATTTTCATTCACTAGTTTGCCAGCTGTTTCTTGAAACTCCTTTAGAGTATCAACATCTCTTAGTTTATGTAAACACCATTTACTATGATTAACCGTTTTATGCTTCTTAAATTTAAATCACATTTTGCTATCACTAGTATATGATCGCTATCCACCGTAGCTCCTGGGTAGCTGTGACTAGATTTAACCTAGTTTCAAAATCTTTGCTTTACTATAGTGTAATCTATCATGCATCTCTTTTCATCTCCAGGTGCTTTCTATGTGTATCGTCTCCTCTTGTGTACTTCATAGCACGTGTTAGTTATTACCAACTCATGTTGTAAACAGAATTCCAACAGTTTACTACCTCTCGGATTTATATCTCCTAATCCAAATCTTCCAACATGTTTCTGGTTTTCTTGTATTACTACTGACGCATTAAAGTTCCCCATAAGAATAATATTCTCTTTGTCTTCTACCATCTCGAGCAAATTTTCTAAACATTCATATATTTCTTCTATTTCATCATCTCTACTCTTTGTAGTTGGAAATTATACCTGTATTATTACAATATTAGTTGGAACTGCTTTTAATTTGATCATGAGTATTTTGTCACTTACATGATATGTGTTCAAAACATTGTGTGACCATTTACCTCTAAGTAAAATGGCTACACTATTTTTTCCTGATCTATCACTTCCACTATGGAAAACCCTGAAGTTTTCTGATCTGAAATCACCATTGCTAGACCATCTTGTTTCACATAATCCTAAAATATCTAGTTCATAATTGGCCATACAGTTTTTTACCTCTTCTAGTTTTTCAGGTTTTAGTAATTTATTAATATTCCATGTTTCAATTTTAAATCTATTTCCTTCTTTGCGAGGATTTGGCTGGATAACGATCGGAGAAGCCTCACGTCTCTTACTCCTGCCGGACCTTGGCTTCCGACTTCCATGATCAGTAATCTTTCCTTCCTTTACATACGTAGTCATCATGGCTGCTTATCCTAAGACACCCATAAGTGTCTTTAATGGAGTAGTTTCTCACGCTGGCTTTCTCCATCTTCATACCGTTGGCCAATACTGGCTCATCCGCTTTTTGGGAGGGGTTTCCCCCTCCAAGGGTAATAGGGTGCTCTGTACCTCCTCTACCCACTCATCCGCCCTCCTAGGAGGCCGTTGGCACTTGGTAGAGGGCAACCCCTTATACCGGTGGTGATTCGGTCTCCAGTGCCGCGTTAGCCGCATGAAGCATTGCCCATCCCCCACCACGAGGAGGTGCGGTTGGATATTTCCCTTCATTGAGAACTGAGACCAATCGGCATTCCTCAGTCTCTCCAGTACTTCAGGGATTCTTCACTTAGCTGCTCTAAAAATTTAGAACATCACGTAGCTACTCTAAAAATAAAAAATATATCCAAACAACGGTAAATTTGAAGAAGGTTAAAAAAACATACATGAAATTTTCAGGAAACAAAGTATTCTTGGCATGCTTTTGAAAAATCGGAAAATCGTTAAATTTTTAAGTCATGCCTATTTCCACCGGAAATTCTAGTAATAAAACAGATAATACCTAGTCAAAATAAATTTCCTCTATAATTTCTGCAAATACTATTTCTACCTAACGCTGTATTTTTGTTAAAAATTTACATTTTCTTTACAAAATCAATTAACATACATCCCCAAGAAGGAATTTAGTCTTACTCACAGCTATATCTTAAGATATTTCTGCCAAAGAACTGAGATTGCTCCAATTCTCATTTTGATTTCAAGTAAACATACACTACCCTCTACCTGTAAAACTTGATCTCTCGAGCCAACAGACTCTGAATAAATTCTCGTTATTTTATCCTCTAATTAATCTTAAAACTAAATCTAAACCGAAATATGATGACCACACGAAAATTTTCTATTTTATGGTGATCTTTATACATAATACTCCAGAAAACAATTTATAAGAATATCGTTCTATTGAAGTCACTAGCGGGAAAATGGTGATGAAAATATTTTGAGGATAGCAATTCTTCTTGGTAAACACATTTAGAAAATAAGTTTTTTTTGGACGCTTCACAATTCTATATTCCATCTTAAGGATTGAGTCTACCCCTTAAAGTAGTCTCCAAACGGTACTCCATAAAACGGAGATTTCCAATGGAAAATTCCGCTCCAAGTCGAAAATGGAATCCAGATCCTCGGGATGGGAATCTGACACCTGCCACCCACGTAATGTGCCAAAAAAAAACAAGTTTCAAATCAGCCACGAATGACGGCGAGCGATGATGCATCTCAATGAGTCTATTTTTTGTCTTCAGCGCTGAAAGTTAAACTGATTGCATTATCGGTAGACTGATTTGTGTAAATAATGCTACTGAATTCGATGAAAGAATCTAATTTGATCATAAGTGCGTAAAACAGAAATAAGATCGATACATATTTTTCGGTCTGAATTTTTTATACGTCAACCAAGAAGAGGCAAGCAGGCGCGTTTAGTATTTTGGGAGAAAACCAATGATAGAGCTGAAATCCAACAAAAATAACTTCTGGAGAAATTGAGGGAACCGTTATAGAGAAAATGTGATCTTGATACTTGCAGGAGTGGTTAACTAGATAAAGTCAAGAATGCTTTGTAAACAGCATTGCAAATGAGCAAAAATAACATGGTGCAGTTTTTTGTTGCCTTTTTTATCAATTTCTTGGGAAGTGCTACTGCTGACCAAAATTACTATCGCGTGAGCACAGGCTCAGACAGATCCAATATGATTTAATTAAGTTCCAAATTATTGGACCAATTTTTGTTATTATCTCTCTCAGAGCACACTTGGGGATTAGCCTAATTCACTTTTCTAAGAGCTTTACGACTAGAGATAGCATCATATATCAAAATCGATAACCAAGCTTTTGAGCAGTATTAAATTATTATAGATTATATCATTCTTGGCTCCATATTCAACGCATAATGTTAAGAGAAGTAAATGGAATGGAAGAGAAATAAATGGAATCCCAAAATGGAATTTTTCGACAGATATCTGCAATAGTCAGTAATTGATAGGTGATCCCTTCGGCAGCTTCTTTGAGGCTCGGATTGACAGATAACGGAAATGACGATGAGCGGGGTAAGGATTATTTGGGGGAATGAAGAAAGGTGACGAGACATCTGTCTTTAGCACTCTTCTCCTCTTCACGAACAGCAGCAAGGGATCCACAACTTAAGGTGTCATCCGATGGCTTTCACGCTATATTCAACCAACTCACATTTCACATAAGCAAGGCTTCCACTCCCAGTGAAAACCTCTGAGACTACCGGGATAAAATCCCGGGCCCTCCCAATGAGAGGTAGTTTACTAAACTACTGCACCCCTCTGATCAGACTGACCAGATTTTTAAGCAGTAAATCAAACGCATGCAAAGAAAATACTCTCAGGTGTCAATTGGTTGCATCCATTTACAATCAATGTGACTGGAGAGAAATTTAATTATATACAGATTTCCGTGAAACTTTGCAGACGGATTATTAGGAGTGATTTTATTTTATATATGCGAGAAACATCCATTTCACCGATTTTTGTGTTATTTCATTATCAAATTACTGAAATATGTTCTGACACGTAGCCTGGTGGCACACATGAGATATATTGGCATTAATAAAGGCCAATATCCCAGAAGGCATTTGTATTTTCTTGAGTAACACATCATAGGTAGGTACTACCGAAAGGGAGTGTAGTCATAGAATTCTTTCGATTCACTTGAAAAATTATAATAATATGCTCCCAAAGACCAATCAATTACCACTCCAGTCACCATGAAGCACTTTAACTTTTTAATTGGGTAAGATTTTACATTTTATAACTGCAAACTGAGATTTAGTGTCAGACGTCAGAGCATGTAGAGTGTTTCATCTAAAGATGACGTCGAAACGCCATGTTTTTCTTTTTTATAAAACTGGGTGGAATCACCAAATTCAGGCGTGTCATTTTAAGAGACTAGATTTAGCGCAAATTTCGAAGCGAGCACTCGCTTAGCTATGCAAGTAGACAAGAGCCAAATTGATGGGATGATATCAGGATCAAAGGGAATGGCTGATTGGAGTAAATCAATGGCACAAGGGCAGGATAATGGATGCTGGAATTTGGCGCGATGACGACAATGGTTAGCTTGTGGGACGCACAAATGCAATTTTGCAAAACGAGAATAAAGGCATAACGCGAAAGATTCCATTCAGGATCAACGTGGGAAAGGATAATTCGCCTCAAGCCATTTTCATGGACCAAACACTCGTCTGAGATTGATTCATGCTAATAGAGCCCCTTTCATGTATGTACATTCAGTGGGCGACGAAAAATGCTTCACCAGAATAGCAATATATCCTTAAGCTTCCTCCATTAAAATAAATTTTGGTTCACACGACAGCGACCCCATCGGTTATCATCCGCTCGTAATCCTCGCAGTAGATTCTTAGCATCGAAATTTCATTCTCTAGAAGAGACATTAACCAAATTGTAGTCAGTTCCAGCACTTTTTTTCATATGCTGCCGTTATTAACCTTGACGTCCAAATAGGTGTAGCCCCGAATGTTTCAAAGAGTGAACTGTAGATGGGATGAAAACATTTCACGCCTTCATTAGCTAATTTTAATACCATTTATACAAGGTTTCATTTCACTTATTAGGTCACTTGGGGGGACAGGAAAATGTCGGAGATTCGTTTCGTTCAGCCATGTCATAGAATCACAATTTCGCTATATTGTAACCGCGTACTTGTAGACTCGTAGGAGACAAACAAGTCAATATCAAATGAAGTAATATAAAAAAGTGTTATTTTTACATAATTACTCTTAATGCGATTGAACAAGCTGAAGTTCCGCCAGTCGTCCGCCAAAGTAACTTCCCTGGAGAGTGAAGGTGTAACATGTATTATGGAGGCAAGGAAATCACTTGACCAAGATAACGCACCTTGTTTTAACTCCAAACCTGTTCCGATGTTTGATCTTCAATAAATTATTAGACACCATAATTTACAGGAAAAAATATTGCTAAATAAGTTATGGAATATCACAAAACTTTATGACCAACGCCGTTGTTTCACATAGTAAAGTTTCAGAAGGTCACTGTTAACCACGCCATAGATACGAGTGTGATGTACAAAGCTAGAAGGGATTCGTTTTGAGGGATTGATCATCTAATGTTAATAATTAAATATATTTATATTATGATACAACCATAATAACGTTCTTTGATAGATACAACACGCTATATTTGATAAATGAATAACACAGACATATTATATTAAAAGGCTAAGGGTAATGCTCAGTAAAAAAATGGCTTCGTGTTTCAGCTAAAACAGGCTTCTTCTCAACCCAATGACAAGATCATTTTCTTTATAAATTAATGAGTCAAACCTGCCTTTACATTTTTGCTGACTCATTCATATTCTCTTCTCTCTCATTGAGGGCTAGCATCGCATGTAAAATCTCCTCCATGCTCACGAAATTACGAGACGTCATTTATGGAAAACGCTAAGTTCATGTGCGAAGTTCGCTAAATCTAAAAATAACATTAATCCCAGAGAAATATATCATAACTATTGGAAGGATAGTTTACATATCTTTGAGGCTATTTCATTCCATTTTCTTCTGCGTGAGTAAGAAATTTTAACACCCGTTAAACTTCATGTTATAGAGTACTTCATGCCCTCTCCCCATTTCTATGAGCTCCTCCGTTGTTTCCGATTCCATGTTTAGCTAATAAGTTCACACCGACCACTAATGACGAAATAAAGTCCAAAACTACCCGTAAAGTACTCCTTGCACGCTCGCGAGCCGTGCGAACAACTGGTCGTGCGCTCACGACATGCGCGAACAGGCGAACTGATCGCTCACGTCCCGTTGCCCGCGCAAACTGATCGCCTGCCGGCTTGTGCCAATGCTATGCCTTCCTTGTGCTGGGTAGTTCGCGCTCGCGTTCGTGTTTTCCTTGGTGTGCGGAGGCCTTTAAGTTGGTGTGGGCGATCTATGTTTATACATTAGTTTGCGTGATATTTTGCATACGTGTTATTAATGGTGATATCCTAAGATTAGAGTTTAAAAACTAGCATGATATCGATATAGTCTGATGAAAATTCAAATCTATTTAGAAACGAAGCCTCATGGCACATGATACATATTTCTTAATGATTCGATTTCATTTAAACAGACTTTTTTTAATAGCGTGATAACACATTAAAATCATTTAAACTACTAATAACATATACCAAGGTTATCCCGAATCCAAAATTAAAAAAAACAATGCATTTCAATATAATTTTGTCAAACTTTGGTATACCGCGTCAAAAACTAAAGCTATTTCCATGGATAAACCGATACACTTAAAGAACTAAGGTTCAAGTTTTATCTTTCGATTTACTAAGAACTTAAGAAAATGTGCACTCAACGACCAGCGATTGCCGCTGCACCAAACTAAAAGTGCCCTAGATACGTAGTAAATGCAATGCGAAGGCGAAGATGCATTGCGAAGTGAGTGGTGCTCCAACACAATCGTTCTCTCTCGTCTATATACATATACTTTGTTTGTATTATTTTATCGCAAATAAAATGGGATTAGTTGGAAAAAAAGAACCCTCTTTAGAGCCTTAAACTCGCCTCACGTAATTCAGTCGTTAACCTATCTACTTATTACGTCTCTCTCCATCGCAATCAAAATAACTGCCCCACTTCCTCTCCTCTAATCGCCCACCATCCACCCTTCCTAATAGGCTATCAATATCCGATCACCTTCCTACCTTCCTGCATCCGCCTACATCAACACCTATTAACTTTTCATCATTTTTCCCTCTCGCATCAAGAGAAGTACTTTTTGTTCGTCTTCCTTCGATGTATCGAACGCACTCCCTCTTCAATCACACCTACACCTCAAACGCTTCCAATCTCCCCTCATCCTCATTCACAATTGGTTCAAGCTTTACACCATGCAGCTACAGATCATGTTCCTCACTAACCTTTCATCAATGTCTTTACCCGAAGCTAAGTTCATTATTTTTGCGCATGGATGGACAATTTTCATCTTTCTACAACTTTCCTTGATTATTCTTTAAGTCACAGTTCTCAAATATTGTGCACTATTGGGTTGGTGAGCATAAAAAAAAGCTTAAGAAATATTTTGTAAACCGTCTGGGGAATAATGCTGAAATGAAAACAGAGTAGAACAAACACTTGGAATTTCGTGACAGTACTGATGCACACATTGTCAGAGGAATCTTCTTAAGTAAATCAAACGGCCACATGTTTTTTTCCAGAAACACCTATTAGTCTATCGGTAAAATTTTAACCTAAAAAAACTTAATCGTGATAATTGTTATGACGTTAGGTTAATCGTTATTTATTTACAATGAAGAACAGTTATTTGTAAAACGATTTCCCCATTGTTTTGGCATCAACGGAAATAAATTTGGTTCAATTTTTTCTTTCTTTGGCTAAAATTGTTACGGGTCATCAAATATTCAGTTTCTCGAGGTCATCATCAGCATTCATCACCTGAAGATTGGCTTTCTTCAGCCCTTCACTCCTCTCAAACAGACATACATGGCCACATACTTCTTCACTTCAATTTCCTTCAAACCTTGCGTTAAGCTTGACAAATGTATTCAATAAGTTCGTTTCTTCTTCTTTGCAGAATTTTCACTACACTCATTTTCTCCTCAACTCCTCGCAGGAATTCTTCGTTCACAATTCTCTCAATTCAAGCATTATCAAGCATCAAATAAAATACTGAGGATTCGTTTATACGTTCAAAGACAGAGAAAAACCTAATGAAGGAGATGGATTGGAAATCGCTAGTCTCTCATCGGTTACACGCAAGAGCAATACCACAGGAAATATTCTGGTCGCATGAGCATGAGGTCACTATAGGTGGGCGCTGAGGAAGATGATTCACTTCGACAGTGTACTGCGGTCTAGCACGACTCTTGATGCCGTGATTGCAATTGTTCCCGCTCGATCGTTGAAATTCGCGCACCAATGGACTCGGCCCCGGTTTGACAGGGAGGCCGATTTTTCTGAGGTTTTGCTCCCCTACTCTGCAGAATGTGGACACTTAGCCGCGGCTGCACGAGTCAACAGAAGTATCAAGCTCCAGCTTATCCCCGCAGCTTGAACTTGAGATACTAGCACAACTTTTTGAAATCTGGAGATGTACCACATCAATAATTATATCTGAGTGTTTTATCACGAATGAATCTTCTCTTACATACTCTCAAATCTCATCTTAGATGCGCTTGGTGAAAAAACAAATATAATTTTCACCACTTTCACAATGGGAAGACGTAAATGAGTGGGCGCCATGTATCCAACGCATTCGTTGCGTGGGCGTTAAAGGTCAACAATTTCGTCACTTAATTTCTCCGCTGACGATCCAGCCAAATTACAGAAACACACACGCCCACAAACCCATTCCAATACTCTTAACCATCAAAATCCCGGAGCAACTGTTTGAACGGCCGAGCAGGAGAGGCACTCGGGCGAGATTTTAAGCCATCTTTGCTCCACGCACTTGAGCGTTACTCGATCACATGCATACACGAACGCACACACTCCAAACCACCCTTTTCCGATTGGGAAAATGAAATTCCCTTCCCTTCCGCAACTCCCTTCCCACCTCGGGTAACACGCTTGGACTGGAATTTCATCGTGTGGCAAAATTCTGGTCTCAGAACTCTCGAAATCAAACTGCAGTTTAACAGTTTTTCTCCTATTTTCCAGTAAAGTTATACATCAAGTCAGCGATGACAATTATGCACGAAGGAAATGATCATAGGATCCAATACTCTACCTAAGGGCTTGAAACTAAGGATGAGCCGAATCCAAATGTCGATTCTCGATTCCAGCGATTCTCAGGATTAGAATCGGTATCGAGAATCTATCGCCTAAAGTCGATTTCCATTCCATTGATTCCAGATAGATAAATATTCAAATCAAATTTCATTTATCACATCATATTTGTCTCAGTAATTTTGGGTGTAGGTTATCAATTTGTACTTTTTATGGACCTCAATAAGCTGAGAATGTATTTACTATTTGCTAATAAATATACTTTTTGAGCGACTTAATTTTCTTTGTTGTTTTATTTCAGCCAATACTTGAATTTAAGTAATAGTGTATTCTACTGGTATATCAATATCCCACCTGTTATTAGGAATAAGATTCGGTGGAATAAGAATCGAGAATCGGGAATCGATTGGAAAGAATCGGAACCGAATAAAAGTGGAATCGACTCATCCCTACTTGAAACCAATGTCAGTCGGGAGCATTCCCCATTGACATGGCTCCTCTGATGCAACTCACTGGGATAATATTGAGTAGCATTTTGATCACAGCTACGTTTTACCCCGATGGCTACTGAAATAACATGAAGCATAAAATGCAATGATCACAATAATATTTATTTTACCTTTATTTTCATCCCCTAATACGAGCAATGATCGGATGCCTGCGCGACGTTTCCTGAGATCAATAGCTGAAACAACACGATGCCCAGAACATTAAAAAAATGCTGTAAAATTTCATCTAGTCGTCACTGCTTGAAAGATAGCTTTCATTATGGTCTCCCTCAAACAATTCGTGACGTGATTTGCTCGCAGCCCTTGATATTTCTCGTCGTAAAAGCTGCGTTCGCGTCACATATCTGCGGGACCTGTCGCCTTGGATGCGGTGAAATGGCGTCACGATGCGTATTTAGCTCCAATGATGTGCTAGGTATTTTAGCGATATAATTTTTAACGCCACGACTCTATTATGCATTATGTCTCAGATAAATTCATATTTTTCACAATCGTCATTTAATTCTCAATCCTACGGTTAGGTTTTTTTCGAGAAAAAATGTTATCCAAACCATATACATATGCATGAGGGCTAGTCTGGCCAACCAACTTTTGCACGATACCCGAATTTAACCCCAATAATGAGAGGCAGTAGTCTCAGCAAAAGGCATTAATGGCGCAGGACCATTATCAACAGCCACAGCTTAGGGCGAGAGTGAAGTGGAGAGAGAATCGGCCGGGGTAATGCCATGTGGAAGGCGACAGGGAAACCGTCACATTATTTCCTAGAAGACGCGGCCCGGTATTTTATAGATGACATGATGGCATTCCTCCCAGTAAAATATTGCGGAGGTAATGCGTCTTTCTAGGTTACCTAAAGCTCCCTATTTTCTTTATTGAATTTTATCTATAGTATTTGGTAATAATAACACATTGTTATTATTATTAAAATAGTCCCCCAATCGGATCTCCGGGCGGGAATTCTGGGAGGGGTACATCAGTCAGGAAGGACAAGGACAGGATTAGGACATATTATGAAAACTTTAGCCCAGCGAAGGTATTTGTATTTTCTATTTCAAAAACATCCGTCAAAAGTATTTGAATTTTGTATTGCAATTACCTTATTCTAGTAGGTATTTTGTATTGCAAATAAAATTCTAGAATATTTTTCCCAGCCCTGTCTATGTATGTACATGAACAAGCACCTTCCGAAACCCACTCACTCGAATCATTCCGTCTACACGGGCAAATTAAATTCCCCCCCCCTTTCCACTCCAACTCCCTCTCCTCGATATATATCGGACCACAGCTTCATACTCGGACACTTTCGGATGCTGTATATTCCCCCTCGCGAGACCGGGGTCGCCTTCCAATCTCATCTCGTTCGGGCGTGACGTTTACGCACGCGGATATAATTCCCTCCTCCATCTCTTCTCTATCTAGTGCGGCCACCTCTGATGGTGTCCCTTCCGAAATAACCCTTCCCGCCCCCCTACCCCATGATACCGATTCATTCGTGCGTGGGAGAGCTCATCAATCAGACGACAATATTTACATTTGCCTGCCGTCGGTGCCACTCTGCCATTCGGGTGGTCCGAAACCACCCCCTATCCCCAACTCCCAACTCATCCAGCCTCCCGGTCCAGACGCTTCTTCGCCTTCCACACCCCGTCACACAACATCGCACAACCCCTTCTTCATTCACTCGAGTAACGATGACGGCATCATCCTTTATTTCGGACGAAACGAGTACGGAACACATTCGCGTTAGTGCATTCAGGCAGTTCGAACGAGATTTTTCTCTCGTTACCACTGAGGACAATTTTCGAATTTCATTTATTATGCCAGAAGATTGATGTAAATATTTTTCAACATGTAACAAAAAATATTATATAAATGAATTTCCCAGTAATTAACTAAATATTCGTGCATAATTAATTAATTGAACTAATTTCTTTAAGCCGTACCTGGAAAAAGCCTTTACGTCGGATTTTTTTTTTTACGATTACGTTAAAATTACTGCAAACAGTCCCAGTAACGGTTTCATCTATAAATAAAGTCAACAAATGGTAAAATTCCTGAAAAATTATAAAGCACCAGGAAGTGACTATATTTTAGCAGAGATGATTTAATGTGGAGGATAACTGTTATACCTTCTCATTCGCCAACTGGGAGAGGAGATATGAGGAGAGTAGTCCAGTTATTATCTGCCCACTTAAAGAGAAGAATGTTAAGACCAACTGTTAAAACTACGTGACATAGGTCTATAAAGTCTCGACCAAAATCTTGGCTTGGAGATGTAACCCATTGATGGAGCAGATTCTTGGACACTAGGGGTGCGGCGTTAGACAGTAGATCAAAAACAGACTAGATTGTCATGGTTACACAGATAATGGAGAAGTGTTATGAAGAAGAAGCGGAATTACGACAAGCGTACGATAATGTAAAGAGAAATAAGCTGCACCAGACTATGTGAGCATGAAATTTGAGACTGAATTAATATGATTGATACAAATGACCCTGTAGAGTACGAGATGTAAGGTCAAAAGAGAATGAAGCCTCACCAAAGAATTCGAAGTTAATCAGGACGTACGACAAGGTAATGTGCCATCCACCACACTCTTAAGTGTGGTCCTGAAGCAGGTGATGAGTAATACAGAATTCAGCAACCCACGAGGTGCATTGTTCAACCGTATATCACAAAACCTAGCTTACGGCGATGATGTTGATTTTATGATGTGTGGAAGATTCAAGGAACCGGTGGCAGTTTTAGAGGACACCCCCCATTTTTTGTTCAATTTCTCCTCTTTGGACAGTTTCCCCTCTGCGGACTGTTTACCCTCCGGACTTAGCCGAAGGACTTGCCCGTAACGCGCCGACCATGTGAGCCACCATCGACTAACGGTAGATGATCGAACGGCGCCCACAGTTCCTACAACACTAATAGTCTGCCGTCTCCTGCCAGCAACTTGAACTGTGATTACCCGCGACTGTGTGCGACTCAGAAACATGGACCATGATCGCTGCTGATGAAGACCGACTTAAAAGGTGGGAAAGAAAAGTGCTGAGGAAGACTTTTGGTGCAAAAAGGGGAAGCGAACAGTGGAGAATACCGAGGAGTTGAGAACTAGAGGGACTTTTTAAACATCCTAACATAGCACCAAAAATTAAGAGTGATAGTCTAAGATAATTAGGACATGTGGAGAGAATGCTAAAAGATAGAACGGTCAAAAAAATACCTAGGACACCCAGGTGATAGAAGACTGAGAAGAAGGCATTGTAAAAGATGGTTGGGTGATGAAGAGGAGGATCTGTTAAGCTAAGAATAAGTAGATGGAGAATTCATGTGAAATATCTTGATAATAGGGAAAACATAGTCGAAGAGGCAAAAGACCCACAAGGGATGTAGCTCCGAGTAGTAAGTGAAATATACTTCGGACGTTGATCGATTTAATTTTTTAATGTTGAGAAAATATACAGGGTACACAAAGTTAAATTTTTGACGAGGTTTAGGAGCATGAAATTCCTCATTTTTAAGTAAAGTCTCTCTGGAGTGCATACCGGCATCATTTTCACGTAAAATGGCTGGTATATGAGGGGAAATATCTCAAATAGTAGTGTCATGAGGGGCTGGTATTTTGATATTTTTGTTAATGTGTGATCGTTATCTTTAAAATGAGACCAAATTAATTGATTTATAGACAAAACTACTTGACCCGGCGAACTTCGCACCGCCTCATAATCAATAAATGTTGTGTGAACTTATTAGCTGAATTAAATTCAGTTTTTTATTAAGATAAAATTAATACTCAAAATGAGTTAAGTTCAATAAATGTACAAAAATCAAAATGAAAAGTATTTAAATTACATTGAAATGAATGTAATTCACGATGCAGCAAGCTTTTGCTTTATTGAAGCGAATCGAAATGATTCGCGTAGCATTGTTGCACTAGTTTCTGTTAAACTATTTGCTGGATGGGTTGCACTCGGGTCGATTCTCTTCATTGAAACACCTTGTGATATACGACATTTTTTGATTTGTTGTCAGGTGCGAGAACAAACAATGCGGATGGTTTGCCGACACGAGAACATACTACGCACAGTTGACCGTGAGAGAAACGATAATTTTCTAGATTCAGGTCAAAAACACTGTAGGATTTGCCTTGTGATGTGTTGATCGTCATGGCGAATGCAAGACGAAACGGAAATTGAATTTGTTTAAACTCGAATGGCATATCGGTTGTCATCATCGGAATTCTCGGAATGAGAATTTCCTCACCTTTGAACTTTCCTTTGATTATCGTCGCGTGAATCACATTGCCCATGAGTTTTCTCACCGCCAAACGCGTTCCGTTACATATTTTGGGTTGGTTCAAATATCGAAGCATGATGACTACCGAGCCAACCTTCAGTTGGAAATTGTGCGGTGGTAAGCCAGGCAGATCCAATGAGTTTAAAAATTCAGTTGGATAGTTGGTTGCTTCGTCTTCGTTTGTTACACAGTCGACAGATTTGAAGGAATGCAGTAGACCAACGATATGATTTTGAATTGTGAAGTTTAAGTGATCAACATATTTATTCTTTGCCGCAATAATTGCTCGTACACTCAACCAATTGTGATTTTTGTGGTTAGCAATGATGTTCGGGAACACTTTGTTGATGAGCTCGTCCTTCGTTGAGACGAAATTGCAAAAATTCGGGGGAAACAAAATCAATCCGATCGATTCGTCGACAGGAACACGGCCATTACCGATAGTCAGCAATTGCCTGGAAAAATATTCGGCAAATGGATCGTTTAGTAATGCAACTCGCATGTTTGTCGTCAGATGAAGTTTCTTCACATAGCGCCATAGAGTCGATGATTTGAGGCAAGCGTTTATTTCAACGGCAGAGGTCGATCTTGGAATGACTGGTAGTGTTTGGCGGAAATCGCCAGACAGTAGAATCATTGCGCCTCCAAAACATCCTGAGTAATTGCGCATATCATTCATAGTTTGATTGAGTGCTTCCAATGCGCGTTTGTGCGCCATTGTGCATTCATCCCAGATTGCTGAGTGTTTCGCAATGTTGCATGTCGGTTTTTCAGTCGTTCGAAGGTTTAACGGCAATTTCAACGCTGAATGAGCCTTTCAGCATCCTTCTAGGACTTTCCGCCGAAATAGCTACAGTGAGAGAGCAATTCAACGGTCTCTGAAAACAAACAGCGATTGCCACGGTGTGTCTACGCAAAGACATGCCCACAGTTCATTCCTGATTCCCGAACAGACTGTTGGTGATCGTAAGAAACCGATAGCAAATTCCTGCATCCCGTATATTTCATCGGTATCGGGAAAAATATCTAGGATACTGAACAGGTACAACATTCGCACAATCCACTTACCACCGAGGAAAATACGAAGCCAGCTCGTGAGGGTAAAAGACCCACTTGGTTTAAAAACATCAGGAGTCTACCGCATCCCGTGTGAGTGCGGTAAAGTGTACATTGGAGAAACTGGCCGCACAATCGAGAAGAGAGTAAAGGAACACGGGAGCTGTATTAGGCTCTTCCATCCGGAAAAATCGGCGGTAGCGAAACATAGCCTCACAAATGACTATCACTTTCACATCGAAAAGACGCAATTACTCCACATAACATCTAGATATTGGGATAGACTCACCAAAGAGGCTATGGAGATTAAATTGGAGAGCTACAACGTCAATCGCGACACCGGTTTTGCCTTGAGTTCCGCCTGGAAGCCTATCCTTAACTTACTTAAGGAAAGAGAAAGAAAACAACAATCGGCGTAAACAGCAACGTTTGAAAAAATCAATTTACTGGTATTTAAAAAATGTCAGTTTGTGCCTTGAAGACGGTGGCGGACTGAGCCACAGAAACATTGGCAGTTAAACACTGTGTAACCTGGTGTGAAGCCCGAGAGAACTTCAAGAATACAATACGCCAGGAGAATTTGAAATCATACATGAATGAAAATTGGTGAATACTCGAGAAAAATGCTGAGAAATCGCGGCGCACGTCTGCACAGCTAGCTCAATGGTATGCAACTAAAGGACCGCGCAACTGAATCAGCTGTCAAAGGATAATGCACACAACGCCATCTACTGGCATTACCGGAGCCAGCATACAATACCTTGTTCATTTTTGTCCGTGTTTTGTTTCTGTCATGTATCAGAGATGGCGTTGTATACGGATTTATTTTTTTGTGATTTTCTTACTTATCCAGTAAGCGAAGAAACTTCTCGAGGCCGAGACGAACAAAAAAATTCATCTAAATCAGGCAATCCGTTCTCGAGACATCAAAAAAGCCGCTCCATACAAAATGTATAAGAAAATTAATTTTCTTCATATATATTTTTTTTTTAATTTTTCCGATGTTTTAATAGTTATTCTGCTATTCGAGCGGGGACAAATCTAACAAATCAAAGATCATAAAAATCGGTCTAGCCGTTCTTGAGTTATAAATGGTGTAACTAACCCGACATTGTTTTATATATTAGATGATATCTCATTTAAACTACCTTAACAAAAATAGGATTGTTGATATGGTTCTACCGTAAAAATAACAAGTGTCGTTAAACCTATTTCACTGGTCCCCGTAGAAAAAATTTACTCTCTCTGGTAACAACAACATGATCCCACCTTTCCACACTATTTTTTTCGCAAATTGAACTTAAGAGTACCTACTATTATTTAAAAGAAAAAAGGGAAGGTAATTGATAAAAATGTTATCTTATATTAATGTCCATTCATTTTCACGCAAATATCTTCATAAGAACCAAAATCTCCCAATAAATAGCTTAACAATAAACAAAAATATCTTACCACGTCACTTTTTTTACTAATTACCTAATTAGGCAATAATTGAAGTCAAAATGTGTTAATTCCAAGGAGAGGGCCCTGCAGTCGGCATTTGTGGCTGTAAGCAAAGGAGTATAGAGACTATCTATACTATACTACTTGGCTGTAAGAATGAGTTCACCAGCGATAGTAAAGAAATATACAGTGGTGTCTGTGTGTTCACCAATCTTCTCCTCGAGAACTACTGCACTTTTGGCCTGAAATTTTGCAACAGTCAGGCGTATAAGCTTCGCTTGAGCTATATTACAAACAAAAAAGTCCCTAAAGGCCACTTGGGCTCCAAAGTGTGACCTTCATGATGAACTGAATAATTTCAATAAAAGAGGTTTGAGTGAAGCTAGTGGTTTTCGGCGTGTCTTTACGGTACTTACAATACATTTTCATTAAATGATTATACTTTGTTTTTCCGCTGTAAATTTATCACGATCATGGTTTCTACGGTTAACGTCATCCTCAGGTGCAAATACAAGATTGTGAGAACACATACATACATAGTTGAAAGGGCATTTGCACCTGCAGATGACGTAAACCATAGGAATTATAGTCGTAAGATATAAAAATTTAATGTTTAAAAACAAAGTATAGCCATTTTATTGAAGATTTTGAGCTTTGAGAGGCTTATCGGGCAATTTCCACTAAGAAAAAAAATATAAAATATGAATGTGACGGAAGATTCTCTTAAGAGTAAATAGAACTACTATATTATTCCTTACTCCTATTTCTCTCGTTGAGAATCAACGGGCGTTTACGCTAGTAGAAAATATATTTGTTGAACAATTGCATAATCTGCATTAATAGGATAAATAATTTGCACATTTTGAACCTTAATTTCGGTGTTCAAGGCATATCGCATATCATCAGACAAAGCTGGATTTTTCCAAACCAATTAATCA
This sequence comes from Ceriagrion tenellum, assembly GCA_963169105.1. NCBI lineage: Eukaryota > Metazoa > Arthropoda > Insecta > Odonata > Coenagrionidae > Ceriagrion > Ceriagrion tenellum. The sequence continues at coordinate 11,207,988 of OY720644.1, forward strand.
ATAATTTTAAATTCAGTATCTCTTTACTCACACCTCCCGAAGTGGACAGGAGGAGATTTTTCTTTAGTAACAATTCACACCAAATTCGAATTCCATCAATCCAATCAGATGCGGCAAAACGCATGAAGTAAAGATTTTTTCGATTCTGCAAATATTACTGCGGTGAATAGTTGATTTATTGTAAAAAATGATTGAGAATAAATACAGATTATTCACAGTAAATTTTCTGACTAAGTTTATGCGTTTAAAATTCCTCATTTTTAAGTAAATTCTCTTTGAAATGCTCTTACCATTTTCCACGGAAAATTGCCGGCATTTTTTGGCAAATAACTCGGAAAGTATAGTCGCATAGGGCTGATATTTTGTTATCGTTTAAGAGAGGATATCATGTTACCTAAAATAGGGCTAAATGAAAGTATTTTAAGTAGCATGATATCTCGCTAGAACTACCTTGAAAGTGAAAATGTGCTCATCTGCCAAAAATACAGCGATGAAAATTAGTTTTGGAAAACCGGAAGTGGTAACATAGTTCCTTCTCTTGCATTTTCGTAATCTTCATCTAAAGCTTAAATCACTCTCAAAGGAAAATTCCCACAGTTACTGTCCCAAGGACGCACTATATCGATTATAACTAGATTTTACGAGTATCTAAGAAAATTCCAAGGGCGATCACGTTTCCGCTCTTATAAGTTAGAGTTCAAAGTAACAATTACGGGAGCGCACGTGAAACGGAGAATCAATAGCCGGTATTTGTGTCACGACAATGTTTAGGATTCTTCAACCAATGTTGTATCTAACTCTTCTAAATACCACTAAAGCGTGGGCCATGGGGTGATTTTACAGGGTTTAGGGCATTCGGTGCATACGTTTTGCCGCCGGCCATTTCGGCGTTAGGACGTTTCGGCGTTAGGACGTTTCGGCGAGGGAACTTGACTATGCGAAACCGGTTGAATATTACGGATACGCTGCTATGATCTGCTTTTGTGCGCTACTAATAGTTCGGCAGGAGCCATTTCGATTATCTTTTAACATGTACATAGAGAGCAAACATTTTTTTCTCCACACTTAAGATTTTATTGACTTAAATTATGTTTTTTCATCTCCATAGAAGATTATCAGCGTCGCAGTATCGTAATATTAAATCGGTCTCGCGCCGAAAAGGAGGCGTTGAAACGAAACATGAAAAGGAACAGCGCTGGTGTGAAATCAGGAATGGAACATTTCCAATTTCACACCAGGTATGCAACGGTCGTCCAGGGTCAAGGCCGAATTCAGCTCTTGTTCTGAATGGATGACCACCAGTAGGCAGCGGGAAGAACTAGGCATGACCAAAGACAAAGCACAGTTCTATAAATTCGATTCGATTAAGATAATACAGCTTTTAAACCCCTTGAGTGCGGCATGACGTGATATCACGTAATGGCTGTCTTTACGCTGGTGCTGAGGACGTGATATCACGTCATGGGTACCGCAAGTGTTCCAGCTTTCACAACGGGGCCCAGTGAAATTTCCCTAGTGAATGCTGGAACACTTACGGTACCATTGACGTGATATCACGTCATTCCGCACACAAAGTGTTAAGATTAATAATATTAATTCATGAATACTACGAGATAATACCTAATCTATGTAGAAACAATTTCATGCTGCAAACTCAAAGCCAGATGAGGTGTAAGTAAAAATGATAATTATAAAAACACAGGTAAAAAATCTTTTTACCATGGGACATTCTATCTTATCTTCATATCTAGGCAGTCATGACACGTATTTGGGAATTTTAAAAACACTTTCAAGTCTTCCAAAGTCTTTCAGGGATTTGAAAAAACTGAAAAATAAGTATATACCAAATTAATTTCATCGAAACCTAGTTGGAGTCATAGATCTTCGGCATTTAGAAACACATTTGCACATTTTGCTTTAGTATATCGGCTATATTGAGGTCTCATTTCTCTATATACACATTTCAGCTCACTCTTTATCGACCGTAATTACATAATTCTGATCCCTACACATCCTCCAAAACTAGACATATGAATTAGAACAAGCCTGGGTTAGGATCTTAGATTAATTTTCTTACGAAAAAAATTCTATATTTGGGCAAAGATACCCAGAACAATAGGATACTTTCCCCGCGAAAATTCTCACGCAGGAATTATAAAGCAAAGGGTAAGAAATATACGCTTAAAAGAGACGTACGTTTGTATTCGGCTATGAGTAGCGACAAACCTAATAACCGCGCAATAATCGATTGCACGTATAGTTTTCGTCAATTTTACAAATATCTTGATTCTCATTCCACATTCATTGCAATATAGCGTTCGTGTTTGGGCTCGGTGCATTAAATGGCCAGCAGGTGGCCCATGGGCAGCGACCAGTGCTGCCCTCCTAGGACAGTGACGCAACCAGAGGATGCGTGGGACGGCTGGTGAGAGAGTCGTGAGTCGACAGACAGTAGCAGGAGTCGAGTGCTAGAACTGGAAGACGGGACGATTGCTCGACCAGCGCTGTATCATTGTACGAAGAATTGAATTGCGTATCCTTGACTAAGCCCTACATACAGCCCACTATTTCCTTTGTGCCACCGGAACATTTTTTGGTCCTTTCAGAGGCCGGATACGCATTTCGACTCATTACGGTTAATGTGAACTAAGATTGATGCCAGTGTTACTAAGTACCAGTCTACGCAAGTTTCTATAAAGACTTCGGGTCGACGGAAGTGAAGCGACGTTTGGGTAGCAACAGGCAGCCAACACAACGCCAACGACGCATCCAAACCCTCCACGCACGTCGAGACCGGTCTACCGCGTAGTAGATCTCCCCCTCCCTGCTGACCTTGAACACAACGGGCGCGACGCAGACCTCGGGCCTCCTTATCTCAACTAGACATCCTTGCTCTCCCGGGTGAACGCCACTTGACGTCTTCGGGACGAGACATGGAATGGCGGCCGGCGGGCGTTTTCAGTGACGCAGCTAAGAGTAAGCTGAGCACTCATTGTCTGGTTTCTTTTCCTTTTCCATATTGTTCCCTTCCTTGTCATTATGGATAAGAAAAAACTAATCAATCATAGAGCCGTTGCCAAGTCGCTATTGACTCGCATGAATACCATTTTGCAAAAATTCGAGACAGGTTCCGGTACAACTGCGATAGAAACACGACTCCAAGCAATGCCTATAATACAAAGAGAATTCAACTATGCTCAAGAAGAGTTAGAATTAATAGATGATCTTGAAACGCATGCCGACGACCGAGAGCAATTTGAAGCTTTTTATTATGATCTCCCTACTCGAATGTCAGTTCTAATGAAGGAAGAAAGCAACTCTCTTAACAACCCGGGTTCCGAAAGTGGAGGAGACGGAGCCTCCACTCGCTCTGTCACGGAGAATAAGAAGGAGATAAGGCTACCAACTATAAAACTACCCACATTTTCGGGAGATGTCACTCAATTTAGACATTTTTATAACATGTTTACTAGCCTCATAGTTAATGACGAATCTTTAGGCGACATACAACGGTATCACTACCTGTTAAGCTCAGTCACTGAAGAAGAACATAATCTTATTGAAAACTTGCCTGTTATCAGTGCGAATTTCATAGTGGCATGGAATTTAATTTGCCATCGCTATGACAATCCACGCGTATTCGCCACAGCGCACATCAAAAATCTTTTACATTTGCCAGCTGTAAATAAACAATCTGCTGGTGATCTGAGAGGTTTGCTGAATCTAACACGCAGTAACATCAACGCCATCACGGCCCTAGAGCTTCAAACTCCGATAGAGGACTTGTTAATATCACAAATGATTCTAGAAAGAATAGATGCTGCTACTAGGAAGAATTGGGAACTGCAGTCATCCGCTTCTGAACAAAATTTGTCGTCATTACGTCAGCCTCGCACGCAACTTGGAGATTCCTACCAGATGGCGACAAGACGGTTACATCAACTGGAAAGAAAACTCAACGGACAACCTCAACTACGTAGAGATTACATACAATTTATGGATGAATATGAAGCCTTGGGTCACATGCAAGAGTGGACTCTGTAGCAAACGCTGATGTGGTGAGTTACCACATTCCTCATCACCCTGTCTTCAAGGAGTCTAGTACGACAACCAACCTTAGAGTAGTTTTTGATGCCTCGGCGGAAACCAGTAATGGCACTTCCCTAAGTGATTTGCTGATGGTTGGACCATCAATTCAGCCAGACTTGTTCACAATCACAATTCGCTTTCGTACCCATCAGGTATGTTTTACCGCCGATATTGCCAAAATGTATCGGCAAATAAATGTGCATCCTCAGGACCGCAGTCTGCTGAGAACCCTGTGGAGAAGAGATTCTACATTTCCAGTCAGTATCTACCAGCTGAACACGGTGACTTATGGTACTGCTAGTGCACCTTTTCTAGCAACCAGATGCCTTCATCAACTTGCTGTTGAAGACGCTCAGAACTACCCAAAGGCTGCAGAAATCTTATTACACGACTTGGACGATTGCATGTCCGGAGCTGAGAGTGTTGAAGAAGTTCTTTTAATGCAAAGGGAGCTCATGGAGTTGCTTATGAAAGGAGGATTTCAGTTGCGTAAGTGGTGCTCCAACCACTCTGCTTTGCTTGAAAGTATCTCTGAGGGATTTATAGAAGCTAAACTGCCACTGTGGCTCCACGATGATCACATTAAAACTCTTGGTCTTTTGTGGCACCCTGCTACAGATGAGTTTCAAATAATAAATGGAATTAAACCCAAATAATTGAACGCAAGAAACGAAACCTTTACAAAGAGGAGAGTTCTAGCGACCAGAGTATCTATCTTTGACCTATTAGGGTGAATTAGTCCAAAGGTGATTCGCTGTAAGATGTTTCTACAGCAGTTATGGCAAGAAATAATCAGCTGGGATCAAGAACTGACGACAGAACTTCTTGAATGCTGGCAGATCTTGTTTAATCAATTACCATTAGTAAATGACATAAAAATGGATAGATTAGTTCTCGCAAGAGGAACACCAGGTGACATACAAATCCACGGATTTTCAGATGCTTCAGAGCATACATATGGGACCTGCATCTACCTAAGATCCAAGAACCAATTTGGTGAGGTCAATATCAAGTTATTAGATTCTAAGTCAAAGGTGTCACCTTTGAAAAGGTTATCTATACCACGCTTTGAGTTTTGCGGCGCACTCTTACTTGCTAGACTGTTTAGTAAAATTATTAACCTCTTCAAAAATAGATCAACGTGCAATTTTCTGTGGACTGACTCTACAATAGTATTGGTATTGCTCTCATCAGCACCTACTAAATGGAAGACATTCATTGCCAATCGTGTAGCAGAAATCCAGGATCTCACCTCAACAGCTGAATGGCGACATGTGGCATCCCAGGACAACCCAGCTGACTTAATATCAAGAGGAGCCTTTCCGTGTGACTTGTTACACAACTCATTGTGGTGGAATGGACCAGCATGGCTCCTTAGTTCACCACGTTCATGGCCTATCACGCACCTTTCGCAAGTTTCACACTCTTTGCCAGAACAACGAAGGGCTGTGATCAACTTATCAATGACAGTTTCTCAAGATGAGATTATTACCAGATTTTCTACCTTGTCTAGATTACAAAGAGTTGTAGCCTACTGCCTTCGTTTCGCATCTAATTGCAAGTCATCTCAACATCAACTAACTGGTCTAATTTCTGAAAAGGAGTTACAGAATTCACTCTACGCATGTATTCGCATTGCTCATCAGGCAGCATTATCTACAGAGGTACAACAACTCAAGAGATCTCAACCCTTGAAGAACAAGAGTAAACTCAAGAACTTGAATCCTTTCATTTGTGACAATAATCTACTCCGAGTCGGTGGCCGCCTTCAGAATGCCGATATTCCCAACGATCAGAAACATCAGGTTATTTTATCTCCATCTCATCATCTAACTAGATTGATAGTTGAAGCCGAACATCTACGACTGCTTCACGCTAATGGTCAGTTGTTATTATCCTCGTTGAGGCAACGATTTTGGATCATCCATGGCAAGTCTGCTATTAGAAACATTTTGCATCATGGTTTACTGTGCCACAAGCTGGATGGAGAATCAGCTACTCAACTTATGGGACAACTGCCGAGTTTACGGGAGAAACCAGCAAGGACATTTCTCAACTGTGGCATTGACTATGCTGGACCAATATATATAAAATCAGGTACTCGCAGAAGTAAAGTAAAAATTAAGTGTTACATAGCAATTTTTGTATCTTTTTCAACTAGAGCTATACATCTTGAAGTTGTCAGTGATATGTCTACGCAAGCATTTTTGGCCGCCCTAAAGAGATTTATATCAAGACGATGTCGATGTGCAAATATTTACACCGAGATTGGAACAATTTTTGTTGGAGCACAAGGAGAACTGCAAAAACTACAAGAGCTCATGCAAACAGAAGGCCACAAACTAGGTGACAAGATTTGCTCAACAAGAAGGTATCATTTGGCATTTCATTCCACCAAGAGCACCCCACTTTGGAGGAATTTGGGAGGCCGGAGTGAAGTCATTCAAGTACTATCTGCGTAGAGTTATGGGGAATAAATGTTTCACCTTTAAAGAAATGACCACGTTAACATCACAGATTGAGGCTTGTCTAAACTCTAGGCCATTGATTCCTCTCTCAAGTGATCCTACCGATTATTCTATCCTAACGCCAGGTCATTTTTTGATTGGCTCCCCTCTTACCTGTTTCTCTGAACCAGACTTGGGTGATGTCAAACTCAGCTTGCTTTCCAGATGGCAGTTAATACAGCGGTAGTTGCAGCAGTTTTGGAGAAGATGGTCCTTGGACTACCTGTGTCATCTCCAGCAGAGGAGCAAATGGACTTCATCCCGTGCGAATGTGCAACCTGGTGCACTTAGCATTGTAAAAGAAGACAACGTGCCTCCTCTTCATTGGAAGATCGGCGTGATTGAAGAACTTCACCCAGGCCAAGACGGTTTAGTGCGAGTGGCGACTATTCGTACCCCATCAGGGCAATTTAAGCGACCAATTTCTAAACTTTGTCTCTTGCCTACCTCAACTCAGTGAGAAGATGCAGTCATCTATGTATTTTTTTTTGTTTTTTGTTTCTTGTTCACCTGTTTCAGGTCTCTTTTCGGGAAAAGGTATAATACTTTTTCAGCGTCCGGTATGTTTGGGCTCGGTGCATTAAAAGGCCAGCAGGTGGCCCATGGGCCCCGACCAGTGCTGTCATCCTAGGACAGTGGCAAGGAGAGAAGGCGAGGGGCAGCTGGAGAGAGAGTCGTTAGTCAAGGAGACTGGTCGTGTGTGTCGGACAATGGAGGCGAGTGACGAGAGACAGACAGTAGCAGGAGTCGAGTGCTAGAACTGGAAGATAGGGGACGATTGCTCGACCAGCGCTGTATCATAGTAACTTGTGAAATATACCATCTTAGAATCGAATTGCGTATCCTTGATTAATCCCTACGTACAGTCCACTATCCTTTGTGCGACCGGAGCAGTTCGAGTCAGCATATTGTGAGACTTCGGCATAAGGTAAGACGCAATTCGATAGGTCAAAAAATTTAATGAAATTAGATCGTGTCCATAAACGCTACTGTCAACCCATGGCCTGAGGAATTTGTTGGTAGCATTTATGACTGCATTATTGCATCTGCGAAAAAGGTTTCTTCGTTCTCAAAATGATTATGATTAATATTATGATTAATACAATTAATAATTAATTCAAAGAATCATTACTTTAGGATGAGTTTAAATGGACATATTTCGCTCGGATATGTAGTCTCTCCTAAAATGCCGCGGCGTTTCCTGACAGATGATGAAATAAAACGTCACAAGCTGAAATGCGGTAATGAAACTACGACCACCGCGCAGGAACGACGAGAGTGAAAGTAAAGAACTAGAGCGTCAAATCTGACTGCGATTGCGCTACAAAGGGTATTGACAACGGGAGTCACAAAGAGGACACAGTGGGGATGAAGAACTCGCCGACATCCACCCTTAGCGCAAAGATAAGACGGAATTGAAAACCTAAATTATCGGGAAGGGCAGCCAATTTTGTCAAGGGTTCTGTAAATAAAGTCACTATTCCGCCAGGAAAATATTTAAAACGTACTAAAAGCTATTCGGGTGTTTATCACCAATAACGTTATTTTAAAAAATAACCGCCCTAAGCCAACAGGAAGTTGAAGTGCACATCATAAGCAATGTGACATCCCCAAGGGCACCATCGGAAGATTGGGATATGGTGCATTTTTGGAGCTTTTGCTGGTAACGGACTATATAATTCGGCTGTATCGGCTTGCATAACATCTTAGACATTATTTCTTCACAGTTTAAATTGCTGGATGGAATAAATTTATAGGGAAAAGTTCTTTTACTTCACCATCAAAGTTAAATTAACTTCCACAAATATAAGCCTGATTTGGTCACAAAAAATCTTGCGAGATTATGATCGGCGTTGCTTGGTGTGATAACTACGTGCATAACTAGAATTTCATTTGAAATGGAAGTTTCTGCGGCGAAGTTTTTTGAGAGCTAGCTCTCGGGTATTCCTCCACGTATCGTCACGAAAAGACAACACGCGGAGGAATACATAAGTGCTGACGCTCGAAGAGTTTCATTTTTTTACAAGCAGAGCTCATGAAAAAATCTATAAATGAAAAAGATTCTCGCAAATAAACAAAATTTCATTTGCAGAGCTAGTATTACAAGAGCCATTTTATAAGAGCTCTCAAATGGTCATTAATAAATGAGAATTTAATGTTCCCAAACAATGCAAATGCCTTCACAAACGATATTTCTCAGGAAAAAAGCGTATTTTGGTCAATCAAAAGGTCAACTTTGGACGCCACGGTTATAAAACTCTCTTTATTCACTGTACATTTGTTTTTGTGCAGGAAATAAGAAGATCACTCGTATTTTACACGCAAAATGAAACTTGGGATAGATAAATTAAACAGCACTCTTAATTGCAAAATTTATCCCAAATTCTTGCATTTCAATGTCAACATGATGCTTATAAATGTACTTAAGTGTTCTTGTCACGTAATTAACCGCCAAAAATGTAATACAGCATTGCATAATAAATCTTCTCAGTCGATGACCACAGGTGCAATGTTTTCCTAATTCCCCAGCAATATTACCCCAAAACCTTTTCAAAGGTCAACTGCCACGAAAAATAACTAAATGCTGCAGGATCTTGCATATTTGAAACGCATCGTTAAAGGATAAGTAGTACCAATGGAGTTTCAGGTTATTCGTGCTTAACCTGGCAGAACCCATTAACTTTTGTAGTCAGCAGGTAGACATCGTGCTCTAAGGCCATCCTTCAAAATTCCAGCGACGCGCGCCGAATAAGCTAAGGAGGTCTGGGAGGTTAGATAACACATTTCTACGAAGAAAATTGCACGATAACATCTAAACGCCCTAAGCGGCAATTTTAGAAATGATATTAAATTCTGAAGTAGTAAGGCTATAGAAATTGTTTGGATTAGGACAATTATAAAATATTTTTTATGTAGCAAAAAAGAACATTCAATCTGAATCCAAATTAGTCCCCCTTTATATTATAATTGCTTATTCCAAAAAAATTTCCTCCTAACTTATTCACTAAAATAAACGTACGCAGAAACCCTCGACGGAGCAGAATTACATTCATTTATCCACATCCTTCGTAGTTCCGCAGGTTAATATGAACAACTTTTATGAATTCAATCCACATATTAACCATTTCCAAATTCATCACTAACATGGTTGTATTGCTATTCGGTATTTCCCTCAACACAAAACAGAATACTGCACTACGTATTTTTGTCCACGAAGCAATAGTAACACGATTTAATATACCGGGAATAATTGACACTGTGCCCAATGAAGTTTATGCGGCATAACTTTTGGGAATTAAAGAGATTAATGGGTTACGTAATGCCATTCTCCTCAATACCAAGAGACACACTGCAGTAGCTAGTGCCCTGACTAAACCAAAAGTCGTTAGTAATGTTCAATGTTTTAGTCGGCCCCCAAAATTAAGATGCGTGAATGTTTCTAGGAAATATTTAGTGGGTGAAATGAAATCGCGGCGGTTGAAATACCGCCAAAAGAGGAGAGATTTTCATATACACACAGGGAAAATGGAGAGATTTCATTACGGAAATTTAATACATCATACAATAAGAAATAAACAACCGAAATGAGAAGAGTGTCAGCAATCGCAGTGGACTCTTGACAAGGCATACAGGATTAAACCACCAATAAAACTATGGCGTCAAGGAGTAAAATGAAACACCAAATAAAATAAAATACCAAAAAAGTCAGATTATTAAAATATTTGCCTCTAAATGCTATCTTAAACTCTTCTGTATTTAATTTTGAATATGCTTTCACTAACACCAATCTCACGGAGCTACTATTATTATTTCAACACAGTATAAGGTGAGCGCTTACTTCAGCAATGAAAGTACAAGAACGCATTCATCTTCAGACTTAGTTCATCAAATGTTTAATATCTCTTCATTCGCTATGCATGGATATTCCTGATATGATTCAAAGAGCATGAGGGGGTACCAAGGAAATCCATACGATTTACTACATAACAGTCACAAATAAATGTATGGATCCCATTCTGCACTTCTTTTTCTTTATGTGAATTTTAAGCTCCATTCATGAAATCGACAGCACAGAGGAAAGGAAACGAGCAAACTCCAAGAGGGATATTGATAATGAATGAATGAACGAATGAAACTTTTATTTATGCTCTCGGGTAACCCAATAGAGCAAGTAAACTATACAATTTGCATGTTCTGCTGAAAAAACATAAAACATTAATAAGAAAAGTTAATTTACATAACAATAAATATAACAGAAATATTTATAGTTAGACGTAAATAGGTTTCACAAATTTATTTGAGTTTTTTAAAAACAAAATAATTTGGCTTTAAACGATTGACATGGGAGGGTAGCGAATTCCAAACCTTGGAAGCAGTGGTGAGGAAGGAATTAAAGTAGATATTGGTACGGGTTTGGGGAATGTGAAGGAAGGTAGGGTCAGATCGGGTTAATATTTGGGAAAGTCTTTTTCTGGGGGTAAATAGATCGTAGGGGTAGGTAGGGTAATGGAAAATAAATTAAATCATTGACTCAAAAAAACAATAAGATAAAACTTACTCATTTCGGAAAATATTATAAATCTCTTATTGATTATTCTGTATTGCTCCTCACAAAATGAAACCTGCTCAGTAGAAGTATGTTGAATAATGAAAAATATGTTTTCATTTACATCATAATCATGAGTGAAATTATCTAGTTTTGGCCGACCATTTTGTCCCGGGAAAACGAAATGGAGAAGCGAAGGTTCTGAAAAAGAATTAAATCTCACGGGAAGAGTCGCAGCTTCTTATAAGAGTAACTTTCCTTCACATTGTCATACTCAAAGAGCTGCAAGGGCATATTCCATTGCTTCTATAAGTCTAATATCAATTCCAATGGAAATCACGAAACCTGCTTAGCATAGTGGTCAGCGCATTGACCCGGAAAGGCAAAACACCGATTCGATTCCTGGTCCAGAATGATTAATTTATGCAGCTATGCTTACCAATTTCTTGGCCATAATTCGGTGGGATGAAACTCATCCAGTCCTGACATTGTTTATGAAACGCGCCCTTGATGATCCGTGGACTGGAAACTGAATAGATCATTGGCTTCAGTCACAAAAGCAAGCACGTCTCATATCTGCTAGTTAAATCTATACTTTGGCTCACGGCCTTAGGATTTGGAGCTTGGAAGCTGGATGTTTTTTCTCTCGGCAATTTCCAACTGGCCGCTGATTTTACAACTTCTTAATTTTGAGACGTATATGACCTGTACTTGAATCAGTACAACACAAACGAGCGTACCAACACAATGTATAACTGATTAAACTATTCACAATTGTGAACTATTCAAATAAATCAAGGGATAAAAGACAGCTAGGCAGAAAAACACAGACCTCTTGGGAGATTAAATACAAAAAAAATCCAGAAAGAAAACGGAGAACCATTTGACAGAGAAAATAAGAGGATGGGTAGGCAGCATAATTCCCCATAATCGGAGAGAGAGCCAGGAATGTTTTAACAATGAAGCAAAATTGGAACCATAATTCATCCACGATAGAATATGGCCCCGTTTTCGTCATATCTCTTGATGTTCCGCCGTAAAATTAAGTCCACCCGTCGCACGCCCACGTATCCCCGAGCAACGGGGGAGGAGGGTGAAACCGGGGCCCTCCCGACAGCCCACTCATTCAGCGAAGGGCTAATATCGATCAAGTCTCCCCGCCCGCTACCCCCTCCCTCCTCTATTCCCCCCCCCCCACCTCCCTTCCTTCCACTCTCTCCCCTCCCACACCCCTCTTTCGTCTCCTCAAAAACACCCTCTCGTCCTCTCCCGTTGCTTCCTCATTCCTCCCTTCCAGAACTGCGAGAAGAGGAGCAAGGGCGAGAGATGGATGACTCGAAAAAAGAATCAGAGGAACAGGTGTGCTCCATTCGGGAAGGACTCGGAATCCCCAAGTCACCACAATGGAAAAACTTGAGCATCAGTGTCGCAAAGAAATTTATAACAAGTTGAGATTTGTCAAGGCAGTGAGTCACGTCTGAAGGTTTGACAATACCAACCAAGTCCCGCCTCAACAAGGCGACAGGTTGTTGGTGCGGCTAATAAGGCCCATGACAGCCCTTTTTCAGAGCACTGGTTCCCTTATCTGGCAACGGCGAAGTTTCTTCCGACTATGGTCTCTAATATTATCGTTGTTAGTTTTTTTTAACTTTTCCCTCGAGTCCCTTGCAATCGTCAGGTTTCATTGCCGTCATCATGGCTCGAGACTCTTGAGCGGCCGGGCAGTTCTCGCTGTCGTGTGCGACGCCCATCGGGTAGGTGGTTATGCTGCGTCCAGGTCATGCGTTAAAAGTCGATGGAATGACCTTCAATGATGGCGGCCTTCTGCATGCGTGCTGTAAAAGATGGCTACTGTTCCTGGATAAGCAGGAGTGCTCTTCATGCCACTTAGCATGAGCCCTTAAAGATGAGGAATATTTATTTCACGGAGTGTCCGGGGTACGTTTGCTAAAGTTCGCACGTCTAGGTATTCATTTTGATTTTCCAACTGCTTTGCATTCATCATCGTTTCATCTGGAGCCGAAAACTCAATCACTAACACGGATCGTGACGGCCGATCAAGGAGAAGTATCTCAGGCTTGGTCGCCCCCAAGTGACTGATGGTGGAAAAGGAGTTATTCCACCAGACGATGCATTTCGCGTTCTCTACGATGGACTCGATATCTAATGGGGTACAAGAGTTTTGTAGATGCCATAATGGTTTCAAAGGTGAAAGTTAAACATCCGCAGAGTCGCGTTGTATAGAGTCATACGTGGCGCAGTAACTACAGCCGGAGCAAGGGTGACCCAAGGTGTACGCCTGAGCTTGGCACGCCCTGAATCTTGTGTCCACACCTCCGCCTAGAATATATGTCGGCAGTACACAAGTGTGTTTATGACACCGTTCTGGCAAGCGAGTTCGAAACTCTAAGGCTGAGCACTCGGTCGGTACTAAGACTGGCAAAGCGTTGGAAGTCCATCGTCAGCTCCTTTGTTAGCTCATACTTCTTGATAATACGACAGAAACATCCATGCATGGGCTTATCAGCGTGCGCCTTGAGCGAGGCTTTTTGCTCGGCTATTTTTACTGCGAGCTTGAGGACGACTGCCTTTAACGACAAGTTGGACGTGTCGTGGTCGCTACCGTCGGATGACAGGTAGAAGTCCATTTCGGTTTCATCCGGTACCTTCTTTGCCGCCTGGACAAGAAATGACCACAATCTTGCACTCTCATGCTCTCTCGCACGAGATATGGGATACGGAAAAAGCCTCGATACTTTACTCTTATCGATATATTTCTTCCAATACTGCGTAATTTCGTACTCGATACTTTTATTTAGACAATTTACTCAAAACATTAATCATACTGCAGCATCAAAATCTTAGGTATAAGAAAGAGAAGAGGACAGATTTGCCGTGCTTATAGGAGAGTAAATCTGAATCAGATAACCAAAAGTAACGGACAATGGATTCACGGGCATTCGTGGAAGTTGTGGTAAAATATTTAGCACCATGCTTTAAAGTCTTCCGCACATCTTGAGTTGAAATACTCGTTTTTTCCCCGCCTATTTTCCTTTACCTAGCGTCCGTTAATTCCATTAAATTTTTCGAAACATTTCACCAACAAAAATTAATAATGATTGATGAATTTTCTTCTCAGTGCGCTATTCACAAAGGTAATTGCTTCAAATACAGCTACATAAAATATTCAAGTCAAAAGGCTAGAGAGAAAGCAAGCTAATCAACACGACAAGCGTTAGATACAAATAATGATTAAACTAATTCGCAGCACTTTTTTTAATTCATCAGAAAAATAATCTATGAAAACTTTTAGTCGGTATATGTTACAGATTAGACATTAGTCTTTACGATACAATTTACAATATTGTATACAGTCCATTTGACCAAATATTCAATTTATATTATTTGTAGATTCCATATTTATTAATATTCAGATCTTGGTTTCAATACTTGTGTGACATCGATAATTTTAATCCACAGTCATTGTGAGGACATTATCAATTCTTTTGTTGCGATAACACATCCCTAGACGAGACTAAGCATGGGGTCTATTTTAACTTTCGGCGAACTATCCCCTGAGCAACTCCGTCGTGGAGATACTCCAGAGTCTTCAGACCTCTACTTCCTTCATTACCAGAGAGATGCGATCTTTCGTCTGTAGATATCGGATATTGACCTATCCGGTATTTAAGGAAGTTTCGCTGTGATAATTCAGGTCAAAAAAATGCCTCACTCCATTTTTTTGTTGGTTTTAATAAAAAACAATTCAATCACTAATTATATGCTTAAGTTATTAAAAAATTAAGCCGAGGAGCAAAATATGTGAGGTATTTTACGAGTATATCTTTCATGAACACATTTTCCAGCAAAAGAACATACGCCATTACAATCGAAAAACCGAATTTTGACTTCGATCATGGCAGTAAATTACGGATGAATATAAATCTGAGAGACTAAGAAAGCTAAATTTTATTTGAATTTTCATTCCCTGGGAGTGTCCACTCATAATGCAGAAATTTTCTAAGGAATTCCATTTGTTTTGGATAAAAAAATATCATCATTTGCTATATTCGCCCATTCTTACATTTGAAGCCGAGTAACTCTAAGCTTAATAAAAAAATACCATCATTTGCTATATTCGCCCATTCTTACATTTGAAGCCGAGTAACTCTAAGCTTAATAAAAAAATATCATCATTTGCTATATTCGCCCATTCTTACATTTGAAGCCGAGTAACTCTAAGCTTAATAAAAAAATAATAGCGGGGAGAGACGGCGTGTATCAATTATTTGACACATTTGTTGACATGTTGACACAATAGTTGGCATGAGTCGTTGGATTACGAAAAAAATTGCATAAAAATAATTTTGCGGTACAACCAACCAAAGTCATGCGGTTTACATATCTTTCGAGCTGCATTTTATAACGCTCGGTTTCAAATAGCAGCGGCATTGATATTAGTCATCTCTTCCGCTGCAAAGTACATCATAAATTCAGTTTGCCTTATAATGCATGCGACACTGTTTTCACCATTAAAAGATGTTTTCGTGATTTCACACAGTTGTTGTTCGTCTCGCCAAATAAGTATTACTAATTCCACTCACTGTTCTTCTAACCACCCCAAAAGTGTGTGGAATGGGGTGAATAATCAAAGCATGCACTACTACCAATGGAAAATGCTGAAACAACTATTAAATTATGCATTCGTTAAGACCAGTTAATATCTCTGAGTAGGTGAAACTTATTTGAATTCTTAAACTTCCGTGGAGGCCAACATGCCCTACACCATATGCTACCAAAATAATATGAAATATTATTATTTATGAATTTAACCCCCACATAAACGCAAGAGATAAGAAAAGGGTAGTAAAAAAAGTATGCCAGCTGAGCTGATAGTTTCACAAAGCATATTAAGATAAAATTAAGGAAGACCACATCCTATAAATAGCTACACTACATCGAAAAAATCTCTGTATAAATGAGTACATTTCTGCTTTATATCCTCTATTTTCCTAGTTCTATTGTCATCATCCAATCCTCCATACTATGCCATGCGCGTAAAATACTCTTGACGTAATCAAAATGATATCGGATAAGTATATTAAATTTAAAAAGTACAGATAAAAGCCGCAATGTACGTACTGGGTTGGTACAGAAAATAGGATATATGTAGTTTCGAAATTACTATAAAGTATTAGAGTTGAACTTCATTGTAATGATAAATAAATTACTCGGTGATGTATTGAGAATTGTCTCAAGAGACAAAAGACGGAAGGAATTGAAGGAGGGAATGGCGAATCCAAATATTATTGTTCGATTTGAAGAACCAAAAATTATCAAATTAAGAATTCAACAGACCAATGCTGCCTAGAACTAATTTTTTACATTGGTATAAAAGATTGGAACTGCCAACCAGAAAAACGTTTTCAGACCTTTCCTGAATCTAAAAGATTTTCCGGGAGTAGGCATTTAAAACACATTGGCAAAATGAATACTTAAAATGTAATTATATGCCCCAATTCATTCATATTTCTTTTGTATTATTTTATTTTTCTTTTGATTGCCACCTCGCTGATAATTATCCGGAATGTAGCCAGTAAATACAAATAGATAGAGATCAATAGTAATAAGGTATGTAATTTTAATTAATTTATAATATGTCACTACATCATCATAGGAAATCAAAATTTGGAATTCCGGAATTTGAACTTTGATTATGAATATAAGTTAACCCGTTAGAATAACTAAAATAATTGAAAAATTGCAAAGTTCACTATTTTTAATCTATGAAACGATCATTAAGTGACTACACTCACCATCATTTTTAAAATTAGATCGGATAGGGCATTACATGAAATATTTAGCCTAAATTTAAATCAATGAGGTGATAGAGATAGTGGGAGGAAACGGTTAAAACAAAGTCAGTGAGATATGGCAATAAGAGCATTCAAAAGTGTCATGAACTAGTCGTAAATGCGGAGAATTACGGCGAGAAGGTTGTAGGCGGTTGATGAGATGGGTGGGTGTCAACTGGACTGTTGGATTGGGGGAGCAGAGAAACCGGCGACTCTGGAACAAAAGAAAGAGAAAATGACAGAGAAGTGGGAATTTATTTTATTTTTTCCGCCCTCTCCGTTCCAAATTTAGAACACTCCCGACCGAAAAGTGTGATTTGTGATTCGGGGTATCATCTGTTTTTGCCGACGGTAGGGGGGGGGGTGGGGGGGGGGGAGAGGGCCTGAGCGGGAAAGGGAGAGAGATGGGCCGGCGAATGGGAAGTTGGGTGCGGGGCAAAGGGGAGAGACGGCAGCCATAGGGACTCCGGTAGGAGATGCGGAGGACATGCCGCGCTCCGAACACGCGGGTGCGGACGGATAAAAATTTCACGAGGGTTGACAGACCGCAGCTCGCCGTTTCTTTTTTTTAATTCTGCGGAAGGGAAAGAAGATGGAAGAGGACAGAAAGGAGGAGAGCAGAGTTGCCAGATGAGCTGGGTCCTAAATCGCATGGAAGGCACGCTATAGTGTGGCTAAAAATCCTAGAACCTTGCATGCCGTGCTTAACTTTGCATAAAATTTCACGCCATTGTATTGTTTAAGCATTTCATTAGGCTGTTACTTTTTATTTCATAGATGGAATAATTGGTGAAATCCATCTCTTCAGATTTCTCTGGTTAGCTTTAACCTTATTGTTTAACCTTCCGAGGCGAATTAAAAATGCCAGACAGCTTACATCTCCTTGATTCGCTATATATTCGCACAATATCAGGATTGGCTCTATAAGAATACAAAACATATTCACAGCCATCTGTCTCACTGTTAGCATTGATAATACCTAGTTAAAAAAAACTCACTGAGTCAATCCATCGCATGTATCTA
Source organism: Ceriagrion tenellum (assembly GCA_963169105.1). Taxonomy (NCBI): domain Eukaryota; kingdom Metazoa; phylum Arthropoda; class Insecta; order Odonata; family Coenagrionidae; genus Ceriagrion; species Ceriagrion tenellum. Next base: position 11,226,008 of record OY720644.1, read on the forward strand.
TGTTGTAAAAATCGCCAGCCATATCCAATATTCAATCATAGTTATCCAAAAAACGTACGATCTATTCCTGAAGTCGCGCAACATGCAACCGGTACAGATTGTTGATACTTGGTCGCATTTTCAGCTGCTCAAGTAGCCCAAACTGGCAAGCCATGTGGAAAGGAACTTTGAGAGATCTGCTCTGCCGGGAAGAGACAAACATTTGCCGGCCGAGATCCATATTTTTGGTGTCCAAACGTCCATATTTTCGTCAACCCCCACCCTACCACTGACTTACCTTGCAAATAGCCGTAAAATTACTCTACAAGCCAAAAAGGGGAGCACTTCTAGGGGATATTTTCAGAAATCTCACGGCTGTCGCGGGTAAAATAATCATCACATCATTACGACCAGGACTAAGAGAACAGATTTTTGTTACACTTAGACACAGAGAATCTCATTACTACGCCGCACTGCACATCTAATTCTGATATAAGTAATAAAATGAGATATTCATTTCAGAGCAGATAAGTACAAAAATTCGTTCTTCTCCCACTCAATCAGTGACCATGAGAAAAACCCAGCTCCACGGGGATCGGGTTGGTGTGGTGGCTAGAGTACTGGCTAACCATGCGGGCGGCCAGGGTTCAAACCCCTGCAGAGGATGTTTTTCAGAGGAATCTGATCCCTACTTGAATGTCTTGTGGAGGAAACTTCAAGTAAAAGTACTCCATCTGTAGGATGAGACGTTAAACCGTGGTCCCCTTGGCGCCTTTCGTTAAGAGCAGATCAATTCCGAAGCTGGGTTTCCCCCCATCCCCCCTTACCTATCCCCTATGGCGCAAATGTCCATAGCTGTCGGTCGCCTCCCCAAAAATCCAATCTAATCCCTGCTCCACTCCATAAATTTCACACTCCCATAATACCACCTCCCCATAACCTTCTTCTTTAAACCTTTATGCGGCTCGTTTTCTAACACAGACTGCCGTAAGCCAATATGGCCGCTCGCAGGCAAGTACGTACACGTAGATATTGAATAGGCTGCGGAAGAGCATGGTATGGCGTTGCATGGGGTAGAAACGTGGACTCAGCGAAAGGAGGATGAGAAAAGGCAGCATGCATTCGAAATGTGGGTGCGGGGGAGGATGAAGACGCAACGGTGGACGGAACAGAAGGCAAATAAGAAGTGCTTTGCATGGTGGGTGAGGAAAGGAAACTTATGGATGAAATCTGGAGGAGGCCGGGTAATTAGCTGGAAGGGGTTATGAGGGGCGATGGTAGACGGTAATAGAGGGAGGTAAATTGGCCAAGCGCAGAAGGGGAAGAAAAAGAATAGACTATTATGAACGGGATATGGTAGGATGTACGCGGAGATGAAAATGAAATAATAGAGGTAATTAAGACCCATCACGTGTAAAAATCCGAAGGGTTTTCTCTAACTTACCATAAAAACTACCTTGGACCATTAGATTACTTTCATAGTAACAAAATTCGAATCAAAGGGCCAGGCGTTTCCTATACATTCTCACGAGAAGATATGGAATAATTGGGTAGGAATTCTTCCGGATTTCTGCAGAGTTGTGCGATTCATTCGTTATATTCACCCCATAATGGTACCGGGTACCGAGAGATTTTCAAAATCACGTGCAACTTACTGCAAATACCGAGTAGCGAGAACGGGAGGAGGGGTATTTATTGGTGTTAAAGACGAGATCGTAAGTAGAGCCGAGATATTTGCAGACAATGACACAGAAAGTGTATGGTGTTAAATGCAAGTCAACAATAATTTCTATATTCGCATATTACAGGCTACCCGACTGAAGTGCAAACCCCGCTTTGCGGTTAGAAATACAGGTGGAGCATATCATAAATCAAAATAACGAGTTTAATATCATTATCGGTGGTGATTTCAGCGTTACCTTGATAGACTGGAGGACAAATAGTTTCAAAAATGGCGTCAAAGATAAGGAGCTGTGAGACACTTTTCTCCAAACTTTTACACCAAACTATTTGCATCAATTAGGAACAACGCCCACAAGAGGAAAGAACTTTCTAGATCGTTTAGCGACAAACATACCTAAAAACGTCCTTGTTGTGTGTGACGTGTGATGTGAGAATTAGTGACAACGAAGAAGTAAGTGCTAAATTTCACATAAAAATTGACAATTAGGTAACTCAAAGGGAAAAGTAAACTTATACCACAATACATAATTATATATAGTTAGCCTATATTAAATTCAAGGTAGTCCATAAATATTTCTCGTTACGGTACAGAAAGTCACATGAAATCCATTAACTCCAAGAAATCACCTAGTTCTGATTATTAAAAATTCAGATATTTATTATAAAGAATTAACATCAAAAATAGAATTGTAATTGATAATAATATTTGAAAAATCTCTCGCAGACATCTTGTCCTTTACGGTTGAAAAATCGCGAACATTATACAAACTTCAAACTCTAGCAAAAGAGCGGTAATAAGGAAGATCTTAGTAACAAAAGACATATCTCCCTGTCGACTATTTTGGGCAAAATTTTGAGAAAAATAATCGTTATTTTAATTATGGGGTATTTAACAGTCCAAATTTATTATTTCAAAACCGAAAATACAGGTCCTGCGAACCCCAGCTAGCAATCATTATTTACGATGTTCATTCCTCTGGAGTAAGGCTCACTCAGGTAGTCGCGATATTTATAGATTTAAAAAAGATGTCAATTAAGTTCCGGATTTGAAATTACTTGTCAAACTAAAAGCCTATGGAATACATCACGATAGAATATGCTGGATTAAATATTTCCTAGGCAGCTGCGAACAGAGGGTAGTTCTAGATGGTGTTAGCTCACATACAGTTACAGCCACGTCCGGTGTACTCCAGCAAAGTGTCATTGGTCCCTTATTATTGCTTTTGTATACTAATTATAGCACCACCGTCGTTACGAGAAAAATTTGCCTTTTCGTGATCGACGCAGTATTGCGCAGGAATAATTACTCCGAAACTGACAGATTTGCGTTAAAGAAAGAACTAGTTTCTATAAACGAATGGCGAAATATTTGACAGCTAGAGATACATCTTAAACAGTGCAATGTGATGAATTATTGGAAAAAGAAAAACTTGCCAAATGAAAAGAATACAATCAAACCGAACTGATAAATGTAGAGTCAGTTAAGTACTAGGACTCCTAGGGGAAGCACATGAGGTAATTTTCCGGATAGGCAAATAGTAAATAGGGATTTATTTAAAGAACACTGGTAAAATGTGACGAGAAAGTAAAGGAGCGATGTTATTTTACTCTCATGAGGCCTTACTTAGATTACACCGCTAGTATATGGACCCTTACAAAGTAACACTAGTTTACGATATAGATTGAAAACATCGAAGAGTAGCAAGATTCGATAAAATTAGTTTCCATAACTATTGTTGTTCGGTGCCATGCTAAACGACCTCTTTTACTTATTGATTATCGACGCCCTCCCCTCTTTCCCCTCTCTCAGGATATAGCGACGGATATTTATTAACATGAATCATTACTCATGAACACTTTAAGATGTATACATTATAGCATTTGATGTAACACTAGCAAATTAAATAAGTACGACTCTTAATATGCTCTTTCGCAAAAATGTACGTTCACATGTGTCACACGGCTATTTCCGTGAACACCAATCATTCACAAATCTATAGTTTATGTAGTACGTATCATTTAAAACAAATACCTTCAAGTGAATTTCAGATTTTTATACAACCGCTCCACAGAGATTTATGGCCTTAAAATTAGTAACTATGAAACATTGCATTCACACAGTCCTGAAAAAAGAAAAGGATGTAAGTTTCCGGACTGAAATTATGATAGCCAGGGATATTACTACATGAGTATCTCAAAAAAAATTGAATAAAATTAAAAAATGGCTTTCCCACAAAAAATTCACAAAATAATTATTTGACAGAGTTAAAATCTAACTATTGGTACTAAAATTATAATGAAGCACACGTAGTACAAATTTGACAGGATTATGAAATTTTACCCCTCAAATTATAATTATAACAGTTTTTGTTTCCCAATGATAAAATAACTGATAGATAAGAGAAAGAAGTTATAACAAATGGTTTCAAATGTAGAAAATGATTCTTATCCAGCTTGTAAACTGGAAATAAATAATAGTCATAAAATTTTAAGATAAAATAGAATGGGTTTGAACTGTCAATAAATACGGCTGTCAACGCTCAAAATGTTACTTATTCTACTATGGCCTAACTACACAAAAATAGTTTTGTAGACCACTTAAATGGATTTTCTTATATTATTGAGCTATCATCAGTTGAGACTCATCGTCCAAGCAGAATTAGTAGTTTCCGAGAGGAACTTCAGAAAAAGAAAATTATTCTTCACTTGACTATCATTGTCTTTTTAAGTCTTACGGCTTAAAAATTTCTAGGCAAAACGAGATATAAAAAGTCGGGAATACACTAACGAAGCAGCGCTTTCAGCCTTCGTTTATAACAATTAATCGAAGAAAGTTGCAAACAGGAATTTTGCGTGCACAGAAATATCCCTTAATATTTCGGGAAATATTTATCTCCGTGAGATTTGATAATGTGCGAGTAACGTCAACCGTGAGATGACGTAGCCTTATCTTTATTGTTCCCTCATCTTCATACCCATATACTTCGCAGTCAAAATCTCTTTGCAATCCCATCGTACATGTTCCGGACAACGCTCTCTCAAAAGGCGGATAGCTGCTCAGTTGTAAGATGTGGAAAACCACAGAGGTTACCTAGAGGAGAATATATTTCCGTAAAAAGCATCAGTAACTGTCCTTCGAGTTCATCACTCATTATCCGCCTCTAATCTCTAGCACGTGAAGTTCATAGAGCACGCTTTGAGATGAAAACTTGGCGCTGGAGATACATTGGCAAGATATGGTAATTGGCGAGATGGATGAGGCTTTTTCAAGCGGATTACATTGAGCTCTCTGTGTAATCTAATAATGCTCAGAAGGCAAAGGTAAGGCAACAATTTGGTAGTCAGCGATGAGAGAAGCGAAATAGGACTGCAATAACTGTGCTTTTGAGACGCGAATAGCGGCTAAGGTTCAATAAACCCCAGAGCATATCACGATTGCGCTTAAAATGCCGATCCTTCAATTCATACAGAATTCGGTTGCTGAGCATCAAGTGTTTCATCCGATAACTGCATTGGTGTTCCAATTCTACAATACTGGTGCATTGACATACGCTCACTTGCATTTTTTAATTACACTTCATTTTATTATTGATAGTATGAGGGGGTCATTTCACTGCCAATTCTCCAATGATTGCAAAACCTTTTTTCTTGAAATATTCATTTTTGCACAAGTCTATCCACATTTATTGGCAGTTGATTGCGACGATTTTAAAAACTTTATCCCTCCTCGTTTTATCACGGTAGCCACTTTTCCAAGATGGTGCAGGTAAATCTTTGATAATGCTAATGTTTATTCTACCATCAATATCTCAAAAGCTAACAAAACCAGAGGAGAGATACTGAAAACACTCTATTTTAATTTTTAAATGAAAGTAACTTTGTCATTCCCCATAGATTTCATTTAAGACGACCCGAGTGTCTACATGGTACATCATTATGAAGTACTTTTATTGACAATGTTGAGTTAATTTCACAAAGTCAGGCCTGGGACAAGTGACACCATTTTAACACTAGAACCACCGCAATTCTGGCTATCCCTCAAACCATCATTGGATCTGCACAGGACCGCCTTCTATTTTCCAGGATGTCACCGGTAAAACCGAGCTTACGGTGGTTTTAATGCGTTACTAAAATTACGCCAGACCAAATAAGTGTAAAAGTTGTTAATAAGGTGTCTAAAGTCATGGGCACTGCCAAAAATAATGAATTTAAGATGGACGGATGGGGTAATTTGACTCATTATTTTTAATCTAATCAATTTTTCGTAATTATTTTCCAATGGATTCCTTTAAAACTTCGTAAATTTGTTTATCTATCATTTATTTTGATGAAATACAAATATTATTTCATCATTTTAATTGTTGAATATTTTACAAGTTACCCTTAGAAGGGTGGCCAGGAGTCAATTGTCAACTCCTTATGGTATACAGTGGAATCGTTGCGTTTTCTTTGCTCCTTACTCCTTAGGGCCATTGAAAACCAAGTAGGTTTTTGGTCTCACCAACAAGCCTTCTCCAAGCATTTCTATGTTCTGCCATCTCCAATTTTGATCCCATTATCCTTAGGTCACTCTTTACTTCGTGGTTCCATTGCATTCTTGGTCTCCCGGTGGTCTCCTTGTGGTCTTCCTTCCCATGTTCTCCTAATCATAGAATTTTCAATTCTTCTTTAAACATATCCCAGCTATCTCAATCTGTTGCTCTTGATGACTGCAACAATGTCTGATATGTCATACAGTTCTCTCAGTTCTCTGTTTCTTTTTATTCGCCCTGTGTCTCCTTCTAGGTAGGGCCAAATATTCTTCTTAAGACTTTATTTTCAAAAGTAATGAGTATCTTATGCGACTGCTTTATAAGTGCCCAAACCTCGGGAGCCATATAACAAAACTGGTTGTACCATTGTTTTATATATACTTACTTTAGTGTTCCTCGAAAGAAGTTTACTTTTAAAAAGCTTTATTAGACTGCCGTATGTTCTGTCTGCTGCTGCTATTCTGTTCAGTCTCTTCTCTGTTGTCATTTGTTATGTTTATTCTCAAATCCTTGAGCTAGTTTTTAAATTTATGTTTCATTACTGCTTCCTCCTGTTTCCATCCTCATCCTGTTTTTATAGCCTGCTGACCTTAATGAAATCTGTCTTACTTTCATTGACGTGCAGCCCAACTTTGGCCGCTTCTTTTAGGAGCACATTATCCAGACTTATCAAATCGTCTTTGTTCTCAGTTTTAACGGCTACATTGTCCGCAAAGGCTAACAGATTGATTTTCTCCGGAATGTAAGCTCCTCCCGGGGAATCTCTCGTTTTCTTTAGCGCTCATTCTATTGCAATGTTGAATAATAAAGTAGAAATTCTATATCATTGCCTAACTCCTGTATTTATTTTAAATATGTTAGTGTATTCTCTATCCACCATTACTTTTCCTTTAGGGTTATTCGCGCATAACTTTTTCAAGTTAATTAGTTTCTTTGATATATAATATTGTTCCAATAACTTTCAAACATTTTTCTGTATATGCTGTATTGCGCTATACTGAAGTCTATAAATAATATGCACAAATCTATCATTATTGAATTTCCATTACTTTGAGGCCAGCTCCTTCATGATCCTCCTTTGGTCTATTGTTGACCTATCTTCCATAAAAGCTGATTAATGGTCTCCTAATATATCATCTGCCTTTTTTCTCTTGATTCCGTGGTTTTTTTCTGAGAGTGCATCATTTTTGCACCTCTTCTCTCCTCTTTTTTTTACTTTACTTTACGTTTTCTTTACTATTACGTATCTTCTAGGTATTATCTTAATGACTTAAATTATTTCTATGAATCATTATACATTTTACAACGACTATTGACTTTCATACCTTGAATTACACGTCGAGGGATACACAGTCATGAGTCTCATAATTGAGCTTCTGCACAGTAACCGAAAAAAAACGACAACGAATATTACTTCAACGGTACATTTCGCGGATTACTTTCAAATTATTGGAATAAATATATAGACAGATAAATATATAGATAACATCTCCTTTGGAGACAAAACCCTTTACTAGCTCCAATGAATAAGTTTGCGAAATAGTAAATACAATCTCCCGCATTCTGTGCCTTTTTCTATTGGACATCGGGTGGGAGGCAGTCTTTACGCTTTGAAAATGCTCTTCTGAATCTCCTGTTTCCAAATAACTGCCATATTATACTAACATCCACAATGAGCGGCAGAGCTGAAAGTTTGCGGCGCTCGAAAATAGTCCAAACAAAATATTTCCTGAACATCTCCTTGCCCGCGTCGTCGACCCGCCGCAACGACACTAACTCGGCAACATTCCCACTTGGTGGCATTGCACGCCTATACCTCAGATTCTGTCTACAAGCTGGATGAGCTTGGTAGTCGTGTCTAGCGTATAGCTAGTCAGGGAGGATCTGTTACTGCGTATTCGAAGCCATCCTTTGCAATCCTGCGAGAAGTGTGACAGCCAATTCCTTCCGAGGCATTCTGAGCATTGATCCGAACTAGAAATGTAAAACTTACGGCTGTGATTTACAGTCTCCGTAACAAAATAACACGTTGTGATATTTTCGCCAATGCACGATAATTTTGTTGAGCAAGAGTATCTCATCTTCCTCTGTCCAGCTTGATTCCGAATCTAAGCCACCTCCCACATCACACCGCTTAACCGACTTCACGAAGATGAAAGAGACAAACTATACATGGCCCTGTATTGCCGCTCTTCTGAGTGGCTCCATAGAACTTCAGACATCAATACAGTGGCTTTGTTGAGAGAGCTCAGATACTCGACGTAACGTTTGAGATACATTTTGACTAAAAAAATACACCTCTCTGCCTATTGCAAAGGCGTCACTACAGTAGTTTTGGCGGGACCTCTACCACCCAGATCGATAAGTAATATTTCTCTCATGCAAAATGGGTCGAGGTATTGTAATGTAACTAATCCTGTAGCAATATTTAACATCCCAATTCAAACCCACCGTAAAAGCTGAATATTCTCCACTGGGTCTGGCCAGACCAGTTGGCGCTTTAAGGTAAATCTGCATTTTTCTCGAAGTGGGTTGCCCATTCGACGAAAAGTTTTAAAAAAATAAATCCGACGACGTGACCTTTCTAGTCTCTGATCATGAAAAGTCAGAAAACACTATCACCGCCACTCAAACAGTGTGGAATTAGCAACAAAAAGAATCAAAAAGAAAGAAAGAAAAAAGAATATAAAGCAATAGAAATAACCTTTAAACTCCGCGGCGAGGTCAATTTATTGCACAATCCGGATTTCGATCCCTGGCATCATCATCCCGTGCTCACTGACAGTGAGTCAGTCATTGAGCACCTAATGGTGATGACAACTACAAATTACTCTGTATTAATATTAATAATTTATTGTGCAATAAATTGACCTGTGAACTGGCCAATGGAGTGTAAAAGTTATTTTTACTAATTAACATAGAACACCAAAAAGTTGAACGGAGTTTTATTACACCCCAGAGAAGCTGTCTAGACCCAGTGGCGGTTGTAGTGTTTTTTTTATTTATTATCACTGCCCCGAATACAGCACATTAGGCCATTTTAAGTCAGGTGAACAACAGTAACAACGAACGTGTCACAGACACCCATGTCCGGGGCAGATAATATTCTACCCAGGAGGGACTCGAACCCGCGACCCTTGGGTTAGCAGGCGAGGACTTTACCCCGCCGCCACCGGGGCCGACACGGGCCGACGACGGGGCCTGCAAAATGGAAAACATTTCCCTTCTTTTTTCTATTTTCCTTTTTCATTTCTTCATTTTTGAAATAGAACTTCGAATCGACTGTCTCAGATTTGAGGTTTTTGTACTTATAGTTATAAAGTAGAAGTATATTCTTAGTGATTGCCATACGTGTGGAACAACTACCATATTTCTCTTACGAGTAGAAACAAACTTTTCACCAATTTTACTACTTTTAAACACCTTTGTAATCTCTTAGATTCATATTTAAAATATTTCCGCTAGCAGAAAAAATGAAGTCTACATATAATTGATTTTTAGCGCGAAGATACTTTTGTTAGCTTCTAGAAAATAAACGCTTTGTTCCACACATATACTATCAGTTACTAAGAACGTATTTCTACTATATCACTTTAAGTACAAAAACACTCAAATCTGAGAAACTACTTTTTAGCAAGGTTTTCTCAAGTCGAAAATCAGTTTTTTGAAGGAAAAAATCTCGAAAAAAGTTCTATTTCAACAATGAGTTAAGGTAAAAGGAAAACAGAAAATTTAAAGTAAATGTCTTGGGTCTTGAAGAACTATTGCAGTAATTTCTTCGGGTGGAAAGAAGAGGAGAAATTTAATTTTGTAAAGACTCCAGCGCTGGTGATAATTAAAAATTGCTCCAAGGAGTGTAAGTCGTTTCATCAATAATCCCAAAGAACATTTTATTTTATGACTTTAGAAACGTAATTGTTCTTAGGTTTGATATAATGTATCTAGAAAACCATAGCATGAAATTTTCCTTTTCCTAGATTTTAAGAAGGCATTCGATAAGGTTCCTCACAAAAAAATTCATTTATAAAATGTATTCATGTGGAGTTAATAAAAAAAATAGTGAACAGGATAAGGGACTTTCTCAGTGATTGAAAACAAAAACTAGTTATTGATAGTTTTAGCGCTGATATGGTCAAAGTCACATCCGGTCTTCCTCAGGGTAGCGTGATAGGCCCTCTTTAATACATTTTTTATATTAATGACCTAAGTTCTCGAATAAGTAGTAAATTAAGGTTATTTGCAGACGATACAGTAATCTACCGTGAAATAAGCGAAGACGCGGACTTAGAAGTCCTGTCATCTGACCTTAACAGCGTTCATTCATGGTGCCAGGAGTGGGTTTTAGAACTAAATATTAATAAATGCACCACAGTTCAATTCCTGCGAAAGTCATCACGCAAAAGCCATAGCTACACCGTGAGTGGAGTAAACATAAAATCTTCAAATACAGTAAAATATCTTGGAATTACCTTAACTTCAGATATATCGTGGGGAACACACATACAAAACATGTGCGGCACAGCATTAAAGAAACCAGGTTTTGTTAAGCGTACAATAGGAAGGTCCTCGGATGAAAAAGTCAAACCCCACTGGAAATGTCCCCAAGGGGATATGGGGTGTCCCGCACGGGACATGGGGTGTCCCCTATGGGGATCCCTTTGACCCCATGGGGATCCCCTAGGGGACACCCCATGTCTCCTTCGGGACACCCTACATCCCCTTGGGGACATTTCCAGCAGGGAAGAGATGCTACTTCGCTCTGGTTAGGCCACACCTCGAATACGCCGCGAGAATTAGGGACCCTGTTCATTAAGATTAATAAAAAAATTAACAAAGTACAAGAAAAGCAGCACGTTCATTAAAAACTGCTACGAACGAACATATAGTGTAACACAACTGTTAGAGGGATTAAGGTAGGAGCCCCTAGAGACTCGGAGGCTGCACGCTAGGCTTACGCTGCTTGAGAAATTCAGAACTGATATTTTTCAGAGCGACACACAAAATATTAGCATGACGCCTCACTACATTTCTAGATCTGACAGATGCGATAAAATAAGAGAGATACTCTGCCGATCAGATAGGTACAAAAACTCGTTCTTTCCGCGCACAATAAGCGACCACAATAGAAACTGAGCTCCTCCAAACACACTCTCATAGGACATATCACCATTTCACCTCCAAAACATTTACATCTTTACACGGCTGGTGACCTATCACCCCCTGCCACACGCTCAAGCGGCGGCTCGCGGAGTAGTATGTAGGTGTAGCTATAGATGACAGGATCACGACGCTCAATAACACAACCAATCGAAAACCATTAGGTCACAGGGAAGCAAAATTCATGCCTGAAGTGAGATTCTAATTGGCCATCTTCAAGGTGGATGCAAACTCGTCACACCAAGGTGACCGGGTAGAATCACCAAGATCAGATAACAACGAAGGCACATGCAGCCGTTTTCCCACCCAACTGTTTTATCTCCAAACTGTTTTCAGTAAAATACGTTTTAAAGAATTGACCTTATAAATTTGATTTGTTTGAACATGATCATCACCTTATAAGAGAGGAACATTAGCTAAATGATACACCAGAGTTGAATTGTTGCGATGGGTTTCATTGGTTAGCTCGAAATCTGTAACAGATGTATGTCTAAACAAGATTTTTCAGACGGATACAAATATTGTTTGAGGGCACAACAACAACGAAGCTTCACAGACGCAGAGCGTGTTACGGCTGCGCATGAATACTTCAGTGCACAGCGTATAAATTCGCCGCGCATAAACAAACCCCTCCTTTCGCCCTGATCCAGTGCGCAAGGAAGAATTATGCTGAGTTGAAATTCTTGCTGCCTCCAGCCGAAACGCTCCACGACACTCAATACATACTTAAAAAGCAGATTTTTGCGATTAAAGTGCGAGCTTATAATTCGACACTGGGAATCAACGAGGAAGAAATATATAATGCGTCCATTGGAATGATGAAAACAAACAGATTCTCTACCAAGCTGAATGCAATGGAGGAAGGAAACGTGAGGTACTAAGTAATTTTGTCGGCGGCTTCCGTAAGCAGCTTCCAGGAATGCAACTTTGCGAATGAATATTTGAAAAATACGACATTCTGACACAACCCTCCTCTATCATTTTGAAGCTATATGGTACTTCTCAAATAATATACTTAAACGCGTTAAAAAGAAACATCTCTTACTATGCACAAAAACAATACCAGGAATAAAGACAATATGGTTCATCCCTCTTGAGTCAATTCAGCATTGAAAAGTCAATTATACATATCTCTCGAGGCTATTAATAAGTTTATGCATAAGTTTCGGAAATATTACTCAAAAAATATCGAAAAAATTATGAAAAAATATATTTTCCTTTGAGTAAAAATATGCAACAACAATTAAAATAATTTTCCTCAAAAGAGCATTAAAGACGAAGGCTATGTGGTAATTTTTCCAGTGATAGCATTCTTAGTTAAAGCAATCATATTTGAAATATTTTTGTCTACATACACCTTTTTTGTAGAGTAGATGTAATTTTTCAAAACATTACCATGAAACAATTGTCACACATCGTTTGTTATTGAATTGTTCGTAAATGTATGCATGCGAATAACATTGATTTATTAAAAAAATCAAGACGATCGTGAGAAAAGATTCCTGCTGCCTACGGATTCTCTCAGTGGGACAAGAAAACTTCGTTTGGCGGCACATACGTACTGCTATTTTTGTAACCAAGGCATATTTCGCAAACTCGCTATTTTCAGCAGAGAAAAAATTCAGGACAGCTTTTACAACATGAATGAAAGAAAAACCAAAAAGATATGGAGGCCTTGGGCATTACGAAGGAAAAATTAAAACGGGGCCGATATCCTTGGCCTAACAGGGATAATAAAGCTATCGCTGGATATCTAACCCATTGATTGAAATTGCGTGGCGAGGGAATGGCCGGATGGATACGAATGAATGTATATTCTAAAGCAGGTAGAAACAAGCCGCGCCAAATCTGACCCGTTTGACATATTCCGCAGGCTGTTCTTATGTAGCTCTCAATACATAATTCATGCATGGCTAGGACTTTTTTCACATTCCTTATTACGTTCAACTGCTCACCACACTTTGGTAAAATTTAACTATTGTCTACTTCACTGTATTTTCTGACACGACCTAAAATGTATTCGTTTCGCCAGCCCGAGTGTAAGGGTTAATAAACTCGGAGGCGGTGAATAACTTATAAATAATGTCCAAGCAAGTGCTAAGATATAAAAATCAGAGCACATCGGAGGAAAAGTTGGACAATATGTTGGATTGAACGGAACTCTTCGTTTGAAAAAAACAGTTCAATTTCAAATTCAGAGAGCGGCGACGGCATTAGGTATTCGAAATATAAAGGCCTTGGGATTGGCATTAGGCTAAAGCTTCGGGTAATGGATTATGAGTTTAAAGTATATTTCAATGTTAAATACATCCTCATAGTATAAGAAATTTGATTTTTATGATTACATTTCCATCGTTTAGCACATTGGTATTGGCCTTTAACTTTCATTGTATTTTTTACATAAGTTACATATAATGTGTGAAAAATGTTTTCCATGGACACTTATCGACACAAAGATTTTTGCGATATTAGAAAGTGTCAAGATCTTACATAAAGAATCAAAAGAAAAATACTGCGGATATCTGCTCTTTGGCGACTTCTGGCAATTTGTCGCGCGGAACGCTTCACCTTCATTCTGCTCTCTGTTAAGCGACAGAAATCTGACAAAAGTCAGAGAAAAAATTCAGAGAGAGGCGACGGCATTAGATAGTTGAAATATAAAGGCCTTGGGATTGGCATTCGGCTAAAGCTTTGGGTAATGGACTATAAGTTTAAAGTATATTTCGTTAGCCCCAACTTCCTACCCGAGCGCGCGGTCTACATTGGGAGACAATCCCTCTTTAGAAGAGCTTAAATTAATAAATCGTATTATTTATTTCTTTCAAGACATAACACAATGCCTTCTTCACATTTTGACACCATACAGACTTATTCATTAGCTTCGTTCGTTCCCTAACCGAGCGACTGCTTGCCTATCCTGTGTATATAATCTTTGTTGCCTATTCCCAATGACTTTTTGATATGAGGCAATATTAGAATATTGTTAATTTCAAACATTGGCAAGAATTTATTTTTTTGTTGCTGTATAGCTTGAAAAAATAATAGATGCTAACAAAATAAAGAAAAAACTTAAAATTTATAAAAAGTTTAACCGAAGGAGTGTGGCGCACGCGTCAAACGGCATAGGGGCTCACCACCGATGACATTCGGTGTACGGCGTACCGATGAGAAGGGTGTAATCGAAGGAATATTGACGAGTGTTTCGGAGAGTGAGCACGTGACTCGTCTTGAGCTGCATGATGAAAAGAAAGTGGAAAAAAAAGTTTGAGTTAACATTGCGGAAGAAATAAATTTCCGAGTATTTGGTAGGAAAATTCAGAGTGACTGGAGCCAAGGAAGTCAAAAATATTGTGAAAATATCTTTTCAGAAGAGTTAATTTCATTACCATATATGGAAATGGAGCCAAAGCTTTCTACGGTATAATGTCTTCCGAAGAAGACAAAGTATGTTGTTATAGTCAGGAGTTTTACTCTCACCTGAAGAGCACAAGTCATCCACCTTTAATTTAGGTAAGTCCCCAGCTATTTTGAATAGTCGGAAACCTGGAATTAGAATAATCTAAACCGACTTTATCATATATAAATCTTTGATCGTTCTTTTTGCCTCCCCAAACAAGTCATCTCGTGATCAACCATCAAATCTATTTGGCAGTTTCAGCGAAAGATCTAAACGAAGGAAAACTTAAAGTTAAATGGCTGAATGCCTAGGCTGCTGAGCTATCCTTTGCGGCATCGATGAAATATCGATTCAGTGGTGACGAGGCTACGGAGAAATTGATTAAAGAGATCACAGCTACTTCAACAAGAGCGAAAGATGTGCTAAGTAAATTGAGGAAAACTGATGAGAAAAAAGTGATTTTCCAACTTTAGAGAGAACCTTTCTCGATTAGTTTCTGACGATGTCACCAAAATTCAAAGTTCACTTCCACGGAGAAGCGGCTTAAAAATACGGGTATAAGCTCTCCAAAATACGGGAGTGTGAAGTTCTCAACATATTCATTTTATGTAGAGAGCATTGTTGCTAATGAAGAAGTATCTGAAGTGGATTTTTCTGAAGTACTCGTAAACACCGCATCCGGAATCATCGGAAGCATATCAGTACAGGTGAAGAAGCATGTCAAAAGTTGTACCTACCCTTTTGCGCAAGCACGGATTGGATGGAGGGAGGGATTTATTGAACTTGAACACTCCATAAGGTGAATTTTAGTGACGGAAGTAAGCACCAGATGGATAGAAAGAAAAGTATATCCAAACCTTATTTAAATAAACTATGGGCTTATTGTAAACAAAACAGCTGTAAAACTTTCAATGATGGAGATACTGCAAGAAGATATTTTGCGGAAAAGAAACTGCAGAAGTTACAGATTCCTCTCTATTACTTAAGCTGCAAAATGTTTCTTTGGTATATATGACAATGATGGCAGCAAGCAAATATCATTGTGTATTTCATAACTATGGTATTGTGTGGAATGCTTTGATAGCAATGTTTAACTTTTAGGGACCGATGAGGATTTGATTTCGGGGTTTTCAGTCGTTCTGAAGACCTCAACCAGCGGCCATACCATACTACCAGCTATCTGCTGCAAAATCACACTAGAGCTATATATTTAACTCTTATGTTTGTTACTATTCTTTCCGCAGTAAACAAGGTTACCATACTCGTATATGGTGCGGCTACGGCTAAGGAATCTATTCTTCCAATCCGCCAACTTGTGGAGTAGGTGCTGTAAGCGAGAAATAAGGACATAAGTATAAAAAAATTGACACCAGAAAATATAACGATGGCTCTCAAGGGATAACTGATTAAAATATGTTGAAATCCAATACAACCATTTCAACACTAAACCTTCCCCCAAAAAAAATTAAACACTTGACCCCTTATATTCAAAGACTTTTGATATTCTCTGACTGTGGGTCACTTTAGTCTTCGCTCAAAAGAGACGAAACGGAGGAGGAAACCTCTATGTTTTCCGATTCTGTATAGTTCCCCGATTCTTGTTCCGTGACTTAGTTCTCCCGAGTAATTTCCTTAAGTAGTAGTCATTTTACTATAAAATATTACATATGAAGTAGATATGAAATACATGTATTGTTGCTGTAATTATTTTATAGTATTCCTACGTTTTCCCATCTGGCTTTTCCCAATGTATTGCATCAAAATTTGAATTTATACAATAAATACGGTTGACCTTATGTCAAAAAAGAACAAAGTAGGTAAATTATACATTGAGTTGACGTTTTGAGCACTTGAACGCAGCTTCTGATTTTGGCCAGCTTTTCCCGATTTGGACCCACTATGCGTCGTGCCCGTCATAATAATTATAATTCTTGGAAGTAATCATTAGAACTATTCGTTCGACATATCAACCGCATCATCTTATTACTTCTACAGATATAGCGCGGGGAAAAAGCAATGACCGCCTTGACGAACGGAAACTCGCCTGATCAGAATGTTCAAAATAATTTATGCCAAACGTCCTTGTTGTATGTCCTGCAGTCGAGAACATCTAGTCCCGTTAAGGTCACAAAAATCCACAGGGGAAGAGGACGCCTCGGTGATAAGACTTGTCTCGGTTGCGCTCCGACTGCTCGGTTTCACCGACGTGGCCTTCGGTCGTCCCTGCGAGTTCAAGCCTGCCCCGCCGGCGGATTTCGGGCGGACATCCCCGCCTAGAGTGACACTGAGAAAGCTGAAAGACACGCTAAAGGTGCTAGTTTTTCTTGTTTTAACTAATTATTTGGGCCGCGGGGGCGGCCCAGAATACAGCCTTCTGTACTTATTTTTAGTAGTGCAGTGACTGGCTGGTTTCGCTATGTTTCACGGCGGAGTGCCATTTTATTTTCCTTTCTGTGGTTCGTATTGCGTTCTCCCTTCTCTACAAGCAGTGGTGAATGGTGCATCTCGCTTCAAACAATGGTGAACAAGTGCTCAGTATAGTTCATCCCACAGAGTCAGGGTAGAGAACGCACCTACTGAATGTTTATTTACCCTTAGCGTTGCCGTTCTTGGTATAGCTCACCAGTGTAATTAAATGTGCTGTGCATTAGCCGTCGCCTAGAGGTGTCAGACGACGCAGTGCCCTTTAGTCCTGGGGGGTTCCCCTCCCCCCGGGACCAGCGACTTTGCTGTACCACGGCAACAACGCCCCCTTAGCTGATTTGTGAAGTGTCCTTTTTATTCCTTTATTTCCCTTTTCCCTGCTGCCATGGTGATTCACCGGCAGCATCAAGTTCTCATCCAGGCGGATGGGGACTGCGAAGCACCAACACCGCTTGCGCTCGCGTTTGTCACCGAGACGATGCGCCTCGCGGAAGACGAAAAGTACCTGATACAGTATTGATTATCGAAAAGACAGATTTTTGTTAAGTTTAAGTCTGAAGAGGTCTATAAGCTAGTAATGGAAATGATGCTTCCTCGGATGCCGTTTCCGACCGCGACAAATAGAAGAATGGAGGTCCACGTAGAGGCTGCCACGGGATCCCCTGTTAATGTGCGCGTGATGTGCCTCCCTATTGAGGTGCCGCACGCGGCGATCACGAATGAGCTCTCCCGGTACGGTAAATTCGTCCGTATTTTGGACGGCAAATGGAACATTCCTGGTATGACACATATCTTGATGGGCACCAGAATCGTCAGGATGATCGTTGAAAAAAATATCCCCTCCTATTTAACGATTGAAGGGAATAGGGCCATCATTATTTATGATGGTTAGCGCCGAACCTGTGTCCGATTGCAGTCAAGAGGGCATGAAAGAAGGAATTGCCCACGAAATAACTCCAGGAGCTACGCCGACGTCACAACGGTGCCGGCTGCCATGCACCTGGATGAGGCGACGGTCGAGCGGCAGGCCCGGGAGCTCGTTGAATTGGAAGCTGAGGCTATCCCACCGGTACTTTCGACCCCATCACCCGCGGCGGTTCCGTCGCCACGTGGGCCGGAGGCGGTCCCCTCGCTCGCTTCCCCTCCTGTCCCCCGACCCCCGCCCAAGAAGAGGCGGAATGAAGAGGGGAGCGGGTTCGACTGACCGAGAGCCGCCGAAGAAGCAGAGGATAGAAGAAACACCAGAGCATTCGAATGCCAAGAAGCCAACGCCGATGCCGCAGCGCGTCTGGATACAAAACTGCGCCTCCTCATTAGAAACTATCACCTCTGACTTGCTGGGCGCTGAGGTCCCTCCTTCCCCTCTCTACACTCTCGCCCTCCCCTTGCCAATCTTACCCAAACCCTCCCCTCTCCCCCCTCTCTGCCAAGCATGATTACACCCTTCCAACGAAACTGCACGCACGGGATCGGGAGTGTGGAGAGGATGCGGTCCGCACCTTCCTCCCCCCACCGCTCATCCCCGGTTGCTCCGGACGAAACAACGGAAGGTCGCCACAAGGAGGCGGGGGAGGCTCTGGACAGGGATTCGCCTTGGGCCGGTGCATTGGGGACGCAAAACATCGCGTCTATCCCCTCCTCTGGCGACGGGTCACTTGCAACGAACGCGGACGGCGAGGGCTTGTTCGAGTCTTCGCCCACCACTATGCATTCCTTAGAACTACCGGAAGAAGACCTTGGCCCTCATCACCGTGTCCCCCCCCTCGTACTCCTTCATCTTCTCCTTCTCGCAGCCCCACTCTTTTGGCCATGAACAGGTATAATAACTTAAGCCGTTCATCCGACCTAGAATCGGCCGAGGAGACGAGTCAATCAACAAGCAGCACTGGTGTCGGTCGGCCGAAGACCGGGAACCGCTCCCGGAATCGCCGTACTAGCAGGAGAGGTAGCCGAGGGACCAGGGGTGGAACGAGCTCATGATGGCGGGTTGCAGGGAAGTAGGCAGTCCTCGCGACGCTTTCTTAAGAGTCTTGTCTTTGAATGTCGCTGGGATCTCAAGCCCAGTTAAAGTAAATATAATTCGTAATTTCTTGCATTCTTTGAAAGTCGACATAGTCTTCCTTCAGGAGACTGTAGAGGGAGTTGTCTGGCAAGACTCCCTCCTTCAATCCTTTGATAATTTCTCCTCCTGTCATCAGGGAGGCGTCACCACCTTAGTGCACCGGTGGATGTGCGTGACCGGGCTGCGGCGCCATCCTTCTGGCCGTATTTATACTCTCGTAGCAAATGGTATTCACCTCATTAATGTTTATGCGCCTTCTGGCGTAAAGCGTCGAGTAGAGCGCGAGTCTCTTTTTGACTCTGCGTTAGTTCCATATTTGGGCTGTTTTTCAGGGAAGGACATCCTTGGAGGGGACTTTAATGCCATTTACCGTCGGGAGGATTCCGAATCTAATCGAGATCGTTTGAACTATCGTCCAACCCGGGCGTTTAGTCTGTTAATAGACTCCATTCGCTGCCTAGATACCGCACTTCATCTTTTGGCGTCAAATTCGACTCCGTACTCACGTGTCGATCACGGCTCCCGCACGAGGATCAACTACATTTTCCTTTCCCCTCATCTTTCCCCCTCTCTCCTTTCCTGCGATACCCTTCCCGTCTCCTTGTCCGACCATTGTGCGATCCTCGTTTGTTTGAACCACCCTCGAGACGCCCCCCCTCCCCTAAGCGCCCGTTTTGTCCGTAACTTTGGCGTTTAGACTGTAAATTGTTGGACGACGAATACTTCCGTGGCGTGATTCGGGCTTCCGTGATCGACTTGATCGGTAGCGTTCCCTGGGATCTAGATATTAGTGCCTGGTGGGACGGCGTATTTAAAAGACGCATCGCCTCACTCTTAAGGAGGTGTACTAATGAGTGGAAACGAGAGCTCGATGAGAGCATCGGGTTCCTCCGCTCCGCTCTTAGGGAACTCCTCGCAATCCCTTTACGATCAGCCACTTTTTTTGAAAAAGTCTCAGCCCTTAAAAAAAGAATCTTGGATTTGGAATTAGATATGTTCCACCCGAAACGATGGCAAAAGGAGTTGGATCCCGAAATTTGGGGTCCACTCACGCTAGATGAACTCAGACGCGCACTACGGATGAGTGATGATGCTACACCGCCGTCGGATAGGGAGGACCCTCGAAGCGACCTCTTAAAGGAAGCCGTGGCACATTATAAGTCCAGGTTTCAGCGATATGGGCTCTGGAGGGAGGAGGAAGCGCCCCCGCTTCCCGACTCTCTTCCCACCCTACCCCCCGATGCCCATGATAGGTTGACATGTGAAATCGAGGAGGGGGAGTTGGACGCCGTTGCCAGCTCACTCCCCCGCGGAAAAGCGCCTGGTCCCGACGGCCTACCTTACGAGTTCTACCTCGCGTATTGGGATATTCTAGGCCCATTTCTGGCTCGTGTATTTAACTCGATCTTAGACCGCGACATGCTGACTCCTAGCCAGCGAGTCGCCTTGATTACATTATTGCCTAAGAAACGTCAGCCGAGGACGTTTGATGACCTTCGGCCGATCGCGCTATTAAATTGCGATTTTAAAATTTTATCTCATGTTTTTAAACGTCGACTTCATGACGTTGCACACTTTGTTTTATCGAAATCCCAATATGCGATCTCGGAGGAGCGCAATATTTTAGATGCTTCTTTCCAAATTCGTAATGTGATCTTAACCGCAAATCAATCCGTGAACTGTAATATTTCTGCTATATTGGCCGTGGACCTGGCTAAGGCTTTTGATTATGTAGGCATTGATTATATTTTAACAGTACTTCGCAGAATGGCTTTCCCGGAAGCCTTCATTCGTACAATCAAAATCTTTTACACCGACATTACGGCAAAAATTAAATTAAATCGTGAAGTTTCCTCTTCGTTTGCCATACTGAATTCAGTTCGCCAGGGATGCCCGCTCTCGATGCTTCTCTTCGCATTCGCGATGGACCGAGTGATCCGCGCGATGGTGGAGGGAGGTGTCGGGGCTTCGCTCTTTGGCGAAGTTTACACGGGTGTGCTGTATGCCGATGACTTGACGCTCTTCGCTGGCTGCTTCGACCAGTTAGAAACCGCGGACAGGGTTCTCAGGTCTTTTGAGACCGGCGGTCTCTTCGTGAATCGTGCTAAGTCCAAATGCCTTCCTCATACGGGGGGAACGAATTTGCTGGCGGAGTCGGTATGTAATTGGACCATTGCTACTCCTCCCATTAAGATCTTTGGCCTTTGGTGGGACACCTGTCTCGCCCGGACCCTCGATCGGAACTGGGGGGAGATGGTGCAGCAGGTGCGGGCGGTGT
This sequence comes from Ceriagrion tenellum, assembly GCA_963169105.1. Classification (NCBI taxonomy): domain Eukaryota; kingdom Metazoa; phylum Arthropoda; class Insecta; order Odonata; family Coenagrionidae; genus Ceriagrion; species Ceriagrion tenellum. Next base: position 11,247,520 of record OY720644.1, read on the forward strand.
GTGGGAGATATGCTCTCCCGTCACTCCCCCTCCTTGCACGCGTTCGCCTCTTGGAACAATTGATTATGCCCATGATATGGAACGTAGCGCATATATGTCCATTACCTTCCCGTGCGAATGCCGAACTCATTATGTGCACAAACCGTTTTGTTTGGACAGGACACGCTAAAAAGGTCTCAAGGAAGCAACTGTATCCCCCCCGCAAAAAGGTGGACTTTCCTTAACGAATATCCAATTGAAATGTGACATTCTCATCTCCAAACTCCACGTCCGCGCCCTCTCCGATGACAGGCCCGCGTAGAGGGATTTAGTCAAGGCCGCCCTCGCTGGGGCTTCCTCGAACCCAACGTTTCGTTCCGCAGAGCGATCAATTCAAAGGATCGTTGAAACGCTGGCCCCCGGTGAGTCACTCGTGACAAAGTGACAAAGACAAGAGTTTACGCTAAATTAATCCTAAAGGAACTCCCATCTTCCGTCCCGGCCGCACCTAACTCAATAAAAAATTGGTGTGCAGCAAATTTCTATTCCCGGCAAGGTTCACTCATGTTTTTCGTCATAAATGGCCTGATTCCCACCCTTGAGACCCAAAAGCGTTTCGGACTCGTCGCCTCTGATCGATGCGCTATTTGCTGGAAAGTTGACACACTCACACATCATCTCCTTGGTTGCAACGAGGGTGAGGCGGCATGGTATGCAAACGTCGGATCTTTCGCACTTGGGATTCCTTCGGGAATGGCGTCATCCCCGACACCAAGTTATTATCCCTAAATTTCCGGCCCTTTCCTTTTGTTAAACCAATTATCTTAACGACTCACGCTTTCTCAAGTGTCGAGCGACACGCGACACCTTGGGTGGAGTAAATATAAAATCTTCAGATACAGTAAAATATCTTGGAATTACCTTAACTTATGATATATCGTGGGGAACACACATACAAAACATGTGGCACAGCATTATATACACTAGGTTTTGTTAAGCGTATAATAGGAAGGTTCTCGGATGAAAAAAGTCAAAGAGAGCTTAGCTCTGGTTAGGCCACATCTCGAATACGCCGCGAGCACTTTAGTTTCAATCAAATTTTGGACAATAAATTTAATATCCTCGTTAACCAACGCGATGGCGTGGTTAATTTTGGAAGGGTGAGACTCAATTTATATTTGTAGGTCGTCAGCGTAAAAATGATATTTGCAATGGGATATTTCACTAGCGAGTTCCTTGATGAAGATAATAAACAGAAGGGGCTCAAGTATTGAACCCTGTGGAACACCACTTGAAACGGGTTTAAAAATTGATATATTTCCGTATTCGTCTTTAACAGCTTGCTGACGTTTTGACAGATAGGAACGATACCAGCAAAGGGCAGAGTAAGGGAAATTGAGTCCACTCATACGTGCCAGTAGTATGTCATGATCTACTGAATCAAAGGCCTTGCTTAGATCGAATCGTACCAGAACAGTAACTTACTTTTCGTCTATAGATCGGCGTATATCATCGGTTACCTTTAAGAGAGCCGTTTGTGTGCTATAGTGTTCTGTTGCAAGGATAAGTTGGTAGCCGCTAGAGACTCGAAGGCTGCTCGCTAGACTTAGTTTGCTTGAGAAATGCATAACGTGTATTTCAGTGCGATACAGAGAATATCGTTTTGGCGCAACACTACACCTCTAGGACGGATAAATGCGATGAAATACGAGATGTACATTGCCGAACAGACTGGTACAAAAATTCGTTCTTTCCACGCACAATAAGGGACTATGATAAAACTGTAGCTCCTCTTAAATAAACTTCACCATTTCACCTCCCAAAGCCTTACACTTTATACCTTTACACGGCTGGTGTCCTAATATCCCCTGCCAAACGCCCATGAGGCGGCTTGCAGTGTAGTATGTAGATGTAGATATAGATGTAACCAATGTTAACATCCTGACCAATCGAAGATGGCTTACCAACATGCTTGAAGAAAGCGTGCTTGGGAGCATCATGGAGCATCAGTCTGGGGCAGAATTTTTTTGAGTGCAGATTTTTTCTTGCCAGCGTCTTAGTCACTTTCTCCTTCGATTTTAATAGAAGGATAGTTTTGCGATTTATCTGATACACATTTATTTCGGGAAATATGATCGTAAAAATTTCGCTCGATTTATCCTCGCGTGGATTTGAATATGTTCCGCAATTTCTTTGTATTAAGTTACAATTATTATTTGGACAGAATCAAGTGCTTATTAAAAGGAAAAGCAATGAAAAAAGAGACAGTTACTATTTCATGTAAATTAGCAGTCAAAAAATCTTCTCAAGCAGTTGTCGCACTTACTTCACTGCAATTTTTCAAATAAGTATGATATTCGCAAAGTCTCGCATTGATAATGCGACTAATGATGGAGAATATCTTCCTTTAAACGAAAATAAATGCGATGCACCTATCGAGGTTACCTAATTTGTCTCAGATTATTCTCTTATCGAAGATCATAATTCTCGAAAATATTCATTGCTATTTAAACTATTGTCTTTGGTATCACATTCCCTCTCTTTCAATGCTAATGCATTTTCTCAAGAGTACTCTAGCTGTCGGAAGATCATTACTTCGAAGATGCAACTTTTATCTTCGTACATATTTAGAAAATTTTCCTATATAGATCATATTACCGAATTGAGAACTAACGCAAACTATTCGTACACCACAAATTCAGAAACGGAAGTTTAGGAAGAAGCAAACGAATAGTAACTTCTTGATTTATTTACCTTATTTTTACTACTTTTTCTATTGAAATCATATTTTCCCCTGAGATGAACACTATAACATGATTTAATAATGGAGAATAATCTCCAGAACCAACACAGGAATGTCATACACTTTTTTTCCTACCATTCTCATACACGCAAGCGACAAAATTCCTTCCTAACGACGCAGCGAAATATCACGAAGACTCAGAGGTCAGTATTACGTGTTGAGTGCAGCTGGAGGTCACAGGGCATAGTACGTTGGGGATAAGAAAGGTCGGGGTCTAAGTAGGATAAGGGAGACGGACAAGGAGGTGTCGAATAACAGCTCTTAACAACTGGCCCTTAACTTCTTTGGAAACGGGCGCCGGACTTAGGGGTGGGTGAAAGGGAGAGGAGGTATGCATTCAGTGGGGGGGAGGGGTCGAGTAAGTGGAGAGCGCGATTGCCCAGCGGTGGCGCGGCGCAAGGTTTGTCCAGACGGAACGAGGCAGGCTTAAGATAGGAGAGCGATATGAATACGGCAAATGGGAGAGAAAAAGTAGATTACTCTGCGGACGTGGCCTCACCTCTAGTTTCCATTTCGTAGAAATCTTAGTATTCGTTGGGATTCGATCTCGAAACATAACCCGTTGCGATAACGTTACATTACATTAATCTGTCGGTTAAAGGTAGGTTTTATAGAAGACCGAAGAAATCTTCGAGATTTGCAAACGTGAAGGGCGTTATTTACCCCTATTATTTCTATCTCCATTTCCGTGTGCGTCCAACCCTTCTTCATCCCGTCAATTGAACCTTTTCTTCTTCTTCCGCTTCCCCGTCAGCCAAACAACCTTCCTTGAGCAATTCATCGCCTCTCATCACCCCTTCCAGCCACTTACCGTACACGGTGAGCTTTAAGCGACTTATTATCGAGTTTTCAAACAACCAAGGTTTCTTCGTGGGAATGTTTTTTAGGTTAAAAAACTAGAACTTTTAGGCCAAAATTGAAATCGTCTGTGCATCCCTTTTTGAGACAAGTGAAATTTATCGTTTAAATATCATAAATTCGCGTTTAAAATTATTTCATGCAAATAATGTTCGTATATATTTCATGCAAATAAAACTTGAGACAATAAATATAATTTTTAAATGAATATTTTTATCATATTATTCGCTACTTATGACAATGTAATTACTCTAAAGTTATACAATATATTTGTAAAATATGTATAGAAAATATGGCACCACCTACATAAATATACTTATATCTGATATACAAATAAAAACTGCATACATCATCGCACACGAATAGTTTGTTTTAATTATTGCGATTGATTTTAAATAATTAATAAATATTCAAACGATAAATTCCACTTTTCTCCAAAAGGGGTGCACAAAATATTTCAATTTTGGCCTTAAATTTCTAGTTTTTTATTCTAGAAAACATTCCCACAACGAAACCTTGGTTGTTTGAAAACTCGATAATAAGTCGTTTAAAGCTCACCGTGCGTACCTCCTCCTGATCTCATTCAAAGGCTTACTTTCCTCGCGCACCATATGAAGAACTTCCTCTATTGTCTTCCTTTCCGTCCGCTAAATCTTCTCCATTATCCTCCCCACCCACAACTCAAACGCCTGCAGCCTTTGTCCTCCTTCCTCAGAATCCACGTTTCTGCCCCATTTTACGTCATTTGACTTCCTTTCCGTCCTCCTTACCTTCTCCATCCTCCTTCACACCCACGTTTCGAAATCCAGCATCCTGTTCTCATCCACTATTCTCAAATCCACGAATCTGCCTCACATAATTCTACACTCTATGCAAATCTCTTTACCAAAAGTTGCTCTTTATCCTTACAAAAGCCCCAGTCATTATCTTCCTTATTTTACAGAGAGATCAGTGATGAAAAGAAAGTTATTTATAATTTTCGTCCAAAGAAAGTGGTAGGTCAATAATGCTCCACGTACAACAGTAGCAAAGAAATAATATCTGAGATAATAAAAGCGATAAAATATGTATTAAATAATTATTCTGAACTAACAAAAAGTAAAACTATGTAACAATGACGAACGATAAAAAATTATTAAACACCAAAAATCTCAGAAGTATTGTGCAAAATTGCATAGAGGAAAAAACATTCACCTTGACGCTAGACCTTCAATCGTATGACACCGCGCTATGTGCTAAGTACACTACGGAGGCGCCCTTTTCTCCGTTGAATTCTCTTTTCTTCACAGAAACAAGATATTCAAGACTGCTGGTTAAAAAATATGACGATGCAGTCCAAATCATGCGCTTAGCGCCACAGTTCAAGAGGTAAAGTCTTCTGGCATCATCAAAAAATGTATGAGCGGCATTGAAAAATGAATAAAACAGATCTTAAGAGACAAATAGCAATAGAAGAGAGAGTAGAATTAGGATTAAGAATGGATGCAAAAGATACTCTGAGTTAATTGGAAAGAAACAAATTCAAGACCACCTTCCGCCGTAGCATTACATTCAGTTCCACTGATATCAAAAGCAGTAGATAACTTTGCATTTGTAGAAAATAAATAAGTAGCCACCAAAACTGATTTATATACAACTGATTTCTCCTTATAGCTCTGATTCCCATATCCACGAATATAACGAGTAATTTCAGCGCCAGTACCCTAAAAAACAACTAAATATCCTGGCGGGAAACCAAATATCCTAGGGCGGCGGGCATCCAGCAAAGTAATGGATACCCAGATGGAATATAGTGAATTCTTTCACCCTTGGACCACCAAGGCTGCGAAGAATCTAAAGGAACCATGAGAAGGTCGGAAAAGTGGGAAATGGTAAAGCTATCGCTGGGCTAATCACCTGCATGGTGGAAACTTGTGATTCAAAAAATCAGTCTCGAAAAATGCACACATACCTCGACGAAAAGATTCAATCGATGGAAAAAAGAAATATGACGTGGAGGGCGGAACCGCAAGACGAAGAGAAAAGCGGGGAAGATTGGGAAGAAGATGAAGAAAACGACCTGTGAATCGGGTGCGAGAGAAAGGCAATTTATTGATGCCCCAATGACAATGCCACTAAAAGAAGGAGGAAAGGAAGATTTCTGATTTTCAGCTATTTTATCCTAAATACCAGTCTCCCATCCTTTGCGATGTAGACATCATATCTAACACGATAGGTGAGCAATCGGAATTCCAAACCCATTTTGGAAGCACTAATGCCTTCTTCAACGTGCTATGGTAGCTTAGTTCATCATTTTGGACGTCCATGACGATGAATAGAATGATTCCGAATCCATACCGAGCCTAAACATATAGTCTCGCAACTTTTAGAGGGATTAAGGTGGGAGCCCCTGGAGACCTGGAGGCTACACATTAGACTTTAGTTGCTTGAGAAATTCAGAACTGGTGTGTTTCACAGCGACACAGAGAATATTATCATGATGCCATACTACATATCTAGATCTGACAGATGTGACAAAATAAGATAGATACACTGCCAAACATATAAGCACAAAAACTCGTTCTTCGGCTCACAGTAAGCGACCACAATAAAAACTTGAGTTCCACTAAATACACTCCCATAATACACGTCACCATTCCACCTCCCAGAACCTTGCATATTTACACGGCTGGTGTCCTAACACCCCCTGCCACACACCCATGCGGCGGCTCGCAGTGTATTATGTAGATGTAAAATGCTTACATTCGATGCAGGAAATGTTTCGAAGGTGAGTGGCCACGGAAGTTACATGATATAATGAAAAATAGCTGAAGTCAAGAAGGCATTCATGGTGAAGAGACAACTGTTTCATTAAAGGTAATATGATTAGAAATTAGGAAGCAGAGTGTAGATACGTTCGTTTGGAATGTTGCGCTATGCATCTCAGAGATATGGGCCAAAGTAAAGAATTTCGCAAGTTGGCGCAGGCGGATGTTGGTGAATGTGAAATTGATCAGGAAAGAAGCGAGCTACGAGGGCACAAGGGAATTTTTTAGGGGTAGGGGAAGTAGAATAGAGGGCAGCAGTCGACCAATTGCAGGAGTGAATGGCAAATAATGATGATCTGATGCTGAAAGGAGGACCGCGCTGCAAATTTCGCCTTCTGTTTTCACAAGTCAGTTTTTAAATGAGGGATTTTTGAACCATACATTGATCGCAGTTTATTTTCATTCTATCATGATTCCGTTCTTTTCTGCTCAGATACAAAAAATTGTAGTACATGTAATAAGTTTGTATCTTCCCAGGATAGAGAATCGAGACACCAAAATAACGGAGAAGAATGATTAGTCACAAATCTCTCATTGCTACTCAACTTAGCTTTCTTGAGCAATTACAAAAGATAAATCATTGTAAAAAAATATATAACTTCCTTAAAACAATAAATTGAGCAAAATTATCAATGAAAATTTTCCCAATTTGCAGTGGAGATTGAAAATTTAAGAAGTACGGCTGTAATATCGAAAAATAATTACGCACTCTTCTGTTATAACAAAAAAGTTAACGAACAGAAAAACATGTCACATTACACATCTTTTGGTGATTATAACCTTCTAATTTCAAAGTAAAACTTCACGAAAGCGAGACTTTTCGGAAAACACTTTTGAAAAGATTGCGTGCAAAGAGAGTACTTACTAGAGCGAAAATAACGCTTCTTTTGATTGGAGGAATGGAGGGTTCTTCAGTGTTGCTTCTTTCCTGTGATGACGACATTTCGCGTCCACAGCTGGGCACATCTTCAGATCATGATCGGATACCCATTGCTGGAACTTGGTAAGCACGAAAAGAGACCTATAATAATAGTTTCAAGAGAAAATCTAAACACCCAGTGATTTGTTTTGATGTAAGCCCCTCTAGTTGAAAAAATTGTAAAATAGAGTATATTCTTTTAAAAATATTCACATCATTCAACGATCTAAGAGGTAAGGAAGCACTTTCTCTAAATAAACACTCGATACGATTTGTGTAAACTTCTCGGGCTCGCCACTCGATACGATCTTATCTGACAGTAAAATTTACACAGTTATAGTAACAGATAAGAGAACATTTGAAAAAATGGAAGCAAAGTGTTATAAAAGATTGACAAATATGAAATGGAAGGAGAGAATCATCAATCATTCAAGAATTCAAACTTAAGCTGCTAAATAAATGTTCACAGTGTGTGTTACGATATTTGGAATCTATCGTAACAGTTCAATTGAATACTTAAGATATGTCACTGGGTAGATGTATTTATATGGATGTGGATAGTTCAATAAGTTAGATAGGAATCTGCGATAGTCGCCACAATAAAATTTTGGGCATCCAACGAAAAGTAATATTTTTCAAACTAACCATTTCCAAGTTTCAGCTGGAAGTGATGGGTAGTTCAATGTTTGTTGAGCATTTGGATGAAGTGATTATGTCAATATTTTTATGAACAATGAAGAAAGACGAAGACACCATTCACCAAGAAAATGCGCTAACACAAGTGCCGCTGCCATGGCCTTATTTCCCGCATTAAGAGTTGTATTGATACCTCATCTACTCTTTTCCTTACATCCGGCACGTCCTGATTTCTTTCCATTTCCACACCTCAAAATCTGAATCGGGGGAAAGGAATCTTCATCAAATTAAGATGTCATCACCACTGGGCAAGGTAATTTCGAAAGATTTGATTCTTCCTAGTTTCCGAGGGGCAAAAGAAAATTGGAAGACCACAGAACCAAATTTGTAGAGCTGAAAGGAGACTACGTTGAAAATAAACAAGAGTTTTTCGGGTGAAGGTTATTTTATTATTATTAACCTTTATTTACCTTGCTGTCTGAACAACCCTAGTATTTTAGATTTTCCTACCTTTTCCCTGTATGACGCTTTATTTAAATTCCATATACCTGCGGTCTGTTTCCGCTTTTTTTACTTCATATGAGAAATGATCATCTCTCTCTAATTTCTAATAATACATCAACATTGGCTGTTTTCTCCTCTTCCTTTCGTCAGCTATTTTAAGAAATACGTTGCCATTTTTAATCAGTCATCCGTTCGTTTTTTTCTTAGTAAATATTGAAGCTTTCTTTCTATTGTCGACTGAAGAGACAACCTATGCCATTACCAGATTCTGACCCATTAAAACTTAACCAGACTTCGAACGTACTCTAAACCTGGTCTACGCTTACTGCACCTTCGTTAAACTATGAAAATGTAGCTAAAAGGTAGAGCAGTAGCGTCAAATGTCACGTGACCAAACTGATTGTATAGAAACGTCAACAAACAGCAATTTTCTAGCGCTCGAAAAAACAAAGAGCAAACATAATGGATAATTTAGATATTTCCGGTCAATTTAGTAATAAATAGTTTCACATCAAAGATGTGTGTTCCTAAGACTTCTCCCTAACTATGCAATCTATAAGGATACTATTTAAAATTTAAAGTATAGTATTAAAAAATGTATCAATCTTCATTGCACAGAGTTTGTTCAGCAAAACAGTTAAAAATAAGAGGAACAAACTTATAGCTCCCAATTTCTACTTATCGTTTTGTAGATTTGAGGAGAAACTCAAAATTTTCACAATAAAAGAGATGCTAAACATGGGTCTCACTAAGAAAGAGAGTATCTTGTATCTCCAGTCAACTCTCTAGTCAAACGTACCTTCAAATTATACCCCACCTCGACAAAGTCATCTCCACTTCCTGAAACGAAAGTATAGGATATCTCAGCTTGCTAAAAATACTACGAGAGACAACGGGAAAAAATTGCGGCCACGATAAAGCCTTTCATTCTCTTTCACGAGATCAAACGGAGAAGCGAACTAAAAGGAAGTTTATATTTTTTCCCCCTCCAGCCCCAAGTCGTTTGAAAATTGTCTCCATTGAAAAGAACTCCGGAAACGAAAACATATGTTCCCTTGTTGGCTGAAGTTGTTGGGATTCCAACTCGTGCGCCCTTTGCGAACCATTCAACCGACAGTCAACGTAACCGTCTCTCCTCGAACCTAACCTAACTACGTTCCCTTCGATATTTCCGACCCTGTCTCAAAGACGATGGAGAGTGAATTTAGAGGCGGAAAGCAAATCAACGTCAAAGGCCAACGGGAATGGCAAAATTCAGAGCCTTAAAGGTTGCTAATGTGGGAGGAAAAATCTTTTGACGGGTGAACCCACAAGTAAGGCTTCTTAAAAGCCCTATGTAAGACACGGAAAAGATGAAGCTGAGGGTAAAGTGGGATTCGAAATCCCGTCACTTACTGACAACTCACTAAACCGCAATGCGTGATGAACAATGGTGCCGCACTGCATGGCTGCCCTCTCCGTATCCCTTCTCTCAGTGCTCAAGTGGAAGGTGATTGTTTATTTGAGATTCATAGTTCTTCAATAATCATAAGAATAAAGGGCAATTGAGGCGCCTTTCTCATCCCGGCAATCCCTTTGCATTTTTTAAGTCACTAAATTATTTTTCCTCTTAGGAAATCCATGTAGAAGTCACACTTGTTGAGCGAATTAATTTTTGCAAATTTTGCAATTCTCCAGAGGAACAGATCATTCTCCTCAATCGGAACTCGAACCCTAACCCATCGATATCGCGCCGAGTGCTTTATTCCGTTTAGCAACTGAGGCGTCCTCCTTCCCGAAGGATGTTGAAAGCAAAGGTCAAAGGTCTTTCCCTTTCCTCTCTGGAGTTGCTCGCACTTGTGGGTGACTTCGTGAATATATCACTGTGGCAAGTTCCGTTGATCTCTAAATTCGTTTTCGAAAGTTGCTAAATTCTATGCGGTGCATTTCCGCTAACCACGCACTCGTCTGATCCAAAATTTAGTCCAATTTCCATATGCTGTTGCTTCCACCCATCTGCCGCTGCCATAAGCCAATAACTGTTTCATGCATGGATGCTACTTCGATCAATGGTGTGATGACACGGTGCAATTTTAGCTGTCAAATCTCTCCTTAAAAATTACGGTTTTTAGATTACCAAGCCCATAAATGAAATAAAATTTACTAATTTTCGTCTCCACTAAGATTTTTGTATCTATCAAAATAAAAAATTCATTAAAAAGTTCTCTGAAGAAGGAAAAGATGGACAATTTCATCTATTGCTTTTGGAAATGGAAACAATAAACATACACATCGGTGGGAAAAGAAAGATAAAAATCATTAGCACAACTTTCTTCGTCATTATTGAAGGATGCCACAGCTTTTGGGTGTTCTCATTGTAACTGGAAAATGCTTCTACAAATTTGTGTTACCAGAGCTCCTAACTAAGTTGTTCTTGTTGTTGTAACTAAATTGTTGGAAGTTGTAAGGACAATAAGTGCTTAAAATTATTTCCCCCACCTCCAACAGGAATTACGCAGATTCCTCCAGAAACACCTTGTATTTATACATATCAAATGCCAATTAGTATATTCCGTCACGCTCTGTTTTTGGTTTCTTTGACTTTTGATAAGATAAGTACGGGTAACTGTGACATTTATTTTAAGGCAGCCGCCACATAAGGAAAGCTTCTTATCTCCACCTCCTCCTCATCCAAAACACGACAACGCTCACCCACCCTTTTCCAATTTCCTGATGTTTACTCAGGCAGTAATTTCCAACGATCAACTTCGCACACTCGCAAGAGATTGTGACTATCTGAAAAACGTCCACATATAGGACGCGATAAAAGTAAGAGAGAGTAAGTTAAAAATCGATGGATGAAGATAAATGAGAAGACAATTGATCGATAAAGCACGTGAATGCCTATTACATGCACGATGGGGGAAAGTTTTATTCATACTAGCGGGGTGAACTGTGAATACTATGAGTTTTATCATTATTACTTATTTCATCCACTAAAAAAAGATATTAATTTTCCATCTTTAATGACTTTATTAAAGCGACGTCCGATGACTTATTCGAAAAAATTCGAAATGATAATTTAAACGTTATTCCATCGGTCTAGAATCTCTGCAGACACTTGAATGTCCGAAGCCATCGTTTCTAGTGGTCTCAAAATCACTATAATTGGAATCAAAACAAATGAATGTATCATTTATATTCCTCTGCAGTAATTACGAGAAAACCATTTCTGAGGACGAAACAATACGTCAAATCCACAATCCTATCCTCTAGTATCCGACTTTACGATGCTTTCATTAATTATCGTGTTCCACCGGTAAAACTAGGTTTAAATGCAAGAATAAAAATTCTGTAGGTTTTCGCAGAGAAAGGCCAAAACTTCTGGCACAAAGCTTTCCTCCAACTCTTTATTCCGTGCATAAAGATTATTATCCTTCCTTACCTTTTCCGCTTAGCCAAAATCTTCCCTCTATTACGGCCTTCTGAATTCCTGGACCCCTTGTCATCTGTTTCCACCACCTACTCTATTCATTTTCAGCATCCCTCAAATATTTCCAACCCTAACTCATTATACCATGCACCTCCTCGTAACACTTTGGGAATAATGCAACACAGCCCGACGTAAGTAGTCCAGTCAGCCCCCAACTTTATTTGAAATGATGCGTTTTCCGAAATACTCTCAATGACAAATTACACGGAACTTGGTCTCACTAGAATTACCTGGCCATTGAATGTTCGATGCCATAGATGCAGATGCCTCAGGCTCGAGAATATTGATTCCTTTACAATGGGTAAGATTATTCCCGAACGAGCATATACACGAAATTAAAACATAAAGGATACCACAGGAAGGAAAGGAAACTCAGGTTCATTCTCAGGCCAAAAAGTTGTGACTTAGTGATTGTTTAGACTCACACAGTCACGGCGGAACCTCATCAAGAGGAACCTAATCCATTTCCTAAAATACGCTGAGCAATATTCGCCTGCTCCTCAAAGAATATCACAAGAAACGAAAGACACAAATGTCCCACATAGTCCCTCTCCTCGAACAGTGCCCCTTTCCACTTCAAAAAACGATCGGGCGGAGGGAGAGAGCGATCGCTCATCGTTTTCACGAGGAGGGGGGAGGGAGACGAGTGGGAGAAGGCCAATGAGAGGAAGCGGCTCGTTCTGGAGAAGCGAAGGGACGACGATGAGAGAGAGGGAGAAAAAAAACAAAGGCTTCATTTTTGGATGATCCGTTTTCGGCTCCGAAGCAGCAACGAAACGATCCCCTCTTCCACCCTGTGTTGTCTTTCGACCTCCCCCTCCCACCCCAATCCACCCCTTCCCTCCTCTATCTCCGCGTATTCTCATCACACACTCACCCCTCCAAACGCCCAGCCACCGCTGCCCCACCCAGCCTTCGTCCGTCTCCTCGAACCGCCGACCCGAGAGATCGGAGTTTGTTTGCTTTGGCATTAGGGCGGACTCCCTCCAAACATCCCGACAATCTTCCTCTCCTTACTCTCCTCCACGCGTCGTCTTCTCCTTTCACTCGCCTCTTCCTTCCCCCGCAACAACCCAGATCTTGATCCATCCCAGACCGTCTCCGATATCGACGGAATGGGCTTCATTATTTTTTCATTCGCTCCCCGGCGAAGGCATGAATGAATGGACGGTGAGTATAGGAGGCCTGGTTTCAAAAGAGCCGCTACGCTAGCACCGCGTCGCATGAGCTGAGAATGAGGTAAAAATAGACGGCTACAAGGAGACTCATCACGCAGTTCCCTTCCAGGATGAACAGAGATGAATCCACTTGCGTCGAGCCTGGGAAGTGGGACTTCTGTTTTTTTATTATTTATGTCCTCCATACTTTACTAGGATCCCAAAACTCTTTTGCTTCGGTAAAATTCGCGCATTGCTTCAAACGCGCCGTCTTTTTCCCTGAACTATAATCATTCCTCATCTTAATTTTCACAACATTGACCCGATCGCTATTCGGGTTTAACCCCTTTCTTTAACTTCACACTCTTGTTTTTAATAATTTATTTCCTCCATCCTTTATGTCACACCCACAACTCTCCCATCTCTATCTTCGACTCTATCACTCCATTCATTTCAGTATTTTATATCTGTTTTGTCATTCATTCATTTTCTCAACAAATGTCAAAACACCCTCCTTTACTTGGATACCATTACCTGACCAATATTGAGGTAATGGTCACGAGTAACTGCTAAATGAGCATAATTTCCACATTCTTGAATGGCTCACTTATTCCTACATAAATATATCCGCACAACTTTTACAGCAAGCATTTTCCCAGTATGCAAACTTTGACTACATTGTCATTCATAATGCAGTCAAAATATTATTTTTGCTTCACCGACACAGGTGTTGACGGGTAATCGACATTTTCTCTTATACTAATCCAGTCAAAAATAACAACCTTCACCTCCAAACAAACAAATTGACGGATAGAAAAAGATTATTTAGGAAGTATTAGAAACCGCCAAATTTTTCGTTCTCCGATATCTCTGGAAGATGATGGCAGAGAGATGCGCAGAAAAGTAAGCCAAAGACGAATTATTTGGGAGGAGAGAGGAGACCAGACGAGGGAAGGAGTCAGGAACAGAGGGAAAAAGTGTTAACTTCAAGTTGCCCTTCCACGCAGCGAACAAGTGAAACTAAAGAAGTCAATTTCACATGAATTAAGAATTCCCGCATCGATGATGGCTGATTATTACACTATTCGGAATTGTTTCAAAAACACGACGCACTCCTTCCTGTTTATTTAACACTATAAAATTATTCCACAGTCCTCTTTGCGTACACTTTCTGATAATCGATCCTCATATTTTCGAATCCCACCGATACGCCAGCGCCAATCGTCGCAGGGCTGACAGCATCAAGAACTCTTCGTTATAAGAAGTTAGGATGTTCATTTTTTTTCAGAGATTTAGGCCTACCAGGGAAGGTACTCTCACTATATGAAGTATCGTGACCAAATCACAAGCGGTTCATTATGACCTCCCAAGAACAATTCTCGTGAACCCATGCGACACATTTCCGTCTGTGCCACAGTGGCGCTGTTGTCCGGGGAGGGTAATGGACGGTAAGGTGAAAAAAGACCTTTCCAAGGCTAAAGCCTCAACTAAAAGAGCGTTTTTGGCCGAGGAATACAGCTTCCCTCACGAATTAAGTTGACTGGTGCGGTAATCGAAGGTCGTCGAGGGCACATTTTAGAAATTGTGTAATCGAACCGGAAAATAAATCTTGGACCATATTTCACTAAAACTTGTGTCTGATCTAGCTTTGGAAGTCATTGTATAGGCCGTAACGAATATGAAAAAAAATTATTCTTTATATGTTTTTCCTAAATTTAAGCATGCCATAAATTATCGGCACGGTATCCAAAGTCTGGACAAAATTACCCTGAAATATGTTTTTTTCGAAAAGTGGACTCTAAAGATATAAATACCATCCTCTGTCCATTAGAATGTAACATTTCCCGTTTAGAACAAAATATGAACATACTTATTCGATTCATCACGTAATGTACGCAAATCACGTGCAAAAAGGCTTAGATTTAGAATAGCATGGAATTTGTGAGAACGCAAAACCGATTCAATGCAATTGAATTCACATTTATGAATATTAATCACTATTAAGGACAAGTATGCAAAGTCTTACTTAAATCTGGGCCTGAACGAAAATTGCTTAACGCATACGAATCCAACCAAAACACAATATCGACACTATAGCATTCAGCCACATCCTACTCATTATATCGAATAGTGGAGCTCTGGGCAAAAACATTTTTGGCGAATATATTATCCAATTGTTTTAGGTGATTAAACGTGGAGTTCATGGTTTTGGTAATTATGAAATAATGATAAGGCTGCTTTCATTAGGACATATTTGAGTTAACCGCGATCAGCAAAAAAATATCGAGTAAAAAAAGAAAAAGATTAAATTCCTGATATTTTATCTACGAATCTTCTGGAGCAAACTTATACATTTCAGGTATTTTAACCAGGAAATCCAAGCTGAGAACGATCCATATTTGACCCCAGATGTTTCAATAGCCCTTTCGGCGTCAGGGTGCTTATCTTGAATATTGCGGTTTGCATTAAATTAATATTACTTACATCTTTAGAGAAAACTTGGAGCCAAACTTCTGCATCCAAGCCCGGATATTACTATCCAAATAATTTTCCTAAGACTTCGTGGTCTTTTCCAAATCTATTGTACACTTTAAGGGGGGATTCTATTCGCAATAACAAAATTAAGGACGAACTGAGTCAAAATAAGGTGGTACATCGGAAAGATAAATTAATGAGACGCTGCGAGAAGCACATCATCGGATTCTGAAAGGTTTTACATTATAATCCATTACTTTTTTGTAGTAGTATATCAAATTTAAATTTATCTGTCACAAATATGTCACATATCCATTAAAAGTGATCCACCACAATCCACTGGGTGAAGAATAAATGTCAAAATTCGCTGCAAGTATTCTCTTCATTTAATCTAAATACCATTCACTCTTTACTACAACTCAGATGGTTCCAACGTAAAAAGATATTAATATCATTAATTCATATTCTAGGTTATTATAATAAAAAAATGTCCTCTATCTGATATATGCAGCACAATGCCACCTTTCCTCGCTATTTTTCCCATAAAAATTTCAAAAGCGACAAAGAGATAAACAAGGAGAGAAACGGTATTTTCTTATGTAATATTAATCCTAGTTTCACAAAAACATTTCTAGCTACATGTATATATTATTTTAAATATCAATATGGAATAGCTGATATACCTGTCCCTTGAGTTTGGCATTATAGCTAACGTATGTTTCAAAAGCTAGCACATGTAACATAGTAAGGCTTATCAGCGAGAGTAAGATTTTTCACACCAGTTAAACATAAGGTTGAAACGTAGTGCATGCTTTGGCTCATGGAGTCACGGTGAGACATCCTTATGTAAGACTTTCAAGTATGATACCTCCATGCTATAGATAAATTCTAGAAGAGCAAAAAAGTTAAAAACGAAAGAGATTAACAACGCATAATCGAGCCAAAGGCCATAAATACTAACCGCGCTGCGGTACAATGCACTCAATTACGATTCAGGCAATCAAAAACTTGATGACTTCACTCGGGAAAATGTCCCAAGTGACCCCATGGAAACGAGCGCACATCAGAATTAGCACGTCACCAAAATGTTTACGCACCACGTTCGTTATCACGCTTCCCCAGAGCAAATATTCGGGTTTCCTCTCGAAATGAAAAGCAAAAGTCTCAACTTCCCCAAATTTTAATGTGGATGAGTTCCGAATGATACTGAGTATGCACCAAGGTGATGAATTCTATCTCTACCCCGAGGATTGAGTTCCAATTGTTTGGTCACAAAAATTCGCCATTGGGGAGAAGAACCACAATGAAGATAAAGCGCAGATGGGAACGGGCCAGCCGAAAAGTGTTAGTGGGAAAAGCAGAATGAATAGGATTAGAAATGACTGAAAGATGAAAGGATGCGGATGAAATGCTCCAGCAATGGAGATGGGAGTTGAACATTGCAGCACATCCATTCGGATTGCTCGGAATTGCAATTCTGTTGAAACACACATCTTAATGACACATGATATATAGCCTCGTAATGATTCCATTATATATTGACAGATTTTCTTCTAAGCGCGCTATGACACATTTTTAAATTTCTATGGTTCCTAGCAAATATCAAGGCAACTTGACGAATAAAAACAGAGTTTCAAACTAAATTTACACCTGGACTTCGAATACCGCATTCTTCCGTTATCATCTGCATGGTGAAAACCACCGAAAAACAGATGAGCTTAATTAATAATATATTATCGTAGAATTATTTTTCATGAAACAATATCACGCGCTCTCAATGAACCATGACTATCGTTTCAGCCATCTTAAGGATAATTTCACGAAAACCAAGCATTTCTCATAAAGATCAACTAAAATCAGCATGCGTGTGGATAAAACACTCCCATCACCAAACCCTTTCCTAGCACAGAGGCCTAGTGCTTTTTTTAACTGTGATAACTTTGAGACTACTTTTAGACTGCTCTTTTAGATAATTATAATTCAATAATTATAGTTTTTAGATAATTATAATTGAATAAGTAAGACTAAAATGCTTAATATATATTTGTTGCCGTGATAGATAAGTAAGATGCGCTTTTTGATTAAGTCTCAAATTTCTTCAACATCACTTGGCTGATTTAGTACAAGATGTTGTAGTGGATGAAATTTCAAATGAGAGAGGGGTAAATACGAAAGAAATACCTAAAATAGTTCAATGTGTACACTTGAAATTAGGGTCAACGCGTACTACGTAGCAAAAGATGGAAGTAGCGTGCTAAAACAGGTCATTGGTCCCGCGGTGCTACAAAACATGCGTTTTGCAAACCCTCACACTGGGCGGCAGGGGGGTAAGAGGGCGCAGGAATGGTTGAACAACACCAGCTTCTATTCGATGCCTGAGGACAAAAGTGTACTGATTTAATAAACTCTGCATGGTACCCATAGAAGCTAAACTAATCTTCCACAGACTTAAATCTTTACGCGAAATGCCATATTCAGCTCCTTGAAAAGAGAGACAACTCGGACTATCGGGCCATGTGAAAGAGAATGGATTCTCATTTCAAATCACTAAAATAGCACCTTTGCAGATCCTTAACGCTAATTACAGTTTTAAAAACGCCATAAGTAAGTTCATGGCTGTAAAAAAGTGGGTTATGATACGCATCGCGCGATCGAAAAATCGAGTTAACTTTGGGCATCGCAGACCTTCTCAACGGATCCGCATTTATGAAGCTTCAGTAAATCTAGAAACATAAGTTAATTACGTTTATTTAGTGTCCGCCTTAACTATTTTTCTAACCGAAAGAGAAATTAGGTGAAAAAGAGATTCCGCCATTATATCCTATTAAAAGATAAAATATCCCTTGACGTCATTTAAAATAACGACGCGTCAAAGACTGATGTCTTTTCTTTAAAATGATATAACTTTCTACTCCATTAATCCTCTACAAAAGGTTATACATCCTCTTTATCTAGAAGATCCTCAGCGGAACCTTAATTCCTGCTTTTTTGCGAATCTTGTTCAGTTTTGACCCCTTGCGTATTGTTAATGCGCAAGAACTATGAATAATAAAATCACACATCATAGCTCTCATAAGCATATGGAAATTCTAAAGCTAGACCTTCATTAAGATGGTTTTGCAAAATTGGGGTCAAAATCTCAGTTCATCATCATTACTATCGTATAAAGGTCTAGAAAAATGGACCCAATTTCATCTTTACAACGCATTAAAAATAGAATTATTAGCTAAAATAAGAAAAAATTCTGTTTTCATGGACACATAATTATAAATGGCAACAGAAAATATTTTTTAAATTTAAAATAATTTGGACCATTAGATTATCCTCCATGGGTCAAGGCAGATTATTTTGAAACGTTAATCATCCAATCAGTTGCGCCAAAAAATGACGACGTTCCAGGAAAAGAATGAATAAATATGATTTTATAACCATAGTGACAGAACAACACTACCATTATGAATTATTCCGAAGAACAGCACTAAGATATACTCTGAGCTACTACATAACAATTACATGTTTTACAGGTATATTTACAGTTGCCACAGAATTAAATGAAGTATCTCGATCAACAATCCAATCCATTCATACTTAAATATTAACGTGACCGCAAGAGGTTCGCGACAACGAAAATGATTCTACTTGACTGAAAATTCGTGATACACTCAATGTCAATGGTGAGACAGAAAAAGCTCACTGACAAAAGCTCACTGACACACAGAAAGTTCCACAAGGAACAGTAAATACATAGAAACCGACAGTATGAGAGACGGAAGTTGCTAGATCAAAATCCTAAACAGTACCTAGTAGAAGGCCAAACCTTTTTGTACTGAAGCTCCAATAATTCCCAGAAAATCACACTATAAAATAAAAAATATTTCTAATATATTAAAAAAAGATGTCTTCGCATTATCTGCAAGTTACGATCAATACCGAAATTTACATGGTTTCCAACTGCAAGTCGTTTCAAGTCCTTTGACGAATTCTCAACACTAAAGGATACAAATTTTATACACGAAAGGAACAAAAGAGTTCCAAATTAGCATTCTAGTAGCACTGAAATAATCACCTCCAACATTTTCTCGACAAAGAAATTAAAGATGATACAGAAAAATTCAGAAAAAACGTCACTGCACTCGGCATAATTCCAGATAATTCACACATCTGTGCGACGGAAAAAGAAGGAGCAATTTCAGAGAATATATTCTCATCGACAAAAAGACGATTTCTAATTCAAAATTAAAGCATGCAGTAAAGTTAAAGAACGGCAATTTATCGCAATTTTTTAAAACATAAAGGCCGAGAGATAGATCGTTATTTCGCAAATAAGGAAGGAATTTCTTTTGCTTCATTAAGGAAACGAAGAGCAAGAGAGGCTTTAATGGAGAAACATTTCCCAGTCAACAGAATCAACCTCCTAATTTTTACCTCAAACAGGCGTCTCGTTCGCTCGCCTCTCCAAATACCTTGCCTCTCTCTCTCTCTGAAGCGTTGAAACGCACGCTTACGGCCATTATTCCTTTCTCTCTCCACCCTTCTCCCCTCTCCTTCCTTTCATCCCTCCATTCCCACGCTCCGTCATAGGCCTCCCTTCTCTTCCTTCTGCTCCTCGCCCTCCGTCCTCCCCTCCACCCCACCCCTCTCCACCTCGCCTTTATCCGACACATACACGCACGCAACAAATGAATGCTTCACTTCAATCAGCTTCCTTCGCGACCTTTCCACCTCTCTCTCTCTCTATTTCTCCCACCACGAAAAAAAGTTATACTCAATGCTCGAATTTCTTCCGTTAAAAAAATAAACAAGTAGTTAAAAAGGCTCTGCTTTCTTCTCATTTCCCCTGAATCTTTTGATACCCATTCAAAAACAAATATTTTTGTTTGCCATCAAAATAAATGCTTTATACTCAAAATCACGGTTCTTTGTGCGACTCCGACGACGTTGTTACATCGATTCTTTGCTACCGTTCCTTTAATCATTTCGGAATAAGAAGGCAGCATTTATTCGCTTTTTGGAGTGGCACATACAAACACGGTTTTTGAATTGTTAACATACTATGAACTCGTTTGAACGTACGTAGGCAAGTAAATTTAAATGGTTCGCAGAGCTTATCAGTGAGGAGGGTAACGCATTGTATAGCATCCGAGAGCAATGAATTTATGGCACCACCTATTTGCAGAGAGTGGGATACTGGTATAAATGATTTAGTACTTTCCCAGCGAATAGTATGAGTGAAATTTTCTCGGGATTCACACCGGCTTAAATGTTTGGTTCCTGCCAACGTTCTGATGGATGGCACTTCCATCGTCATCAGGAAAATGATGACCTGTGTCCTCTCTTATAGAGGGTCTTGGACGGTTACGTCTGACTGGTTGTTGTTAGTTCGTTCCGTTGCTAGTAGTTAGAACAGAGAGGAGTGGTCAGAGCCATAATCAGATTTGACGAAAATTAATTTCATCCAGTAAACAAACCCTAAAACAAGTAAGGTTGAGTCAATCCGGTAAGTATTCATAACACCTCTCACATATTTTTTAACGATTATAATTACATTCAATTATGCCTTTCAATTTTGCAAGAACCGAGTCATTACTTGGCTTAAAAATAAAACAAAGGACTTACATAATTTTTCTCACTAGAAAACATTAATATAATATAAGATGCAAGAGTAGGCAGATACTCGTTCATTGCTACCGATTGATAGAGAGAATGATTTTTTTAGTATTGTTCCCATAGCATCGACATAGATTTTGTCATTATCACGGCGATATCTAAGTATGGGACCCTGAAAATTACTTAAAAGATGCAGAAGAAACTCGCTCAAAAATAAAAACGAATACCATTTAGATACAAACACACTTAGTAATGTTATGGTATATAGTTATGTCTAAAACGATAACTTTTGTTGATGTTTAGGATAGTCTTTATTAAAAAGGTCAGGATTGTATGGACCCAACTTCAGTCCTTCACAAAAAAATTGCTTCTTCAGTTGGTCTTCAGATATTCCCAAAAACCAATATGTGTCCCGATATTTTGTGCATAGATGAACAACTTGATGGGCGGAAGTTTTAAGTAGTGGGCGAGGAGCCGCAGGTGGTAGAGGGAGCTTTTAATGATCTCCATCGCCATGACTTCTCGTCAAACACTTTTAAAATGGTGAAATAAAGGGAGGGAAAAAATTTGGTTATATTCTTCATCAGGAGCACGCTGCTAAATGGAAGAGAGAGTTGGACAGTGGGCAAGAGAGACCGCTTTAGCGGCAGTAAAATGTGGATCTGGAGGATGCAGGAGATAAGCAAAGGGAGAGGAAAACAAATGAAGATATCCTTAAAGAAATAAAGGGAAAAAAAGCGTCATAAAACTCTGGAAAAGAGGGAAATAAAAATTTTAGGACACCTACTAAAGCGCAATAAACTTTTCATGAATATTTTGGAGGGAAAGACACCAGGAAGATAAATCAGGGGGAGGCCAAGGTTGTAGTTTTTGAAGGGAGCTCAGGAACTAAGGAAGGTTAAGAGCTGCGGACAACTGAGGAGAGAGGCAGAAATTAGGACAAATAGGCTGGAGCTACAACGTCTATAGTTAGTCCAATTATGATGAGATAATGTTACATCTTCTTTTACCTCATCAATTTGTCTCGCATTTATTCGAATATCTACACCAAAGATTTTACTCAAAGTCACCAAATGGCTCAGAGAAAAATGTTATGAACGGTAGGAAGGAATTGCCGGACGGCTCTCTGGGCACCCACGATTTGCATTAAATACTAAAAGATTGGCTATTGGCAATATAAGGAGAGGCTCCAAACTCACGGTTAAAGGAATGGGTGACGGAATTTTGGAAGGCAATAGTTCAAAACCCAGTCACAATTATATTGACTACGTATTGAACCGCAAAACCTGTTATTTTTCTATATGCGTTAGAAACCCACACTCAGCTTCATTGAAAAAGCAGTCCTAAGCTTCTTCCACCAAGTTTTGCCACTTCGTAAGTTGGCTGTAACCACTTGTACAACCCCTTAAACAAACAACGAGAGCCGCGGCCTTCTTTCTGTCACCCCATGCTGTACAGTCAGTTGGTTCGTAAGCGACCCAGTAGCCTCCACCATTCGCGGGCAGATCGAATGATTTCGTTGTCCATCGAACACCACGTGGGGGTGTACGATCGGATACTTAACCATGAAACGCTCTTCTTCCTAAAATGTTTTTTAACTGACTTCATTTCCGGTCTTCGCTCGATTCGGGCTTCGATCCAATGGCTCAGACTGAATATAAATGGTTCCACCAAGCTACTTTCACGTCATCTCATGACTATGGAGTTCGGTCTCCTGACAAACAGTCAAGTCCAAATGAAGGAAAACCCTCAATTGCGAGCAATCGGTAGCTCACGGTAATATTTCTGGAGGTCCACAGTCGATGAGACATGAATCCAATGAATGCATTGATTAACTTACATTGACATTTTTGGTAGCTCATCAATATTCCCGAACTTGGATAGCATCTTTCTCAGCAGGTGAATTTGCTAATCTTATTTCTAGACTGAAACAGTACTAAGAATTTGCCCAGCAAAGTAGTCAACGACGGATATTTTCAGAATTCAGCCATTAAGTTCGAGCGAAGACTTTTGGGAAGTATGATGGATTGGCTTTCATTTCATCAACGGAGTATTCCCGAGAAACGAAACCAATTCAATGTTACGCATTATACCTGGAACATAAATACCAACACTCCGTCATTATTTTAGGTCACCTTTTTCATACCTAAGGTCTTAAGCTTGCCTCCAGTTAATTCTCATTAACTTTCATGAAAAATACATATAACGTTCATTTTTATCGCTTTAGGTCTGTTGATATTTCAAAATATTTTTAAAATAATGGTAGTTGGAACGCAAGAAAAGTTTCAGGAGAATCAAATTGAATAAAATTTCCATTTTTTAACATTAATAATTTGTTTTGATTCAAAACTACAAATAATTTCGACGAAATAGTCCAAAATTTCCCAAAATATTGAGTATATTTAATCGACCCTCAGAAGAAGATACACAGGGAAAACACTCATGTGAGAATAAATGGAGAAATGATTGATATAGGCTTTAACTGTTTTGTAAACTAGATTAGAAAATATAAACTAGGAGAGTGCGAGGTACCAAAAAAGGATATTCAAATCAGACTCCAAGTTATAAGGAGATAACTCATCTTTTTCCCTTGTTTCTTCCATTCTAATATATTTGGTTCATTTATAAGTCATTGAATGAATATCTTCAATGGTTCGCGAGTTAACTTTTTGGAAATTGGAGTTTATGTTACTGAGTGACACGAAATAAACTTTGTAACTTCCACACTTGTTCATTGGTTAATACCCCGACCGGTTTCAACCACTCTTCGTCATTATCAAGAGGGTACCATCTTTCTTCCCTGTGGCGATGTCATGTTTATATCATGTTCCGGAAAAGAGGTGGGGTGAAAGTTTTAGCTAGGATATCTAAGGAAAGATAGACAGAAGGGTGAAACATCGGGCAGAAGGTCGACGTAGCGGAATATTCTTTGGGAGAGGAAAGACAGTTACTTGGTAGAGAGAAGAGATTTTCAATGGTACCAGGTAGTTAGATAAACTCATAACCAAAATATTTGGTATCATCAGGATCTCAAAGCTCTAAATAAAACCGAGCTTTGCGGCTTTGCCATGGACATTTAAAGATGCAAGTTTGAAATTGTAGTTACCATTAAAATTCAATAAATGATTAACAAAAAATAATTTTTGTCACAAATGTTAATTTATTAATTGCAATCGATTGAAATCATAATTGGATCAATAGATATGATAACATGCGAGGATTATTTAAATCTTCCTAGGCATGAGTAGCGCTTGACTGAGCAAAATAAGGGGGGCAGCCAGGAGGCACGATACTGACAGAGTAACACCTCTTCTAACATCTAATGTTCGACTTCTTATTCCAGACTGAGTGAAAAACGAATAACGCTATCTGATACTTTCAGGAAATATACGATGATTAGGAGTCAACATTTATCTTGAAAACCTGGGACCACTCTCCAGCGGCTCGGGGTGGTTCGAGTAGTCATATTACCATTTCACATCTGAAAAACAAGTAAGGCGATGGGCATATTGAGGTGCATATTGATGTATTCCTCTATATTTGCAACCAATGACACGGTCATCTCTCACATTCCACGGGGATGAGGCGAACTGGAAAATATTTCGCGGAAGCGTTACTGTTTCCTCCGGAGAACTTAATGGGACGACCTCGACGGACCAGATTCGCAGCGCCGGTCTACAAGAGATGGTAGACTGAGAGATTGAGAACCTGGGCAAAGAAACAAGGAACGGAGGAAAATTTAAGCGACCAGGAGCGAAGGCAGCGAACCCTATCGGGAATCGAGTGATTGGTAGACGGTTGGATACCCATCCAACAAATTAGTCGTTTTTTAAATTTATTTTTTTGGAAAAGCGTCGAGGGAGATAGATAGAGAGAGACAGAGGGTGTGTTGGTTGGTTGGGGGTGAGGAGGAAATGAGGAAGTTGGGAGGAACGAGGGAGGGGAAGTGAGTGTGTGCGCGGGGGGGAAGGGAGTTTCGCCGCAGAGGTACCAGTCCGGCTTTAAACTAATTATCGCCCATCGTTCCATCCTCACGCAAAGCACGGCCAAAAGAGCGCCCGCCCCGGGCGAAGCAAACGCACGGACGCCGACAAAACCCGACGAGTTCCTCCTCCCCCTCCCCCCCCCAGCCCTGCCTCCGCCATCGACACGGGTGGCAGAGCGGGAAATGTCTCCGTCGCTCCTCCCATTCCGCGTCTGTGTTCTCATCACCTTCCCTCAAGCCCCCAAGGCCGCCGCATCGATCAAAATCGGACCAGGAAATCGCACAGGAATACGACGCGAAGGAAGAATGGAGCACGTCCACGAGTATCACGACGAAACAAATTAATTTTTAAAAACCGAAAATGAAGACGAAATTTAGAATTATTTTGAAGCAACATTTTTTTAACGAGGCGGAAACTACAATAATATTCTCAATTTAACTCGTATCTACATCTACACGTGCGTAATACTCTGCGAACCACCTCAAGGGTGTATGAAAAGGGGTGGGTTGTCACCAACATTCCATTGCGTAGGTAATGATACTACAACTAATAACCAATCAGCAAGAATAGGCATATACTTGTCAATAAGCCAACTTTTATCACCGTGCACTACACCATTTATCAATGCTACAGAACGCTGAATACACGCATTTTAAATGCTTCTCTTTCATAAATTATCCATTTAGAATATTTTGCTAATATTAAAACGTTTGCTAATTTTTTATCATTAATTTTTCTTATGAAATCAATAGAAGCAAAATAGGTTGCTAAGGGTATTGCAACTCCATGAGGAATATGATGAAACACATAGCTTTACAACTTAAAGGAATAAACGTAATTTATTTTCTTTATTTTTGAGGTAGAAAATTTAACACGGCGGCAACCAAGATAATATTGTTTGCGCTATATTCATTTGAAACTTCTAAAAGATTTATCTTCATTCAATTACCTCATATGAAGTTTTGAGATAGGAAAGAATTTTACAAACGGAAGCCTGAAACCATTTGTTTTATCATTATAATTTTGTCACAAATATCGATAATTCTGATTACTCGTATTGTCAACTTCTCTCATGAAGGCGGTTGAAGCGAACGAAGTAACCGCGGATAGTGCATTATGGAGAAAACTACCAAACTGACTCTTTCCTGGGTCTATTGGCAGTAACTATAATGCTTGCCCTCGGTACTACGAAAGGAAATGGCGCGCTGGGTTTCCATGGTTGTATCTACTAATCAATGAAAAAATATTTTTTCCTAAATTCCAACAACAAAGAATTTATTTGACTCATTTTCATTGTACAAATACGATTGTAGACTAAATAGTAAATATTGCCACATGAGTTATCACCAGATTGTTGTTTTTCTTCATTAGTTTTTAATTATTACATAAATTTTATTCGATCCACCTCCAACTTTGCTTAGGAATGAGTTTGTCACAAAAGCAACAGTCGTCTATAATATATAAATATGAGACCAAATAATTTTTGAGACACTGCAGTGGTGATAGTTGTATGCACTTTCTTTGGCTAAGTATAAGTTATACTCAGATTGAGTGACAATATCACGAGTGATAGCGAAACAAACATTATATGGACATGGAATATGATTCGTTCCTAATATATTCACATTATAACATGTACCAAATTCACATTTTGCACTTCAATTGGAGGCTATACAAGGATTGAGGGTTATTTCTATTCAATACGTCGAATTTAGAGTAGATTTCTACATTTTAGTCCCCACGGACGACAATAAAAGGAACAATGTGGGCCGGTGAAACGTTTGGAGCTCTGGTAGCAGGTAGCATTGCGAAGGTTCACAACGATAGTCACACCGATTGTCTGTAGTCCGGTCGTCAAACTAAATATGTACTTAAAAATGTAAGCTTTTGACTATTAAGTGATTGAAAACCTTAAATTATCCGTTTGATGCCTTCGCCATAAATCGACGCAAAGAACAACAATCTAAGATGCGATTATCGAAGTTATTGATCGGCACAGAGCCCGCTGCTCCATTTGGCTCAAAGTACTCTGCCTGGTTTGCAGGGTCTAAAACGAACGGAAAGGAAACGCTTAGTCGTACTTTCGGAATGAGCAGCGTACTTTAGCGAATGGACGGCGCCCGCAGTTGCCGTGAACGAGCACAGCGCGGGGGAGGGGATGCGGCGTTGAAGGGAAAACGGGTTGAAGCTTTCGTCTCCCCTTGCGCTCATCCTCCTCCCGTGAAACACTCGGCGCACCTTCCACTTCCTCCTTAAATGAATCGCTCGCCACCAGAGGGAAGAGGAGCAGCACTAGGGTGGCTCACGCGGCGCAACAAACTCTATGCCCACTCGCTTAAGATCCTCAGCGCAGCGTTCCCCAGGGACACGTTCCTCGCTCCGTTTCTTTTTAGTTTATTATTGTATCCGCGACAGAGGCTAGATGCTTTTATATTTATTCTCAACCCTCCTCACTCGGTCCATTTTTGGTAACCGTGTCGACATATGGCAATTGAATAGGAGGCCGTTATTATCAACAACTGTAGGAGTGCATGTGTACAGAGAGGCTACTAGAAATATTTTTCATAATCAAGGAATAATCAAGGAGAGAAATCATGTCTTTCAAACTTGATGTAATTTATCGTTGGGACAGCTGTTTAAGGTCGTACAAATTTTTTACTCAGTTAACTGCTCACTAATTATATTAGAATAACGTACCCAACTTTCCATATGTCTTTTTTGAAGGATAGCGTTTTCTTTTGGGCTATTATCACAACTCTATCAACTCACAAGAGCCTTTGCATCATAAATTCACAAGAAGTACCCATCATAGAAGATAAATGTGATTTTGGGATGAAATTTAGAAGGACCAATAAATTCTTTTTTAATATGAAAATATAAGCTATTTTTTTACAAAGAGGAAAATAACCTTTTCCGAGTTGGTTGTCACGCATTGTGGAGTCCGTTTTAAGGTTGTCATGCCTAATTTACTGCCTCCATGAAGCATGCCAGGCATATTATTCCATTCCGACTGAATTGTATAAAGGATTTGAAATGAGGGTAAGGTGAGAGCAAAAAATAACTGCATATCTACTTCAGAAAGTTAAAGTCAGACATTTATGCCGCTGACTTAGAATTAAAAAATATTTAGGAATCAGCATGGAAAAAAATGCCTGGAAAGAAATTTTTCAGCCAGCAGCTAAGGCGATTTGTTTTAAGAATAATGAACCTAAGTGAAATCAGGATGTGTTAAGAAATAAATATTCTCTAAGTAAATATGTTCAAAAGTTATACAGTTTGATCACAGTCTGGTTTCTCTCCACTTCGAGATATAATGTTGGATAATTTAACAAATACTTTCCACGAAACCTATGAAATAGCATAGTAATATTAAACGCGAAGAAGAGTGTTTAAAACTTCTGGGAGCTCCCGGATTTTTTAAATTGACGATTAAAGTTTTTGATCAAACTGTGGCAAAAAGGTCTCATGTTTCTATAAGTATTTTAAACGAATATGAGGACTATTCAAAGAAATCAGCCGTGACTTTAATGAGCCTACAGATCGCTACCTACAGCCCGATCACCGACAGTTTCAACTGCATACGTCATTCAATTTATTGTTTTTCGTGATCGCTAGGATGGTGTGATGCGTTAAAATACGAACTAACTTCAACACCTTCAGCATGATTCCTTGAAATGGTACTTTAAAAAATGGCATGACCTGCCGAAACCTGAGTCGAAGAGATAAATAAAGTTTTGAATCAGACCAAGTTACCTTTTCATTACGAATAATATATACAAACGACTTTGGCTGGAGAAATATTTTGCAACCTGCGGATTGGGGACTCAATGTATGGACAACAGACACGGCCCAGTTTTTTTTTAATAAAGTTGTTGAACGAATAGCGCACAAGGTCTGTACCGAGTGTAAGATACGTGCGTTGTTCTGTTGCCTAGTGATTAAGAAGGAAGGCACCCAATAATACTCTTTTGTCAGGAACTATGATTACAGGTCAAGTAGTGCGATGACGTAATTAAAACAAAAAAATTACCTCGTCACCGTAAAAGATTCAAAGACTCCCTGGCTGCTGGTTGACTAAAACTTCATTAGGAGGTGGGATACATGTGGATGGGGTTGGAGAGGAGACGGTGTGCGGGGAAAAGCCTCGGGGAAGAGAAAAACCCACGTGGGAGTTGCGTTGCGAAGTGGAAGGAGATTCTTATGGAAGTGAAGCGTTAGGGAGTGAGTTAGCGAGTGAGGAAACACAAGACGATAAATGAGTTTGAGAAATATAAACATCCCTCAGCACACGCACGCAGGGAAAACCACCCACGCACTCTCGCATGAACCCCTTGAAATGTCCGAGGGCGCAGATTTAGGATCGAACTGGAGAGGAAGACGTCTTTACGTCCCCGGAAGAAAGGACGTGAAAGATATTGGGGTACAGAAGCCACATTTTTAAAAGGGCACCGTGTCGATCGCCCACAAAAAAATCATCTACAAAGATGACCGGACGCTATTAGAACAACAGCGTTAATTTCTGGAGGGTATCTGACATCTGAGATATTAATCATTTATCTATTTATTTTTAAATTGCACCAAGACATTAAGTCTGGTACTGTAGTAACACTTTTTGGTGAGGTTAGATTTAGGTCAAAGTCAAAAGAAAATAATAACCGAATACTGTAGACAATTTCGTTTTACTTGCACATTTGACATTTTATTTTAAAAATTTCTATTTTTGGTCTATATTTTTATGAGTTATTTTGGTAAGTTATTCCATTCAGTCAGGCCGAGATTTAACGAGTACTTTGAACATTTTTTCTACTGCATTAATGTAAACTTCAGCGCGTGGAATTCTATTTACTTCCCCCTCTCTTGAAGTGGACTCTATTTCAATTCCTCCAACATGCTTACACAATTCGTACGCTTATGTCTCCCAAAAAAATACCATGCAGCTTTTCCTTGGACCTTTTCTACCCTTTTTGCATTCCATTTAAATGGAGATCCCAAATACTGGTTGCATAATATTACAATTAAACAAATAATTGCAATTTTTCGTAAATTAATACATAAAACTTCAATTGCGACCATTGATTCAGTGTCACTACATGATGAAGTAAAACTTATAAGCCATTTTATCAACTGAGGATGAAGTAGTTACTTCAAAATCTAGGTTATAATCTTAATCTTTATTGATTTTTCTGCGGAAAATTGCAATTATTCATTGATATAAACAATATTGTAAATTGTGCACGATATCAGTGAGATCATTTGGGCAGTGAATGAGAGGAATCGAGGAATGGTAAAGGGAAACCCAAGGAGCACCAGTGCAAGGGTCAAACCGGACTCCCGTATCTTGAACCTCGACAGAAGAGATGGGCCCACATTTGGTGAGAATCCAAAAACTCAGGCCAAACATTAACTCTGTTTTTAGTCAAGATGTTA
This sequence comes from Ceriagrion tenellum, assembly GCA_963169105.1. Classification (NCBI taxonomy): domain Eukaryota; kingdom Metazoa; phylum Arthropoda; class Insecta; order Odonata; family Coenagrionidae; genus Ceriagrion; species Ceriagrion tenellum. The sequence goes on from OY720644.1 coordinate 11,278,150, forward strand.
AAGCTTTGCGTGATCATCCTCCAGATATTTCTGCAAGTGTTTATCCACGTCACTAGTAATAGTTGTCAGTTAATGACAATCAGCAAAAGTTTCAGCAAATTCCGTAAACTTTGCCCGCTTCTATTACCTCAGAAACCCTCCAGATTCAAGCTGTCCCATAACCTCTTGCAGTGACTGAACTCTATTTCGTTTCATTAAACTGAATTCTACATTCTTAAATATACAAGTTCACTGTCAATGAGTAATTGAATTTGAAGGGAGTTCAGCGAGATATTTAGGTTTGCTATATGACAATAAAATAGAAATTATTCATAAAATATTTAAGTATATGTATTCATCAGCATACGTCGAATTATTCCAGCGCATTATTCTAAGTTATGAGACAGAGGATCCAAAGTAGATAAAATCGAACTTTCAATCGTACTACCGGGTCCGGTTCCATCCGCGGGCAGCCAGGCTTACAGTGACGTGGCCAGTACAATAATACGCTCGTAAAGCAAAGCAGTTGGGTTTGATTTTTTGGGGGAATCGCAGAGGAGGCTGGTGAAGAGAAAATCGATATAATTTGAAAATTAACATTGCCTTACCGAAAGGTGCCAAGGAGTATATTAAGGGGACGGTGAATGCGGCAAAGCACATTTCATTCAATAGGAGGGCAATTGACACAAATTTAAACGAAGATTACTCTAAATTGACCATAGCACCAAAGGAAATTTGAATAATATTGGAGTAAATTTGCAAATATTCCTTCAACACTCCCAAGGATAGGCACACGAATACGTCGACGATATTCTGCTTATCCGTCAATAGCACTGAAATGTCGACTCCAAGAGCATAAGAGGCCGGTGTAAAGTCGACAACTCCGCCAGTCGGCGGTCCGGTCGCAGAACATCAATGGAGTAAGTCCACACACAACTTTGACTTAAACGCCGATATTTGACAAAAGAATACCGCTATTCCCCTAGGATCAAACGAGGTTCTATAGAAATAGCGAAAAATTTCAAAATATTTCAACAGAGAGGACGGCTACACTCACCAACGCGTGGAAACGGGTCTCTAGTGGAATGGACCAATCACAACACACCTCTACCAAACGGAGTAGCTTAAGAAGACGGACAAAACTCTATATCGACACTTCAGTGGACCTGAAAAAGCCTTCCGGGACGCTAGCGAAATATTGTCTATAAAAATGGATAGGCGCGAGAGAAGATCAGAATAGCATTTCTCTTCTTTCTCTGCAGTTTTTAACAATTTGGTGTATTCTTTAAATCAGTTAACACATTCTGCACCCTCCATAGCACACCCAATTAGGGTTTTGGGGTTTCATTGAAAACTGTCTGGGACATTGCCAGGATTCGAACCCGGACCATCGAGATGGAAGTCCAAGACTCAAGTAAGCATACCACCTCTATCTCTCAGCTACATTTGTAGGACCAACAATCGAAACTCAAAAAGAGCCCGGAATACCGCTGAGAACTTTATGTCAGGGAAAATTATTAGGGCTCCCTGGATGTCAAGCCAGTGCTGTAGGAACCTGTGCCCAAAACTGCGATAAATGAGCCCATAAATTTCGAGTATATATCCCATTAAAATTATCCCCAGGGTATAGAAATTGTGAAGGTGGACCCTTTATAAAATGCCGTCTTACTCATCAGCAAGTGATCGCCGACAGAGTGAGAAGGAAGTGTGGTTTTCCATTCACTGCTGTGCAGTAACTGGGCGTGAACACGAAGATGCGAAGATTTTTTCCTTTCTTGCAAAGACTTAATGTCACACTCCTGGTGGCTGTGTTAAAGACAGCTTTCTTTACAGTGGCGTATGAAAGATACATGGGTGAAATGACCACTTCCGCGATGTGACTAGTGGGGATAATTAGCGCCATTGAAGAACGACAGTTAGACAAAGAAAAATTTGTCTGGCATTCAAGGAACGGCGATAAGAAACAAAGTATCATCATTAGCCTTTCACTAATGATGAACGAAATGTTGTGTGAACAAAGAAACACGTAGTTCTTGAAGTTAGCACAGCATTACACCCTAGTAGAGACGCAAAATCCAAAAAAAAAATACTTCCATTGCTGGTAGGGCTGGCCCCAGCTCATTAAAACATGCGGTCATAATTATAGTTGGCCGTCTCTAATGACATTTTATTTACAGCTTTCGATTTCTCAGCGTTAGTGACCTGTACAAATGCACCTACACTTGCATGCTTAAACGCTTTGTTAAAGTGTTAATTTTCCTAATTCTACAGGAAAAATCATAAACATCACTTGGAAAATTAAGCAAAATATTTTGCAGATGAAAAGTATACAAATTCATAAAAGCTGTTAGCTTTAATTTTCCTCATATGCATTATAATTTTTCATGCATAACATAATTCTCTACAAAGCGTCACTCCGGTTCGCAAAAAGGAAACTAATTACCATGGTTCCATGTCATCAAAATGACTACGTGTAAGGATGATGGTAAACAAATTAATTCAGGAGTGTCTAAAGTAAAAGCACACTCCACCTCGACCCGGGTTTTCATGTCTAAGCACCATCATCAGGTGATTAACACCGGTATCATACAACGTTATATATCAACAGTAAAATGAAGAGGGGGGGGAAGGACAAAATTTGGGAAAAGAAGAATGCTTATAATACAATAGCGGATAGAATTGGGGTATTGGTAGGTAGCAGACATTCTTTTATAAGATATAAATCAGGAGCATGATATCATTTTAAAATTTAAACCTGTTCTAAAGCATTGAGCTCTAGTCGGTCATCTGTAAAGTGCAGAAAATTCACTTTATAATCGTTATTGAGGTAAAAGGTTAAAAGATAATTTACTCAGTTACTCTTCTCTTCATTATTGTTATTAAAAGCACCGCAGTGTTCCTTTGTTCTTGTCTGGAATCTTCTCGACGTCTGCCCCACGTAGACCCACGTTGCAATCATTAGACGAAAGTTCAGAAAGCTCACTTGTGCACTATGCATCCACCACATATGTACAATGTACCAGAGTGTTGTTAAGAGTATTAAGCAACTTAAAGGATACATAACATTCTTATCTTGGGGATTCCTTTGCGATAGTTTTAAACGAATTTTGGGTGAATATTTCTTCAAACCTTGTTAAAAAGGCCCAGTTGTCGGTCCGTCCCGTTTCATAAAAACAAAACATAGTCAATTTATCGATAGCAGTATATAACTATATTTAACAGGCAACTTTCCAAGTTGAAAAGTTTATTTTCATAATTAGTTAGAAAAAAGTTAGCGAGTAAAGGACAGATTGGGGAGCCCATCGCTCAACCCTTCATCTGTCGAAAACAGTATTATTTAAAAGGAAATAGTTCTGACGAAAACATTTTAATGACACAGACAAATCCTTTACAGCACAGCCTGTTACCACCGTTGATCTCAGAAGGTAAATTGCTGTTGTACTGCTTCACAAAAAAACTAAGATGAGATTAACATTCTCTCTACCATAACTTAAGTAGAATGAAGAGAAACGAAGCTTTTATTTGGAATTGGCACATTTTTTCCTCATTTCTACTCATCACTAAGACCACCTTAAGGATTAAGCAGACTAGCAGTAGGTGCCGTCGGACCGTACAATGCCTATCTCGATTGGAAGACAGCACCACAAAGACCATACCAACCCGATTGTCAAAAATCAAGTAGCATCATATCTATGAGTTGGCGTAGGAAAAGTAGGAAAAGGGTTGTAAATAGCTATTATGTGATTGTTAAAAGTGTTGACGGGTTGCTACGCGAGCGATGACATAGAAAAGAGACTACTGCTTTTTTTTAAAGATTGCAATAATAACTATATGCAGAGTGATATAAAGAGTTCACTATGGTGTATCAATTCTACCATCTATCGTATATCAACACTATGGTGTAACAATAAAATCAATATCAAAATAAAAAAATAAAATGGAGTAAACAGGATATCTTTATCTGAAAACAAATAATGTTGGCGATAAAGACAGCCCTTCATTCAAGGTGTTGAATATGGCGCCGATGGATAACCGCAGAGCACTCTAGCGTACACGAATGGCGTAAATGAAACGATGTGAGCCGGTGAAATGTTTTGTAACCTGCCGGATAGAAGCATTTTTTGGGTTCACAACAGTTACGGCCGATTATTTTGGGTGAATTTGTAAAGAATAGGTATTAAAAAAACGTAGGCGCTTCTTCTCAGAGTAATTAAAAATTCTACAATATGCATGTTTGATGTCTTTACTATAAATCAATAATCTAGGATGCTATTATCATGGTCTTTTGTTGTTTAACGGGTATCAACTTAGCTCCCAATCTACTTTTAAATGTGCTACCTAGTGACCATGGTTGTTATAAATTGAACGCTTGTGTGCTCTTCAGTAGCTTCTAAATTAGTGCTAAAAAGCGAGTGGAAGGCACTCACCCGATGACAAAAAAGTAGCAATGGATTTATACACAAAGAATGCATTTTCTGCCGATATATCTATTTCCCTCGTTAAGCCTTAGAAAAATATATCCCTACGTTTGTTCCTCTAATTGTTATAGAAATTTCTTTAAATATCTGTGGACCACCACTATCAAGTGTTAGTCCTCTGAAACAATCTAAGAATGCCTTTTTGAGCATAGTATTCACCCTCTTCAGCGAAGAAAAACTTCTGAAAACTGCTGGATCCCATTCCAAAAATGGATGCGGATAGCCCTAGGAGCTTTGGCTCATAGTAAAGCAAGTCGTTTTACATATGCTTTTTACCATATAAATTCAGCAACTTACCCGTTAACGCCTAGCGGGACCGTTTGGTACCAGTAAGTAGAGTACAACAAAAATTAATTTTCTTCATACCTCCCGATATTTTACTGCAAGTTTCTTTGTATTTAAATCAATAATTTACAGCTAGCTACTCCGAATATTTCACTTTTGTAGGCCCTAATTTTACACTATTTCAGATGATGAAATTGCCATGAGAAAAAATCGGCCGCAACCGGGAATGGAACCACGAACTATCAGTTTGCCGGACCAATGCGCAGGCCAGTACGCTATCCAGGCTTCCTAATTATCTAGGCAATTATTGTGGATAAGAGTGAACTAGATCTTAGGCCCTTGCGGCCCATCAAAGATGGCAACGCAAGGGAACAAGAGGGTTTCAAAGAAGCTACAACCAAGCGACAGTATCCTTAAGAGCAATTATGCCATTCTTGGTCATGTGAAAATATTCAAACATAGCAGGTGAAATATGACTTAATTCCCATGAGAAAAATTCTCGCGCTCATTCAACTGCTATCATTATTTCAAATGTTTGAAATATAAGAATTGGATTTTCTCGTATTTTAATGTAATTTTACCTTTAGATAGTTTGATTAAGAGAAAAAATATTTTAAAGAATTGTTCAAAATAATTTTATTTTGAGAGAAAGATGTTTGGCTCTGTGTGACACCATTAAATTTCTCAGTATGCATTGGCAGCCTATCATATTCTGATGTCAGAATTATTTCTTAAATATATATATATATATATATATATATATTCAACAGTGCTTCATATTTGCTCAATTGATATGTTCAACTTCATTTCAATCTTACACTTGTCTCTAATCTCAGTCTGTTGAGGCTTCTCATCCAGTGCAAGTCAGAGTTTCGTCACTCTTTAAAAGAGGCCGTTATAATAAAATGGGTCGCTTCGAGCAGATTCACTGCACCCGTGCTTCCAGAGCTAATGCTCTGCATCATCAATGCTTCACGCTCATACATCCACCCGCCAATAAATATCAAAAATTCGGACACCCTTTGGGGCTCGACATCCCACGAAACTGCAAGTAGGTGGAACTTTGAAGTCAGGGAAAGCAAAGGGAAAACAAAGGTGAATTTGACGTACATTTTAAAGTGAAATACGGTGGAACCATTTCATTATGAGAGAAGAGTGGAAAACTGCCAGTGCTTTGCTTCAGTCATAATGCTGAATCGCTAGGAATGGAAGCTTGTCAAATATAAGGCGTTTCTCATATTATAATTTTCTGTAAAAGAGTTTTATGACCAAATTTACGAGTCGTACTTAAAACTTACTCGCTCGTTCAGGGTGAAATTATTCGTAAGGCTTTAATTACGACCAATAAGCCATATATGGGGTGTTTATTGAACACATTTAGCGATCAGAGCACCCTCTACTAAGTAACTGGTTAACACATTATAATTAGGAAACTGACTCGCTGTTCCACGATTTCACGAGATTCCTGCCAAGTTTGTTCACATTTTCCTTGTAGCTGTCTTTTATATGAGCGGTGCCTCTCATTGGCTGTTGCATAAAACGATTCAGTGGAAATAGAAACAGCTCTATTCCGTAAAACGTAAAAAAAATCCAAATGTTATTAAAGTATTATCGTGAGCAATCTCATTTTTATAAATAATGTATTGGAGACAAAATTTTACAGAAACTCTTACCGTCAGCAACAAACATAAGAGCTCTGCTCCCACTCTCGATAATTTTCCGGTTTCCCTCCACATAAAGAGTAAACACACGGCTATGAACTCAGCCCGACAGCGCGCTGGCGTGAAGCACGCGGGTATTAATGCTATCACTTCGTCCATTCTTGACACCTATCAATACGGGAGGAATGGTTGTTCACGTACGTACATTCAATGTAATTCAACTTCCCCCTTCCCTAGTCCGCTACCATGTAACCCGGCCGCCTGCCCTGATGAGAATGGGATACAGGTCTTCCCTGCTAGCCCAAGAGTCACGGATTTCAATTCCGCTTTTGTAGTTTACCCACGAAGCCTATTTACCTCCCAGGGGGGTTGAGTTTGAAAATACTCTGACTAATTCCGAGTACTAAACTAAGGGAACGCGTTGTACAACAACCAACAATGTCCAATAAATTTTATTTTCTCTTTTCCATCTTCGCCAGTTATCTTCTCTCTTCTTGCACTTCCCTTAAAACTTCCAGATTTGTTTTTCTTTCCGCCCAGCTTGTTCCGTCCGCCATATCCACATTTCAGCAGCCTCAGGTCTGTTCCTTTCTAATTTGCTTACAGTCCAACTTTCACTTCCATACAGCAGTGTACTCCATACAATTTTTGCAAAGGATTTTCAAATATCCATTTTCATACGTTTACTCTTTACTTCCATTAAACATCTCTTGTCCTGTGTGATTATACCACCGAGATAATGAAATCGTTCCACCTGATCAATTCTGGTGTCGTCAATTTTAATATTGATTTAAATTACTTTCATATTATATTCTATGAAGGAATAAGAGTCTTAATTATATTCCCTTTCGTTTGGCATTTGTCTCAAGTATTTACTACAAGTATTTCTTATTTAATTTGCAAAAAGAGAAAAATAATGATAGCAAATACATAAATTAAAATCAATAAGTGTATTTCCTCATTGAAATTTACGGATGGACTGACATAGAGACTTTGCTTATTTATATTAATAAAAAATAATAGCTAGAGGCTATTCCACAAAACAGTTCAGGACTTGCACGTCCCACCGCCACCCAAGATAAAGAAGAAAAAAACAATCCCATCATTGAACTCAGCAATGCCTTATTTAAGGAACCACTATTATAGTACCATTAAATATTCTGATAAATTCTTAGAAAAGAAAGAAATTAGCAGTCGATGCAACGAAATATTCCTTTTTCCCGTAAATCTCTAAAAATAGCACGAGCTTCTACGGAAACACCTTGTGAAAAAGCACCGAAGTACAGGACTTTTGGAAAATCACGTTAAATTTCTCACAATTTCTTATAAAAATAGCAGATATTGATAAAAGCAAGTGAGAGCACTTCATTAGCTTAACCGTGATTTTTCCTTCTTTCGACTTCTCACTTCTGTTATTTCTAATTTAATTTTTAAAAAAATATGGCCTGCAAACGAAAGAAATTAAATTTACACGCAACACACATGCACGTCATTAACGTTGGAGAAAATGAACTAGAGCCAAATCTGAGACCTTAAATTAGCAATTAATAGCCTATTTTCTGCAAAATGGTGAATTTAAATAATGAATTTTGAAATTTTCTTGCTCTAAAAATAACGTATCGTTACATGAAAACAACGCGAGAAAACTTTACAGTTTTAAACTCATTATTTCATGTAATGCACGACTTTCTATTGAAGTAGTTTATAAAAATATTGTCGTTGAATGTTCAAGGTAAAAGTCAAACGACAAATAAATCAAGTCAAACGTTTGCCGAAGCTGAGGGGTCTAAATAAGAAGGTGGAGAGCGAACTGATATTCCGATTTTTCTAGTGTAGCTGTCCACGCTTCTACGGACCTAAAAGACCGACATCTGAAGGCCTGAAGAAGATTTCATCAATCAGGCGGAGCACTCTGAAGGGAGGGATTACAGAAAAACCGTCAGTTACAGCAAACCCATCCTCCCACTGCCTCTACGCATGGTTTATCATGGGAAATAATTGCGGCAGCAAGAGAATAGACAGGATGAAGGTGGGCCTGGAAAAGAGGTGATGTGTAACGGAGAAAAAACCCACCCAAGAGCTATTCACCGCTCCAAAGATAATAACTACATTTTGCGACCAACCGTGCGAGTTTCCGCTAGGACATTTGGCAGAGACAGACAGGACATAAGCCATTAATTAAAAGGGAGGGAAAAAGCGGCTATATAAAAGGACGCTATTTCTGTGGTAGTATCCTAAAAGTCGCCTGCCAGGAAGTGGCACTTTGATGAATAACCATAGAGGACTGTGAAGGTCGATAGAGGCTGTAATCGGCAAACAATCTATAACACTTCACACTTTCACGAAAAAAAGACTGGCTTCTATCCCGCCTGTAGTAATAGTATTTTGATTCTACGACAAAAATCGCACGGTATGCGAAGAAATACTGATCACGTGCGAGCTGGAATAGAAAAATCTGAACAGTAAAGTTATTTCCAGATGAGGATTTATTGAATGAATTACAAATATTAATTATAACCAGGAGAAATTTTATGGCGTTTCACAAAATTTCAGAATTTTACCTGTAACAGTTTAGGTTTTGAATTTTAAAAAAAATTGAAACAATTTTAAAAATTAACATGCTATATTAATGTAATTTAAATAAATCTTCTAGACCAAACAAATTGATGTTGAGCTTAAAGTGCGGTGTAATGTCGCAATGAATGATTAAATCAACCAATTTTAAAACACAATTTCAAAATATTCACGTTTTTTACCTATGTATTTCTTTACAAAATAACGTAAATAATATGTACGCAGAATAATTGGCTGCAATCTGTGATACTTATCTAAATATTACTTAATTGTTTCTTGAAATCCAAATCCGTAACCAAAACTACCTAGACTCTCCAGAATTTGAAATTGACTGGTCAATTAAAAGCAAGTGAAGCTATACAAAGTTATCTTTCAATAATTGCGCTAATATAAAAATTAGCTCTTATTTTGCTGAAAATGAGGACAATTACTCCCAATTAAATTTTTAGACATTCATGTCACAATGTTTAAAAGTCAGTCTCGTCAATATTTTGGTTTTGACAGCCGGCCTCGATGGCGGCGGAGTAATGCCATCGCCTGCCAAACCGAAGGTCGCGGGTTCGAGTCACGCCTGGGTAGGATATTTACACCTCCCTGGGCATGGTTGTGTGGTTCTCCAAGTATTAAGTATCTAGTAATTGGCTTCAGCTGTTAGGTATAAAGAAATTATTATTATCAATAGTAATAATTACATCAATGCTCATATTTCTAAGGCTAAATGTATGTATAATTATGTATGCCATTTACAAAAAAAAAATAAAAAAATCTTCCAATGCATGCGGAACTCGATTTTCAGTTTATGGCAATTTTCGAAATTGCTACGCTATTTTTACACTTCCCTCAATCTTGTTTTAGCGAAAAATCCGGAGGCAACGTTGGAAGAACAATGTTCTATAAGTTGAGATATTAATACCACTTCCTTAAATTTTATAAAGAGTAATTCCAAGGTCATTTATAATACACGTTGAATCACAATCCTGAAAAAATTGTCATAAAAATGCTCCCTAGTCAACAACTAAAATGTTCAAAACATGGTCTAACTGCCATTAAAAACAGTAGTTAGTTTTCAAGAGTTGAAACTGTTTAAGTTGAATTAGATAGGTGAGGGAAAGGTGGTATTAAACTATAGTGGATCAATTTTTTATCTCTAACCCTTTGCTGTAGTTAATAGAGAGCATGACACATGCGTTTTGTTCATGAAAATGAGAAGAAGTTACGCATAATTATCTGGGAGACAAAAGAAAAGAAAAACATTGCTTTATGGATTAGATTCTAAATCTGTTACAGTTTAGAAATGGTAAGAGGAAAGCTAGAATTCATATCCCCAGCTGCTTCTGATGCTGTCACAGAGTATATTCAGACATGTCTAATTGGGTTCTTCAAATATTATTTCATGGAATGACTGTAAAGTGCATCAGTCATTAATCTTAGCCAAATGGCCTTAGTCATTTGAAGTCCTCACTGACACCTAGAGAGTTATAATTTCTGGTAAAAACCAAATAATGAATTTGTGAAGAAGAATAAGGACATTTTAGATAAAGGTCTTGCATAAATCAATGAATTACGCGGCAGAAAAGGGTGTAACTTAAATAAATAACGAATCTCCCCAACATTAGCTTGGAAAGTAAAGACATTTTCCTTACTACAGAGAAGATTACTGATATAAAAATGTACAAAACATTATTGACTTCTCTAAACCAACCAGCCGGAGTTGAAGTTGCTTAGAACATGGCATACGGTGCAAAAAAATAATTCTAGCCATTGCCGAAATTGATCTCTCTGTATGACATACATGTAATTTACGTATATGTAATGCATATACGTATATGTAATGACTTTATCCCATAATTTAAAGCTATAAAAATGAACATTATATATGTTAAGCAATATGAACGCCGCTCTACAGCAAAAATAAGTTTTTCAATCTGTCAGTAATTTTGAACTTCATTGAAGTAGCTAGTAAAAACAAATCATTTTCTAACAAATTTCGTACAAATGTTTGAAAAAGAAACTTGGAAAGAGAGATTTTAATGAAGAGGTGATTTTACTGAAGAAGGAAGATTTTTACGTATAACTTTACTTCCTATACATGCTAAAAAGTGCTGAACAATGCCATTATTAACTCATTGCCACATCCGTAAGCATTGGCACCGAAGATTGACTATGGAAACATGTTTTATGTTATACACTGTTTTTGATTTATCAGTAGCTGAGGTTAAAAATTCGTTTTTCATTCATGTTGAGGAAGACTAAAGTAGCCTTTTTAAGAGCTATCAATGAGTAGTGATATTTTTAGTAGTAACTACAGTATTAGTTTTCTGTCGATACTCAATGTATTAATTTAGGTCGATACACATTTCCAATTTTATGCTCTAAATAGGTAAATAGATTTTCATCTTAAAACTCATGAATAATTTCAAATTCTATTTCCCATTAAAATCAACAATTAGTTTATCAGAAGAAAAAATATATATTTTAATGAGTTTTAAACCTTTTCGTGATTTTTTGTCTACATGTTAGTAGTTTCCTTAATGCCGTACGCCTTAGTTCTCTAAGGCGATGGAACAAATCACACCAACTTTTCTCGACACGCGAAGAAAGTCTTCACGCCTGACAAACTATCATGCACAGCACGCATCACTTACTAGTAACGTAAGTTGCATATCCTTCAGGTAATTTAGAACTCGTTTTTGTATGCGAGAAAAATACAGGAATGTCGTCGTATGAAAGAAATACCGGGATTCCGCGTGAAGGTACCGCGATTGTATACCATGTAAAACATTCTAGCTACATCTACATAACATCCCGCGAGCCGCCACATGGGCTAGTGGCACGGGGTGTTGGGTCATTCAGAGCTATCGAGAGACGATCAAATTCCAACTTCTTTGACTTTGATCTGATTTGAGAAATCTATCAACGCCCAGAACTTCGTATGCCGAATGGAATATAAAAATTGGTCCTTTTCTCATTAGACCCGACTATTTCGGGCACCGGAGCCTTCCTCCTTCGAAACACCCACCTATCATTCCAATATACAGCGTTTATTCAAACCAAGTAAACCTGAAATGTGTCCCTATTAAAGGGGCCAACATTCGTACTTCTGCGTGGGCGATCAATAACACCTGAGTTCCAACAGGAGAAAACTTCTCAGTTCAGATTTGTAGTCGCAACTTGGTCGAAATGCTTAAATACCATTTATAATAGAAAACACAAAAATTAAATACCATCATATTACAATTAACACCGACCAAGGTTTTAGCAAAATGTATTAAATACGTTGGTAACGACACTACCATTGACCATACTGAAACCATTGTCAGTATTTATAAAAATAGAGTACATATTAACTAAATGTAATGTTTTCACCAATAATAAAGGAGAGGAAACTTCACGATCAGTAGCCTTGGCCAAAATGAGTGCTTGGCGGAGACGAGGCATGCTCGATCAGCGCGCGGTTGACCTTGAGCGAGCTTTATCTTTTCCAAAGCGGGACGAAGCCTGTCCAAATATCAAACCCGGGAGCCCGATGCTCGTTCCAAGCAGGCTAGGAGATTCGGCCACAGCTAGTATTTCTCCCATCAAGTAGGACATCATGCATCGATACCATTAGTACATTTCGCTTGGAGTGCACTATATTTATAAAACCCGCTTCTTACCTGACCTTATATTCTACCATCCACTCCAACAGCAGTTCTCTTTTTCAACTTCCTGAGTTACCTACGCATTCATTTGTTTGTTTTCCCATATAAGACGACCACCACATCAGTCTTAGAGGCCATTAAGAAAAAACCAAAGGGTAATGTGACGGAACGCTTCGCTCCATCCACAGTCTTCCAGCGACGGCCAATTCCCCCTTCTATCCTTTAATGAAATGGTTGAGACAGGGAGAGGAAATTTTGAGGCAAGTTTGGCAATTTATTTATCATATTTTGTCACCTTCATCTAAATATATGTGCAGAGTAAAAATAATATCTGACAAATTCCGACCAAGATAATAGCGCAGACGAGATATACCTCCATTGCATTCGGAGTTTCGAGTAGCGTGAGTATGACGGCAGAGGCGTTCCGCATCGCCTCTTTCTAGCTTCCCAAACACCACCCGCCACGTAACCCTTAAGAGGCGATCTTCAACGATCGCCGCGTTTTTCCTCGAGGTACTCGCCAACGTCACCTGGACGCTTCCTCGGACGTTCATCTGGCTGACGTTTTTCGACTCCACCCGGGCGCCTCCGCAACATCTCTCTAAATTCATGTTCATATGTACGCGGCGTCGAGATCCCTCAATTACTCTGCTCTATTTAGTGTCACCTTTCATTGCTTTGATCTCTAATTAACTTGCCGATAAGAATATTATCTAGAAATCGATAAGAAAATCGACCCACAAAAATTTCCCTCGTGAGAGTCTTCACTGATTTAAAAATATATGGCCCATGTTGGGAATAAATGACATACATGGGTAGAAAATTGGGGAGGAGAATTTCACTGTGGGAATGAAAACTTATTCCTTTAATCTCTACTTTGCTTGCCAAGACAAGTATTATCTAGATATTATATCAAAAATGTAGCTCAAAATATGTTCTTCGCAAGATTCTTCACTAATTTGAAATAATGTAAATAAAAATCGTGAAAAGTAATATACAAAGGATAAGAAAACTTAGGACAGATGATTCCTTAAACTCGGACCGAACTTGTTTAGAGCACTCCCGAATAGGGGTACGCTCGCGACTCGGCCAAACATTATTATCATAAATCAGCAATACATTATATTTTATAAAGCATGAGAATATTGGTCCCTTTCTTGAGACGTTTTTGATGCTTATTGCTCATTAAACTCTCCTTTTGTATCTTATTTGCAATAAAAACGATTGTTAATAGCTCAAATTCGACCCTACGTCTCACTGTTACCGTTAGTGGTAATTTACGATTATCGGGCGGAGGCTGGCCCGATAATCGTACGTTACCATTAGTAGTGAATCACCTATGTTAAGAAACTTTTGCAACCATTTTTATATTAGGCTTCCCAGGAAGCATTAAGGTAATGAAATATCACCAATGGTAGAGCAATGTCACATAATAATTTTTAATACGTCCGATTTTGATTTTCATTTTTACATTTAAATATAACCTAATTTGGATTTTGGAAGGAAAGCCCAATTATTTTTGCTCTTTAAAATGTATTTACTGAGACTATTTCGCCAAATTTGCATAATGATTGAGAAAATAAAATTTTTCATAAAATTATCTCAATTACCACGTTTTTACATGATATCCCGCTCTCAACGAAGATTTTAATGCCTTTCACTTGTTAGTATATATTTTGACGTAGTAGTGCGGCTTAAGCCAAACGTTTAGGTACAGCATTGTCTTAATGCAGCAGCTGTAATGTAATGGATACCCAGGGACTCTGCGTCCTCCTACGCTTTACCACGGCCTTTAGAAGGGACCATGGAGGCGGAACAGAATTCTTTCAGAGGGTTACGCCGACGCCATCCCACGTCACGGCTTTCCGGGCGGAGCTTCCCCATCGTTTCGCTCCTCCGCTCGGGAGACGCCGGTGACGAACGCTACCCAGTTGATCGGACGAGGCGTTGAAGGCGCCACTAAATAGCCTCCCGTCTTCCACCTCAACGCTCGTTTGTCCCGCAGAGTCATCGCGAAGAGTTGGCCGATGATTCTCCAAAGCTACGATTTCTGTCTAGAATCCTATATTCCAAACCTCTTCACCCAACCCAAATCTCTCCATCCTTTCTCTTATAACAGTCGTTTTCTTTGGCTGTAGAAACATGTTTAACCCATTCTTCTGGTAGTTATCTTCTTATCCTCTTCCACGGTTGCTAACTTCCCTCTTGAGCCATCGATGGTCATCCATTCCATTAACGTGACCATACTTTTTAAGCCTTTGTATCTGGATGTTTTCCGTGGGGTTTATTATGTCTGCTGGGATTTTGTGGGGTTTATTATGATTTGAACTCATATTTTTAATCAGAATTTCTGGTCTTCCTTGATTTCTACAGCTTTTTCTTAAGAATTATATTTCTCTAGCTTTTAATCCCGGCCTGGTCATTTGTAAATTTTCCCAAAGATTCCACTTCATAAGGAAGAATTCCCTGAGGTGTCGTTTTATATTCGTCATGTAGATTGCTTTATCTAATATAGACACCTGAGATTCAACAACAAAGGCAGACCTCGATGACTTCTCATTCTATTCACAAGAATGTCGAAACATCATTTATTGTAATACACATAATTTTAGAGAAGTTAATTTTCAGACCAACCTTCTTATGCGAGGGGATCGGGCTGGTGTGGTGGCTAGAGTACTGGCTAACCATACGGGCGGCCTGGGTCCCAATCCCTGCAGTGGAAGATGTTTTTCAGAGGAAACCCGATCTCTACTTAAGTACCTTGTGGAAGGCGGTTAAGTGCAGTACTCCGTCCGTCGGATGAGATGTTAAACTGTGGTCCCCTTGGCGCCTTTCGTTAAGCGCAAGCTAATGTCAACGCCGGGTTTCTATTCACCCTTCCTCCCTTACCTATCACCAATGGCGAAAATGACCTTAGCCGTCGGTCGCCTCTGCAAATATCCAATCCAATCCTTCTTATGTGAATCTAGTAATTTCCGCATCCTGAACCACCCATCGCTTTTATCTCTGGCAATTATGATCTAATTGATATGAAAAAATGTAACGCGTATAGCATGCTACTCTCTGAACCCATTCCTATTCAATTATTTCTCCTGTCGATAATGATAATAATAAATTGAAATGATTACGATCATATACTTGGGAGAAATGATGCTGGTCGAAGGTGTTCCACATGTCGTGCCAATGAGGGGTCTGGGATGGAAAAACAAACCAACAGGAGAGGCAGAAAGTTTATGAAATAAATTTGAATGATTAATTGGAAACATAAAATCATGCGACAAATGTAATGGATGAGGGAAATATATGCACATCTCGAGGAGATTGACTAAGTGTCGAGCCCTCGACACAAACTAAATACACACGAGTACACATGTAGTGCCCCCTTGCGTCAGTGCGTGGATGTGTATAGGTGGACGCGAAATCCGGTGACATTTCCCGCGATGACCCCACTGCAGTTGGAATGGTGCCGCAGAGAGGAGAGCGTGCGTCTGCCCCTCACCACAGCCTCCTCCCCAACCTCTTTTCCGCCCCCTCGCCCCTTTGCCCCCCCCCCTCTCTCCCCTCCCGGCACCCAGCATATCCCGTCCCCTCACGCCGCTCCTCTCATCAGCAGACCGACCAGGGCCTCCGAATCTCGCGGCCCCCTAGAGAGGCACACATCCCTCACACTACAGACACGGAAGGTTATTTGCCAGGGTATTCCGCCGTCAGGAAATGTCATCAACTACGTACTGAAGACTCTAGAAAAAGAACTGAATAGATATAAATAATGGGAGTTTTTCATTCCATGTTATGACGTGAACCCACATCCAAATACATCAGCGTATCTCAGCGCATTCGATCGCCTTTGAAAGGTGCGATGTGCGCAAGCGAAATGCGTTGCTTTCCAGTCGGTAGGCAGTATTTTTCGGGTATTAACAGTCATGGCCAAATTTTTGACAATTAACAAGTTTTGGAAGAAGGACGCGAAAGAGAAACGCTTCTCCAAGCAATGCACCACAAAAAATTATCCTCGTCTATCTTCTGCTAACACATTATGAGTTCAATGAATACATGGTAAAATACAAAATTTGTGGACGAAGACGACAGGACGGCCTAGAAAGTCCTTACTTCACATGATGATGTCAATCATGAACTGCAACTTCTAAGAGGTGGGAAAAACAGCAGCTTCCGCGAGAGGCTGTTACAAGAACTGCCAGTCTGATAAACGATGATTCCGCCGTATAATAAGGGAGTGGATGGAAGTAAAGAGGGAGAGAGGAAAATAAATTAAACGAAGAATTGGAGGAGGAAGGAAAGGTTTGTTTTACCCATTCTCACCCATAAATATTTCCATAAATAGGTTTTTATAAATCACATAGACTAACAAGGATCGCACTTTCAGGGCTATCTTAGAAAAGTTTTTTCCGTTCTCCGATGTCGTTTTCGAGAAAATCAGTGGATATCAAAAGTGCCATTTCAGACTAATTCTAGGTGAAGGTTCACTAAAGATTATCATATTTGTCACGTAAAATCTGCAGAAGAGTATCAATTGAAAGCTGTTTCGCATGTTATTTAAAATTTGATATTTCATTGAGTTTCTACCACTTATTTTTAAGGGACACACAGCAAATATTTACACAATGGTTCACTTATTTTACAAGAAAAATATAGTGTGAATGAGAGAGCATGCAGATGGCGACTGATTGCAAAATAACAAAATTTACTTACACTTCTTACGGAGTTCGAAATCAAAGATATAAGGTCGATATGACGAAAATATACCTTTAGGGTATGAATGGGCAAATACCTTAACACTATATGTATCAAGTAGTATGGTTCGTTGCAAGAGACAGGTATCAGGGCGTTTAGAGAGTAATTTGTAAGTAAGCAAGTGCTGTCATTTTTATTGCTTATTCAAAATGAAAAATTAAAATGAGTGGTTGAAGCACACTTAATGATTAAGTACCGCTTAATTAAATTTGATTCTCTCGACTTGAACTTAACATCTGAGGTTCCCTTAGTTGACGTAAGTTTTTTCGACGGGAGAAAGTATTAATTTCGGCTTTCATAGCGTGAGGACCTTTCATCAGAGTTTAATCGTCTGTCGAGTTAAATGGTCTCTAGCACTACTAGGGAGATGACAACCTGCATTTCGTAGGCAGGCATTATTATTTCGCTACTGATGGGATGTAAAATTTGTCTATCTGCAGTCTTTCAAGTGTAAAATGGTTTTAAAGATCAAAAACCAGAGATTAATGAGATACCCTGCATTACCAGAGATGTGTCACTAAGTTTAACTAACAAATTACGGTCCATATTCCTTTTGCAAAAGGAGTAAATTTTCATAACGAGACAGAGGAAGGTATTTTAAATGTGAACTATAGATGAGAAATGCATTTCAACTTCTCACTTCAGATTTCGCAATTTTCGCTTCCTTAGACAAGCACTCATTCCTTGATATGCTCCACATGCTACCTACCACTTTCCTTCCAGCATTCGCACATCTCTCTATCTCCTCATCTATTCTTTCATCTTTTGAATACATTTTACCTAAGTATACAAAATCATCCACCTGTTCAATTACTTCACTATTAGCCCTCATCACACAGTTATTCTCCCCATTCTCCTTATCAAAAACGACTACTTTAGTCTTGCACGCATTTACCTTCAATTCCATTCTTTCCATTGATTTACAAAACTTATCTAGGAGCTTCTGTAATCCCTGTCGACTGTCTGAGATCAAAACAGCATCATCTGCATATAGAAGAACTCGCAAGTTTACATTTCCAATCAAAACACCGTCTTTTTCACTACATGCGTCTCTAACACGTTTAACCATAAATACATTGAACAGCCATGGAGACATTACGCATCCTTGCTTTACACCCCGATTTATCCAAACCAATCACTCAGAGCTCCGTTAACTCTTACACTTGCCTTATTATTGTCATACATCGCAATCATAACATACTATAACTGCCCATTCAGTCCATAGTCTCTCAAAACCTTCCACAACCTCTTTCTATTTACTCTGTCATATGCCTTCTCTAAATCTACAAACGCACAGTACACTTTCTTTTGGACACTCATAGATTTTTCTATCTCTTGATGAAGTGCAAAAAGCCTGTCACTTACATCCTCTCCCAGGCATAAACCCACAATGCACAGTCCATATTCTGTCTGTTGTAATATTCCTCACTCTTTCGAATAGTATTTTACTGAACACTTTTCCCGGGATACTCAATAAACTAATGGCCCGATAATCGGTCTTTCCTCCCTTCCCTTTGTACAACGAAACGATGATAGCATTCTTCCAATCCACTGGAACAACAGAAACCTGTAAGCATGAATTGTATAGTTCACGCAGCCTACAAATTAGTAATTTACATCCACACTTCAACATTTCACTGGATATCCCATCTTTGCCTGCAGCCTTCCCATTTTTCAAAATTCTCAAAGCCGTTTTGACCTCCTTTTCACTGATATCCTTTTCCATCCTCACATTCTCACATACCACTTCACAAGGCTCATCCTCAACGCCTGCAATATTATTGTACAATTCTTCAAAATACTCCCTCCAGCAGTCCCTGATATTGCTCTTGTCCCACATGATCTCTCCACTTTTCCTCTTTACAGCATTCATTCCCCTACCTCCACCAAACTTAGCCCTTTTTACCAACTTTCAAAACAG
This sequence comes from Ceriagrion tenellum, assembly GCA_963169105.1. Classification (NCBI taxonomy): domain Eukaryota; kingdom Metazoa; phylum Arthropoda; class Insecta; order Odonata; family Coenagrionidae; genus Ceriagrion; species Ceriagrion tenellum. Next base: position 11,297,441 of record OY720644.1, read on the forward strand.
CTTTTTATTACCTTCAAAATCACTCTGCATTTTGTTAGCTTCATCCGCACGCATTTTTTCTTTGCTCTCTTTCACAACGATTTTGCATTAATTTTTTTTTCTTTCTGTAAATCTCACATGCCTTAGTACGCTCTTCCTCGGATTTGGCAGCAATCATATCCTTGTACGCCTCTTTCTTTTCTCTGACTGCAATTTTCACTTCTTCATTCCACCAAGCATCACATTTTGATCTTCCTACCACTCCTTTTCCACATACACTTTCAGCATATTCCACAATCACTCCTTCTAAACACTCCCACGCATCATTTACGTTCTCAATTCTGATATGCTCGTACCACTCTCTCTGCTTCAACGATAGAGCATCCTCAAGCATGCAACAGTACCGCATTCTTACCTCGCTGTCTAGCAACCTTTCCACCTCTACTCTCAACTGCTTACGCGCAACATTCTTCCTTGGCACCCACTTTCTGCCCAGATTCACTTAGGAGAGTACCAAATAGTGGTCTGTTCCACATTCAGCACCCCTCATCACTCGCGTGCCCCACACTAACTCTCTCAATCTCTCATCATACACAATTAAATCAATCATGCTTTTACAATCACTCCTTTGTCAAGTATACATATGTATTCTCTTATGTCTAAACCATGTATTCGACACAAACAATCCTTTTTCTAAGCACACACTCTCCAAGTTTTCACCATTATCATTCACTCGGGGGTCACCAAAAGGCCCAACCACTCTCTCAGATGCATCCCGCCTCACACCAACCCACCCATTCATGTCACCTTGTAAAATTATTCTCTCACCAGGATCACATTCATTCAAAACCTCTCTCAGTTTTTTCCAAAACTCATCTTTCACGCTGTCACTCTCTCCATCCACTGGTGCATAGCACACCACAATCACAACTCTCCTTATACCTACTTTCATACAAACCCATAGCAATATAGGGGATACTAACTCGTGATTCCTTACTAGCAACTTAGTTCTCTCATTAAGAATGAGTCCTACACCTTGACAGCTATGTACATTATCTTCAACTCTTTACTATAATGCCAGACTACCGCCATCTAATGTAACAGCATCCCGCCCCTTACGCTTAGTTTCACATACACACAAAACATCCATTCGTCTCACTTTCATATCATTCAACAACTCATGCTCCTTTCCATACACTCCTCTCACATTCCAAGTACCGAGAGTCCAGTTCGTTTCCAGTCCGTATCTTGATGGGCCAACCTTATTCAACTTCCGCCGCCCATCGTGGCTTCGGCTGACCGAGGCAACATTTTGACGTTTAGCAGTAAGTTATAATAGAGGATGCAAGGTTACCAGCCTTCGCAGTACCCGCACCACCTGCAGCTTTCCCTGCTAACGGTTACGGCGCTCTACCGGTCAGTTTTGGCACATTTTCGCCAGCATGCCACAAAAGAATTCAAAGCGTAGTAATACCCTAGGCCCGCTTTCTCTATTCTGAACAAGCTAGGATCCCTTCTGAAAGGACTACCTTGAGAGCCAGCATACTGTTGCCCGCGACCCACCACTAGGAGGTATATGCGGTGTACTGGCACACCGGGTCGTACGAGATGTAAATAAAAATTATTGTAAGAATGCACCAATGAATAGAATATGTATTACCTACAATACATTTTGTAAAAACTGACTACTGGTATGTCAAAAGAAAATGTTAGGAAGGATATACAGTTATTGTCATCAAAATGTAAAATCTGTCCTACGTGACTATTCTATCGTGACTATTATGTAACATTCAGCCAGCCTTGACTGCTGTTATTGTTTTTCGTATTAAACTGTGTAATAGTTTACCCTGTTATTATGTTTTCATGTTGGGTGAACTATAAACTCATAAAATAAATAAATAAAAAGGAATAGTTATTTGGTAGATAATGTAACATAGAGAGTACCTACATATAATGATTACTTAGAAATAAAAGTTAACAGTATTATAGTATTATCCCTGCCCTCCGATCACGATTGGAGATTCGGTGGTTTTTTTTCATTGCTGCTCTATTTTTGATTATCTAAGAGACATTTTACCCTTTTTGGAAGGAGGCATAAATGTGCAAAAACGTGTTTAAAAGTGTACAGTGATTTTTTTTTTAAGTGTAAAGTGATTTTAAAAACGTGCCCTATCATCCAATTTATAATATTATTGTAGTAACTAAAAAACTATTTATGTAAAACATTACTGACTTCCAAGTGTGTTAGTTTATAAATATAGTTCAAGTAATGACCCTGCAAATGGATACATTGCCAATTAAAATAGACTATGTAAAGGCTATCGACGGCAAGTCTACACATTTTGCAGATATATTTTTGTTTTTAACAATTTAATCATTTCATTAGTGAAAACAAAATTTGAAATAAAGCAAAAATATGAAATTTAGTAATTATTTTGACTTTGTCAGTCATGGTGTAACTCCTTCAATTAATAAGAAAGATCAAAACTCCATAACGAGGGAGATTTTGGAATCTGGAGGAGTTTGCGTCAAATAAAGAGAACTTTTTATATTCCTTTTAAGCATGCCGTTTTTCTTTATTCTGCCTTTTTTGTAATTTTTATGTTCCGTAAATAAGTTTACTAAAAGGTCGCACGTATTGATTTCAACAGTCTTTCTGCTACCAAGGTATTGTGAGTAATAAACATAATTTACACATAAAACATATATTTATGCGAAGTTTACATCCTAAAATAAATGAGGCCAAAGTTTTGTCAGTAGACAAAGTCGCTTAATGTATAAGGTTTCCTACTGTTTCATTTTGATCGTAAACTGATCGAAATTATATTTTAATAAAAATCCTCGTACTATGTCGAAACTTCAGGTCGAGGATAAAAAAATATTCCCATCTTAGAACTTTCACGTCCGGACTTACAAACTTCACGCCGGCATCCTCTATTATGCCAAAATCAGCAAAACTTGCTGTGAAATCATAAATTGTTTAAATCATAAATAAAACTGAGCTTACTGCAAATTGCTTTGAATAATATGATGGTTCCACCAAGTATTGCCCTACAACGTTGATTTCGTCCTACATGAATCATTCCATTTTCATAATTTTTTATCACGTTCCCGATACATTAGGTTTATCTCATTTTAATATTAAATTTTAAATAGTTGAAATGCTTTATACGCTAAAAAATTATCAACTTTTAGAGAGGATCTTTTATCTACCACCATCTTAGTAAAAAGTTATCATCCTGTTAAACGAGTTGACTATGTGATCCAACTAGATGTCACCAGGCTATTCGCGAGAGTTTTGGCGTCAATACTATGATGTGAAAAATAACTTAGCTAATGCCTATTTAAAAGGAGAATTTAGATGTTGTTTTGATGAAAACTTACGTTCAGAGTAACTACTGGTTATCCAACGAAAACTGTTCCTCTTACCTCACTTTTTTCCGCCTTAAGTTCTTAGTGTCCTCCATTGCAATCATCCTGACGCATTTTCTTAACTCAATGTCAAATGAACCTCAACTTATTGTCAACTGAAAGCAGTAGTAAATGAAAATCGCTCTGCTATGTATTTTACTTTTTTCCTTTCTTTTTTACTTTTTCCTTTTCCTTTTCACTGAGTGTTGGATCACTATAACACTGAACATATACTATACACTGAACTCATAAAAGAAACATTTGAGTCATGAGGATGGACAAGTAAGCAAGAATTCAGATGGCTCAAAAGGAGAAAATATGGTATAAAAAATTATTAGAGTCTCAACAGAGAGGAGGTGGTGTATTGAGCGTAACCCGAGGTACAATGAATTCATTAGAAACGCACAGTAGAAGATACGTGAGTTAAACAATTTTACCATTCCGGGTTACCGAGAAAAGTCTAGGCTATGATCATAAGAGCAGCGCAAGCCAAGAAGTTATTCTAAAGAAGAATCAGTTTATGTGGTTGGAGTGGTAATCGCAAGTCATAGAGTGGACATTTTAATCACTTTTAAAGGAAGTCGAAAAAAATTCTTGGACCACATCTCACAGAAGAAAATTTGACTACAGGTTGTAAATCACCATGTACTTAGGTCATACCTCTAATCTTCAACAAACAATTGTCTCTATCTATGATCTCAGATTTTGCTCACTGATTGAGGTGAATACACGCAGACGCTTGCGTTTTATAAAGACTATTTAATGCACTACTCACGGCAGGGTTATCCCTTGTGAGAAATCCACCATTATGAGCACGTAATTATTGCCCTGGACCCAGCAGAGTTTAACAGGCCATGCAGGAATACTTCGGCTTAGTATGGAAATTGGAATTTATTAAACATAATTAATAACCAATATAAACGATTGGTAGTTCGTCATGTGGTTTATAGTAATCAATACATTGAGTTGGAGATCTCGCTGTTAGCCTAAACGCCTATTTCATGACCACTAGGTCCAGGCCTAAGCCCACGATGGCGGGCGTGAGATAAATACAACTATTAAAAAATATTTTATTGACGAGTTCATGGATTGCCATGGAATTTTTACGAGAAAATTTAAGTAGGTGTGTATAGACTGAAAAAAAAGTATCGGCCGATTCTGAGACGGAGTATTTGAGAAATGAAAATTAACAATTTTTTAAACTTTTAACAACAAAATAAGGAAATTCGTTGAAATTAATTTTAATTAGTATAACTGTCTCAGAAAAATAAAGAGCTTCAAATAAGGAATATATAGCTGGTCTGCGATCATTGTAAGACGAGATATAAGTAAAAATAAGATTTAGGATACGCATTCTTAGCTAAATGTGAAAAAATTTTGAATACGCATAATTCACATAAATATTTTTTTCGAAAATCAGCTTCAGATTACTTCGTTTGAGTCCAAAATAGCATTAAATTGCCCCGAAAACAAATCAGTGGGTGCATTTATTTTTCATAGTTTTCTATATATAAAACTATAAGGGCATGTACGCAAATCTGTCCATTATCAAATATCATTTATACCACCTTAACATCTGATACCAAATGATAGAGACTAAGGAAAGTCTTCATTAAAACATACCTTTAGAGCATGCTTTTCTATTGCTGTTAGAAGAGGATAAATGCAGCTACAGAGCAGAGAATATCGGACGAAACGGATATTTCGTTCTATCTATGAACGACAGGGATCAAATGGGCGGAGAGGATCATCAATGAACCACCAAGAATCCTACGATGACCTGGAAAGGAAAAATTTTTATATTAAATAATAAAACTTTGTACTTTCCTTCAACATTGTATTTTCACATGGCACAACGCGTGTCACAGACTTGCGGCATCATTAACCTCAGACTAACAATAGGAGTAATGAAGTTAACCCAGGTAACAATTTGAATCACATAATCATTGATTTTTTCCGGTGATATAACGCATCCAAGTATGTGATTTTGGATAATTTTAGAACATTATGAGGAAGAAAGGTTTCATGATGCCCATATAGTAAATTTGGAGAAAATTATTTCAGGTAACGAGAATACCGCTGTTGGAAGAAAGTATCGAAGTAGTTTTACAAGGTAATCTGCAAAAATACATCATAATTAATCCTCATAAAACTTTTTGTGCAAAATTCCACAGAGGAAAAATCTCCCGCTTTAACCGGGACTCGAATCCGGGTCCATCGATTTCCGGCCGAGTGTTTCGGCCAGTTTGTTTGCGATCTTCTCTACATCTTCACTATGATCTTCTCTATCCTCTGCTCACAGTCTTCTTCCCCTGTGGATATTTTTTTGATTTGGAAGTGGATTTTTCCTCTGAGGAATTTCGCACATTTGTGCATTGCGAGTGACCCCGTAAAGTTATCCGTGACTAGTATCGGTGCGCTTAAAATCGGTTTCATTAAGCTTATTAATATCTTATTTGTATCAAAGAAAGCATATTGTGACATTTTCAAAGCGCATTTCAGCTGAATACATCCTTACTTCTGGAGTTCCACAAGAATTTAATTTAGGATCTCCATTGATCTTGATTTTCATAAAAGCCACACAACATCAAAAACTCAATGTATCTCAAGTATGCTGGTGACCTTTAAGTACTCTGGAAAGTAAAGTGATATGAGTGATAGGTCATTGCTTCAAGAATATGTAAATATCTTGGTTATGTGGTCTAATACAAATCGCTTGAACTAAAATTAGGAAATATGTATTTCTAAGTCACACTAAAAAAAGTACAGTATTAATTATACTACAAAAATGGTATGCTAAACTTGTGTAAAGTCATAGTAAAAGATCTGGTAGTGATATTTGATACAAGAATGACATTTGAACTACATATATTAAACATAACGTTAGCAGATAGTAAAATTGTAGGTTTTGTATAAAGATTGTCAAAGTACCTTAAATCTGGAAAGACTTTTACATTTTTGTATTTTTCTCATGTTAGAACTAAATTAGAGGACGCACCAGTAGTTTTGATACCATACTCAAAAACTTACATCAAAAATGTAGATAAAGTCCAAAAATATCAGTAGGATATTTGTACTAATTTTGCTTTGCTGTCTACCCATGGAATCATAATTATATATCCTACGAACATTATTGAATATTTTCAACTATTGAAGCTTGGAACAAAGATGGTACATGAAAGATTTGTGACGCACAATATTGTTAATAATGCTGAAAACCAGGTTTGCACGACTAATAAGGTATTTAATTACAATAACAATCACCTGTGACTCTGTATTGATTCATATATGTACATCATTTTATCATATGTAAGGCTTGCCCTGTAATTATATCCTTGGAGGACCATTAGTACTTTAAATGTAAAAACTAATTCACTCATACGCAGTACAAGTTGCGACCTGGAAGGTCAACTACACAAGCTGTAGATCATGTCGTTAAAAGCATCACTTAGGCTTATGATGACAAGCTATCTCTATCTCTTTCCCTATGTGACCTTTCATAAGCTTTCGATTGTTTGGATCATGTTATCCTCATAAAAAAGCTCAAGTTCTATGGTTTTCATGGTAATGAACTTCAATTCCTGACTTCCTATATGACGGATCGGAAACAAATAGTCCATGCGAAATATACGCACTCAGACTATGGTAATGTCAAAAACGGTGTCCCACATGGCTCTGTTCCCGGCCCTCTCCTTTTTCTTGTAATGGTAAATAACTTGCCAGCCAATACTGCGGCAGACTGTGTCCTGTATGCAAATAACACTACTTTTCTTACCAACCCAAATGAAACTCATACTTTAGTGTCCACCATAACCTCGCAAGCCAATGAATGGTTTTCAGCCAACAAACTGAACATGAATCCTTGTAAAACTCAGTCCCTTGTCTGCAGTGTCAAACCTAGCATCAAGGAATGTGAACCAGACAAATTGCTAGGCTATCACTTGGACCACAGACTTGAATGGAGTAGCCACTGATACGCTGTCAGCAAAATACTCTCTAGGGCTACAAGTTCCTAAGCTCAAATTCTATATTGATGAAGCTTATCTTGTACCAGCCTAGATTGTTTTCTTCTACTCCCATCTCCCCTATGGTCTGCGGCTGTGGGGTTTATGCCACGGATGTGAAATTCTTGATGCAAAAAAGGCTATTAAAATCCTAGCCAATGCTAGTCGCATGGAACACTGTCGTCCACTGTTCAGTATATTAGGCACTGTGACCATATACAATATGTATGTAATGCATTCCCTTCTCTATTCCAAAGATAAGTGTGATGACTTCCTAACTCAGGCTGACATACACAGTTACAATACAAGATCGAAGTGTAGTCTAAATCTGACAGTGTAGACTAACAAAAACACAAAAAACTTTAAATATGGGCCTAAAGTTTTATAATATGTTGCCAAACTCCCTTCAAATGACCAGATGATGCCAATGTAAAGGGTATTAGGGAAATGGCTGGTTGGCAGGCCAGTCCATAAATACTTTGAACTCGACTTTACAAAAATTGCAATATAATCTGTCTGTATCCTTCATACGTTTGTATTTTGTAAAGTGCATGTTTTATTTTTGTAACTTGACGACACCAATCACTAAATTGTGCAAATGATTAATAAAATATTATTATTATTAAACCTAATTAATAAATAAATAATCCGTGGTCATTCAGTTGGATGTTTGAGGAAGAGGGCTGAGCGCTGCGGAAACACTTGCTCAATATAAAGATGAGTATCATGGTTAGCCAAATGCCTCCTAATGTCTACTTGCTCGAGAGTATCCATTTTAAATCATTTTGGAAAGCTGTGCAAAATTTCGGGGACAGAATTGCTATTGAGGTTGAATTCCCGAAGTAATATAGCACAGAGAGAGGCAGAATTCATGTTTACGTATCGAATGTCTTGGTAGGTACCATTATATTTCTACCTGCCAGACCGACATATGATGCATTTTAGCGATTGAATTCCAATATCTAAATGAGAGACATAAGAAGTCTGTCATTGGTGACTTTTCAGTTCATTAGCTAGTAAAGGGTTAAGGGAGGGGAAATGGATGCTTCAACAAATGCACCTAGGCAGACGTTGGTTTTATCCTTGATTACTGACCTCAGGAATGGGAGAGAGCATTACTTAAGTTTTCCATTAAAGGATTTAAAGATCGTTGAGCAGGGCGGAGAAAATTCTTTTCATTATATGGTTTCCAGCTTTTCCCTTAATATTCTGAGGACTATGGGAGACGGCGGCGATAGTGAACCTCCTAATTGAGAGCACGGGAGGAGGGAATAAGAATTAAATGGGACAATTCAAATTACGCAGGAAGGAATGATCAACACAGGGTGAAATGTCGGTCGCCAATGTAAAAGGGCCAATGTAAAAAAATTCTTCATCTCATCGTCCATAGCAACTATTGGAGATGGAAACGGTCTTACTACATGATTATTTCAGCCCTTTTCTAGCAACATTAACATTTTTAAGAAGTACAGAATATTAATCTTGCTACAACAGAGGAAAGAGCAAACTTTTAGCATTTTTAAAAATCATTAATTACTCTTATTTGTCACGTTTATATCATCAAAAAGAGTACTTTAAAGTCACATTTGACATCTTTATACGTCTTATGCGTTAACACCTCCGGCCACACGGCGGCTTGCAGAGTTGTATGTAGATGTAGGTAAAGGTGGAAAAGAAAATAGAAATTGGAGGGCAAGTGAAGATTTGGGCGGTTGGAGAGACAGAGAGAGGCGGACATGACGAGAGGAGAGGCGAGAAGTGGAGGATAAAGAAATTGAGGAGGCGGCAGGGAGTTGGCGTAGGGAGGGAGGGTTGTCTGTGGGGGGGCGGGGGGAGTAGGGTAGGAGGAGAGGGGTTTTGGAGCCATTGACGAGACCTTGATCGATTCCGCGGGGAATACACAAGTCGGGGGTGATTATTTCTTTCCCCGGGGCGAACTGGTGATGGGATATCGAAAGGAATATTGGAAATAAAATGTTGTAGGAAAAAAAGACCGCATTGAGATGACACCGATGAGGGTGCGAGCGAGCGTATGATTAAAGGAAGCAAGGCATCGCTTCGTTCTGATGGAGGAATACAAGTCCCCCGTTCAGTGGGTGCGGATTCAAACCAAGGCAGCAATCATCATCAATCATTTTAATCCCAACACTGGTAGACTGCAGTCCCATTCCACCTTTTCCTTCATATGCTTAAGAGAGTAAACACATACTTCTTTCACAGATGACACGCTCGGGAAATTTAAACACATAACTAAGACATAAAAAAGCAACTCCCGGTAGATCAATCCATTTGATCAAAATTTTAAAAAATTCCAATTGCCAATAAAAGCAAAAGAAAATACAGCCCTAATTATGCATTTCAGTAATCCACGTGACCATCGACAAAGAGTCCAATCTTGTGAACACAAGCATGTTTCCCGAGGCTAAAACTACCCTCGCAATAGTAATAATTATAATAAATATACTTTGATTGGTAAAATCTTGCATAGCCATGTGTTGACGATTTGGTAATAGAGTTCATGAATTCCCTTCACAAGCATTTCTCCCAATTAACCCGCATTCTAAATTGACATACAATTGATCACTGGATGATCAAACCACGACTCTGGCTGGTGGATAAAATATATCCACGAACGGCCAGGACGGTTCAAGTTATGGCTACTATTGCCTAGTTCTGATGGTGGATCCAGGAATACAAAATTCCCATTCCGATTCGTACCAAGGCTTTAATTATCATTATTCACTTCAATCGTAACATTGGTCTACTGCAGTCCCAATCCACGTCTTTGATTTGATACTTCGATAAAAGTGCGAATTTCCACAGAGAAAAACTCATCCGCCTTGACCGGGCCCATTGGAACCCGGATCCCTCGATTTCCGGCCGAGTGCTTTAGCCAGTTAAGCTACAGAGGCGTCCTCTTCCCCTGTGGATTTTTGTGACCTTTACGGGACTAGATGTTCTCGACTGCCGGACATACAATGTAACAATCAGTCGCTACTGAGCCCTTAGCGCCACTACCCACGAGGAAAGATCGAACTTTGAACACAGAGAGGCGTTCGCTCTTATTTGACAAATTTTAAGCTATCCGGGACTAGCCACGGAGTTCCACTTTTATGGAGTCACCCGCAATGCACAAATGTGCGAATTTCCACAGATTTTTTCTCTGTGGAAATTCGCACATTTGTGCATTGCGGGTGACTCCATAAAAGTGGAACTCCGTGGCTAGTCCCGGATAGCTTAAAATTTGTCTTCGATAAAAGCTTCATTCACTGGGGCCATGCATTACAGATTTAAACACAAAATTAATTCGCAGAATAAGAAGATAGCTATGCAAATGTATATTTTTATGTATTTATACATGGATATTTTATTGAACATATTTTTCGACGGTTTTTGGCATAGGGTAGTTTTACATAAAATTCAATGCTTATGGCCTCAACATATAGAAAAACTTGTCTCGTTTCCAAAAACATTAGTATATCAGCCGCTTGCCGGAGTACTTTTCGAAATATTCGCCAAAAAATACCAAACCATTTACACTGGGAAATGGTGCAATTATGCACTTAAGAGAAAATTTATTTTCAAATGAAGACTTTCCAACGAAATAATCTCATAGAAATTTAGCAGGTTGATGTTGGTATTATCTTTCAATTTTCCTTAAATATAAATCATTTACTCACTGGAATAATTTTACAGAATAACAAAACAAAAGGTTCGCTTGGGAAGGCGTTTGATGGCGCGAAATAATTTCAAAATTATTCATGCATACTCAGTAATTTACAGAGAAATTCATGCAAATCAAACAATATTTTTTACCATTAATGTTACATAATTTACGCAATGCTTCCTACACCTGCTGAAATTAAAAAATAAACTTTTAATATCGAGTAAATTATGGAAAGGGAAAATACTGATCAAACCAACAATAATTTTGATGCTCATTTTTTAGGTGAGAGGGGAAAAAGTTACATATTTTCATTGATATATAATTGTAGTGAGTATTAGGTGCAACTAGTTCCGACGCAAAAGCGTCATTTTCAAGTTCAATCAACTTAGTACGTCTTTTACACAATAAGTTCGTTATGGCTCGTCTTTTCAAACTAATAAAATCAATTTGACTTCAATTATTAAATTAACGCGATAATATTTCTAAACATTTAATAAAAAGTGCTCACATTACGTTGCCATTTAGTTCCGTACAGGAATTTGCTTCTGGCACTATTCACGTCAGAAAGGCTCATGTTTTAGGCAGAAGAATACCACTTCCCCCCTTAACCTATATTTTCTTTCAACATTTATATATTCCAGTCCAAAAAGGTGAAATAATTGCGAAGATAAGTTTTCGTTGCTCAAATCAAACAGAGGACACGATTTTTCTGAAAGTAACCATTATTTGGATTAATTGATAGTTCGCTTATTTACGGTTAGAACAACTTAAAGGTCCAAATTTATGGAACCAAAATAGATAATACATAGATCTAGATGATACAAGGTGTCCCTAACGTAATTTTCTAATGTCGCTGGCATTTAAAAATTACACAAATGGATTGTTCTCTGTTTTTTCCAATGTTATACAGTCGTTCCCAAATAACTTTTTCTCATACCGCCTTGAGCGCACCAGTTTTTTTACGCAAATACTGTGTCGAGTCAACAAAAAACGTAAGTTGTACAATGGTTACCAGTTTAAGACTTTCTTGAGGGAAAAAATGGGATTTCGACATTTTTTATGATCGTAGCAAGCGATTCAAAGAGAATTTAAGAATTGCACCGAAATGTACAATACGGATTTGGAGGACAAAATAACCTCACTGTTTAATGGAGCACGTTCGTTACAGCCCAAAGGTTAATGCTTGGTGAGGCCTCATGCGCAAAATGTGTATCGGACATTTTTTTTCAATCAGTATAATACTGTAAAGGCTACGTTATTCCAGGATATGCGGGAGTTCTATGCTTTCCCTCGGCAATAACACCTGCAGCCTATTGACCTTTCCAAACAGGAAGGTGATCAATTCTACTGGTAACTCATAGCGCAGCGAGCTTTGGATTCAAGTTCTAAAAGGCGTTGTATAATAATAAACGACGTAACAGATTATCCTCCACATTCAACGGAAGTCATTCCGCAGGATATTTTGTGGGGATTCCTTAAAGACACAGTTTACGTCACGAAAGTGCGAGGCCATAATTAGAATCGGCGAATTAAGGATTTAATCAGAACTATTAATCCGCACATGTTGAAGCGCCCCTGAATAAAAATCGAGCGGATTCTGCATATTTTTTATGATGTCAAAGGGACTTACATTGAAGTCTAATAATTTTACTTAAAAATTTAAACGGTCAAAAATTGATCATATCTGTCAGAAAAAAAAACAATAACCTCTTCTCCTCAGAACACAACGAAAAAGGGAGTTTCTTCGGGGACACCCTTTAAAAAAATAGCCAGGCCTAATCTACAGCATAGTTTATTTCTGATCATGTTTTTTGATCAAAGGATTATCATCAAGAGTAATTTAATCTTACCCTCTCCAGAATGCAGCCATTTATTCTAGCCTCCCTCTTACAGCCCTCTACATAACTCCGCTTTACCCAAGGCACTTCAATATCATATCCCGTTTTACCTCACCATGGTAATCGTCACGTCATCATGATCCTTAGAATTTCGTCGTTTCCCTAAGAGTAGTCCATCTGGTCCATTCCTAAGAGACCATCCATCTTTCCCTTAGAATGCCAATCCATCTGATCCTTTTCTTGCTCATAGCGCTCCACAGAGTTTTCTCCAATTCTCCTCTTCTGTGAACTTCCACATATTAGATCTCTTCCAATTATCTGATCTTAAGTCTGAGCATCAATTTCCTTAAGTCTCTACTGACTTCAAATACGGCTTGTCGATGGTACATGTCTCAGACTAAGGTCAGGTACAGCAACACTCCATATCAGTTTTGTCACGTGCTGCTTCACTGACGGTAACGTCGTTTTCTTTAAATACAACAGCTGTGTTACATAATGACAGCAGTTTTGGCTTGAGATATTCTTCCCTTAATGCCCATTGAATTCCTTTCATCCCGTGACAATCAGTTCCTTCAGGTGAAGGATTCCACTTCTTCTGCCACATCTCCTCTTCTCCTGACTCTCCTTATTCCACCTTACCCATTAACACTGATAAAATAATTAAAAAACAAACCACCTAAGTATGACGTCTTTGCGTCGAAACTAGTTGTGCTTCGCACCTACTATAATTAAAAATCCGTGGAAAGATATAACACTTATTAATTTAAAAAATAACGAATTTCCCTGCTGTTCATTCTGAAACCTTCGAATTAAATATGGCATATATTCAGTAGAGTACGGCTTTTTGTCAACACTCTAATAATTTTTGTTTGGGAAAAGTTGTAAGCTAACGCTAACGTATTGACGTCCTTTATTCTTCTCACACTTTTATTCAGCGTATGAGGTGATGAGATTTTTAAGAGTAATCCCTAATAGAGTGCCAATTGGAGTGCTCTTAAAAGCAGCCCTCCATCCTTCAATTGGGACGCTTAACCGTAGACCCTTTGGAGCCTTTCGTTAAGAGAAGGCTAACGCCGATGCAGGAACTATTCTCGGCTTTCCCGCCAGTTTAATAAGATCCATGAGGCAAACGTTTCAAAGACCGTCTCAGCCATTGTCTTCAGGGCAGTTGAGAGTAAAATTCGAGGTAGTTTCAGGCTTTGAAACCTTATATACTTTCCCCGCCTGCACACACCTCTATCATTGGTTAGCACTAAAGGGCGATTTTAGTTGTTTCGTGCCTTTTTAGAATACTTCCGTTTCTAGCGTATTGAAGCAAAGACGGGCAAACGGGTTTCTGGGTTTGCAGAGGGATAAGCCTGAATTCTGGCTGAAATTACTACTCTCCATCTCTTCTCTTCGAATATCTTATTCCAGAATCAGGCAGTTCCAGTCTCCTGAGGAGCGGTCAAGTATCCTTGCTTCGTCGAGCTGGAGGGAAACCTTGTGTTCAGCGCTGTGTTCTGCGATGATGATGATTTTTCCAGCTACCCATGCTGTAAATATCGCCATTACTCTTTCAGCCGCGTCATTGACTATTCTTCAAGTCTCCCTGATGCAATTCTCACCAAATCTTACATCCATTCCGGGAGCAATTTTTATGTTAAAGAAAGTTTTTGAATGCTTATTATTTTGGAGAAAAAACAAACAAGAAAGAGCTAGATTTTCGTAAGGAAGGATGAGGAAACTGTGGAAAAAATTGAAGGAGACAGCAAATTTGGATAAAGGAGTACTATTGAATTAAAAATGGAAGAAGGAAAATTACAGGGAAGATGCAAAGAGAGGTTCAAAGATGGAAAGAAGCTTAAAAAGGACGACATGTTGAAGTATTTCACAGTTTTAGGATTTAAAAAACTATAAAATGTTAAGGAACATTTGAATTAGAGAACATGGGTTTTTCGCGGACAAGCAATACTAAAGGAACCATTCACTTTAGTTAGTGCAGTGAACTATTCAATTCACCGGTTATGGAGCCGTTTAGTTTAATCTAAAACACCACAATCCTCCACCAATTTCATCAATTGGGAATGTGTTTTTTATCCTTCTATTTATCAGGAAAATAGCTCCATTTAATGATAAAATTAACTGAACTGATTATCAGTGAATAATTCCTTGAATTAAACTACAGTTCCAATAATTCATAAACAGTTCTCATAAGATTCTTTTTGCTACCCCAAAGGCCGAGAATTTTATAGGAAGGGTGCTCATGTACCCAACCATTCCTTAGGAATCATACGAAATATTAATTTCTGTCACATTCTATTATTTTGTAAGCAAATATAATGCACTTTATTAGTGAAGTCAAACTTAGAAATGTGTTTATGACTGGTGAAGGGCACTCATTAAAGCAGTCACTGCTTTTTCGCAGGTCAAAATCATTCTTCAATCTATATTTAACTGAAAATTGACAGCTGATCAACCAAAACTTGACCCAGATGAAAATACAGGTGACGACCCGGACATAAAAAGCCTTTTACTAACGGCCAAATAAGTAATTAATACGATAACCACTACGTTCACACTAGCATTACTGAAATACAAGGCTGCACTCGACTAAAATGGAAAATAAGTAGCCAATTCAAAAGCGGCAAGGCTCTGATGACCTTACACTCACCGCGTAAGTAATTATGTGACATTGTGGGGAGACGTGGAAACGCTAAGGTTAATTATGTGATAGACGTATCATTAGGTCTGTATGGGCATCGAAGGAATCTGGGCGGTGAGAAACAACCGTTTTCATCGCCACTTGGCCCTTCACAAATGACACAAGGTAACCATGATACTCCACAAGGAAGGCTAGACGTTACACGTTTTAACTCTTTGCTAATGCGTACGTTTCTGACAGAATATTTCAATGCTATTTCATCGTGTATTGTTAAAGCCGTTTCACACAGAGAAGAAACTAGCAAAAAGATATAACGCGTATGATAATGAGTGTAAAACGGAAAATTCCACGCTGGAAAAACCATGTGAATGGTTATTTAAGCTAGCACTTGCACAAAGCTAGCACTTGTTCCAGTTTTGATTCAATGCTCCAGCAAATATTTGTTTGATACGTTAAAACTACAGTATATACCACATGAAATTCATATATACATATATATCAATCATGCCGTTTCCATTCGAGGTAAGCACAATCATAAAGAATCACACATCAATTCATATTTGTACACCTAACTCTGCTTCAATAATTTCCTCTATACTACTGGCCTATCCTTTCAAACCTCTTCTGCCTTTACCCCCATACACTGCTTCATACATACCCTCCTGTTTTTAAGACTCCTAATATTCCTCCTCCTAAGAACTTCCTCAACCACATTCAACCACTCCTAAGAACTTCCTCAACCACATTCAACCACAACACTTTCTCGGCCTACCTCTACCTCTCACACCATTCATTCTACTCTCATATATGTTTCGTTATTCGACTCTCATCCATTCTCTCAACATGTCCAAACCAACGAAGCACACTCCTTTCATACACGTCCATTACTGAAGCATTAAACCCACATTCATTCATGACTCACTCATTCATGACCTTATCCATTCTACTTTTTTTACATCCTACGTTTAGTCTACTCTTATGTCTATTCTGACATATTCATGTTTCACTACCATACAACAAAGTGAGGAGAAGAGCATTTTGTTAACGGCGATTTTCCCTTCCTTAGACTGGCACTCATTCTTTAATATGCTCCACATTCTACCTACCACTTTCCTTCCAGCATTCGCACGTCTCTTTATCTCCTCATCTATTCTTCCATCTTTCGAATACATCTTACCTAAGTACACAAAATCATCCACCTGCTCAATTACTTCACTATTCGCCCTCATCACACAGTTATTCTCCCCGTTCTCCTTACCAAAAACTACTACTTTAGTCTTGCGCGCATTTACCTTCAATTCCATTCTCTCTGTTGATTCACAAAACATATCTTGGAGTTTCTGTAATCCCTGTTGGCTCCCTGAGATCCAAACAGCATCATCCCCATGCAGTAGAACTCGCACGTCTGCATATCCAATCAAAAAACCCTTGTTTTCACTACATGCATCTCTAAAGCTTGGTCCACACAGGGCGATAATCGCCGGCAATAAGTTGCCGAGCGATGTTGACGGAGTGTCTGGATACAAAGAAACATCGCCGTGTTACCCGGCGACAAATTTTAATGGAGTGTTGCTGTTGCCGTATTTCCCACTATGAAAGGAAAACATCGCTCCACCCGGATACATTACGGGCCGAACAGAGGCGATTTTGGCGGGTAATTTGAGGCGGCAAGTTCAACAGCCTTCATGTGGATGACAATGTAACACTGTTGGCCACTTTTTCGTGGAAATTTTTTCAATGATAGGTAGATACTCGCGCAACCAGTCAAAATTTGTCAGAGCTGCTGTGCATGGGCCAAGAGAGCCCAGCTAGCATGTTAAATTTTGCTAAGCTTGATTTGACCCTGCCACATCAAGTTCGATTTCCGCAAGCTTGATTAAAGCGTGCCTCAAGCAGTCCATGCCAAGCTATGAACGGATCACTTGAATCAAGCTAATTTCCAGCTTACCAACACCTTGATGCATGCACAGGCATAAATATAGTTCGTCTTATGTCGAATGAAGCCATACACCGCATTAAAATTGCGTGAGAAATTTTTTAACGGCCTGCAATACTTGCAATTTATTGTGGTGAAAGAGAAGAGATACTCCATTTTCCTAAAACGACGGTTCACCGCAATGACCACTCCGCAATTCCATCGCCCTCGTCTCCGATATGTGCCTGTCGGTTCGCCAAAACACCCCCTTCACGCCCCGATCCGAGTGCGGTGTCACCCGTCCACCCTTCGATGGAGTAATTTCAGAACCGTATTCGCACAGCGTGGCGGAGAGATCACATGGCAAGGAGGAAGCATGAGTGAACGAAGCAATTAGACATCGCCAAATTAAATTGGAACAAATGAAACGAATATTTTTATTCTTATGAGGCAAGATTAATTATTTCTTGCTTTCGGCAAAACTGAGTGAACGTATCAATGAGTAAAAAGGGCGATAAGGAAGATAGATTGGTGATACAATGCCCTCGCGGAATACACCTTTCAAGATGGAATGCTAACAATAACGTTTAATGAGACAAAACATCTGCCGAACGAAAATAAATAGTTCCCACGACTAATCCATGAAGCAATCAATGAAGGTAAAGACCTCACAACACAAGCTCTTCTTTCTCCTATCACTGATGAAGTTGCGGGCGACCCACCGAAAATTCTAAAATCTATGTGCGTGTTTTTTTTTGCTTGTGTTGTGTTTTTTGTTGTCACCTTGTGACAAAGTTTGTATTCTTCCTAAGTTCGTGGAAAGCTTTCAACATTGTTACATATACATATATATATAAGACCATAAAATCTCAATAGGGACAATAGACGCCAATGCATGGAATATAATACGTATGAAAAAAGGTGATAACAAATTCAAGATAGTCATTAACGTCTGACGAAGCCGGGAGAAAGATCAGCGAGTGCTTGTGCTGTACACAAAAGTATTCTTGATTGAAATAAATATTCTCCGTTTTCGAACTGTAGGCTATCGACTGACGTGATTACTTTAGATTGCACCGACCAACATAGTTCACAATGCAAAACCCTTTACTGAAAACAAAATATAAAATCATCCGTCATGAACGATTGTATTTCGAAGTTATACGACATGTCTGCCGCGGTCGTGATCCCGGAGACAAGAGTCCTAAAAGGAGATTTCCATTTGAACCCAGAAGTGAAGACTATCTTGAGAGTCTCGCTGGCATAGAGATTGAACGTGAATATTTCACATCTTCCGCGGCCGTTGACTTTCTTCTCACTTTCCCTCTTTCATCCTATCCGCCACATTCCCTCCGCTTCCTCTTCAATTTGTAACCAATGTAACGAAATAAATCCAATTCATCTCAAGCGATGGCACGCAGAAGGAAACCGGCATAGAAATCTTGGGAATTGAAGTTCTTTCAGAGGATTTAAAAATTAAACTCTGCAGTAAACCGGGGTAAAGTGTGTACAGTTTTTGGGGATTTTCAGGTCTCCAGTACAAACCTATCTTTTTGATTCAGTAAACTATTCACCAGGGAGATTATACCTATTCAGTTCATTGTCACCACTATAAGCTCAGAGAGAAATTAAATTTACACCATCTTCATCCCGTGATGAGTATTAAAGATAGTACAACAACGTTTTATTACTGAAAAGTTCTAGACATTGGCTTCTATTTCAACATCACCCCATCAGTTGGGTGCGCACTCAGACCAGTGGGAGGGGGGAGGGAAAGATGAGCGAGCGGAGCCACAGCAAGAGCAATATCCACGGACTGCCGAATTGATAGTGCGCAGGGAAATTAACGCCAAGACCACACACTCCAGGCTGCCGAGGCACGCCGACTTAAAAACGCAAGCGTCACCACGCACGCAATGAGGACCATCAGTCCCAGATGACCAAGGGTTACTGCATCCGCTGGGCTCGCTACACCTCACTCCTAAGGAGAGAAGATAATGCTCCATGTAGTATACACGGGGAAAAGGCACTGGTCGAACCTCCGTGGGCAGCAGGTAAAGGCGACACTCGCCGCCGAACCCTAAGAGCGGGGTGGGGGGGGGGGGGGGGGGGAGAATCCAAGTTTCTTGCTCCGACACCTCCTACAAATTCTGTGCCCTTGGGAAATGCCTTGCCAACCCTCTGCGGTTATTAGATTTTCCATAGCAAAGCGCAGGCTATTTCTCAAAACCATTAAACCATTGCAATCTTCATTAAATCTTTTGGTGGCGATCGCCTTAACACTAGAACGACGAACCTAGCCATTTTGGCTGACATATATTTACTTCCGACGCAATGTATATCAGCCATATAATTGTGATTACTAGAGGAAGCAAAAATGAAAAAAAAACAATAAGCCTGGATAATCAAAAATTTATTTCCTAGTGTTACCTTGTTGCAAATCAAAAATATTGACTGATTTGATTTGATTGAAGGTGACATTTCACGTGAAGGAGACTAAAACTGTTCGATTTTTCTGGCAATATCGAAAAATAATACTCATAAATAAGTAAAAATTCAAGTATTTTTCGTAATCATTACTAAAATAAAAAAGAACATTTTTAATAGTCGAGGAAAAAACATCCTATTTTGTGACTTCGTTTCGTAACCATGAATGTCTCGCGAGATTCGAAATTCTCAAAACAGCCCTAATAGGATAAGTCTGTCCTTCTTGTCAGTACCAAAGTCCCGTCGTTCTAGTGTTAACAGCCTCCTCTCCGGGGATATCACCGATGTTACTGGGGGATGCGGGTATATATGTAGATTTTACAGCCTTTTTATACCAATATACTTTAACAGAACACTCAAATAATCATGAATCTTTCAACATGCTCATCATTCCTTAGAAAATCTACATACGGCTCTCCCTTAACACCTACTCTTAGTTATTTTGAAAGAATAACCTAGTCACCTACAATACCGTAAAAGACCCCAAGGGATCCTAAAAATATTAGGCTTTCAAACAGGTAGATTTAACATTTTAAATATTATTTGAATTTACCGCGAATAATAAAACCATGATAGCTCTGATTAAAACTAAATACAATCAGTTATAGCATGAAATCCAGTATCTAAGTCGTTGCCTGAAGCTTTTCTAATAGGCTATCAACTACTCGCTACAATTCTCGTGTGTCTAATATTATTTTCGTAATTATACTTTCTAGATACACATCTTAGAAACGTGGATCAATTCATGAACTCATGTCATCTTCAATCATAGTTTAAAAACATTCCGCGCACGTTTAAAGCAGACAAGATATGACAAAGTTGGTGTAATTTGAAGTGACTTCTAGGCGATTACGTAGACGTATTACAGTAGTACAGGCAATGTTACCCGCCATAAATTAACACCTATTAACATAACCGTCGTTACTCAAAGAGCCAGGGTTTTTTATGTGTATTCTCCACTGTCATAAAGTTGACGGAATAAGGCGATGAAGTCTCCGTCATATTAATGCAGTGCGTGAACGTATCCCCGCAGTCATCAGACGTGGCGTAAAATTGCTAAAAAAACCGACGGAGTGTTTTTATCTCGCCCTGGGCACGCTAATTTTGCCCATCAAAATTAAGTCTGCTGGGCTCTCCCCAACATTTCACCGTTATTTCTCCGCGTCTCCCCCTTGGCCCATGTCACTCGCCCACGCCCTCCTGCTGACGCAAATAACAGCCTGTTCCCTCATTTTCCGGGAGCGGTGGTTTTGACGGCTGATAATATTCCGAGTTTTTAATAGTTCTCCCTAGGATTAGAAAGTGCACTGGAAAAACTCACGCTGTTTGAAGTTTTTCTTTAACAACTCACAGTCTTCGCGGCGCGAAGATAGATGGAAGTAGTCAAGTTCTCGGCTGAAAACATCCAGAACAGCGTTATATCGCTCCAGCTGGGCCACAGCTCGAGTACGATGTGAGTACTTAGAACCTTGCAAAGATAAATTTAATTTGCGAAAAAATTTACATTGAAGGGAAATACGCAACGCTAGTTAAAACTACCACATCCTAACAGGGTGTAAGGCAGCCGATGGAAGATCTAGAACAATTTAGATGGAAGTTTGATGAAAAAGAAGGAAGAATGTGAACTAGTTTGTAAGGCACAAGATATTCTAAGGCGATTGTAAGTCTGAGATTATTATGAAAACTCACAACAGTTGCAATTCTTAGGGTCGCGCAGATGATGTCAGTTAAACCTCTAACATAATATTTAAACATAATGTAGTCGACAAAATAAAAGAAATACTCTGAAAAATTGAAATTATTTTTCTTCCAACCAACTACCATTAGAGGCTTTAAAAAATATTAAGAGACACAGTTACACTTCAAAAGCACACAATTAATCACTTTCCTCCTTTCAATACCTTTTTCCGATTACCTTTTATGCGGCTGGTGTCCTGACACTCCCTACCACACGCCTCCAGCAGCGGTGGGCATATTAATATAAAAACGAAGGTTTTAGTATTTTTTCATCGTATCAACCCAACTATATGATGATAACTGGTCAATATCGCATGTATGCGATCTTAGCCCTGATGACGATGAGAGAGTTTCTCGTTGAAACGTTGGCCTTTAATAGCCTTACCCGGTGCCAAACCCGAGAAGATTTTGCTAATACCTTTGGTTGTTCGACAATTGCTACAGTAGTAAGGGCAAATTCAAGTAAGGGCAAAATGCATCATTTCAGACGGGGTATCGCAACAATTGGGCTTTTTGGAGTGGGAGGTGAAAAACTCTTGATAAGTTGGGAATTTTATGAAAGTCATTTTCACTTAGAAAAGTCGAGACATTTTCCTACAGAAAGCAGCAGTTTTCTAACGATCCATATGAAAATTACTTTTCATGTTTAACCAACGCAATATTAACTGGACCCCTTTACACTATCGCCAGTTTTTACTCTCAGAGTAACTGATGGGCCTCCATTTCAAGTTCTCTTACCGGAATTTGGATACATTTTTCCTTTAATTTGCGCAATAAACAACTGGATACAACCAAAATCAACTGGACATATATTTCCCGATGGTTGCGCAACAATTGCCTCCATTGGTCTCCAACAGATGATGAGTAATTCTCATTCACCTTTTCTTTGTATCAACCATGCAGCAGCTCTATTGAAAGAAACTCCTTTATAAAAGGAGTTTCTTTCAATAGAGCACGCGTTTTATGAGTACAAAAACTTCTAAAAGAAGCCTATTAAGAGCTACAGAATAGCTAAAAATTGCTCCAAAATCATCCCGTGCCGAGCTATTTTCATCATCATTCTAAAGCATCATTACCGTTATACATTTTTTGAGACTCCCAAAGGGTCAAGAGCGAGAAAAACCATTATATCATAATAGGCGCAATGAAACAGTCCGCCCGGGAGACCCTTAATTCAAGAGGTCCTCCACTTGGAAGTTTAACAAAGGGTCGTATCAACTCAGCGTAGTTTCTCCTTCAGATAACAGAAACACCTCGATCCGAAAATAGAATTGTGTCACATTTCCCGGGGCCGTTTTCGTACAATGCCTTTGGAATCGATGCTATTTTGGCTCGCAATTTGCATAATCAGTCCCTAAATATCAACCCGAGCGGAGATTTAATGGCTCCCAAGAAAGATCTATGAAGGAAATGTGCCCGAGACTAGGAACGCCCTCAACTTAGCTCCAAACTGAAAGTTTTGGAGCAATCCATCAAACCTTAAATGGTTCTGGTGGAGAGGGAGTCGGGCGAAGATAATGAAGGAGAAGGTGGAAGAGGAAGGAGCGAGAAGGCGAAAGGGGAGCGGATGCCGGGGAACATGTTTTTTTCTGCACAAAACGCTGCCCACCGCCTGCCTTATCTCGCAACTCCCATCTTTCCGAGATATAAAGAGAAGGAAACAAGTATTAATTGCGGCAGTGAACATATTTATTAACAGAAGACATCATGTGAAAATAATCAGACTAATCATTTATTTACAGCTCCATTTTAGGCTACCTAAACTATGTATAAACTATCCTTTAAACTACGCTGCAGCAACGCAAAAGGTGAAGAAACCGCGATCCGAAAGGAAAATACGAGTAGTAACAACGGTTTCTCTTCCAGAATCCAAGTATAATACCAGCTAATTTAAAATTCCTGCGCAATTCTCCCGTCCTGTAATGTCCTAAAACCCTTTTCTTTACATTTGGTTATCTTTAGTTTAACAGAATATTATTTCTAATGCAGAACTCGTAACGTCTCTTGTTAGGAATAAAGACGGTTCTATCTCAGTCAAAGAAATCAGAAATAAAATTTTCCACCGCTGGACTTTTCTTGACTAGAATGAGAAATATGTTGATTTATCAATGAAATGACTATCTTAGTTTTTTGTAGTCACAACATAAAAATGTCCATTATTGATTATTTTGGCTAAAATTATATATTTCCTTAAATTCAAGGTATTATTCTTTTTATTATAATTATTTACGTCATTCAAGATTTTCTTGCGTTGTATCCATTACTGGTTAAAAGAAAATTGGGAACTACTTTAAGCCTGAAAATTTTCGAAGGAACCAAAAAGTATTCGTAAAGATGTATTTTTACAGGAATGCAATTTTAATAAGGTCATTGCATAATTACCAGAACTTGCTAAAACGCTATCAAGTTCTAAAAAATCGCTCATTTCTGCCAATCCGTCTCTTTTCTGAGTTAATTCAGTTAATAAAAATTCAAAATAGATTCAAGAATCTGGAAGAAATGCATACTCAGAGTAATCAAGTAGATAAAATACACTATTAAATTAATTACTGCACTAGATCGAGATTTAACCCCGATCTCTTTGTTGCTGGTAAGATATGTGAACAAGTCACAGTATCAAGCCATCTCCATTCAAGGCGAATTTCATTAGAGTTAATGCGAAGTAGGTCTCAGGTACTTATTGTAGCACAGGTCATCTCTTGAGCTACAGTTGCAGTAAAATTTGCTAGGTAGGATAACCGGCTAATCTATCAAACTGGTGATTGGGAGATGTGGCTTCAAATCCTGGTCAAGTCAAATGAGATTTCCATCGCGAATCTTACTCTCTTTGGTGAATATTTTTCCACCCGTGCGCGCGACTGCATAACATATCGTGAGTGCATTTTGCAGTTGCAACGCAAGCCGCTGAAACTTGACGTCGCGAGTGAATTGACTGCGATTGGTGGGCGGAAACGAGAGAAAAATGACAACAACCTTAGCCAGTTTGATTAACTTCAAGTAAGAGCATTTATATAACCACAAAGATAACAATAGAAAACAAGCCCGTAGGCTAAATACCGTTAACTTGGTCTATACAAGACGAACACGAGTCACAACTGGAACCAAGCAGATGCGTCCTTCCCCGGTGACAGTCAGATGCCAGGAGGGTGAGCGCCGCGCTGTGTCGATGCGGCCGGCAATGGAGGGGAGTCAGCTGACCGATGCAGGAGTTGGGGGTAGTAGGGGAACTGTTCGTCCAGCCATTGGTTGAGACGGCGGCGTAGAGGAGCACTATTGCCACAAAGTTCCGAAAAGAGGACGCCAGATGCGAATTCATTATAAAAGTAGAGCACCTTGTTCTTGTCGCGCAATATCGCCGACAGTGCGCATTTTGAAATCTCCCTACCGCACTCGAGCGAAAATGTCCGCGGCGAAATTATGGCCAATATTGTGCCGAAAATTCGGCACATACACTGGGGGAAATTTTTTTGGAAAAGGAAACTGGGGAAGGGGGGAATTGCACAGCACTGACACATTCACAGAAAGTTCCTGGCGTGCTTCCCTCGATGAATGAGTAACTTAGCACTGACACACAAATGAATACCAGTCTTTGATGCTTGTATCTCTGCCCAGAGAAAAATTATTTGTGTGGTCACCAAAGGGCTTTTCTTCGTGCAAGAGAATGCACAGTTAAGCCATTGAAAATGTCATTGGAAAAGTTCTATCACACATAACAATGGATTGACCTCTAAACAGAGGGTCAATCGGGTCCAGGGCCGGTTAATGAAAGTTATAAATAGGAAAACTAATTTAGATGGCCACACGAACGTTTTTCATCCAATGAATACATATAGTACTTGGGGAACAACCCCCGAAACAGCTATTAAAGCTGGGTGCTGACTGCGGCAATTGCCGGGCAATGGGATCGCACCCCTACGCCAGAAGGTGGATTGAAAGAATCAATCCTCAAAACCCGTGAGAAAAACAGTTTCATCACGGGGTGACACCCACTGAAGGGATATCACAAGAATTCAGGAAAACAGCACAGAACAGCATTTCAATTTTCCCAAGCAAATTATGGCCAAATTTGTGCCGAAAATTCAGCACACAGTGTTTGGTAAGCAAGAATTTCTATCCTGCAATTTTGAGAAATGAGAAAATGGCCGGGAAATGGTTAATATAAACGTTTCCTACAAGTATAGGTGATGTTATTCCTGCTTAGTATCGCATTTAATTTCCTAACGTTTTTTCGATTCCTTACTCACTCTTGCTGTATAAACTATATGAGGTGGTTTTAATTTACGAGGTGAATAGCTCACTGCTTCCCCTGGTATAATCCCTGACATGGCGGAAGTGATTGCGCGCTATGATCTGAACGCCTAAAGCCAACCTAGCAGAAGTAATTATAATAGCCTTGGACAGAGCCGCCAAAGCCAGATAGATCGAAGGGTAGGAGCAATACGAAAGGTTGCTGATGAATTCAGAGTCCATTCTTCCTTCAGACGTTTCCAAAAAGGCGCCAAAAGGGCGGCCACTTTATGTGCAATATAATCTTTTTACCATTAATTTTTTTTCACTTCCTTGAGCACCGCTGCATTCTAATCAAATGGGAACTCATAGGTGTGACCTTAAAAGCTTCAATTCAATGAAGAGTGAGACTCGAAGCATGATTTTAGGTTGAGTATTTCTAAACCCAACCAGTGCTAATATGGTTTAAGAATACGACATATACAATGAGATTCCTTTGAAGTAAAATTAGAATGCAAACATAAGCGTACGATCAGATAACACTCCTCCCTCTAACGCCTCCCAGGCTCACTTAGTAAATCCGTACTCCCTGCTAGGTAAATCACTACTCAACTGCTAGAACGTGTTTCTGCATGATATCTTCCCTAGGGGAAGTATTCAGTATTATGACACCTTTATGTGAGCTCTGTTGTTTTAGAACGTCATGGGAACCATTGAAGCAAAAGAAAACCAACTTTATGCAATCAAGTTTTCTATCGAACTTGCGAAAATTCGAAGCAGCATTTCAAAAGTTGAAGCAAGTGTGTGTAAAGCACATTTAATAAAATCTCAGGTTTTCATATGATGGAAGATTTTTACAGATATCCATAAAAAACGACGATGGTACAAAGAAACGAAGGCATCGAGGAAGAGCTAATCCAAGATAAACACAATTCTGATCTGCTTTTTACAGAGTAAACAAATTTAAATTTACAGAGTAAAAAAATTGTTCCTAGGAAATTATGACCCCAAGCCAAACTTAATTTGATAACTCTCAAACTTAATTAATTGTAATATTTTTCTATTTTATATGCCGTATTTCTACTATGGTATTATTAAAAATTTATTTTAAAAACTTGTTCTCCCCCCCTTCACCTTATTTTTTTATTGAATTTCCCTTTACAAGGCCCGAAATACTACTCTTTGAGATGGGAGAAAATATTTAACTTTTTCAGATGTCGGGAGCATTAAAAAGGTTGGAAACCACTGCCTTACAGGGTGAATATCGTCAAAAAAGATTCTCACGACAGACCTAGAAAACAGGCTTCCATTTAACAAAATTCTAAATCGCCTCTTTATTGCCCAATCCTTGGAAACTGGCTTTGCTTCGGTCACATTGCTGAAGAGTAGAGTGGGGCACATTGATACAAGGGGTACATTGATACACTGGCAGTATGTTGACAATGGAACGAGTGAGAAGTTCATTCAGTGATGTAGAGATAGCGCTAGTTGTGCCTCTGTTCCCAGCAAAGTTTCATCACCCATCAGTGGAAAGCAATATGTCAGAGTGATGTTACGTGTTTCTATTGTTGCTAGGTAATTTTTCACCGTTTTGTTTGTGGACACATTCCAGGTGTGAAATAGCGATCATCAACTGGAGTTATAAGCACAGGTAACATCATATCTATAGTGAATCAATTGCCAATTGCGTTTATCTCCTAACTCATTGGATTTTTTTGACAAAAGTAAAGTGTTTTCAAAATGGCCTCACGGGGCAGATTGATACACTCGATGGTGGGGCAAATTGATACGTATCAATGTGCCCCACCCAAGTGTATCATTGTACCCCACCCAAGTGTATAATTCTACCCCTTTGTTCCTGATTAGTTTGCCAATAGGTATTTGCCAAACTCAGTGAGGCTACTTTGATTCGATCTGCAGTGTGTCTGTCGGTGGTGCGCTACTGGTCTGTGAACCCACCAAATATGTTTTGTTCTTGTTTCTAGATAGTGAAATGGTCCGCAACTACAAAAAGAAGACCAGCAGGTGTGACATTGATGAAGCTGCAATGTCTTCTGTTGTTCAAGCTGCAGTTGAAGGGACGATGTCTTTATGTAAGGCGGCGGTGAGGTTTGGTGTCAAATTTTCTACATTACAGCATAGATTGGAAAAAATCAAGCAGCGAACTCAGAGTCAAAACAATGAAGAACAAGAACAGTTCAGTTCTAAATATTCTGCAAAACAGGTATTTACTGTTAATCAGGAAGCTCAGTTGACCGAGTACTTGGTGCATTGTAGTAAAATGCATTATGGGTTAACACTGAAACAGTTTCAACTTCTTGCATTTGAATTCGCCTCAAAATTGAACCGTAAACTTCCTCCTGCATGGCAACAAAATAAAATGGCTGGAAAAGATTGGGTTCTTGGTTTCAGAAAGAGAAACACTACCATAGGATTGCGCAAACCAGAAAATACTAGTGTTGCGCGTTCGTTTGGTTTTAACAAGACTGCAGTGTTAGAGTTTTATCAGAACTACGAATCAGTCCTCGCTAGGTACCAGTTCACTGGTAGCAGAATCTTCAACTTCGACGAAACTGGAATTACCACCGTTTTGAGTACACCAAAGGTCTTGGCCCACAAAGCCCAGAAACAGGTTGGACAAATTGTTTCTGCGTAAAGAGGGGATCTTGTGACATTTGTGTCCATAATATCAGCCACTGGGACAACAGTCCCACCCGTTTTTGTTTTTCCACGGGTTCATTTTAAGGATCATTTTTTGGAGGGTGCACCAGAAGGAAGTTTGGGGTTGGCAACCAAAAGTGGGTGGATGAATGCGAATTTACATTTAAAAGTCTTGAAGCACATTCATAACCACACTAACTGCTCGAAGGAAAACCCCGTTTTACTACTCTGTGATAACTGCGAAGCCCATGTTTCGATCGCGGCAATAGATTTTTGCAGAGAAAATGGGATTGTTTACTTATCCTTTCCCCCACACACATCACACAAGTTGCAGCCCCTCGATGTGGCTGTGTTTGGTCCTTTCAAAGGAAAATTGAGGGTAGCGTTCCATGACTGGCACTTAAATCACCCTGGAAGAGGTTTGACAATTTACGACATACCTAAACTTGCTAAATTAGCCTATTTTGAAGTTTTCACACCAAAGAATATTATTAAAGGATTTGAAACACCAGGAATTCACCCTTTCAACCGACTAGCTTTTTCGGATTCCGATTTTGCACCATTAGAAGTCTATCAATCCAACATTACTCCAGCCTCGAACCAGCCTCTGACTACCCACTCAATTGTCACTCCAAGTCCAGTTGATTCATCGTCCCTCCGGAACCCTGATGAGATAAGCAAGTCTGCAGCAAGTGAGAACCGACAAACTCAAACTGTTCCAGATACCCTACCATCATCGAGTGGAACTGAGATAACTCCAAAAGACGTGAGACCATTTCCTAAACATATTCCCGAAACACCAAAACGCAAGGGAAGTGAACGGGGGAAATCAAGAATCTACACAGATTCACCAGAAAAGAGACGTGTTCTAGAAAAAATGGAAGCAAAACAGCAGAAAATCATCGCAGCACAAAAGAGGCAACAAAAAGAAAAACAAGCTTCCAACTTACAAGGAACATCAATTAAAAAGAAAAAAGTAGTAATGAAAAAGAAAAAGAGAGTTGTTGATGGTGATTCAACATCAAGCAGTTCTGAAGAAGATGAGATTGAATATGCATCTTCAGACTCTCTCGAGACTTTCAGCGACCTCGAGGCTGTTCAGCCGTGCTCAGGAGAGATTAATGTTGATGATTTTCTTCTCATACAATTCCTCAAAAAGAAGAGTGTTGTACATTACATTGGTAAGGTTCAGCTTTTGTATGACCAAGATGAGTATCAAGTGTCCTATTTGCGAAGGAAACCAGGGTCAACGTCTTTTGTTTATCCCTCAGTTCCAGATGAGGCATCTGTCCATTTATCAGATGTAATATTCAAATTGCCTTCTCCCTTTATTGCAAGAGGAACTGTGACATTTTCTGTCGATTTCTCTTCTTATAATGTCTTATAATGTTTCTCTGCTTGTAACTTCTTAGGAAGGTTTGTTGCCACCTCGATGTGGGTCGCCCACCACCATTCAAGAGGTATTTCTAATTATTTGTTTCTTGTCATTTGTTTATAATTTGTAGTCAATGTGTGATATTACAAAGACAAATGTATACCTATTATAACAAGTTGATTATGCTAAGTTCGTAACCTCAGACGTGCAATTAATGTTATTTTCGAGTAGTTGTAACAATAAGTTTCTAATAAAGAGGTTTGCCAATATTGTTATCCACTTATTCGTGTTGTTTTTATCAATGTATCAATGTACCCCATCTTGTGTCAAACTGCCCCAGGGTTGGTATCAATGTGCCCCGTACATGGGGCACATTGATACAAATAACTTTTTTCAAAAAACCCTCAAAATGGCGTAGTTAGTGCTTAGCTAAATTGGTTCAAATTTTTTCCAAGATACTACGAATTATACCTGAGAGGTTAGCAACAAAAACGACCGAAAATGTCTTTCTGACTAAACACTATTGGCTTTTGAAAAAAAGTGTATGAATGTGCCCCACTCTCCCCAACTGTTCCGTACACACTTTCTTGTTCTATATTTACATCCCTCCTCTAGATAATATCTCCCATCACATTTATCTAAGCCTTTCAACCCTTTTCTCATCCTTCATTTTACGCCATTCACTTCACTGTCTTATATTTATTTTTCCAGTTATTCTGCTGTCATCCGCAGTGTGACCTTACCATCATAACACACTCCTTTCCTAAGTGTCCACTGCTTTAGTATCCATTTAATACTCTTCTTATCGCCCAAACGTTTCTGAACATATCTATCCCACTTTTACCGCAATCATTTTTGAGATAACCTATACCCAGTGCATGCAGCCTAAAATAATTTTAATCACGACTTGGTTGATTTTCACTGCTTTACAACAAAGTAGAGAGCCTTAAACATGCTATGAGATGGTTGAAGCTTCCTCCAGCAATGATTTCCATGGAGAGGTGGAGAATCGTGGCTGAGAATAATGGCGGAAGACTTTCCTTCCGAAGGGAATATTCTGGTGCGTAGCAGGCATGGGAGGAGAGGGTGGGGTGTGGACAGGGGGACGTAAGTTGAGAGCAACAGCTTGTCACCTTGCTCTGTTTCCTCTTCTCAGTCCCTGCCTCTCCTCCAAATCAGGAAGATCCCCCATCCAACTCGTTCACATCTTCAATATCCCGCTTCATATCTTTCACTAAAGACTCCAGCAAAGGAGTAGCCAAGTGGGGTGTTTGCATTCATTTTTATTCTAGAAAAATCTTTTCATCGTGTAGATAAATGAATAAAAATTATAAAAATACACGTTTATGTGGCATTAAGTTCATAGAAATGTCGTGCCATCATAAATAAAATCCCCAAAATGCTGAAGACACAAATGAAATGAGGAACACAATGTGACGTAATTTTCCCGTAATCAAGGCGATAGGCCCCGCCGACATGGCTATTAACAAATGCACAGTGGTAACGATGATGGTAGAGGCCACAAATCGATCTTTTCATTGTGCCAAGCTCTCTACTTAAGGATATATTATGTGATCGGTTGTATTGAAAGAGACAAGCTTGTATTTCATTACACTAATGGTGTCAATCGGTTCTTAAAACTGCCTGTCATGCAATAATGCTTGTAGGATAGTAGGTTACTCGCTAGATGACTCGAAATAAGTCGCATATAATTTGATTTTTCCAAATATTTTAAGAACCTAAAGAAATTATTACTTGAAGAACTTAGAGAAATTCAATACATTAACAAGCCTTAGCTGCTGCATACTCAACGACAAATTCATAACTCTAGACCTGAATACTCCGACGATGCATTTAGCAGCGAAAGGTTTGAGTTGGCTAATGAGACATTCAGGAAAACAGCTTCAAAAATCTTCTAAGCAAGAAATGACTTTTTTATTTGTTTATAAACTTTCTATTTGCAATCTGTTCAAAGTAATAGCAAATCTAAAATTCATGACTAACGCGCTCGTTAATGCATTTCATATTTGGGCCATTGGATTTGATAAAAAGAAAGAGACTTGACTTTCAAATACCCTTTAGCAAGAAATAATCCACCAAACATAGCCTTTGCGAGAAATTTGTCTTTTCAAATCCATGAGTAAGGTCTGCAAGGAACTCCTAGTGATCCATACGCTATGCACTAGGAATTTACTTGGAATTTTAATTATATTTCCTTTTATATTTCCTTTTATATTTCCAGTTTCTCATTCCTACTATCACTTCTCATCATGGCTGCTGCCCTATTACCCCCTGCCACACGCTTCTACGATGTCTCTTATGCCAGTTGTAGCTATATACGTAAAACATGCTTCTGATAAGCGCCGTCTCTGACTCATTACCAAACCTTATTCCTGGACCGATTCACTAAAAACGCTTTGCAGAAGCGTTCCAGGAATACATTAAAAAAGGACCAAACACTCCGTGCTAAAAAAAAACACTTGTTTTTCTGAATAAATAAAGAGTCGAATGCAAATAAAAACTGCTAGCAGTAAGGCAGGGTCGGAAAATCAGAGCAACAACTTGTCTCGTAGTCCAAATTCTACCTTATACCTCTATTTTATACATCAGGGCCTCCCTCGTCCTCCCCGTTAGTCCTTTGATATCTTTCCTTTCCTTTTTAGTGGTTTTTTAGACAAGCCACGAGCTTTGAGAGACACGAGCAAGGCGCCGAGGGATTTAATCCCAACGGCTCACCCCAAACTTCTCCCTCCTTAGATGGATGTTATAAATACGACCGCGCCGATGACTAACTAATGGAGTTTCGCCTCGAAAAATCAACAGTATCTTTGCCCAGCGAGGATGCAATTTTTTAAGGAGATGTTTGACGACCGTTCCTTTACATCGCTTTTGTTAATAGTACCACAACTTATTTGTAAGACATAGAAACCTATACGGTGGCAATTGGTTACCTTGAGCTAAAAACTTTGCAAATATTTCACATAAGGCAGTTTGCTACTTTGATTCCCGGTTTTAAAACCTCTGGAAAAATATATCCTCATAACGAAAACCGGTGTCAATACCTTCTCCCACTGACAATGCTCAAGCCAACTAACATGTAATCATAAAGTTAACAAATAAGCTACATTATCTTGCGGTAGAAGTAAACCTGAAAACATTTCTCATTCCCCTTCTTCATTTTCTGCCACTCCTCTCGGAGATTTGCAATCATCATGATCATTTCTGCTCTGTTTGTCCCTCTTCCAAAAAGTTCAGAGGAGCAGCAGTTAAACCACTATCTTAAATTGTCCATCCAGGAAATTCTTCATCTTCAAACGTTATGTAACGATTGTATAAAAATTTCCTCGTGGTATCAAAAGTAGGCCGAGCCATCTCTATACGACTACTTATTTATTTTGTATGATATACATCCACATCTTCATACGACCCTGCGAGCCGCCGCATGGACATGTGGCAGGGGGGTCAGGACACCACCCGTGTAAAGATGCAAGAGATAAGAGATGATGAAAGAGTTTAATCCATGGCCCAAAGATATGAATGGAACTCTCTCAATCTGTGTATTATTAATCATTAGATTTTCTCCGCCATCTTGAGATTTTGCTACTTTCATCATTTTAGTTATTTTTATTAATTTTACGTCTATTCTCTTTGCGTTAGGGATTCATTCATTCGACCAGTCATAGTAAATCTCTAATAGTTCCCGCGAGAAAAACTGTCATCAGTATAACTTATATTTTAAAAATTTTTCCCACTGAAAATTATCCCCTTAATAATATTCTGCAGTGATTCTAGACTTATCTTTTCACTACATAGGTTAATTAAAACTGGAGATAGTAACTATCCTTGACGTTTATCACGTCTGAGTTCAATTTCCTCAGTCAATCTGTCTCAATCTAAATCAAACACCACGTCTGATTTCAATTCAACCCCATATTTGAGTTTTGCTTTCTGGTTCTAGTACTGGTTTGATACAAGTTTTATATGACTACTATCGATATTTCTTCCTTTCAAAAATTTTTATTTACTTTAAATTTTGCATTCTGTCAAATGCTTTTTCAAAATAAACTAAGCTGGCATACTCAGCCTAATTCATGTCCAGACATCTCTGCATTTAAAAAATTCAAACTACATACTTTTCAAATTCCTAAGTCAATTCTAAAATCCATTTTTGTGTCCGATATTTCCGCTAATTTTCTATATATTCTACTGTGCATTATTTTTAGAAATAATGTCAAAGTGTGACTCATCAAGGATACTGTCCAACAATCATTGCATTATTTTGCATTTGTCTTCATAGGAATCGAGACAATGACGTTATAAAGGCATAAAGGAGTCACAAGATTATTTCAATCTGGATTCTACTGGTATTTGACTTATAAGTAGATTGTGTAGAAAAGATTTAATAAAGTAGCAATGACTTCATCATCCACAAGTTTGAGCAATTCAACAGGGATTCCATCAGGACCAGTTGCTTTAGCATTTTCACTGTTCTTAACCCTACAGAGGGCGCCGGACAAATAGTTACGGGAAAGGTCGCGCGGCGTCTCATAGACGCCAGTGAGTTTTTGAAGCCTTAGAATAGACGTCTGATATTTCAGCAGGAGTTTTTCATGCAGCTACTCCTTGGGATTTACTTGTCATAATAAAAGACTACATTTATTTAATTTCTATTTATTATAAACCCATTTTCATAAATTTTTAACAAGTTTTCTCGCAACTCAAGAGATTAGCAGTCAAAGCACACCATGTTAGCGTGTTCTAAACAAATATAACTTGTACATTTCTTAAATTTGTACTTTGTGTATCTATTTTTACTACGCCCGCATCTTTCTCTTTTTATGGTGGTAATTTCTTCATCTGTTTGCCCGGTACTAGATGTGTTAGGACATATTTCTTCAATTTTTAGCCTTAATTCTCGGGGCAGAAAAGAGCACTGTTTCCGGGTCTGTAAATAATCGTTAATCGTTAATTCTCAGGCTAATGAAATCAAGAATTCACTCCGAATATTTGATAGAGGACTTATATTGCTACGGAAAATTATTTGAGCATTTATTCCAGCAATGTTCATCATGCTATAAAAAACCACCATTGGCCATCTATTTGTTTTTCTCGATACATCGTATGAGGAGCCGCAGAGCTGGTCAACCGTATGAACGCCTGACTTTGTTAGATTGTAAAATTCAATTTTCTCTGGTTTATTTCTATTAGAGCTATCAGTACTAGCGTCATTCTACAGAAGATCTATAATCGAAAATAATCTACCAATTGAGGATCTTACGCTGAAAGCTAAGTCGGAAAAAAAGTTGTATACCTCAGCGAGACTTTTACAGCTGTGAACCCTTGTCATTAATAATGCTTTCATTCTTAAGCCTGATTTACACCCTTCCTCTCTTCATCACATCCATAAAACCTATTATCTCTCCTCTGTCTCACTTACCCGAAATCCTACCTTTAAGCATTCCCTAGCCTTTCATTACCGGTTCCAGCTAACCTCTAATTTGAATTCAATTGTCCCATTGCCCCATGTAGTATTTCTTACCCAAACCCCTCTTCATACGGACAATATTTCAGTCCATTTCTTTTCCTCTCGGGACATATTTCCTACAATTTTTCCCTCTAAAAATTTCTCACAAATACATAGTATCATTAATATCTATGAGATGGAGTGGAGATATTTTCGACTCGTTCATAAGTCTTAGGCAATTATAATCCCCATGTTTTCAGTTAATAAAAGGCATAAAGACTGACGGTTTAAATTAAAATTTGATTGATTCTCTTGGTCAATACTGTTTTCATGTCAAATGCAGTCGTCCTGAAAAATCTCAGATATCAGAGAAATTCATATTTGCGTTGTATTTCCAACATTCACATCAAAGTCAAAATTTGTAGCTTCATTGCATTTAACGTCAGGCATTCCAAAAAATTACCACGCCCACGGATTCGCCGCTGCCCTAGTTTATCGAAGCATCCGCAAAATTTTAATTTTTGTATGCAATAAGCCGCATTATACCTCGTTCAGTATCACTAACTATTCAAAAAGCCTTCTCTCGGGAAAGTTAATAACCTTGGCATATACGTTTGCTAGGAGAAGATAGATTGAATTTCTCAATCGTGTTTGCTTTAAAACTGCACATTTAAACATTTTTAATAAATCATCTCAGAGCAAATTATGTGTTGGTATCCATTCCTTTTTCTCTATATTCTTTCATTACATAACAGGATTTAAAGATTTTTAACTGCTTTTGAGCATTAAGCTTATAGCCCATTCAGTATGTAATGATATTTATCATAAAAAGATAATATTGATAAATTAGCAACAAAAGTTTCGTTCGCGCGTCGTTACCCATCAGTATATCCAGGCTCCGTGTAGCGGGCGATCGAAAAATGGAATTTAATTTCGGTTGCACATTTTTTCCAATATTTTTGCAGAATAAAGCTACAATATGATAACTTAATACTCCGACGAAGTTCACTTGGTGCACATATTTCTGAAACCAAAGATAGTGACTACATTATGTAAAATTTGGTCTGAAAGAAGCGTCCACCATTTTGTGGCGTAATATCTCACAAATATCGACGAAAATCTCAGAAACTTATACAGATTACAGCAAAAAAAATCATGTTGATAGGTTGTAACTTTTTTATTCAATGACAGTTCTTTCTTCTCTCCACCATCCTCGTAACTTCTAAGATTCTCGAAGAAAAATAAAAAAAGGGCGTTATCTTTGAATTTCGGCCATGTTTAAGCCTCCGTATCTACGTAATGGGTAAGACCTTGGGAAAATTACTTATTATTTTATAATTAATGGTTGTATATGAGTATGTATGCCGAGTTTTAAGTTTATACCTAAAAAATGCCATTTAGAACTTCTATCCGGCTTTTTGTTCATTTTCGACCAATATACGACGACGTCTCGAAAAGAGACATTCTTTCCAAAATCAAAAACAAAAGACAGCATCAATAGTCCTGATGAAGAAAAGAAAGTCTCTCTTAGAAAGTCTCTCTTCGAAACATCAGCAGATATGACGATGAGCAATCCTCTCCATCACTCGGTGAGAAGTCCCAAAAGAGTATACATTCATAATTTGCCGGAAGAGCATACAATTTTCACCGTTATACTAATACTTCTTACATTCCTGCAGACTGCTGATTTCAATAAAGTCATAAAAAATGCACAACTTCAGATGAAGCAGTGAGTCGTTCTGCGAAACGCCACCTGTGAAGGAGCCCCTAACCCTATGGAACGCCCAAAAAAACCATCCTTCAAAAAAATATGCCTCATGCCTCACTTGTTTCATTGCTAGGGGAAGTATCACAAATTAAAATTTTTTGCCTTTGCCTTTTTAGGGTAACTAAATGTCAACACTCAATCAAAATATACGACCAATTAATGGTTAATACATCTGCTGGTTCCGCATCACCTGACTAGAGAAAAAGAGATTGGTATCGCAAAATAGCTAATATCTCCTAGAGGAGGGCGACGCATCTTACGACTAGATGCATTCAATCAAAAGAAAAGTAAGCAAGGGTCAAATTTTACAATGAAAAGCATTATAAGACAGAATAAATAAATTAATGGCGTAATTAGAGCACACGCGATCAAAAATTCTTTTTAGATGTCGTGTATAAAATGAAACAGACGTTCAAAGCTGTGGGTCAGGTATACATAATAATGATTGCCGGAGGACATAAGTGACAAACAGGGAAGGTAATATCAAGGTCGGATGGGAGCTGATTGATAGAGCTTTTGAACGAGTAAAACACGATAGAGACAGTAACAAAATGACACCACTACGGAACTACACTTGATATCATCAAAGATGCCAAAGTAATAAACGCCACTGGTTATGAATCACAGAATAGACATAATCGCAGGTCGTCATATCACACCCCATATCTCTTCCAGATACAGTGTCACGTATAAAAGGGAATACTCACTCTATCTGCTACGCAACACTCGCATCCAACGAAGATCATTTCCATCAAAATTATATTCAAAATCTCATTACTCCTGCTCCTTTGAAAAAAATCCCCTCACCTCTTCTTTGATGGTGCTAGCTAACGGCCAAAATCGAGACTTAGCTTCCTCCATGTTCTGCCTCCATTTATCTCTGCCTTATGCCACTCAGTCCCAGTTCTTCGCATCAAGTAGGTCATGTACATCTTAGTTGATATTGCTATCTTCCCACACCTTGGTTTTTCCAATGTCTCTCCCCACCCATTTAATCACATAAATTTCGTTGCTGTCCGTTTCTCCTGCACCCACTGGAAATGCCAATCGGAGTTGAACCAGATTTAAGAGGCTGGATATGCCTAATTGGTACTCTGAACAGATTTTGTATTTCGTTGTTATAACGAATTATCTGGATCTCTACTAGTATATAGAACTAAATATTCAAAGTCGTACTTTTAGTTAAATTTGTCTAGCATCTCAGCTAGCTTGGCCGTCGCTGTTCGTGTTCCGCTGCCATACAATACGGAGTAGAGTTAAACAATACCAAATGCTAGGTTAACGGGGAATATTTCTAGATTCTATGATTGGAAATTGGAAGAATAATGCGTGTTTTGCTAAACCAAATAGTGAAGTCAGAATATATAAAGATTATCACTGCCAATATCTAATTCTATCTTTACTATTCACCTGGATTTTACGAGGGTTATTACGTTAAAATGACAGTAAACAGATAAAAACAGCCTTATAAATTCTCCTTGACAGAATTTAAAACCTACATAATTCCTCCTCTAGCTCTCCTCTAGCTCCTCTAGCCCACCTCTAGCATATATCCCACCCCTCTCTGTGACGACTTCAGTGTCTCCTAAGAAGTGAGTTTTTAGGCCAATTGTTTCTGGGTATTATTGTACTTCATGAGATGCACTAAGATAGAAAACAAATCACCAGCCAAGAAAACATGCAAGCAATTATATGAGCCTCCACGCAAGTACATTCGAGCATCTAGTGTAAGAACAGAGTTATCCTCTTTCAGAATTAGAACATGGATATCTGAGAAGAAAGTTATCAGACGGTTTAAGCCGAGGATGACGGTTAGTTTAGCTCCCGCAAAAGTTCCTGGCGAGAACCTGCGCGGCTTAGAGAGGAGGAAGAAGTAGAGAGGTGATGGGAAAGGACAAATGATGAGGACAGGAAGACAATGAGATAATGAGGTAGGAGAGCCAAACTACACGAAGAAAATCACACGCAACGCCAGGAGATAAAACCACATTGCCGTGTCTTGCCCAGCCACCATAAGTTAAGGTCTTGTACTGATGGCAGCTGAATCGCGACGGCATATGGGGACAATTAACGCCACTTCATGAAGCACTTGTAATACTAGCAACTGGAAAACTTTTCTCACTCGGATTATTCCTTCCTCTCCCGTCTCACAGGATTGTAAAGTTACGTAGCCCTGGTCCCAAAATCGTTCTCCAAGGTACGCCAAGAACTTTTGCGAGAGCTATTTCAAAATAGCTTCTTTTCACTCATCTTAAACTAGGGCTTTACGGAATAAAGTAAGCTATTCTTTGCCTTAATCGGTTCAAAATAGTATGGGCGGCGCATGGCAATAATGCATTCAGTGCCACTAACAGCGATATATGAAGATATTCAGTTCGCAGGACAAATAATACGCAGTGAAAACATAAACAAGTGGTCCTATGTGAGCACTCAATAAAATGCATAATGTTTCACTATGAACTTAACAGCTTCAAAATTACATTGATATTCCTATAGTTAACTAACAGGTATGGCTAAAGAGACGCTTTAAAGAAAAACAAATCAATACTGACATACTTAGTCGGCAGTATGAAATATAGCTACCAACAAAAATGCCATACAATTGCAATTTAAAGTGACCATTTTCATTTCTTTGGATCGGACACAAGCCATGTCATGGGTATAAAATAAAAACTCCTTCTCTACATCAAACGTAAATATAGCAATTATTATAGCACGCTTACTCTTAGCGCAACAATTTTGTTAAGAGTAGTTATTCTTTGCAATGGAACCCAAAGGCTCCTTATGCTGTTGTGGGACAGTCTCGTAGTGCCAAAACATGTAGGATTTCGGCCATTTTCATGAAGAAAAGCCTCATTGAAACAGAATTATTATCAATAAAAATTTTTATTCTCTAAACTTCTTCAACATCGCAAAGACTAAGACATCGTCATAAATATGTTATTTGATATTTCACACTTTATAATAAATGTAATTTGCCCTGAATAACGATTGCTGATTGGTTCAGTATGCAAAGGGAATTCAGGAATTTTTACGCCGTATACTCATATTTAGATCTTCATTAAATTGTATCTCTGTCATTAAAAGAGTGTAAACTCGTTAAAATAAACATGGAATTATCACATTTCTTCATTATAAGTATATATATATATATATATATATATATATATATATATATATATATATATATATATATATATATATATATATATATATATATATATATATATACGTATTTCCAACAATTTCAAAATAACGTAATGTTCGACCGGACAAATTCTGTTCTCTTCCAAGGGCGACACGAAGCCCTAGAATTCAGATTGCAGACCAGTGATAATCATTCCACTCCAATACTCGGACGAGGCAAACGGTCACCTGTTAAATGCTTTTCGTTTGATGAGAAAACGACTCCAAATAGGAAAAAAACCCTTGCTCTCCAACATGTGCCTCAAAGAACCAAGTTACGTTTTTTTCGCCCCGTCAAAAAGGAAGAAAACACTTACCCACTACTTCTATTTTTACGCCTGTTCCCATTTCCACAATTTAGCTCGGGGAAAAAAAATGTGCAAAAAACCAGCCCTCCAAACACTCTCGTTGCACATACGCGTTAGCAGTGTCAAAAAAACAAGAAGCAAGGGAAGAAAGAGCTCCACACAGCCAGGTTCTACTTCTCGTGCCTCTCACATAAATTGAAGATCAAACGATAGCAGGGTAAAAAATCCATCTGGTAGCTGGCTGTTTTTTTACAGGGAGTAGATCAAGTTTTGACCTCCCTTCTCCTTGGGCAAATACTTCAAAAGTCAAACTTTTTATAACTTCTCACGATCAGAATCATTATCAAAACCTCTTTTGTGTTAAACGTTGTCAGTTTCATTTTTTTTTCAATTCAATGATGACGTAGAAATCCTAAAATAGATATGCTTCAAGTATAGTAAATGATGAAATTACGCCGAGAAAAACGTAACCATACGAATTCTAACCATTCGTCGGCACTAAGATTTAAGGCTTAAGATTCAACGTGAGGTCTTATAGATATCGTCCGATATAGCCTAAGACATCCTATTGCAAAACTTAACAGGTGCAATAAAATTCAAGACACATCCAAAAGACAGATCCTTGATATCATGACTACTTATCGAGTTCAACCTATCTTGGATAGCTCCAATTCTAGCAGATTTTTTTCATAGCACACCAGGCAACATCAAATTACTAGATTGAACAAAAATTCCACCTTTATATCTCGCAATAGCGTGAAAACGTTTTTCGTCCGGTGAAAATAATAAACCATATCCCACTAAATAGATTGACACTACATCATTAGATCATAATATGATAAAGGTTTTATTTTTAGTTTAACGAATTATTTTTTATTTTAGTTTATTATCATTATTTTTTAACGAATATATTTTATTATTTATATAAGTTATTTTTATTTTATTATTATTATTAATTTATTTTAGTTTAATGAATAAAAGTACTCCCAATTATCTTAGTTTAATTTGTACCGCTTATTTTAGTAAGTGCCCTCACTGCAATTATTCCAGGCCTTACTGTTAATTATTTATACACATTGCCTTTGGAATGTGTTGTGGTGTGTAGAGAAAATTTAATGCAAGTTAATAGTGTAAGAAATTGATTAAATAATAATTTAAAAAATGCCCTTAATTGCGTGAATCCGCGAGTTTAATGCCTAATTTCGTAGTTTGATCACGAATTAATGCAATCAAAAAAAGAAATCAAATTTAAATATCTCTTAGTATTTGTCACCCTTAAGTGTTTTACGTATCCATCGCCACTAGTTTTGAGCAAATTACTGCGAGAACGAAAATTTAAAAAATGCGATCGTACAGTCGCATCAAGCAAACTACAATGTTTGGACGTACTGTCAAAAGTTATCCCAAGACTTCTTCCACTTTAGTTTACTTCCCTAAAACCGTTACGGTTTGAGCGCATCACCTCGATTATTGTTCACTTTTCCATTTTACGCAGACAGCTTGCAGACTATAAGAACTCGGTATCTTAACTTGTATCGTCAATGACTTTAAGGTCCTTTTTATTAGGATATGAATCACAAATTTCTGGAAAATTATCATTCAAGTAGTAATCAATACGGCTAGGCTATAATTCCAAAATAAAATAATGCAAAAGTTTTATTTAATTATATTATTAAATAAAACATTTTGAGACGTCGAAAGCTAGCTAGAAACACCTAACCATACTTCACAAATTGAAGTCTGTAGAGCAACTGCATCATCCTTAATATATAATTTTTTGCATGCATGCACGAGCGCTAATGACCCAAATATAATGCGGTGAGTATCCAAGTCACCTATTTTTTAATTCAAGACTCGACAAAACGATAACTGGACAAACAAAG
This sequence comes from Ceriagrion tenellum, assembly GCA_963169105.1. Lineage (NCBI taxonomy): Eukaryota > Metazoa > Arthropoda > Insecta > Odonata > Coenagrionidae > Ceriagrion > Ceriagrion tenellum. The sequence continues at coordinate 11,339,995 of OY720644.1, forward strand.
CGTCGACAGAATGGTGGGATGGTTTCAACGAACACAAAACGGAAAAACGTAAGTTTCTTGTGGTCTTTACGTTATACGTATTTTCCATTCGGTGAAAACGCTATAAAATGCAGTGTGCTTGTGTTCAGATTGGTGTATTTTGCACCGTAGACGTCCTTTACAACACAAATTTAGCTTTTAATATGAGATGAAGCCATTCCATGACCTCAAGGGAAACTACCAGCTACTTACTAAATAGGTCACTCCCTCCATGTTTCACAGAGCCTCCACGCGGATTTCTTACGGCTTAAATATAACATCTCGTTTTATAGCGGCTTAAAACGCAATACGTACACCAGAGCTCGCGAGCGCCCATTTCACTTTTGCGGTCACACGATTACTTAGCCATTACGTCAGATGAAAAATGTGAGATTCTCATACGGCACATCGTTTCACGTCAGCATTAAACAAAATACCATAAAACAAAAAAAATATAGTACATGTCAAAATACGTACTATTTTATTATTGTCACGGATTTTGCAGTATTCCTCACATACCTTTACAGTACATATATAAAAATATGCAGGTAACGAGACAAATTATAATAATTGGTACATAAATAGAGTGCAGCTGCATAAAAATTAGCAATTATCTGCCTAGTTAAATAATCCGACTTAAATTATTAGTAGATTTGAAAAATTTTGGAACAATTAAAATGCCAAAAACAGATTTCAATCACCCAATATCACATATGAGCACACCCAAAGTCACAACAGCCATATCGAAGAAGAGAGCATTTAATCGGTTTATTTTTGATTTCCTCTAACTTTCTGCATTACTTGTTGACGATGGTAACTGCAATATCTAGTAATTTAACTCGGAGGACGAAAATAAACTTAACATGATGCTAAGGCTGTCAATAAAAAAAAGTACTCCAACCTCACTCTTAAGCTAGGCTAAATACAGTTTTCCATTCTAATTCATGATTACTAAAAATACAGCAGGGTATAATATGCCTGGTTGATTTTTATTAATTCGGTAAATTTTTTCTTTCTTATTATCTTAAATAGATGGAGAAGAGATAAACAGCAAAACACGGTCACTGTCCCATTGCTGGCTTAATTAAAAATAAATTTTATCCCGAAAGAAAGAAAAAGAGTAGTACTAATCACAAACCGTAAGAAAACCTTAATGAAGTATGTTACGAGGAAAAGATAAATTATTATCAATTAAGATAGTTTACGGCGGCGACCGTTAATTGTTGTCCTCCAAGAGGACCGCAAATTACGGCGATTCATTCCTGTCTTACATGGCGGATTAACTTCCACCGCTTATAATTATTCGCCCCCTTTAATGGTTAAAGAAAAAAATTCCCCTACAGTCCCCTTGAGAAATCTCGAAGGCATTATCCTAACTTTAAATGTCGCACCAATTAGCGTCAACATTTATGACGAACGATTTTTTTAAAACGTACAATATTGTTTTTCACGAGATATAATGCTATTCGCAGCATAATCTCCAAAAGCTAATTAAGGCAGAGGGAATATAAAATGCTAATGAGCTAGATACATAACGGTTGTTTGGTGACCTTAAAATACAAAGATTTGGATTAATACCTGGAAACTTATTGTGTTGCCACAACGATAACGTGCGCAAATATTGAATTTTTTTCTTTTGTTACAAGACTAAATTTTTAAGTTTCTTCACGATATTCTTATGCATACCCTTCCGCTAATTCTGCATAAAAATCTAGCTTTCATTAATGAAAGTACTCAGCCATTATGAAACAAGATGAAATCACAAAATACAAAGGTTAATCGACAATTATATTTATAATTAAAACTTTTTACTAGCCACGTGAGCAGACAAGATTGCTACTTCAATAGAATTAACGCTTTATTACTTCAGTTCCTGATGTTTTTTGGCAATTAACTCAAAAGCAAAGATGAATTGGATCCAATATTTCAATAAAATTCAATTTCCGAAGATTATTTGCTTCTTGCTAACATGTTTTCACGAAAATGGGATTAGATATAATAGAAAACAAATATATTTTACCCCTGTTTCTCGCATTTACTAGTGTTTAACAGGATGTAAGCTCATCTTGCGAAAACAGTAGCTGTGAAAGGTGATGTTTTGTTATTCATCTCAAACAAAGGACATAACTTCTAGCTAGTAGTCAGAATAAGATTTATATGTCACTTCATTCATTTTAAGATACAGCATCTTAGGTCGAGCAATAATGAAACATTTTTTGCACTATTAGGAAAATGTATACTAAAAACTCCAAAATAATAAAGCACATATCAACAAAAAGAGTAGGGTGAAATAGCATCAAATTATGAATCTAAGATACGGAACGTTCCAGAAAATTTCGGAAACGACAGAAACTCGAGAAGCCAATTCTGCGCCTACTACTTTTGTCGAAGCGACAGAAGCTGACGGCGTTGGTATTCATTCCATTTATTAATTTAAACCCACGCACATGCATTTTAACCACGCATCCCAGGTTAAAAGATAGACATATCAAACCGTATTCACCAATGGTAGCGCCGCAAACATTAATCTGCCATTATTTTCTAGCCGATTTTACAGCTTTTCAGCAGGCCCAAAGGACCAAAACAATGGCCGAGGTTTAGCTTTATGGGTCAAACTATAGTGGGTATGAGGTAATTAATGGATCATTACTTTCCTGGGACATAAGTTCAAATAAAATACCAGTACGTTAAACCTTGACATAGGAAAAAACTACTTCCTTCTCTCTTCCTACCTTCCACGGTGGTATTGAATTATTTTAAGCACACAAAAATAATGAAAAATAGCCTTCCTTCGCCTTTACAATTTCAAATGCATCCAGACTCAGAGGTTCATTTTTGAACATGGTCATGAATTAAACATGTTTGTTACGAACAAACCTAATCTATAATCGTGCGATATAGTGCGATTACGTGACAGTAAATCTATAATCTCGGATGCAGGTAGACATAAATCTATTATATCTCGTCCAATAATTCACGCCACATCACCATCGCCATCCACGTAGAACCCAGTAATTCACCTCTAGGGAGTGAGTTATCACCAACGTGCACTATCGTGTGCCATAGTTAAGTTTACGAAACCTCAACTTATAATGAATTAGGAAGGCAAAGACTTGCCAAAATGGAGACTTTCACCAACATGCACCACACTATGATTATGCTACCAATGGCACAGAAACTATTTGTATAAATACGTTTTGCTACAATATAAACGAGATACAAGAGTCACGCAAGGATCGTGCATAACGCAATATTAGTATAACGTGGCACATTAAGAAACAAGCATTAGGGAGCAAATCAACTAATCTTCTACACTACCTGTTGACTATACCACATCGGAGTCTCATTAGCTGCCATTATGGTCTCTTATCGATAGCGGATAAAATGACCCATTAAACTTATCTTACATGTAAAAGAAGAATTGTATGAGACTACGTCCATCTGCGATACATCCAAAGATTAATAATCAGTGCGTGCGGTAGGGGATGGCAATCCAGCAGCTATTTTAATTGTGTCGTGGACAACCAAAATATGGACAAGAATTTGTCGTTGCATCAGTAAATTATAGCATTGAGTCGTCCGAGTACATTTCCGTGGTTTTTCTGAGGTCTCGATACGTGCTACACACAGAAAAAGGTAATACTTAAACCGATCATTCCTATCTCTAATTTTTTATCGGGGTAAAATATACTCGGGGTAATCTCCCTATTGCTAAAGGGAAATTTTACTCATAGAATCCCACAACTTTTGCCGTTAACCCTAAGTGATATTAAGACAGCATCATAATTAGACTATAATTTTGTGCAATTATCTGGAAAAGTCAACCTAACTTGCTGTAATTATGTTTCAAATGATCTTACATCCCAGTTTTTTCATTAATTTAGTCACTCTTTTACTCATATTTTTCAAACCATTCGGCACGATAGTTAAAAGAAGGTTGCTTCCATCAAAACAGACAGGCCTTATTGAGTGTGTCAGCTGCTAAATTTAAAGTATCGACAGCAGACTTTTAAGTACATTGCTAGAAGTAGAGTCCTACTTTCATGATGATTTTCTGAAACATAGGCTAGCCGAAAGTAATTCCCTCAAACATAATTAACAAGACTAATAACGCACAAGGATAATGCTAAGGGTTAGTCAAGCTGGGTGAGCAATCTATAAAAATAATTCTTCACTTCACTTTAACGAGGCAGGGAGCAACCAATGCTTTCTTTTAAAAAATCTGTGGTTGACAATTATGTTATCGGTTATTAGGTGAACTCTTTTACAAGAGCGAAAATCATAGTAACTCTTTGCTGACGCCAAAAGAACATTCAGTTCGACCAAGATTTTTCCCCAGTCATTACAGAGATAATTTGCGAGTTTTTTTATTTCAATAGTATTAAGACGATTAATAAAATGCAGAAACAATATTACTAAGACAAAAACTTCGTTTTTAAAAACTGATCTTCTCACTAGTTAAAATTATATTTATGTACATAGTAGACTTAAAACATCTATTTTGCCTTACGCCATGCTCTGAGCAAGTAGTAATAACTGACGATTTTTCATGATTCAATACAACGTATTAGCGAAGGGTTTAGCGGACAAAATTATTGAATATTAATAAGTTTATCTAAATCATTTAAAAAACACTGAACTGCACGCCTTCGCATTTCCGACGTGATGTACGTTTCCACCTATCTCGTTTTTTACCTGATGTCCTTCTTGAGCACACAGCATTACATATTCCTTGGAAAATGGCTTCCTTATTTTGGCAAATATCTCGGAAAGTACTTGGGTGGCTGTTATTTAGTATTATTCGAGATATTTATCTTATTTGGAGGCTAAATTCATGGAGTTTAATGAGTGACGCCCATATTATCTCAAGAGTTCGAGCTCGGTCAAAAATTCCTTATAAAATTTTCTCAACAGATTTTTTGAGATTCGCATTAACGAGGGTTTACTTGTGTTTGCATACTTAGCAAGTATATATTCAAACCCCATAACACCCTCCTCCCCATCTTTCTTCCCTCATCTCCCGGTTCATTTTCGACCTCGTTCCCATCTTGCGCCCCCTTAATATACACATATCTCATCCTTTTTCCCTTCCCCCGCTCCTCTTCCTACGTCTTCTTTCAGAATTGGAAACCTAACGCAAACATGCTTATGCTCTTCTTTTCACGCCATCAAGAAGACGTGGAACCCAAGTCTTAAATCTTTCGTCCCTTTTTTAAAGAATAAATGCTAAAGTTTTCGCAGGGGAGGCAAAACTCTGTTGGATGATTCGCGACGAATTTGGACCGCGAAAAACCAAAATGGGAGTCTCGAAAAATATTTTGTACTGCGGTCGTAATAAAACTAGTCCATTCCGTCTCATCCACCGCATCAAGAAAACTTAGGAGAGACAACTGGGCCGGGCGAAAGGAAAACAAATAGAATAGACGGAATCCCAAGTCGCAAGACAAGCGAAAATTCTCGAAGGAAATCAACGGCGCTCTCTGAGACCACCATTTCAAGACTGAGTGCGTTTTAGCAGCGTAATACTAAGTAATCCCTAACCTACTGAGAAGGTTACTTAACCTTGTGCTAGCAACCACTAAGATTAAATACAATTTTCATGCAAAAAACTCTCCATTAAGTATGCTGAATATATAGAAAATTGGAACACAACAGCCCACGCAACCGCCTGGAATGGATACAAAGGATTATGAATGGAACGAATAACGCTGGAAAAACACTGGATAACCTGTCGGCAAGCAGTGTTCTGCAGATTAAAAAATTGTTACAGTCCCATGTCTTGGGAGTAATTATCGAGTTCGTCCTAAACGTATTTAAAAACTTAAACACTTTACCACAGAATAACATGAAAGCGATAAACCGTGTTTTTACACGTTTACTAAAAAAAACAGCAAACAAGCGTAGAGACCAGTCACTAGAGCGAGTTACAAGTTCCAATTTCGCTGGTAGCGCTTGTTGTACATATCAGATAAACAAGAGACAAGCTTACAGTCCAGTGATGGAAAATAATGCGAAGGACAGTAATCCAACCGGAAATGAACAAGAAATTCCAGAAATGAATCATTAAAATTATAGAGAAAGAACTCATTTGCATGAAATTTCAGATGAACATACAGAGGAGTTAAGCATGTGTCTATACACAAGAATAGAATATCAAACACGAAGCAGATATATCGGAAGTTTGCAGTCTCTGAATTATGGTAAATTCTTTAAGATCAACACGATATTCTGCTACGAGTGGTTAAGGTGTGTCAGCGATGACTAGATATGAATCAAATCAAACACTAAATAACACATTTTATTTATTTGATTTAAAGAATTCTACGTTCGTTGATTAAATGGCAAACCTGATAAAATCAAAGTAAAGGCACAAAATATGCAGATAATTCCTCAAGCAGGAACGTCGAAGAGGAAACCAAATATAAAAAATAGCATTGCCCAGCCATGTGACCATTTACATGGTCATACGCAAATCTGAGTGCAGCACCATTTGCATTGAACTGCCGTATTTTGACTTTAATACCTATTAACTTTAAGAAATAAGAGGTCATACTCCTGACTGTCAATGCCATTGAACTTCCCAGGAATTTACGATTTTATTGACAGATTTAATTAAAACCTTAAACATGCTTTCTCGTACAAAAAGACGTTTTTCAGCTAAAATAATAGTAGTCTTCATTAAAATCCATGTTAAAGTCTCCATACTCAAAGCTGAATTACAGTAAAACTAACCTGGGAACCGTTTTTATTCATCTTTGTAATAAAACGCGCGTCACATTCGCTACATTTAAGTTTTAAGAATTCCTGGAATGAGTGACCCCGAGGGCAAATCCAATTTATGCAAATCCAAATATGCGAGGACCCTCACTAGGAATTCTGGTGAACTTTTAAAGCAGCAAAACGTTTATCCGAAAAAATTGTTTACTAAACAAACGAAGGCGTCTCTTTTGTACTCATCCCTGCGAGGATCCGCGATCAAAATTCATTCCTGCAAAGCATCTCAAATGAGCGCTCATTGTTACTCTGGAAGTGAACAAGAGGGGGGGGGGACTTTAAGGGAGAAGGAGGAGGAGAAGAGGAGGAAAGTCTTGTCGCCCGCAACCAAAATATTTCCCCAGACCTCTCCCTCTCTCTCTCTCGCTTTCTCGAGACAAAATAATTCAACCAATGCGACGAACTACGTCATTCAAACAATGAAATGTCTCCGTCGCAGAAAAAATGACGAGAAGGATTCAAGATTCAGAGTCCTCCCGCCCTTCCCACCCCACCCCACTACAACCTTTCCTCAGTCCTTTTCCCCCTCCCGAGACTCGGCGGCTGGGCTACAGTGCATTCATCCCATGCCCCCTTTTATATCCACCCACCCACCCACCCCTCTCCCCTACTCCTCCGGCCCCCTTCCACCCCAGCCTCCCTTACCCCTCCCCCCCTCCGCAAACACGCCCCGTTCTCGCGAGCGAAGCTGCGCGTCGGAAACAGTGACGTCATAGCCTCGCCTCCTTAATGAAGACAAATGCTGCACTCAAGCTCCGAAGAAGAAATAAGAGGTGTGGTCGGAGAGGGGGGGGGTATTAGGAGGTATTCTTTTGGAAGAGGGAGGGAGGGGGGGTGGGGGAAAGGTGGTTTGTGGAAGGTGCCGGGGCTTAAAAGGGGTGGAGGGGGAGAGAGATAGTGTTTTTAGACGAGAGGACGGGGAGGGGTTGGGATGGGGAGGAGGAGGAGAATAAAGGTGAGGGAGAGGGGTGCGAGAGAGAGAGAGGATGAGATACGAAACGAGGAAGGAAGAAAACGAAGCGATGCCTTGTTTGGGATCCTTGGTTGGGTTCGCTCGCACGTGGGAATGCGAATCCTCCTCCGGGTTGAAGCGATTTTCGTTCATGCGCAGATTCGTGTGAAACTTACCATTCGTGAACTTATTGGTAATGTTATTTGAATACAGTTCAAAATGAGTTAATTTTATTCCCTTGCAATCTTTTTTTCTCTTTTGCACAGTTATATTGGAATACTGGTCGTAGAAATTACGGACGAATGCCATACGAAAGTGAATACAATAAAAATTCTTATACTTTCTGATGAATTTTGTTTTACATTGAATTTCTTGAAACTTTCATACAAACATGCGTAAAATTACTCAAAACAAAAATGGGTTTTGAGTGATCCGTCCCCTTGGCGACCAACAGTATTTCTGAAGCCGAGTAGGGAAAGTAAGCGTCCACATCTAATCAAATGGAAATGTTAAGGAGCTTAAATCAGAATAGAAGCATTTTAAGTACAGTACGCATCATAGATAGAGACGTAGAATATAGTTGGATGTAAGACTATCAAACATGCAGTTAGATGGTGGTATTTTGAAGGTTTATAGCATCAAATATGGGGTTAAAGACGGCTAGGGACAGCACATATTAGACTTACAATTAATCAAATCGAAAAAGTAGTAGTAGTATTGGATTAAATAGGGTGCATCGACGGTAGGGTCATTTTGAACCTAGAGTCGAAGTTTAAAGTCCCTAAATATTTGATTTATTGCAACCGAACAGGAGATTTGAATATTATAACAACGGTATCCACTCCAGGGAATTTTATATTGCTCCAAGCTGAAACATTATAATCCAAGAATAACAATTTACGGAAGAACGAACTTTTCGCAACTTGAAATACGTTTACAGGAAAACAATAGGTGTCATTCTTTACAATAAATCAGTCTGTCATGCTGGACGGGGAGTTTTCAATAGTTTGTAGATAATAGCGAAAAAAAATTGCATGTTGAATTTGACTTGGTTTCTTGGCAATTCAATGCTGCGTATGGTACTTAACACATATTTTGAAATTATACGATGACATCTGTATAGATTACCTCTTAAACGCGAAAATATTAATTTTATACCACTATAATGGCTCTTAAAGAATATCAAGGTATCATGCCGAATAAAAGCACAAATATACTTAGGGCCGTAAATCTCAGTCAAAAAAATGCTTTGAGACGAAAATTTTAAAACATAATTCTTGCATATTTATAAAAATATGATTATTTACAAGGTATAAGTAAATTTGCTTAAAAGCAGTGTCCCGAGAATTTTTTCAACTTTCTTTAAAAAAATATTAAAATGTGCACTGATTAGTGTTCTAACCGCCCAGATTGGAGCACTAATTGTGTTTGGAGCGAGATTTTTATCTAGTCATAAAAAATCTCATTTGAATAACATTTATTTTGTTTCAGCAGCTATAATAAGCATGTAGTAAGTACTGTGAAATTAAATGTGCAAAAATAGGACTGGACAAATAGGAAAAATTAGACTGTGATTCTTAGTGGTTAAATACATCTGTTATACGCCTCTGACTTGACTCAATTTTTGCTCGCCTTACGATGTAAACACCATTAAAAAGAGTGTTCTTTTGCAATTCTGTAAAAATTACATACCTCTCAGAATCCTATAGTCTACCGCATTGCATCAAAAACCGCTTCTTTTATATTTAATTATTATAATTGATGATTAATAAGATTATTTTAATTTAATAATTAATATGATTAATTGATATAATTAAAGCTGGTAAATAACTTTGCTTCAACTAATAATGAGACCAATTTACTTACCTACTTAAAGAAAAGTGGTTATTTTTCGAAAACAATGATGGAAATTCGCCTAAACGTGAAATTATTTCGTTAATAACATTATGAGGTGTTGAAGGGGAGGTAGTTCGCATGGGAATAAACGGGAGCCTTGCCATGAAAAAAACGCTAAATTACACGAAGGTTCCCCCTGGAGAAAGGGTTGAATTATAAGATGAAGGATCCGTTACGCATGCGTTACTTGGCGGTCGTATCATTCGTCAAAAATAATACATTTTTAACGATCCCTGCGATTTATCTTCTCAACGGCATTAGTATTAACTTTATAAACTTTTTGCCTCATTTTTTTCATTTTTAAAGTACCAAATTGCGGAAAAAGTACTATTTACCTCGAAGTATGCATACAGTAGCTACGATGAAATTCCATTCGATCTGGAAAAACACTTTTTTGGGTGTTGTATTCACCCCCGTACAAGTGATTTTACTGTAAAATGGCTGATTTCACCCACGTTATACCCTGATTACTTAGAGAAAAACATCCTTTCCTATTTATTAAACACGCAATGCAACCTTGATGGGTTAATTTTTTTACGAAAATCAAAGTGGACAGTACCTAGAATCAACTTCGAAAATGGGTGAAACGTAATAAAAATAGCGTTTTTTTGTCTACAATTATTCTTGTTTACGAAAAATTAAATTTCTGCTGATTAGGATACAATTCTCCAAGGAAACTGGTTGTCAACAACATGTAAACACATGTTGAAACAACTGTTTGAATTAGTAGAAAATTACTGCAAAAACCAAAGAATAAATTAGTTAATGAAAAAAGAGCGCTGCAGTCTACTACTCAGTCTGAAGGCTATATTAATTAAGAATATTAACATTAGCTAACCTGCGCATCATGTACCTTAATTTTATAATGGATAAAGTACACTATAGTGAAAGTAGTATTTTTCAAGTTTCATTAACGAAAAGGCGAAATACTGAACTCGTACTGGGTCTTGCAAACACGGTGGAACTTTTGTAAGGAGATTTCGTAACGACTACACGAGTCACAACAAATATCACATCTCCGTTTATGCCGCTTGAATTGTTTTTCCTTCACAATTGAAATATATTAACCCCGAGAGAATATTTGGAAGATTTTATATATACGGATGATTCGTAGAATGAATTTTTGGCATAATGCAATTCTCCCATGCGCGCAAATCCATTTTCAGCGCAGCAATGCAGCTCCAATGAATTCACTCGAGATCCGGCGAAGACGAGACAGCGCTTCTCTAAACATATCAGGAGCAGTATGGACATGAAATTAAGTAAGCTTGAGAACAAAGGAACTTGAATTCTTGCACAACAGACAGTTGTAACTTTCAATTTCACTAAATCCGTCAAACACGGATTAAATTTATTCGTATAACCCTGCGGCAACACCTTATATGCTTAAATATTAGTATTCTCTCCTATTTAATATCCTGCATATTTTATCACGCTCACGAGTCTGAGAGCAGACCTTAAATTTACTGGCGCATCAGTGCTAAGAATGAGCTAGAATAATTTTGATGCTTGGGTATTGTGTGGGCTGTCCATTGACTTCACTTGTCGCAGTTAATTAAGGCCTGCAGTTCATTTTCGACAGAAGTATGGAACAATACCCATAAGTAAACCTCAGCTTGACAGAGAGCGGGACGAAGTCAGTGAAAACCTGAGAAAAGTGCTCAATCACAGTCACCAGAGACGTCACAGGATACGAAACATATTTTCAGCTTAGAGCGTCCAACTGCGTGAACCTCAATTGTAGTAAGTCGCAGAGGCGTAGGTATGTGGAGAGGGAACAAGGGAATCAACCCCGCCCCCTTAGACCACAGTATTTTAACTTGTATACCACAAGAGACCGATAATAATTGTTTTCTGGCAATTTTTTTATGGAATTAAACACAATGGTATGAAATTTACAAGAAACTGAAGTATATGAATCCAAAAACCAACGGTCGCCATATGATTTTGATAAATATGACCAAGCTCATGACTGGTAATTACATTTGGTATTAAAAAACCAGATAAATTCTGATAGTCAGGTATCTATTGAGGCGTACAACTGACAGTCGCAGAGAGCAGAACAAGGCATTTATTTGATAGAGCATATACGCGGCGTCACTGAGCGATCTTTGTCGAGAATAAGAATCGGAGATGTGTGAAAATTTTAGGCAATCAGGAAGTAAAATTTTGTGCTTAGGTAGTTGAGAGTTTCATTGCTCTTGCAGTGGTTTTTTTGGATATTGTCTTCAAATTTCTAATTGAATACAATACCCATGATATTTCATATCTAGAAATGACTCATGACTTTATTATACTATATTTACATATAGTATAACCTCCTCAGTCCCGAGACATATCCAACATTATGTTTGGAAAATTCTTCATACTTACGTTTTGCGTTTTTTAAGCCATGTTTGCAGAGTTAATATTTCTGTGAATCAAGGTTCTTAATGATGAACTAGTGGCGTTGCCAATATTTTGCGTTGCTGAGCGGTAAAAAATTCAAAATTCAAGTGTATTGTATACAATACGCCAGGACCGAGGAGGATAATTTTGTTACTATATTTAAATACATCTTTTTATAACATATTTTTTATATACACAATATTTTGTAAAAACTTTTAATATCTCAAATGAACAGGTACCATCAATGGAAAAATATCGATGGATCCCCACCAAGGAAAATTTGTGTCTGCGCCACTCATCAGTCACATTACTATATAAAGTGAATGCACGCAGGCCCTCATCTAAATCAGTGAGGAAGCCCTGACATATTTGCAGCACCCAGATATATATTCCGCTCTCATTAGTAGACACTGGTTAGGAAAAAAGGGAAGTGCTTGGCGATTTAGAGATATGCCAAAAAAATAATCTTGAAAGTAGTGAATTTTAAGTTGAAAATGCATTAAAATTGTAATGAAAGAACATTCTAGCAGTACTGTGTATTTCTGAGAAATTCCGAAAAATGTACAAGCTCCGAAGATCCAAATTCGGCTCCAGTAGAAGACTCAGGAATCATGTTGCCAGAGGGAAAAATATGAAGCAGCAGCAGAAAAAGCAGAGCTGTGTTTTTCGGACATATCTTCCAAATAGGCCAGTGAAGAAATGAAATACTTAAACTCTTGGAATAGAAAAAGCATAACTCGCTCGTTCTAGGTGGTACAAAGTGACTTGCAGGGAATGGGAGAGCAGGAAGCTGAGGTCTGCCATAGGAAAGCCTTCAAAAGCATTTGCATTCGGAATTCGGAAGCATTCGGAAACAAACCCATTGCTTCCGAATCAACGAGACCCATGACCCGAGTACCATACAAAGAGAAAAAAGAAGAAGAGAGCGGGGTGAGAGAATGAAGGAGAATCGGGCGAAGATCACGGCCGGAAAATGCTGACCGAACAATAAAGAGCATGATTCTTTAGTGTACGAGACTGATGCCCAGATGGTATTACTATCTTTGGTAACGATGGTAACATTGACGCAAGTAAAACTTTCGTCACGTTAACGCAATTTGACTCAAAACGCAGTTTTTACACACGATAGATTGGCAAATGTCGGCCCTGGTAACTGAAAAAGCCTGGGAACGAAAGTTGGTTGGAATACGAGAGGAAAAATGGAGCCTCTGACAGAAATACTGAAGAGGAAGCTGTAGTCATCCCGCACTTATGATGCATTTATGATATTAAATTTCTCGACAGATATGAAATGTGAATTACCTGTGTTATATGACATGAAATTTCTTGACAGATGTGAAATGTGAATTACCTGTGTTCTACTTCAGCAATAATTTGTCAACACGGTAGCACATGGCCGTGAATATTGGTCCGAAATACTTCACTCATGGTAGTCCATAAGTTTTAATGAAACTTAGTTTTCTTTCAATAAGTGTCTTTTCTCCAACTTCTTTCAAATGCTGACAGTAGTCATAAGGCTGCAGCAAGAGAGTAGGTCGCTTCCATGGGGTTAGTCTCGCGTTGCGTAACTCGTCAATGGAGGTCAACAGCAACTCTACCACCGAACACTAGAAAATAGTCTGAACGAAAGCTGGTGGAGCCGTCATGTTAGCAAGCATCCATTCCACTTAAATAATGTAAGCGAGGGGGAGGGTGAGGAAAACAAAATAAGGCGGGGAACCGCTGTTTCCCTTATTTCTACCTCGAGTGCAATCAATGCATTACAAAAGGATTTCTCCGAACGAGAAAACTTTCCATCAGTCAGAGTCCACGAGAGTCTCAGACAAACAGTTTAACTCAACGCCGACCTTTGTCGGCGAGCATGTCCCGCTGCAATTTTCTGCACAAAAGATCCCAGTGCACGCGAATCGGAGGGAGTAAATTCTAGGAGAAATTAAAATACTTCCCGACCGATTACCTAGGGGCTTACGCGGTCTCCAGCTGACCTGGAGTTTTACGGAGGGTTAGAAGGATATGAAGGCGATTAGGAAGGACCAGTGGTAAAAAACACAACCACCATATTTGCACGCTCAGATTATAAACACCTAATGTAATACTATACGGTTCTTTTCCAATAGTTGAAAAACTAAGCATATTATGCATGAAAATTTTCCGGCTCTGACACTATACTACACTGAAGACATTACTTTTCCTATCCTACAAATACTTTGACGTATTACATCATGCAAGGAGTAATGTTAGACTGTTTTATTTTTCCATGCGCTTCCTAATATTTTTCTTAATTTCCATGCAATATTTTTTCCTTTCAATTGGGTCAAATGAGCCGGCAAATATTTTTTTATGGGTATGCTTGTTTAGTAAACGACGTGATAATGGGGGGCAGTACGACTGACGTTCACTGCTCTATCACGAATATAGCGATGTAATAATCCATGGCTAAGTATTTAGACTCCCTTCCGATGATAATTACTCTTTTACTTTTCCTTTGGACATAACGGTATAAGGTGACATTAGAAATTTAACTCAAAAATTCATTGCAATTTTTTGTAAACAAAAACATAATATTCAGTGTCTGAGCTACATAAACAGATCAGCGCCAGTTATTTCATTAGGTATCAATTTAGGCGCACAAAGCACTATAAAGTCGCGACGTATTTAGCGTAGAATTTTTCGGCCATGCTTGAGATGGCCGCAGATCCCCTCGGTCCCCAGCCTCTATGCCTCTCGTACTTAGGGCGCTGATTCTACACCCTGCAAACATTTCATACCGATTTCTGTCCTGGCACCTGATTAGCAGACAACCTTTAAATTTTATACATTCAAAACAGAAAGGTGAGATTCAGGGGCAAAAGGACATAGGTTCGTTGAAGAAAGAATTCAGATGCAGCTGGAAATAAAACTACGGAATCCGGAAACGCAAATATAAATGATACCAATGGCGCAAAATCTAACCTCGAGCAGGTACGCTCATTTCTCGGCAAACTATAACAGGTCACCTCCGGTAGTGAGAGGATAAAGTGGCCAGCAGAAATGGTAACCGTAGCGGTAAGATGCATGAAGACTACTGGGACAAATGATTTTCGATTATAATAATATTCACCGCCATCTTTTTGAGGAGTTAACGTGAAATTTACATAGAGCGGCATCATACAGTAAATAAATTGGCACAATAGAAGTCTCAAATTTCCATCCGGTCTAGATTGCTCCATTACCGACGTACCCGATTACCAGCTTATACTGCTGTCGTAAGGAGATAAGAAGAAATCGTCAAGAGATCATTTGTCACGGCAGAAACTTTAATCGAGAGTAAAAATCCTTTTCCTGTTCATTCTGCGGTCGTAAAACGGGACAATGATATAATTAATAAATTTAAGCCCTGAGTATTATCCTTGTGTCTATAGTGGCCCATAGCCTATTCCTTAGAATATGAGAGTAATTCTCTGTTTGCTTGCAGCAGTCATTGAAGGAGCGTGTGGCTTTCATTTGTATTTCCAAATTTTCTTCCACACAAATCAAAACTTTCTGTTCAGCGTCCCGATTGCTCGACACGTTGTCAAGGTCAGTTCTTACCTGGGATAGATATAAACCATCTTATACGAGGATAAAAATAATTATTAGAAATAGTCAAGACTTTTTTGCTGAATATTGCTCGACCTGACCAGTGACGATGTTTTACATTTATCTGATTGGTAAAATTCTGTCATAGGCGACTTAAACACATTTACATCAGTGAGAGAAGGATGGAAGGAAGAGGGGCCAGGAATGTGACCTTCCACATGTACGTGGCTGAGAAGGGAAACTAATATTGACCCTCGGAGTTTGTTTTGGGAGGAGGGAGGCGAAATTTGAAGGACGGGGAATTATGAACCGTGAAAAGTGGAGAAGGGTTCAATTGAACGTAGTCAGTTGTCTATTTGTAACCATAACTTTGAACTAGAGTAGAAATCAATAAAAGCTCTAGAAATATATAGCCTCCTTACTTTTTGCATATGCCTGCGTCTAAAATATATGGAATGAATTAGATTCATGCGTGTCAGCAAATGATATTTAAAAAATACGGAGTAAGTTTTATAGTTTCGAAAACACTGAAAGTACTCTGGCGTTTGGATGCCAAATTTCCAACGTGTCCGAGAAATATGAAAGCAATATCACCCCTGGATTTGCAGTTCAACAAATATACACAAATATTTTCCAGGAGTATGCGACACTGTGCGGGGGAGTGGAAATCGCTTTCACATTACGGCTCAACAGGGGAGTTCGGACAGAGGTGAGTAAAATTGAAGGGGACTTCCTTTTTATTGTGTCAAGACAATAATTAGTACACAAATTTCTTTCTATGGCTATTATAGAGGGAAATGCATATTTTTCTTTTTGAATCACTATGGGAGATGGTGACGGGATTTAGGCGATGGAGCATTGAATTAAATGCATCAAGATAGAGTTACGATTACTTGAGTCAATTGTGGTGATGGTATCAGTGATAATACTTTCGTGGTTCAAATAAAATTCATGCTTTCCCCGTAAAAGGAAGGTTGACTCAAGAAACCTACTTTTTTGGCTTCTTTAGAATATCAAAATGATAAATAGGAGGCGGTAGTTCGGTGCATTATGAACTGGACGATTTTCGTTTACTTTTCCTCGATGAGCAATTAATATATTCATAAGTAGAGGATTATCATTTTTGAAAAAATCGTTCTTCACATCGTTCATAAAACCATACGTGAGATGAGGTGAAAGAGGCAGATCATGAGTTTATACACCTCCGAGGATCAATTGAAGTCATAAATATATTTCTCTTTACACTTTGTTTCTTCAAACAATAAAAGAGACACAACAGAGGCTCTTTATCTAGGACCGAAGTGTGCGAAATTTGCAATCGAGAGAAGCCAGCTTTCAGGTTTCCATCGAAGGCAGAAGTTATAATCTATGATTTGTTGAGTATGTTCATTGAGCCCTAGATGCCATAGGATTTTCTGAATTTTGACGAGGTTCGGAGGAGTACATTGAATTCCAGAGCTAAAATATGACAAGAAGAAGAAGGTGGTATTTGTTAAATTTATCATAATAAACCTTTTTTCGTAAAAGGAAAGAGTGCAGCCCTCATTTTCTTTGGAGACATTCAAGTTCTTAATCTTAATGGAGTGATTTACGTCTCGAAGAACAGAATCCTTACAGTTCCTCATAGGTGATCGAGTAGATGATTGGAATTACTGTTTGCAAACAATAGCTTCTTAGTAAGTAGCTAATTTTTTAATGGTAAATCACAGTCGCCCACCCAAAGCACGCACGTTCCAACATAATGACCGCACTAGGTCGAAACGAATCACATCCTAATCACTGTTTGCAGAAAAAATACAATGTTGTACCTTATGATGGTCAGGTAATACTCCGAAACACCTGTCGTTAATTTAGCATAAATTCTGTCCTTAGATAATAAATTCATTTTCAGATATTTCAAACCAATTTCAGTTCACATTAGAAAGAAAAATTAACTGAGGTCTATTAAACAGCGATATCATAGTAACAAGTTATAAGGAAATTACAAAATTCTTAAGAACTCATTACAGCCTAATTTTATCCCAAATTTCAATACAAAAGCCAGTTTGAGCTATCAAGACAGAATAACCAACATTTCTGCTTCGGTAGTTTGCTACGCTCTTAACATTAGTAAATATTATCAAGTAGACCAACGAATAAATGAGGTATTATTTACATAAATGAACGTCTGAACACAACTACATGGGGATAAGGCAAAAAAATAAATTGCTAAATGGCTTCGTTCCATTGACATTGTCATCAAATTTAACTGCCCCTGTCCCACATGCTAAGCCCCCCCCCCTCCTTCATGGATCAAAAACTCGAGAACCGAGAATTGACCGTTGTTTCGCGCCCAGAATTGAACACGAGCAATTTCACACCTCCAACCTTTCTTCCATTACCCCTCTCTTATTGAATTTCATGTGTACACTTAAGACGCCTTCAGTCCTGAAGCCTATTTTTTTGCTGGAAATTATCTACTTCTTGTGCACCTTTTTCATACATGTGTACTTTTTCAACAATTTTCCATTTTGTACTTACATAAATGAATCATGACAGTACCGCAATAATTCCGCTATTGATATCTACAATATATGTAAACATTTTCAATGTTGTTTCAAATTTTGGAAATACTAGACCACATATCAAAATAAAATCACTGAATAAATTGGATTACAGATTTCGGAGTCTACTAAAGCGAGAACTAAATTTTCAGCCTACGAAATAAAGGACAAAGTTTTCAGTCTACCAAAGCAACCAAGTGCTCTTATTTATAGATTTAAACGAACGGGAGAAATGGCTGTGCACTTTGAAAAATAAGAATTTCGTGTACCTTTACGAAAAAATACTTATGTCAATCAGGTCGCATTTAAATATTTACGAAAACAGTTTTCCTAGGACTTTATATGCAATATAAACCCAACAAAAGGTACTTAATTACTCTATACTAAACATTTTCTGAACCAAAGAGGGACACGGACAAAAGCTACGCATATTATATACGTAATTATTTTCGGTGGGTATTACATAATACGCTACATAACTAATCCATTCGAAATGTCCGATAGCGCATTTCAGAGGCTTCAATATTTCTCTCGGACAAGAGCACCGCAACGTTCTATTTATTCCCTTCTTTGTGCTATAGGTAAAGTATAGTACAGAGAGGAGAGAGACAAGGAGAGCGAGATGAGAAAAAAGAAGTAGAAGACGCAAAAGAGAGAGGGGAGAATAATCTGGGAGGATAAATGACCCCGATTTCCAAGCCGTGCGTGCCGCGTGGCACTAAACTTCTCGTCTATAAATAAAAAAAGAGCAAATGATGCTCCCGAGGCCAACGCGGAAGGGGGTAAAAAACGAATAAGCTTTTCTACCTCTCCCTCCCACTTCATCCACCCCACGCGTACAAGAACGACCGGCCACCTTTCAAAAAAATTCATGCCTTTAAAAAAAATGTATTCGGAAGGCATCTAATCGCTCACAATCATTTTTCCACACTGCTGTTATTTCAATAAAATATATTATCTTTTATATATAATGCCCATATAAAAATCCTTTGAATTTCGCTAGTAATATGGACAATTCCCAATTTCACATCCATCGTGCCATGTTTGTAATAGAGACGAACATATATTTATGTTTTACTTATCCTTCCATCCGTCCAGTCCGATCGGTTTTTATGCGTCGTGCTGGGATTCTGCGCAGGAATGGAATGGGCACGCGCTTTTCCCTCGCATGTTTCCGTCGAGGCCCATTCATCCTACGGGTATTTTCGATAGCGGACCGATCCAAGACTAAGAGAGCACTAGAGAGAGAGAGGGACTCAAAATGTTTTTTTCTCCACACATAGATTCTCAATATTTTCTTTTTTTCTCGTTCTCCCCACTCTGTTTTTATCTCACAGACCAATCGTGGACCTCGCGTGGTTATTTTTGTTTAGTTTCGCTGCGAGGAGTCGGCCGTTGAAAAAACAAGGCAGCAAACAGGTGCTATTGCTCCTCGTGTCCCGTGAACACAGCCAGGGTTGATAAATGACCATTACGGCGGATTAAAATCACCTCGCGTTCATACGATTCCTCAATCACCTTCCGAAAGAAGCTGTTGACCTCTGGATCTGAAGCTGGTGACCAGGGAAAGAATAAAAACAAGTGCTATGCTTTACGTTTGCCTAACATTTTTAACAGTTAACACCCCACAACAGCTTTTCTTTGTCATTCTAAGATAATCCAATAATGACTTGTGGAACCGAGCAGTCTCGTTGGACTTTTATACAGCCTGCATGTCATCCGTCTGCTACTCAATGGATGGCTTCCTCTCCAGCTCTAGCAATTGGAATGCCGAACGGATATATTCCACTTTTGGATTAGGGTTAATGACGGGATTCTAGGAAAATATAAAAAATAGGAAAGAACGGTACTCTTTTTCTTTCGCAAAACCTAGCTTAGAGTAAGCCGCAATTGTGTATTTCGTGATTACGAAGCAGCATTTTATTAATAAAATACAAAGAAGAGCGTGCAAAAGAGAGCAATGATATTTGAAGAAAAGTTGTCCTAAAATTTGCGATGAGCTTAGCAGAGTGATCAAATTGTTTTTAAACAAGGCAGGGAATGCTATCGAAAAAAAGGTTGGTTGAATCTTTTGAATGAGTTCAAAGCAGACAAATTTTCGAAAGATTTTCACCATTTATTATGAGTCAATTTCGAAATTTATAAAGTACATGAATTCCATTCAGAAAGCCTATAATTTTCATCCATGGAATCAAGGGAACGAATAAAGGAATACGATAAAAGACCACAGCTAGGATGGATTTAAAATTCACGGAAAACAAGGAAGCATGTTCGTTGCGAAAGTACCTACCTATATGGCGTGTGACATCACCTCTCTCGCCTGGTAGTTTAGTCTTGGTACTGATGTCTAATTACTTGTCAATATCACTAACAGCTCACCGGGCAAAAATAGTGTCCCGCATTTTTTGGTTATCCACGTTAATTAGTAACGAGTGGAATATATGAATCATTAGTAATAGCATCACTAATTGTCCAACTCTCCAAATTTACGACAGTTTCGTGCATTTTTCTCCTGAATGCATTTTGGTTATCCCTTAGTGGCCAAAAAAGACCGCAGGACATCATTCTGAATAGATATGCCTGTAGCATGTAGAGATGGGACAAAATGAACTGAGCAGTTCAAATGGAACAGTTCCGAGACTCGACGTAATCGGTAAATGAACGGTTCACACATACTACCTGTTCCGCAGAGATATATAAAGTTAGAACCAAGTGCTACATTGTATGAATAAAGCGGCGGAGGATCGTAAATTGTATTCACCAAGCTCATTCAATCCTCGGTAATAGACCCTGCCGTTTGTGTACCCTAGGGTTAATAAACTTATCGCTTTGAGGCCAAATGATAAAAATTGAACTATGGAGGGCATTGTAGAAGTAGTAATAATGTTAGAAACGAATATTTTAGTAAAATAAGGCACATTGTATTGAGTGATGGGAGTCTGAGTATTACAGAAATAAAAAAGTGGAAATATGCGACCATAGGCGATTATCATCCTCCGTCATAACCGGAGAATAATTCGCAGTAAAATGTCAAGGGAAAGAGAGCAGCATGTACCTGATACAAAACTATGGACCGTCTGCTATCCGGGCCTATGCGTAGACCAGGGTGCTACCCTATTCACAAGGCAAAATATATAAGGAAGATATATCCAATAGCCCACGTATTCCTTTACAGTTCATCAAGGACGGTGGTTTTGAGGTGTGGTCGTTTTCTAAGAAGCATCTATCCATCCTCATTGTTGCTTACATCTGTGAAATTGTTCCAATGCAAGATATAATCATGAGCAACGATGAGAGGCAGAAATCACTATTAATTGCAAGATGTAATAGGATTTTTGAGCGAAATTATATGTAACGGATGCAATACTAGCAGTAACCGTATAGGTACAAATAAGAATTCGAAACTCTAAAGCAAAGCATACCGAAAGAGAGACGCAATCCGAATGCACAGTATTATGCCCCATGCAGTGATTAACAGCCAATTTCAACCAGAATCATTCTTTATCGTGAAAAGGCATTCAGTTTTTCTGATCGGTTGTCTATATCCCTCCACACACTATCCTTTTCCCTTATTAGTAAAATCTTCTCGGGTTTGGCACCGGGTAAGGCTATTTAAGGCGAACGTTTCGACGAGAAACTCTCTCATCGTCAACAGGGCTAGGACTGATTGCCGAGTTAGGCCCATTCTGGGTTTTTATACTTGAAACCCATTGTTGACCGGCCAATTCAAAATTTGCTCACGCCGGTTGGAATTTGAAATGTCTCCGCGACCGTTGTATTTTATCGAGTAACGGTCTCCATATTTGGCTGATGTTCAGCCCCGAGTCTCGATTAAGCTTTTTCTCCTCCAGACTGATTTTGATTGCCTCTTTCATTAATCGATCCCAGTATCCATATAACCGGCAGAGGATTTTGTCGCCGTTAAAGTTATCCTTTCCCTGTTTACAACATTATCCCCTTGAAACTTTTCCGTTTCATATCCTATTTATTCCACCCAAGTAGGCCTGCCTTTTGGTCGCTCAATCTTTCTAGCGGGGCTTTCCCTTCCATTTTGGCTCGTGTTACGCTCCTCACAAATTCCTTGCGTCTCCAAGTGAGGCCAATTTATCTATACCTTGCCTTCCTCATTGAGCTCCACAAGTTATCCTCCTCATCTATACCTCAGCACAATTCCTCGTTTCAGGTCCTATACATCCCTTTTATCTTCACTATTGACTTCAATAACTAAATTTTAAAGCCTCTATTCCCTTCCATTCCAGTTTTACCAACGGTCCACATCCCTTATCAATACAATGCAAAACTCCAAAAGAATGCAAGATATTGTTTCAGGCTCTCCTTTTTGATATGTTTCATTATGTAATAAAAAATATCACTTTGGCATTCCACACAAATAATTTAAAAATGCGGCCGATTTTGTGAAAGAACTATCTGTGTCTTCAGCTGGAAAATCCACATGAAACCTGAACTCGACCGCAACAACACTGGTTATTTTTTAATAAAAGAGTGGTGAATTTCAAAGGGACATTTTCAGTATTAAATTTCACATGAATGTTTTCAGGCACTGTTTCCCTGGTTCTGATCCAATTTTCTTCGAGCACACAATTGTTCTTTCAGCAGATAAGAAAGTTTCAAGAAATTAGCCGCAAGTTTGAACTGATATGAAAGAACAGAAACTGAATACGATGACAAAATAATAGTCTACCTACGAGATGCATTATCGCACCTCTTTAGCGAACACGTTTACGGCCGCATAATTTCATTGGTTTCATGCGTCATTGTGTGGTGATTCATTTCAAATTTAGTAACAAAAATAATATATCCTTCCACTAATTTTATTTGTATATGTTAACGGCGTAAAGAGTTTCCACAAAAAGTTCTAATCACCAGGAACAAAGTTCGTTGATGAAAAAGATTTAACTTTATATGATACAACTAGTTTCAACGCATAGGCGTCATCTCCAGGTACTTCAGCTTTTCGGTACCTTAAAATGATGCCTATGTGTCGAAACTAGTTTTACCATATAGATTAATTCTTTGGAAAAATACCAAGCGTTCTTTTTCATCATCATAAATTTCCACAAGGTCACTCCGGAAATCACCGCGTTTACACAAATTTCGTTGTGTACACACACCTGATTATGACACCCTTATGTAGAAACTAGTAAAGCAAAGTTATCATCAAAAAACACTGGAAAAACACGGCGTTTTTGCCCCAATTTTGTTTCAAAGCGCGAAGAACGCAAACGAAAAAATACCAAAAAACTTTTTCAGAAGAGTTTCAAATTGTATCACATCTCTGCTTTCCAACTAACGTGAGTTACCAACGTAGATAGCTCCAGTCGCGTGAACGAGGCATACGTAAATCCCTTCTATCTGCCTTCCTTGCTTTCCCAATCCCTCCCAACCTCCCTCCAAATGGTATTTTTGAACTCCTTTGCCACTCGCCAAGGCCGCAAGCAAAGGGAAGCTCCTTTTTTTTAATCTACACGCGTGGTTGATGTTTGACCGATTGCCGCAAAAACGGTCCCAGAGTCATTCCCCGCACGTGACAGCCAAAGAACCGACCGACCACTACGTTTTGCGGGGTTCTCCAACCCAACGCAACCCTTCAGCACTCAATCAACATCTCCCCCCCCACCCCCATTTCTTCTGCTCAGACACCCTTAACGGTGGATAGAGCGGTAAAAGTGGATCATGGAGTGTATATTTAAATATTTTGAGTAACATTTAATTATTTACTGGTTAAAGGTAGGTTTCATTGAAAGTAAGAGGAAATCCTCCATATTTTTTCGTGTGAAGGGCCTAATCTACACCAATAATCTCTTCCTATCATCGATAACCTCCGCATTCGTTTCACCCGTCCTAATCACGTCTTTAGTGTTATCCGGTTTCCAACAGGGAGGTATGATTGGTCCCATTTCATTTATATTTTCTCGTGTGAAGGGCCTAATCTACATCGTTAATCTCTTCCTATCATCGATAATCTCTTCCTAACATCGATTACCTCCTCATACGTTTCACCCGTTCTAATCACGTCTTAAGTGTTATCCGATTTCCAACAGGGAGGTATGATCGGTCCCATTTCATTCATTATTAATATGACTTGAGTTCTCGAGTTTACGTCAAAACTTAGATTATTTGCAGGTGACAGTCATCTACCGCGAAGTAGATGAAGATACGGTCTTACAAGTTCTATCATCGGGCCTAAGCAACACTAACACGTGGTGCCCGGAGTTGATGGTTGGACTAAATCTTAGTAGATGCACCTAAGTGTACTTCTCACGGAAGTCATTAGACCAAGGTCACATCTTCACTGAAGGTGGAGTAAACATAAAAACGTTAAATGAAGTCGAATACATGGGAGTTACCCTAGCTGCAGACATATCGAGGTTACCACATAAAAAACATATACTGGACAGCCTTGAAGAAACTAAGATTCATCAAGCGTACAATTGGAAGGTCCTCGGAAGAAAAAGTGAGAGAGATATCCCACTTCGCTCGGGTTGGGCCACACTTCGAATACGCCACGGTCATTTGCGACTCTGCGAAGAAAGATTTAATCCAAAAAATAATAAAATAAAAAGGAACGCTTTGCACTTGATTCAAAAACTGCCATGAAGGATCACATAGAGTATCACACCTTTTAGATGGACGAGGTTGGGAGCTGCAGCCTGCATGGTAAGCTCCCATTGCTTGAGAGATTCAAAACATGTTTCATTGTGACACTGAGAATATCATTTTGACGCCGCACAACACATCTAAGCCCGATAGGCGTGGGAGTATAAGACAGATACATTTCTGAACATATAGGTACAAAAATTTGAGCTTCCCAGGACCAATAAGTGACCAAAATAAAAACAGAGCTCCCCTCCAAACACTCAACACTCCCAAATAAAAGGTCACCAATTCACCTCACGAAAAACCTTCTCTTTTACTCTTAACACGGCTAGAGCTCTAATCCTCCCTGCCACACGCCCGTACGGCGGCTCACAGGGTGGTGCGCACTTGTAAATGGTGTCAATGCTGAAAAAATTTCTCGAACCTCATTTCACATAAATGAATCTATTTGTGCGTTACGACTGACACATAGGCGTAACGCATATTAAACAAGAATTCTGCCTTATTCCATTTTTCTTAAGTTAGAATGTTACGAGTAGAGTTTTCGGTGTGGTATTCAAAATAGAGATGATAATATACCGAAATATATTGTTTCCGAATATTATACCCGGCGTGACCCCTTGATATTGGTTAGTAAAAGCTGTTACAAGAAAGGTTTTATTTCGCTTTAAAGAGAAAATTTCCACAATTCGAATTATTACCAAATTTATGTCCTGCGCAAAGAGGCTAGGCGTAAAAATAGGAATGAATCGCCAAAAATCAAAATCGGCATGATGCAATCTTTTGTACTTTTATTCTAGGATTTCACAAATGAGAAAACGTACGTAAAGCTCTCCGCAAATATGTACGTGCACCAAAATCGCTCCTCTTACCCTAAATTGAGACTGGTAGGCGGGAGCGGGAATTGGTGAGTGATGCATGGCTCTGTTTTGCTCCCGCGTCCCTGTTACTCGCACCTCAAGAACGGATAATGCGGCGCTCGTTCACTCCAACGCCTGCCTTCCCGCCAAAAACCCCCGCGCAAGTTGGCGACGGGCAATTTGTTTTAAACTCTTCTGAAAGCGTTCCGTCTACGTCTGCGTCAGTCAGACTGACGCACCGCACGAGCCACCGCAAAGAATGAGGGCGTATAGTAGAGAGTGTTGGGACGCCTCCTGACGTTTTAATGCGCTTCCTTTGAAAAATTCGCATAGCTGAGAGAGGTGATACAGGCGAAGAAGCAAAAATTTGAGTAAACACCAAATATTTCTTTAAAATTCGGGCAACCTACGTGATATAAAAAAATTAATGCGCTATCAAAATAAATGAAAGTTGTAAAAGTAAAATAAAAGTTTATTTTGGAATTGATGACATAACTAAGCAAAAGAAAATATTGCCTTGCAAGGATACAAATCAACACCAAAGACAAAGTTGAGTACCTCGTCGTAAACCCGCCATAGGATAACTCAAGTGGGTTCATTTAAAATATTTGATATTGTTATGGGAGATACGACTATGAAAAAACTGAGCCCATAAAGGTGCAGAGAAGGGTCGAATATCGCAACATTAGATGGTGAAGTGAATGGTATAAGAGGACGAGGTGGACCAAGAAAGTAATGGGCGAAAGCGGCGGACGAGGCTCAGGAGGGAATATTTCAGGAGTCTAAAGAACTAGAGTGTGTATAAAGCGTGTATAAAGCAATGAAGGAGTTTTAGAGAAGCAGAAGAGGTATAAGAGGATAGGCCATTGTGGTGTAAATAATTTTAAATGAGCTTGAAAAATAACTAAATTATTTGATTTTGCCCACTGCATAAGGGAATGTCACTATAGATTTTCATCTACGTATGTTAAGTCGCTCAAAATAATTAGCTTTTTAAAAACATAACACTCTCTCTCTTCCTTCATGGAAGACTTAAGGTCTTCCACATAGAATTCTTACTCCTATACTCAGATTATTAACCAGCATTTCCAATTACTTATTACGAGATATACATTATGTCATTAAAACTATATTGTATTAGAATGAACAGCATTGCAAATGCAGAGCACTTCAGATAAATTTCTGACAAAAAAACTGGATGTCTATAGGAGGAGGTTATGATGTGCTAACGTTCCGAAACTAAGAAAGTATTTTCCAGAATATTTCGAAAAAGAGTGCATGTATAATAGTTTGAATGCGAGGTCTCTTAAAAGCGTTTAAATCGTTATAAGGTTTGAAATTATAAAACAAGACCCAAAAAATGTTACATTTTTTTATCTGAGTTAAATTTAAGTTGCGGCGATTAGATAATTTGACCAGTTGAGAAATATTATAAAAAGTTTATTCCCAAAGTCAAAAAAAAGTTTTCCCGCAGAAAAGGCCAGAAGATGAGCGGATAACAAACTCTCAACTTAAGAAGACAAGAGTAATCTCCACAAAACGTTCCAGGAATTTTCCGAAGCAACAGGCACTCAAAATAAAAGCGGAGTAAGTGCCTTCTGCTGGGAAATTAGGCGAGTAATGGAAGGAATGAATACATTTCATCTAATTATTAAAATCATAGGATGATAATTAAATTGATAATTATTAAAATCATAGGAGGATAAATGGAGTCCTATTCCTGATACTAGTTATCATTATTTCATTAAAATTAAATCCTTTCATCACATGAACATGGGGAAAATTTCGTCCTGAGAAATATTAAATCCACCCTCCAACTCATTCTCGTTTTTTTTTGGGTCCACGTCCACACGTGCCTTAAGAGCAAATAACCTTCATTGCAACTACTGAGTCTACGTTCTTCTACTCTTCATTTTTTTATAAACGTAGCATCTTCAACCACCATGACCTTCAGTGAACACCCACACTCAGCATAACCATTCATGTCACATTTCACCTTTTTCACTTCACTCTCTTGATTCATACATTCTTTGTAATGGATCGGAAATGAGAGGAATTAAGTACAAGCTGACGTTTTATCTTTGGCAGAACATATCTCCCTTTATGACCTTCAGTCTAGTGCAAAATATAAATACAATTACAGTTCCTCATACTGGATCAGGAATAGGCGCATTAGGTGGCCCTTGGGTAACACAACAGTGGATATGGAGTAAGCTTGACAATAAAAAACTACCATTGTTTCGGCTACTAAATTTGGAAGGATCTATTCACATGCCTAATGATGTTTTTATTTGTCTACCGCTTTAAAGGAATATTGTATTGTCACCATACATTCTTAATTTTTTAAAACTGCATTATCGACTAAATTGGCCTGATAAATCGATAGTAGGAACAAAAACAGACGTATACACATTAACACTCATTTCCTGAGGGGTGAAAAATTCCACCCATGTCGGACTCGAACCCGTGAACTTGGATTAGCAGGTGAGGACCCGCCGCCATCAAAGCTGACACAAGATAAACATATTATAAGACTTAAGAGTTAATATTTGTCAAAATAAACATATAATGACTTTAGAGTAATTCTAAATTGAACAGGTTTGTCTCTGAGGCCTTCTCGCTCCTGCACTCGGCGAATGACGAACCAGCAATGATAACGTAAAGCGCGTCTTGCACGCAGAACACAACCACCCAGCCCATAATTGCCATGAGTACTTAATCATCCCTCACTCACTCTAAATAAGTCATTCGAGGAAGTCTGTCCGCCACTTACCTCTCGACAGATAATCATCGAAACCTGAAGCACGGTGATTTACGAGGAACCAGCGAGTTTCATGTCGAGACGGAGTTTCGAGTGACAAGAGAACTCGGGTGCTTTACTATTCAAGACAAACTGACCCAGCGTGTGAAATGCCTTTTATACATTAACGGAAAAGATAACGCTCGACTGAAAATAGGCCTTGAATTTTTAAAAGAAACAATAAAAAGTCGGCATTTTTTACGCTCTCCATTCTAAAAGTAGGTGCCAATGCAAAGAAAGTTCTAACAAACATTTTACAAAACGCTATTAATTTGGAATTTTTTTACTTCCGCGTGGAGGGAAAAAATTGAATTTTTTTCATCATAATTCTAAACGCTCACGCCCTTGACAGTGCACTTGAAATGATAAGGCGCTCCAGACTTCCGGACATACCCGCGGGAGACGGCGACTGGCACTCGTTTAATTTCTGCAGATATCGCGTCACACCTTTGGCCGTTGAGAACAGTGGTAAAAAAAAATTACGGAGAGAGCGATGATTCTCAAGTCAGAACCTTACTTATCACGAGGTAATAAGTGGTTCTCAAATAAAAACTATGCTAAATATGTTTCACTCTACAGAACATGCAACTATTTTTCTATAAAATATGCATCAAATAATTGTGCCTGACTTTCACAGACGAAAATATGGTCTGCCATGCCCAGATTCGTAGAGTCAATAATGGTGGTAATTCGCAGAATCCTCAACATTTGCAAAAACAATGTACACTTCATCCGTATGTACCCATCACGCTGTTTCTTCTCGAGGTAGAAAAAGTTTAAAGAGCTTAATTCTCAGTTAATGAAACTCTCGCTTGTAACGATATTGAAATGAGAGAGATTACGCCCACAGATAAGAGTTACTAACAGCTACAACGAGCTCAATTGCCTCGTTCACTACAATATCTAATCTCCTTTTATGTAATTATTTAGAGGTATCCAAAATGAAGCTTCGTGGTAATGAGAAACCCAGCGCCTGCATTTCGTTGCCTAATTTTGCCCAATAGCGTACAAAAAAGAACCCTTTTTTCGAACAATTGACTCGCAAACCATAGAGTTGATGGATCCTAAATTTAAATCAGAGGCTCTTGGTTAAACAACATAGTTTTACCAACAATTAAATATATTTCTGGAATTGATTGTTGCAACTGAGAAGTGCCTAAATCCCTCATGCTCTCAATTCCCCATGCCCTCCAAAATGGGCCATTTGCTAATCCCTCGAATGGCGTAATTTTAGTCACAAAGCTAATAATCCTTGAATAGAAAGTGAAAATGAAATAGTCAACGTGGACTTTGGGTTTATGTGAACGGAGTAGACTTTATTGGTTTGGCTAGGACGACAAAATGGATGATAGTTGAATAATTATAGAAATTTATGATAGGAAAGTGAGTGGAGAGATATGATGGGATAGATCGAGAAAAATAAACAGGTAAAAATAGTGGAAGACACTCTAACGAGGTTTATTGGGAGCCTTATGAGTAGAGGAGCGTTTATAACGTAATAAAAAAATGTGGCACAAGCAAGGGAGATTTGCAAGTATAGGGTATTGTGGAATATATATTTGAAACAGAAGTTAAATTAAGTGAAAAAGAAACTAAAACCATTTTTTGTTTAGCGCTGAGAATAAAGCTTTTTCTACGATAACAACCCCGAAAGGAAAAAGCGTTATGAGAGAGCGAGATATATTTGTCGGACAGTGTACGTCCCTTACCTCTCCACAGATATCTGTCCTATAAATGCACTGCGAGGGAAAGAGGGATGGGATTAAACGTTAGGTATATTGCTCAGTTTTGATCCCAGCCCTAAGACTCCCTAATAAAACTGAAAGTGGTACGACCTAATTTTTTCTATAAACTTTGCTTAGGCTTCCGTGCAGTCCTCTTCTCACAGCATTGCCACATTCTATGTCTCCCCTCAAGTATCCTAAAGAAAGAGTACATCTTTTAATTTAATTTGTTGTTAGTCTTTCTAATAAATATACCTAATTGAAATCCCATTTAACTATTTGAAAGATCTAATTATTTTAGAAATAGCAAAGACTTTCTTAATTATTACGGACGAGATTTAGAATCTAGACATAATATTCAGTTAACTATAATGAATGATTATAATCACGAGTCCTTTCCAAGTTAGGATGACGAGTGAGTCTCGGATGTATGCTTTCCAGAGTTGGAAAACAAAAAAGTATGTTAATTTAAACAATAGCATTTTTGTTTCGTTCCACCCTCAGAAACTCCATCGGAAAAATAAACCCGCTGAATGGGCCATGGGAATAGAAATCAGTCTTTGTCATGCACTATACACGTGATTCACAAAATTTGTTTCAATTAGAATTTGAGGAGTACTCCGCTTTATAAACTTTAAATTTGGACGCGTCTGATTTTCATGACACTTTCCCAACGACATTTACGCACGATCATTCAACCAGATCCAATGCAAGGTAAAAAGACACATACATATGCATCGCTGAGTTTCTTTGGTAAAGGAGCAGAAATAAAAAGGTTTACTCTCGTTCCACTAGATTATCTCGATTCCTTCCGGAAAAAAATGTAAGCGCTCAGCTGAGCCCCAACAGGGAAGAGGCGCATTATTTTTCGAAAGAAAAAATTTCCGCGTTCGTATATGTGACATCGGAGGGAGACAACTGAGTGAGGTGGAGCGTGAAATGATACAGGATTGCCACCCTCGTAGAGCATCTCCTCTCCTGAAGCTCGGACTGAGGTGCGATAAGAGAGACACCCCAAGAATATGAACCCCGCAACGTCACCACTCGTCGCAGCAAAAGACGCGAATTCAGAGGCAATAAAAAACTGAAAATCTTTGCAAAGAAGATAATTATTTCCTATTCAACTTAAAACTAATAAACATTTTATTAATAGGCTCCACGCAACAAAGCCAAATAGCAATAAGAAAAAACTTCACTCAGTAAAATCCCAAAATATTAATTTTAAAGTTTATAAGGTTTCCACTTCACACAATCATTTTCTACGAACTTAAAAAAGAACTTGAAGTTGGCGTACAACAGTAAAATTCCTTCTTTTTATAATTTCGTCATTTAAACCCAATCTAAAGGATATTTAAGAATAAACCAGAGCTGTTTCATCGTCGATAAATATCAGCTACCATGTTTAAAACGGACGGTGGGCGGAGAAATGCCACAAAATACAAACCTACTATCAGAGGAAAATTCTACCAACAGCTACAAATACATGCTTAAAATCGCATACGCATCGCATACGACAGCTGACGCATCGTGAATTCCCTTATATGGTGGGGTAACTTACTTGGAATAGCAACCTAAGTACGCATGATGAAAAACGGTGCTGCATAGGTACAATGAAAATCCTCTAACCGGGAAAATCAACATTTAAGGCCTCCTAAAAAGGACGAAGAAAATATCGTCTAACAAAAACTCTTAAAATTAGAAAACTACATTATAGCGAAGGCCCCGAAGAATTACAGCCAACTGAAAACAACGATAAGTGGAGATATTAATATAATTACCGAGTCAGCACAAGAATGGAAAACTTTAAGTAGTTATCTGGCAAATGATTGAATAGGAGAGCCACAGCCATTAATCTTCAGATTAGTGACAACTGATAGCAACATGCATATTATCCTAAATATGCTTATTTACATCACCTTAAGTATCACAAATGAAAAATAGAGGGACTTTAACGCAGAGACATAATGCAATACACATTCTAAATTAATAATCATGACTTCATATTCCCTTAAAAGTAACTTTAATATCAAGATTAAAAACAATTTGAATAAGTTAGAGCAAGGACGTAATTAGTAGTTTGTACAAACTAATTAACATAGTAGAAAGCTCGTAACAACTTTCCTAGTACAAAGGAGAGACCACTGGTCCATTATGCACCACTGCTACTCCTTTACACCGTAGATCAAGAGGACGGCATAGTAAAAATAATTAATTCAAAGACTCCTGCATGTTCTGTTATTTTATAGTAATGTCTTACATACATAGCGAGAGAAGTCAAATTTATTGCACCACAGTCTACAGAAGACGTGAAAGAAGAAGACGTGAAAAATATGGCTAATCAGTTTTTTTAATACAAGATTGGTGAGTGAGAATTCTATAACAGACGGAGTAGTATCCAAAGTTCAGAAGAACGGACAGTTAACACAATCGGAAAGACGGAGGTAAGTAACGTGTGATTGAAATAATTAGAATAACAAACAATCATATGGGAAATTAAACCAGAGAATTTTGAGTTCAGCTTGCAGAAACTGATCTAATGATGTCATAAATGTCCATAAAGTGTAAAGGAATAGATAGGATCATTTAAAACACTATGATTCAGAACAAAGGCTTGAGTATAAAAATTTAAATACCAATGGTAAGTATACGAAGGGGTCCATTTATAAGAATATTCGGTCCAATCTTAAAATTGAAATCAAATGAAGAGATCGAAGGAATTTAGAGCAAAAAATATATATTCGAGTTACATACCCATCAGGAATGTCATCGTACATTTAGAAAAATATGAAGTTCATTCGTGGTAAATCACTACGTGCATAAACAAATAAAAAACATAAGTTATGACAGACTCGGATGGAAAATAATGACAATTAATACACGATCCATTACTTTAAGGAGCTTTCCACTGTGTTCAGTCACATTTAATTGAGACTCGAAGGCAAATAGCAGCAGAATAAGGAAGTAAGGTCTTCACTTATTTATCTTTAATTAATTGAGAAAATTAATTTTGTACTGGTTAATGAACTTAAGGGACGGAACTCAAAAACAGCTCATAAAATGAAATGTTTGTTTTTAATCGAATAACCAGCTAACCAAAATTAAAGGAGGAAGCACTTTGCTCTAATGAAATATATATGACAATTATGAAGTCCGTCGAGGGTCAGAAGAGTTCAAGGACCTGAGTAGAGATGTCATCACGACACATGTTGGAGTAAAAAGGACAAAGGACGCATTGACGAAACTACAAAAACATTCAACAGAGCTGCCACGCTAAATTAGCGACATCTGTGATATACAGAGATATAACAGTTTATGCTGCATAAAATTCAGGCATCTACATCTCCATACTACCACGCGAACCGCCGCATGGGCGTGTGGCAGGGGGTGGTAGGTCACCAGCTGTGTAAAGATTTAAGTTATGGGAAAGGAAATGGTGACATGTATTATAGGAGTGTTTTTCGAAGAGCTCAGCTTTTATTTTGACCGATAATTGTGCGCGGAAAGAACGAGTACTTACCTGTTCGGTAGGGTATCTGTCATATTTTATCGCATCTGTCAGACCTAGAAAAGTAGTGAGCCGTCATGACAATATTCGCTGTGTCGCTCTGAAACACACCAGTTCTGAATATCTCAAGCAACCTTAGTCAAACGAGCAGCCTCCGAGTCTCTAGGGGCTCCCTCCCTCCCTCTAACAGATGTGAATATTCACACTACAACACTAAATGTTCGTTCGTAGCAGTTATTAACGAAGAATACTTCTTTTCTTTGTATTTTGTTATTTTTTGGGTTAAATCTTTATGACCAGGATCCAAAATTCTCGCGACGTATTCAAGATGTGGCCTAACCTGAGCGAAGTAGCATCTTTCTTTTTCTTTTTCATCCGCGGTCCATCCTATTATACGTTTACCAAAACCTAGTTTCTTTTATGCAGTTCCGCATGTGTTTTGTATGTTTGTTCCCCACGATATATCTGAAATTAAGGCGATTCCAAGATATTTTACTGTATTTGAAGATTTTGTATTTGTTCCAACCACAGTGTATATATGCCATTTGTGTGATGACTTTCGCAGGAAGTGAACTGTGGTACGTTTACTGATATTTACTTCTAACCCCCACTCCTGGCACCGCGAATGAACGTTGTTAAGGTCAGATGACAAAACTTCAAAGTCCGCATCTTCGCTTATTTCACGGTAGATAACTATACCGTCCGCAAATAATCTTAATTTACTGCTAACTCGAGAAGGTAGGTCATAAATATAAATAATGAATAAAAAAGGGTCGATCACGCTTCCCTGAGGAACAACGGATGTGACTTCGACCATATCGGAGCTAAAACTGTCAATAACTAGTTTTTGTTTTCGATCACTGAGAAAGTCACTAATCCAATTCACTGTTTTCCTATTGACTCCACATGATTGCAATTTATGTATAAGTTTTTGTGAGGAACCTCGTCGAAGGCCTTTTTGAAATCAAGGAATATTGCGTCGATGTGCTCATTCGATTCGCCCGATTTTTAGCATATCTTGAAGGAAGAGCGCAAGCTGTGTTTCCCAGTACCTGCCCTTGCAGAAGCCATGCTGACAGCTGCGTAAGAGGTTACGATTATCCAGGAATGGCAAAATATTGCTAACGACAATGTGATCGAGGATCTTACATCAAAGTGATGTCGACGGTGTGGGCCAGTAGTTTCTGGGTCACTTCTATTTCTATTTTGGTGTGACATTGGCTATTTTCCAGTCTTGGGGCACCTTGCCTTCGAATAATGATTTGCTAATTATAATTTCTAAGGAAGGTGCAATCTGTGGCGATAACTCCTTGAACACACGTGCAGGTATTCCTTCTGGACCTGTGGACTTGTTACTTTTAATCTAACGTAGTTGTTTAATTAATCCATCACGTTGAATTGTTATGTTGGCCATCGGATCGTTAAAGTCAGGAATGTCTAAATTGTCTATTGTGCCATCCTTAGTTAATACACTTTCGAAATAGTGGTTTAATAAGTTGGCTTTGTCGATGCTGTTGGTGACCGTTTTACTGTTTGTATTCAATAAAGACTCTACTGTCTAAGATTCGTCCAGGAGCTCTCTCGCGTAAGTCCAGAATGATTTGAGGTTTTCATATCGCAATTCACCTAGGATTTTTTTCTTGAAGTTTCGTAAACTAGGGCGCATGATTTTGTTCATTTTTGAGCGTGGGCAATGTAAATTTCTCTCGCCGCATGTCCCATTGTTTCGTAACCTTACACAATAGAATTTTTATATTTGTTGTCCAATTGCCTTTGTCTCCTGAGCCCTCGCCTTACTTCGTTGTTATACCAATGAGGTTTTTTACTCTCCGGTTTGGATTTGTGTGGAACACATTAATCGGTTCCTTTACGTAGTGTTTCCAAAAAATATCTCCATGATGCTTCGGAGCTCTTGTCCATAATTGTGGCTACGAACTTTGTGAATGAAGCTTCTAAAATCTCTCCAAATTTGCTGTAATCGCATTTTTCAAATGAGTAGACTTTACGTTTAGATTTTACAGAGGAATCTACTGTTGTTTTCTAAGTCATAAAAATTACTTTATGATCACTTGTGCTTTTGAGGATATCGACGTGTTTAATCATTGTAGGGTGTCTAATAGCTAAAAGGTCTAATTTTTATTACCTCTCGTAGGTTTGTTTACTATTTGAGTAAGAGAGTTGTGTGAAAATGAATTAAGTAAGGCCTCACTTATATCACACTTTCATGAACTTGTTTCAACGCTATTGGTTTTCCAATTTATAGCAGAGGGGTTGAAATCTCCATCGATAATTATTACGCTTTTGTTATCCCTCGAAGTAAATTATGATAATTAGTTTCTAATTTGTACTAAACGTCTGTTTTGGAATCTGGTGGTCTGTAAAATGAACATTTATGTATATTTATATTGTTTTGTTGCTTAATAGTACACCAAACGCTCTCTATTTCACTGTCGTCTATTTTTTATTCGGTACTATTCCAATGCGATTTAACTACTAAAAATATTCCACCGCCAGTCCTATCTGGTCTATCACGTCTATAGATTTTATATCCTGTCGGAAAAACTCCGGTATCGCTAAAGTACTCTGCAAGCTAGCTTTCTGTTCCAATTACTATATCTGCGTTTTCAAATTTATGCTCAACTTCGGCAAGTTTGTTCTTTACGCTATGAAAATTTACTCTTACTAAAAATGTGTCGCATTTAGTCGTCTATTTTGGAATCTGGTGGTCTGTAAAATGAAGATATATGTATTTTTCTACTGTTTTGTTGCTTAATAGTACACCAAACGCTCTCTATTTCATTGTCCATTTTGTGTTCGG
This sequence comes from Ceriagrion tenellum, assembly GCA_963169105.1. Lineage (NCBI taxonomy): Eukaryota > Metazoa > Arthropoda > Insecta > Odonata > Coenagrionidae > Ceriagrion > Ceriagrion tenellum. The sequence goes on from OY720644.1 coordinate 11,376,449, forward strand.
TACTATTCAAATGTGATTTAACTGCTAAAAATACTCCGCCGCCAGTCTTATCTGATCTATCACATATAAGGATTTAATATCCTGTCGTAAAAACTCCGCTACAGCTAACATCCTCTGCAAACCAACTTTCTGTTCCAATTACTATACCTGTGTTTTCAAATATATCCTCAACTTCGGCAAGTTTGTTCTTTGCGCGACGGAAATTTACTATTACTAAATTTATGTCGCATTTAGTTTGATGAATGTCGGTTTGCTGTTTTCTGTGATTCTGTGTATTATCTTTTTGATGTTCTCTGAAACCACTGAGAAGCGAGTTTTTCTTTGAAGTTTCCCAGTTATCTTGAGAGCGTGTGTTGGAATTATTTTCGCTGTGGAAGTAACATTTATTTATTTGTGCTTCTCCAAAGTTTTTCGGCAATGAAGGTCTACGTTACTCGGATTTACTCGGCGGCTGCTTTCGGGTGTATACTTTTGAATCACTGATTGACCCACTCTCTAGCCTAAAAAGAGCTACAATGCTCGAAAATCATACGAGCCACCCGTTCTGACGCCTGCGCGGGGTAGTGCACCCCAGAGCGGTTGAGGGGAGCCCGGCACGATCCGAGCACCGGCCGAAGATCCACGAATGCTGCTCCTATGCCTACACAGAATTCCCACAGCCTCCTGTTCATGAAGTCAATCCTGCTCCAAACATGGTGACCGCGGTCAGTTCGCGGAACATCACTACAAATGGACAACCGCAAATTGGCACCCAATACCCTTCGAATGCATTCCACCTCTGAGTTTAAATCTCTGAAGGAATTCAAAATCTCATCAGTTCCTCGCTCGGACGAATCATTGGTGCCGAGATGGGCCACTAGCCGCAGCCTGGAGCAGCCCTTATCTCCCACCGCGGTGTTGGGTACCAATTCTCCGAGTATACACCAGGAGGTGACCCGTTGGTCCGCTCCGTCCCTTCTTGCCCTCTTCCGCAATGAGGGCATAATCCGCCGGACGTTCAAACTTCCTAGCAATAACCTTCTCGCCCTCCCTGTCCGGCTAACCTCGGGAGCAGCGTCCCTCGAGTCAGGAGGTGCGCTCAGGCCCTCACCAACATGCGTCTCGGGGACATATTAAGACAGAACCGTGAAGCTGTTACGTACGGGGATGGGGAAGTCTCCGCTCTTACCCTTCCCCGCTTCAGCCGCGTCGCTGCCCTCCGACCTTGGGGCACCACAATCCACTCCGGCTTCCAGATGGGCATCGTCCTTCGGCTTAGGGGCTGCACCGCACCCCCTCGACCGCCCCACTTGCATTAGCACCCGAGCACGCCCGGAGCACCACCTTGGTGCTGTGAAGGGTCCCGTGGGAAGTACTACGGCCCCGGGCGTATGAGACGCCCGTACAATCCGTCACACGAGAGTGGATCTCTGCAACCATCCTCTCCAGTTCAGCGACGCGGGCCTCCGGGAGGTCGCTCTTCGCCTTGCTGTTGAGGTTAGCTGCAGTCGCGCGGTTAGCTATACTTTGCTACTGGCTTAACAAAACAATGATATTTTTTGTCTAGATGAGTTTCTTAAGAGAAGTCAAATGGCACAGGTATCCTACACTAAAAACTAAACGGAATTGCGCGATGTGGTTGTAACGTCAATGGAAACGATTGAGTGATCAGGTGAACTCTCCCAGTCGTGGGTGGAGGAAAAGATGAAGGGAAAAATGGAATGTATCGTCTAGGAAAAGTTGGACAAATATTATTAATGACGAAAGGCTAATAATTCACCGCTAATACACAAGTGAAATAAAGTAATAGATAAACAAATGAATAGGGTAGTAAAATATATTAAGCACTTCCAAGGAAAGACAAAGACAGTGAAAGATAAACCGACGAACGCAATAGAATAATTTAAGGATAAAAAGAAATAAGAAGCTAGGAGCGTCTACTTATCCGGTTCACTTCTCCGTGACGGCACACCAGAAGCTAGGAGAACTAACTGAGTCGCTGGTTTTCCGGATTCACTCACACACACACAATGATAATGCTAAAACACCGATAGATATACACTAGAGATCACTAACTATAGCCACAATCACTACTAACACAATACTACGGGTCGAAGCTTTTAGGCACTTATAAAACGCTGAAGGTCAGTGACATCACCGTCCCGGGAGCGCTGAACTGGTACTTTGAGAGCAGGTACAAGAATGCATGGCATGGTAAAGTTCAAATAGTACTGAGAGAAGTATATTGCATACAGTTGAATACCAATTGCTAGAACATCTCTTAATGGAATTCTTGATAGCCGTTTGTCTCATCATTGTGATGAAGTACCTACTTAGGGCCGTATTATAGAACGTTTATCAATCCGAGTGGGCACTCACTCTCGGTGGAGTAAGCACTCACACTCATATTGGGAGTGAATTGAAATTCAAACATGGCGGGTGAATTTTTTTGTAGAAATTGCCATGAGAAAAAATCGGCCTGGATCGGGAATCGAACCACGGACCTTTGGTTTGCCGGACCAATGGGCAGACCAAAGGTTCGTGGTTTCTTAATATTAACAATATTGAGTAATATCACCGAAGTGAAATGCATATTTGGAACTTAATTCAGTCAAATGTGAAACTTATCATTCATATAAGGCCTTACTAGAGTTGTGGCTTTAAATGTTTGAACTTTACTGGAGCATATCATGCAATAACTTTATCCCATATAATTAGACAGTGAAATGGACCCAATGAAGTTATCAATATAAGCATTTGCTATGTAAAATTTTTCAGCAATTAAGGTCATAAATGGAGTTAGATCACTATTCCTACCATTAAAATTCACCACTAATAATTATAAAACAATAAGCCTAAGTTGTCAACTTATTTCTAGTCTCATTCCTTAAATACATACTGTATTTCCTAAAGAAAAATAATGAGGCAAGATCTGTAGCAGTCAATCAATAATTTTCACCACACCAGTTGCAATTGTACCTCATTCAAGACCATATAGTCTGATAGGTATACAATATTCAAGTACATATACATATTTCCAGTCATGCTTTGTATCAATGAATTAACCAAGGTAATCAACAGCATAAATTTTACACAGGACTACTATATAAGTAATAGAACCATACGAAATGGACTCCAAATATATGGAAAGTATAATTTGAATTGGCATGTATGTACATTGATAATAGTTTCTTCATCTCGTCCTTAATCAGCTGATCTGAACAAATCATCATTCTTAAAGGTAAATACCGTGATTGCAGAATAAAACTATTGCAATGTATCACTAAAACCTCAACACTGACTAATGCACTAATATAACATAATATTTACCAAAACATATATTACCTGTCGGGGTTAGTTCGAAAGTAACGGACTTTGAAATGTCCTGTTCTTTGCATCCTCTACTTAACATCTATGCCAACCTATTTGAAAGGATGGGTCTTTGAAAACTGTTATCATAGAACGTTAGTAATATAATAATATATTTATACAGCGCTAAGAAGCTTGTATAACATCATCACGCAGGTATTGAGAAGAAAAGATTTGCTTGCATGTAATGGTGGAGAGGTAAAATCACATAAGTATAGAGAAGATACAGTGATATAGAATAGACACGATTACTTAAAAGAATACTTCCTGCATTCAAAACGTCGTTCGTTTAACGTTATTGGACACATCAGCGAGAACAGTGTTTCACAACTTAAGACAACTTTCATATCGTCCAGAGACTTAATATCTTGTCAACTTATGGCATTGATATTAATGTGTAATCCGAGATCTGATTAACTCAACTAGAACATCGATGATGGATAGTAACAAATGTGATACACACGGATTTTCTTTCACGGACACCTTTCGAATTGGGAATGATACGTAGGTTTATAACCCGGTCTCCAGGAACTTAAACATTCCCATAGAACTTGGGTCACACGAGACAGCTGGAACATTGTATATACACGTTCATATTCTTCTTGGCGGCCTCGCAGTCCGCAATGGTCTGAATATCGATTAATTTGTCTCACAATCTTCCCGCGTCGTCCTGTTTGTTGACAGAAATGACTGCTGAGAACTTATGAGTGAAATTCGCAGTTGTTGAGCGATTGTTTAATTTGAATCATGATGCGAGAAAGTTTTATCCCTACACGTAACGATTTCAATGCACAACACGGATTAATTTAAGTTATTTGTTACTAAACAAACAAAAATAAAGCTCTAGAAGACAATTACGTAAATGTATTCGTACCATAAGTCAGTGTTAATAAAATAATTACATGAAATACCGAGACCATCACACGTTCCCAAATAGTATCAGAGGCTTCGCGAGCATTTTGTCCGATTACATCATCTTAAATCTACTTAAAATTGTACTTTAATTCACCAAGTTCATTTAAACGCAAAGCACCATGATATTTTCAGTCATTAAATATTCTAATACCTTTGAATTAGTAGTGTAGTAATCCAGGAAGTACAAGGAATTTGCAAAGCCATGTAATTTCAAAAATTACGGCGATTGATGCTACGAATTTCGCTCAAAGCAGTAACATCACCAATAACTAGGATTAATGAAAAATAATTATTCTAGTAAAGTTAGTTCATACACCAAAATTTCATTTTAAATATGCCAGGTGATTGCGGCAGACGTCTTGAAAATTGCTCACTCGAAATGAGTGGGCACTCGAGTAACCAACAGGGGTCATTCGTTTCTGAGGGGAGTCTGAGAGACCATCGGCACTCGAATGACGTCTTATAATACAAAAGTAGCAACCGAGTGGAGTTTGAGTGAGGCTTGGGAAAAATCCGCACTCGAGTATCGTTCTGTAATACGGCCATTAGTTCTGTAGCTTGATATCGCTTTTCATTGATTACAGTGGACATGTTAAGTATGTATGTACATGTTAAGGACAAGAATTGGTTAATGAGGAGAAATCTCACGGTTAATACTAAACATGGCAGACACACTTCGAATGGGTGATAATCACGCAGTCTCTCATTCAACCTCTCCAAAAAAAGGCGCGATTTCATCCCCTGAAGAATAAGGAACGAACTCACACAGGGCAGGGACAAGGTCCCTCACTCTGTCGAGACTCCATCTAAGCAAAAAGCTTTTCCTCCTCCACCTAAAGATTTTCTTCTCTCAATCTAAAACTTCATTCCGATCCTCGTCCCAGGAGAAATTCCTCGCGTGAGACCTCATTCTACATTCCCCCTTTCGCCTTCTTTTCCCTCTCTCTATCTTTACCTCTCATCTCTCACTCGGAACATCTTCTCCCAACCCTATTTCCATCTCATGAAGCCATCTCGCTTCCTATTCCGCCACCACTCAGATTTTAAACTCCTTACGTCCACGATACACTCCCACGCCACAATCCTCCGTAATCTTCAATCCATCGGATGAAAATCTCCCTCCCCTTTGATTTGATTACGAAAGGAAAACATACTGAGATAAATAAATCTGAATTAAAACATATTACACTCGGATTAGGTCGCACCTGGCGCCTCAAAGTGGTGGATAAGAAAGGTTTCTCCGGGATCATAGCCTACATCTTGGCATCTGTCAAAACTTAGGTGAATCCTATGACTCTTGTGATTGAGTTTCCAGCTGGTCCATCCATGGTATATGACCAATTGGTTTTCAATCTCACCATGAATCTTTACATTGGATTCAAATGGCAACTTGATGAGAGAAAACAAGGCAGTCACAATCGCCAACTAACTAGTATACCTCTCGCAAAATTTTCACGCCTTTATCTATGTGACAAGAAGGGATGAGAAATGGAGAGGGATGAATGGACGGAGGGGAAGATAGGGACGCAACGAGAGAGAGAGAGAGAGATGAGGCAGGAGAACCAAACTACTTCGCGACATCCGTCGTCCCTCATAAAAACGAAATCAATCTGTTAAACCATTATCATATGTACGATCATCATTGGTTCAATCCTAATATTTGTTGACTGCAGCCCTCTACCCTGCCTATCTAATACTAGTTCCCTTATCTCCTGGTATCTCTTCCTGTGTCCTTTCCTCTTCATTTGGTCCATGAACACATTCCTGGGTCTTTCCTCTGGTGACTTTTCCCTCTATTTTACCTTCAATTATGTTCTTCATAAACCCATTGCGTCTAAGGGTGCATCCAATCCATCTGGTTCTTCTTTCCTCTATGGTGTTTCATATGGTTCATTCCTCTTCTACTCTTCTCGACAATTCATTATTTCTTATTGCGTCCGTCCATTTATCTTCAGCACCCTACTCCGGCACCAGGTTTTGAAGGTTTCTAGTCTTTTCTGATCAGCTTTTCAAATGGTCCATGCTTCCGATCCATAGTGTCACACTCCACACAAATATTTTCACATACTGTTTCCTAGTTTGTAGTCCTATCCCTTTTGAGCACAATATGCACGGTATTTAACAAAATACAGATTGTGTCCAAAATATGTAGTCATGAAACGATAAAAAATACAAAATCAGACTTCGAGGCTCACATAAAATTTCTTAACAACGTTCGTTCGTAAGAAATTTGATGAAGTTTTGAACGTAAACTCAAAAAATTCTGGTACGTTTCTAACTTGAGATATACAGTGCCATGCCCACAAAGTGAGAGAATATACCAATTCATAAATGTAATCAAACACCAGGGAACGGCCACAAACTCATAAGCATCGCGGGAAAATACAGTCGAATTGTTAGAGATGCTGCATTGCAGAAAACGTTGAATGGATCATCAACAATATAAAACTTTGGTCTACGGATGCAAGCTAAAAACTTTAACTTCGTTCCAGCTAAGCCACATGCTTTATTATACCGTGATCATTCCGGACCCTGAAGATAAAAAAACATATAAGCGGATAAAAACAAAGAGGAAAGTCACGTTTCATTAAAAAGATACAGCTGAGATCAAACAGAGAATGCGACAAGACTGATGCAAGGACTATGTTAATGCGCGCTTAAGATTCGGAAGATAACACGCAAGGGCAGACTTACCGGAAAATTTACAACCTAGCGTGTTTCAGTACGACAAGGAAAATGAAATTTTAACCTGCATTACATCTCTAAACCCGACAGAACAAGACAAAATGAAATAGATACAACGCCAAAGACACTGCTAAAAGTATTTTTCTTCTCACACACTCCTTAGGTATATTAAAAAAACAGAGGGAGGCAAATACACGTGAAAACATAAACCACTGCACGTTTTTTCCCTCTTTAAACGTCTGTTCCCAATCGCCTCTATTCTGCTTGCGAGGCATCCGACCATCCTTCGCCAAATGGCCAGGGAGCGATTCAAAGGGTATCATGGATGTGAAGAAGGAGGAATCTACATTTTGCTGATTCATCTTTGCCACTCCTGGGATTTGAATCTGGCCCCCTAGAATGGATGGCCTTTACTATGGCCATCACACCAGCTCACAAAAACGCATGTACACACAAGTATAATCTATTGACTTTAAAATGGTGGCATATTCTGAGTATCTCATTGAGTCTGTATTGACGCAAGCCTCAAAAAGGCCGGTGAAATATGTTTAAATTGCCACAAGAAAAAATACGCCTGGACTGGGAACCGGGGAATCTCTTTTTCTTGTGCTCTGCATAGCCAAATTTTGCCTGCTAAGTCCTTTTCAATGCTTTTGTTATACAGCGTAAGAGGGTTACCACCTCATAGGCTCAGAGAAGAAAACTTAGTGGGAAAAAGTCAATCAATGAGAACACAGGAAAAAGAGAGGAAAGCCGATATAATCACTGCTTAAATAAAGTCCTGGCACTTCAACGTAGGCTCGTGGGAACATGGGCGAAGCTATTTAACAGAACACATCTTCGTACCAAGGCCGCGGGAACCTAGAATGAAATACAGAGGACGGTACACGTTCAGAAGGGGTAGAGAGAATTAATGAATAGCGAAGCTCTACAGTAATGAAATTAAAACTGCTGTGATAAATGCCTTTGCAAAAACGTGGGCGTGAAAAACACTGCTGCATGTTTGAGAACATTGGACACAAAGAAAGTAAGGAAAGGTCACGATGAAGGCAGCTGAAATCTGGATATGGAGAGAACCGATTGATACCACTCGAGTGGAAAGGCAGAAGTAGTCAGATAATTTTAAAAAAAATGGGATGATGAAAGGGTATTGGAAGCAGGTAAATGTAATCCCGACGGAAAAGCACCAGAGGAAATTTCATTTTTTCCAACATCTTTGAAGGCATAATCTTAGAAAAAAGAATGGGGAAGGCTCAGGAAAAACTATTCAATGGACATAAGATCAAAATTGCATCTTCAATTCATGCGTTGTCTTTACTTTATGAAGGAATGATCGTTTCCATACATAATAATGGACACTTTTCCTTCTGCCAAAGGTTTCCTCTGCCCAGACAAAGTTTTAAAAATCAAATACATACAAACGCCAAAAAATTATATTAGGCACAGCCTATGCCCAATGGGCAACAGACAGAAGGAGTATAGTTTTTTACACGATCGATAAGAGGCCATAATGGCTGCAAGTGAGACTTTGAGGTAGGTTAGTCGACAGGTAGTGTCTCCGATTAATTTATTTGTTCCCTGTTGCTTTTTTCTAAATCAGCTACTTAGTACTATCCTCAAGTTCCCCATGATCTCCTTTGCCTCTTCGCTTGCCTCTTACATCTTGTCTACGTAGTTGCAATATACCTCAATTCAATAGTTACTGTAGCATTGATAGTATACTTACAGAGCTGTACAAGTAAATAAAAGTCACTTGCTCATTATAGTACCTTTTGGTAATTCTCTCCTCCTGCCACAGGCCCTTGAGGAGCCTTCCAGGTTGATTCATAGATGTAGATGAATATAGCAGAGAGATCGCACTTGGAGATGCAAGAATCGCACAAGAACTAAGGATAAGGCTGTGACAATACATGCAGCAGGGTGCGTTTGAGTCAACAAATTCAGGGAGGGGCGAAAAACGGAAGCTCCGAGAATGGGGCATACAATTAACAAAAAAATGCCTTACCGTACAATACAATGACACGTTAACATGAGACGTAAGTAGCCTTCATTCGTTCATTCATTTTTTCTTCAGCTGTCACCTCGTATATACAGGGCCCCCGTGGACCCCACAGACCCTGAGCCCTAATTATTAGCCCATAAAATTAACAAAAAAAATACCTTCCCGTACAATACAATGACACGTTAACATGAGGCTTAAGTAGCCTTCATTCGTTCATTCATTTTTTTCTTCATCTGTCACCTCGTGTATACAGGGCCCCCGTGGCCCCCACAGACCCTGAGCCCTAAGCCTGCTTTTCCAAAGAGAAATCAAACTACTTTTACGATAAAGACGCGCGCTATATACAAGGAAAGTTCTATTTCTATCGACTTGAAAATAAATCCTTTTAAATAACAGACAACCGCATAGTTTTAAGCGGAATGACAGGTACAAATTTTTGAACTACCTGGATTACGACCTTTCTTATGTCCAATAATCGATGAACACCTCAAATATTTTCCACTTTCCACTTTCATTGAATTTGAAATGGTTATCAACTATCGCCAACTCAATTCAAGCATGAAGAGTGAAGATAATCGACCACTGCGACCACTGTGTCAAGATGAATTATAAAATCATCCAGATTGGAAACACGGGCTGTACCCAAAGATTCTGCAAAAAGCTTTTGCTTTAAAAGCTAAAGCAGGTAAAATAAATGCATAGCCCAAACTGAGAGCTTGATGGCGAAAAAATCATTTAATACAGAGGTAATAGAGCGCAATAAAGGTTTGCTACAGAGAGATGATTAAGGAATTCGCTGATTTTCATGGTTAAAATTATAATTTTCCAGGCGAAAATATCTGTTCACCTAAGTACTTATTACAACAAAAGGCGTGATAATTTAAACATAAAACATTAACACTGATTCACCATATAGAAATGACAATAGGAACGATAGTAAAATACGTGAAAAAATACAATGCAGATTCCATCAGTATTGTACACTTCATCGTATTTCTAAGTAGATACATATTTTACTTCAACAAGTTCCCTTTTCAAGGGCCGTTAATCGTATTTACGTTCTCTTCTACGTTGATAACTACTTTCAGAAATTACAGAGAGCCCTAATTTAGTTTCGTTAAATTCCTTTTGCAAGCGTTCATGTACCTGAAAATTTACAAAACGTTTTCTGCAAATGTAAAGAAAGTCTATTTTCTCAACTATGCGATACAATGAAGAGATCATTTATTTCTTTCAGCTGTTTTTTACATTAAAGCAAGAGCGGTGTATTTTCTAAGAAGTTTGTTAAATAAAAAATGCTGGACAATGTTTGCATAAAATTTTAAATGGTCTCAAATAGATTAAAATATAATCTACTCTTTTAATTATTTTATGTTCACACATAATTCAACAGTAATATGTAGTATGATTTCATAAAATCACAATTTAGGTCATTCTCCATCGCTGAACTCATTTCAAGTTTGCATTACCAGCGTTTTCCCACGTTCAACCATTAAAAAGGTACGAATTAACAATACAAATGCCCGGTGGGGAAAAGTCATCGTAAACCTAATACAACAGATCAACAATGGACTGGTACCCATGACTTTAAATTACTTTCCAAAAATAATTTCCTGAATATTGAGCACTACAAGAAATTCACGTTGAATTTCAACTGGAGAGATAAGAATATAAAATAATACGTTAGTGCTAACTATATAAAAGAGAATCTTACTTCCCATTTATAATTTTAACTCTTTTACTAAAAGTATCTAGCCCGTTTAGTAGCTTAAAACTCAATTTCAGGAATTGGTTAGTTTAAAAAAGGTATATAATTACACAATAAAAATTCAATACAATAGTTAAATATCTCGGTTGGCAATAGTCTCGTAGCATTGATTAGGTACCTTCTAAGCTAGTTTAAATGCTGGAGATAAAACCATAGTGTAGACTTTAATAAGACTCCAACGAAGAACAACAGAAAAATGTAGTGCTTTGCTCAGCAGATTTATTCGATAACTCTCAGATCGTAAGTCTCATTGAAAAAGCACCGCGGTTATTACAAAGAATCATCAACAAAAGGATGGAGTTTGACACGGAAAAATTCCAGAATGAAAAACAAATTAGCTGCAGAAGACATAGAGGCTCCTCATAGGATATTGAAACGGAGATGGATCAATAGACTTTCATTGTTTTGCGTAATCTAGACAAAGAATTTGACATGAGGGACTAGAGTGAAATTTTATCAGTTTTGTAGGATACAAGAGGAACTTATAATACCACTGGAGACTTATACAGTCTTCATGAAGACTAAAACGCAGTGATAGTAACAAATAGACTTATCATTCAAAAGAAAGAGCAGGGAAGGTGAGAGACAAGAATGCATATTTATTTCCTTGATATTGATGTCTACATCATAAAAGTGGAGTAAGAAACCAAAGAAAAGGCTTAAGTCAGGCATTAACATAGAGAAAAAGCAGCTTGCAATATTTTGCCAATGGCACACCCGTGGTGGCAAAGACAAGATTTTATGAAGACTTTTCATTTTTTATAAATGCCGATGATTAAGATATGAAGGAGACGGGTATAAATGGGAAAAATATAAGCTGGAAATCGTTGAAAAACCATAGTTCCTCATATAACATACATACAGTCTGAGAAAAAACAGACCTTCCTCAGAATTAGTATACTGACTGAACTCAAAAGTTTGTTTCAGGGCATAATTAATTATCAAGGCCAAATAAAAGTACCTGTGTCTCATCCAAACAAAATCTAAAACGTTAAACATCACTCATTTACATTAGGTGCATAAAATAAGCAAACGTGTACACTATAAGTGAAAAGATACTTCTCACTACCGGAAAATAAAGATTTTTTTAGAGAAACAAATTTCCAGGTCAAAATTTAATTTTCCTAGACTTTTCCCGTTTTTTCAGGTCCGTTCTCTATTCCCTTAACTTTTCCAGGTTTCCCAGGTCAGTAGAAACCGGCAATAGAGCGACGACATAACCAAATTCAAAATAAATAATCACGTTTTCTTAAAAATGCTACAAGTGAACCAAATGATTGAAGATTGAATAAAAGGAATTAATTCCTCATACCAGATTTAAAAATTTATTGACTTCTGAGAAGAGCCATGATAAATAGACTATTTTGAACCCTTTTAGAAATGAAATGAAAAATAGACTATTCGAACCCTTTTTAGGATTACGTATAAACAGTCAAGAGAAGATATCTATCAAAAATAGTAATCTTTGCTACACAGACTTCCTGATTCGCGAGGAAATTTTGGTAGATTCAGGAGCAACCTTTTGACCAAAAGTTAAATAAGATAGCTGACATTTTTATCGATGCAATTTCTGATTCTAAAAAAACTCTTAATACACTCAATTGTAACAATCTATTCATACATACAGACCATGTATAAAATAGCATTTTTTCCAAAATTGAAAGAATGCTACACAAAATTAAGCCTCAAGGCCATTAGATGTATTAATAAAGAGTACCTACAAATTGGCCTTTATTATGTGCTTTGAATTTCAATTCTGAATATATATGGAATAAATTTAATTTATTTTAGCATAAATAACTTCTCCGAACGATTCAAATAAATTAATTTATTCCAGTCGAAATGCCGTATGGCGCTAGACTGTCGACGCATTGCGTACGGAGGGGTAAAACGCAACACTCATAGCACCCATGTAAAGCAAGCTATCTAAAACTGAGGAGCTCGTGTAGTGCCGTAGGACGTACGTAAAATAAAAATGACCAAAATTTGTAACGTTGCTGCAAAAGGATCTTATAAAGATGGCCCCGGTTCGTATTCCGGAGATACGAATTGCTTTCTTGCGGAATACCTAACCTTGCATCTACAATTGCATGAGAGCACTTAGCAAGATAGTCACATTCCCTACGTAATATTGGACGTTACACCGAGGATCCCCTGGACATGAGTTTAACAATGCATGGGCACTCAGCATGAGTTTAACAATGCTGATGTCAGATTTCTCCACAACCAAACTCAGAAACGTATACATCATATCTCCCGAGGTCAAGCAATGTGGGTTTCTTGATGTAGACTGTGCGAGCCGAAACTTTGGTCAGCAAGCTCCATAAAATTTAATTTTGGGCTGCACAATTTTGTTTTTACTTCCGTAAGCTCGTAGGAAGCAAAAGTGACGACTCAATCACGTATACCAAGAAAAAGTGCCCGTAATCCTAAGTGGATGCAAGATAGCAGAGTAATTTTTTGTTTCAATAGTGAATTTAATTTTGTAAACTATTCTAAGGATTCGTTCAATTTATTCAACTTTTAATAGATGATTAGTTTTTCCATTTTTCACTATTGTTTATATTTATTATATTTTTCACAAATTTATTTTATTCACCTTTACTTTTATTCTTAGATAAATTTTTACATTGCTGGGTACTAAATATAAGTTTATGGAGTACGAGAACATATTAAGCTTTTTAGGGATGTAGGACATAAAAAACTTTTAAAAGCACTGACCTAAGCAAAGAATTGATATGTTATGCTCTGAATGTTCCACAGTGAAGATGGCCACTTTGCTAGTAGAGTAAGGGCAAAATGATTTTACACGTCAAAGCACGTTGAACTCAAGAGTTACCACCACTCTTTAATAAGCTATCCATATGTTATATAAGCTTGTGGACGTCATCGATAGCTTTTCATTGAACCGGATATAGTTAGAGCAGATCAAAACCCATCGGTGAACTTATCTCACACGAATGACGCTGAATAAAACGATATGCACTGGCTACATGCATAATAACTTGCCGGTAGATAGCATTTTTTGGGTGTACAGCATACACGGCCAAAGTTATTCTGTAAAGTCGTTGCATTTGTTCAAAACCAATATTACAAACCGAGAGCTTTTTATCGCAGAGAAATTACAAACTTAATGGAATGTGTTTGTGACACCTTTTAGAAATAAAGAAACTTGAAAAAAATCACGGGTATCATTTTTCACTTTCCTTTACTATCTGACTCACGAAAACTTTGCTCCCAATCGTTGCTGTCGTGCAGAGCGCTATTAAGTGAAGAGACCAAGTGTTTAGGGTCCGTAACGAATGGAATGCTAGAGCGCTGCTGAGTCACGAAGCAAACTAGATCGAACGGAAGGCGCCTCTCATCTGAACTTATTTTTAGATGCTTCATTAAAAAGAAGATGTCACCATGGTAATAAATAGGTGAAAAACATAACGGTTAAAATATGTTTCAACCAATCTCCGAGAGGTTGCTCTAATATTAGGTGGGAAACAATTCCCTTCATAATCAACGTTGAAAAGACAGAAACAAGGCATCAGAGGAAAATGAATAATTTGTACAATTTGCAAAATTTACAATATTTGAACTATCGTAAGAGCTAAACTTAACATTTATAATTTCAACGCTCAAATGAGCTCCTTTTTTCTTCATTGGAGGATAAATGAATTGTGGTTTGCTTATGTTTCCCACAGCTCCATGAGGTAGCATGGCTTGTGACGTTATCCCACTCGTTCATAGAGCTTCCTCTATCATGAACATCTCCATAATAAAACCGATACCATTATCAAATATTTACATACACCAACTGAGAGAAGTTTAAGACATGAATTAAGTACCAAAAATACATATAAGCTGGGAAAACCTAAGAAGGGGGTCTGCCCCAATTGGTTTATTTTCACGTTTTAATAGCATGCACGAAGATTTTTTATTTAGCATTTAATGGCATCCCCTTTGACATTTAGAACGCATTAAATACGGGGCCATTATACGACCAATTAATTTTTTCAGAGAAACGAGGTTGTCGACCCGGGGAATCTAAATATCTTCACATGAGCCCCCGCGCCCTCTCCAGCGCATTCATTTCCCTTAGCATTTTCGATAGGCTTTGATCGCATAAAGGGGAAGAATAATTTTTGAAAATGAATCCGTGCCTTGATAGAGCACTCCTTAAAATAATCGTCAACGACTCAAAACTTATGGAAATACGTGCGTAGCGGCATTTGATTCGATAGACACCGACAATATTTCCCCCAAAGGCACTTCCCAAGTACGCTTTGCGATTCACATTGAACAAACAACATGAAATAAAGAGTTCCGTCGCTGCATTTCTTAGAGCAGCTTTCAGCATCAATCGCAATGAAGAGATAATCATTTTTAGCAAAGTTATGTAACGGAATGACAAAAGAAATGAATTGCTTCCAACAAAGGTGTGCACACTTTGAGTGAGAGGGCCATTTCACTCGTTTGAAATCCGACGAACTAAAATAATGTGAAAGACTCATGTCATATCTTAAAAAATATAAGGAACACTTTGAATCCGCTACCTCAAAATGTTATCTGAATGGAGACCGCAAGATAGCCATAACATCAATTTAACAAGGTTGTTCCAGTAGAATCATCAGTTCTACACGAGCGTTTAATGTCAAGAAAATAAATTTCAAACGAATTTTGAGAAAGGAAAAAATACGGAAAATTCCTTACCGAGGTACAAAAATTAATTAGCACTTATATTAATTAAACTGAAAACTCTCCACCATTATAATGATTTAAATAAGAAATAATATGAGTAGGACGGCAATACATTTCAACAGAGAGAGAAGATAACTGCAGTAATAAAGCATTGCTCTCGTAGTAATAGCAGACGGCGGCACGAGTTCGTCCACAAGTTACTCCACAAAAGCCTTGATTCTCAAAATGCGAATTTCATCTTATCGGGTACTTCCCTCTAAAACTTCACCGAAGATTCCGGCATGATGATTTTACGAAGCAAAAAACATCGAATGCTACGAAATAAAAGAGGCTGTGACCCAGGAAAACAGCTTACTGATGCAACAGAGGAGACTAAAGCATAGAGGACAAACACACACAAGCTGCAAAAAATTCGTTCACCTTCAGAGGACAGCACTCATGGATTACTAGCATAAATGTCCGTTTATTCACAAAGGTCGAGATAAGAGTAAGAAAAAAACATAGTAAATCTGTGTATACAGAAGAATATATTATTTCTCATTTATAATCTTAATTTTTTAACATAATGGAAATGCCCCGTTTAGTTACTTATAGCTTTTTTACTCAAACTGTTATTCATTAAACAAATAATTGGCAGTTTTATTTGCGCAAATATTATTTCTAATTGCATTCTGAAAAATAAATATAGGTGGTAAAAATGAACGTGACACATATTTATTATGGGATCGCGTTGACTAGTTTGAAGTCGAAAGGTTACAAATTTTGAACCGCCTAGAGTTTATTAGAACTTCTTAGTATGTACGCTTGATCATGAAAATTTTCGGCTCAATTGGTCCTTCAGTATCCGAGTAGAAGAGTAGCAAACATACAAACTGACACGATTAAAGTTTTGTCCGGAGGTATAGTTAACTATCATGAACCTACGCACTAAATAAACAGTTCAATAGGCACTTCATTCATTCAGAGTCTATACAGAAAGCAGTGATTTGGGGACTTAGTATCTATTGGAATCACAAGCGTCCCTCTTGAGCTCTAGGTCTGAATTATTGTTCAATTGATGTAGTATGTAGGTCTCTAGTAGTGCAAAGTGTTCAACGTAGTGGGTGATATGCTACGCATACTGATAAGCCCTAATCATTAGAATCAATGTGACGCGCCGAATACATATACTATAGATAAGCCGTGAAACACACATGAACAGGCTGGAGTAATATAATACCCAAAACAAAATCTCAATGAAATTAGTTGAAATTGGCCATTAAATTCATTTGAAGCCACAAAAGGGCCAACCAAAACATCCCATTCTTTACCATTGCTCAAGAAGCTAAGGAAATATTCTACTGTTAAAACCAAAGGAAAATATAAAATTCTGTAGATCAAAAACATAATAGTTCAGCAAAATTGATGCATTTTACACAATCAATTGCAAAAATTTTATATTTTTACATTTCAGTCATCAAATGGTGGAAATTTTAACTTTATATCTTAAGCACAAATAATTTAATAATGGAAAATCCTTTAAAATAACCTTGAAAAACCATGAGGGTTCTGTAATATAACCTACAGGTATACATATACACTTGAATAAAGCCAAGTTTAAGGTCAATCGGATCTGTAGTATTTGGGTAGAATATTAACAAATATCTAACCACCTCTACATTTTTATATATCATTATGGATGATCATTAATGGTTAATGGTTAGCCACCGTTAAAAATATTTTAAATAAATATTAATAAAACAGTGGAAGTTACGAAAGGCTGAAGTATCAATAAATCAATTCGCCCACTACGCCTGCATAACTCGCGTAAATCGGTCGGTGGATGGGTGGAGGTAAGGGTAGAAATATTGGTGGAGGGGGTCAGAAGAAGGAAGAAGAGCGAAGTGGGACATATAATTTCCTTTAACGTCTTCCACTCATGCAGCTCCCTCCCAATACATGTGTCCGTTTGGGGACTACGTTGAGGTGCATTGCTGATCTACGACTTGGATGCCAAGAAGGAGATGTTGACATAATTCGGAGTGATTCTCCGGGATAGGCACTACTCAGTGAATTAGAAGTATTATACGACGTATATTGGTGCTTGTTAGGTGAATTCCGGTAGACGGTATCCTTCTTAGAGCTACTGGACACTTAATTAAGTCTCCAACATTACGCATTAGAATTCCTTCGCGATGAGTGTAAAGAAAACATGGGAATTCCACGAAATAACATATTGAGGCCACCACGACTTCAATGCAGTGCATCATCTTCAGGAGAACTTCAATGTGAAATATAATTCCTCACATACAATAACAAGTGGGTTCCCCATGTGGATCGCATCAAGTGGATTAATAAAAGATTTCGTAAACGCCAGGGTAATTTTCGGCATTCCATAAGCATCTCTTCTTCTATCTTCTTCTTCTATCGTGCTTCATTCCTTCTTTCCTTCCTTCTCTCTGCCTTCTATCGCACAGTATTTTATTGCTTCCCCTAGGGCAATTGATAATTGAAATCCTGTGGATTTACAGACCAGCAGGAGATTTTTTTTAAATGAGACGACCGACATGTTTGTTAGAAATAGAACAAAGGCTTTCAGGGCATTCACGTGAATGACCTGAAAGGCGGCTTTATAAATGGAAGTAGCAAGTTTAGCACAATCTTTAATCGTATAACTACTTAAAGGGCATCGTTCTGTTTACACATAGTTTCCAGTTGCTCCCAAAGAACTTGATGATAGAGGAAAACAATGAATATGGTTACTTCGAATGTAGCCAAAATTTTGCAATAACTGCGTTCATGCACTGCTTAGTTCGGTTCCCACAGGCATTCGTGGACTAAATAAATTTGTATAAATTATATTATTTGTACATAGTTACATCGTATGAAGTATGGAAATTGTGATATTCATTATCATTATCCGATAACAGAAAATCCATAAGCCTTTCCTTAGCGTTCTTAAGCATTGAAAATATTTTCCACATACAAATAAATATTTATGTACGCAGCATTGAGTCCTCCACCAACTAATTTGTTCATTGCTTACGTATTTCATTTTCCGTTTCAGTCACGTGATCAAGATTTCTCCGGATGCGATACAACTGAGTCGCATAATCCATACGCTACTTTCTGGGAGAAAAGAAGCCGATATATTTTTCTAGCAAGTGCAAACCATGGTCGATTACTGCCACTATCGCTCCCTACGGCTATGGAAGTACGTACTTACACATCGAAGTTTCACTTGAAAGAGACTAACAAGAATTCTGTAATGAGAGTGACTTCTATGAGTAAAGCCGCCTTTACACACCGATCCAAGGGTCGAATCGTAACTGGTTCTGCTAATAATAGAATTTAAAATAAAGCGTTCACGAGAAAGTTCAGCGTGCACCAGAAACTCAACCCCTGCGCGTGATGAGCCGAGAGGAGGAAGAAGCAGCGCACGGACGCAGCGTAACGCTTGAACTTCTGAATTCGACCCGTGGGTGTACTTTATGCGCCCGGAGGAGGGGGGAAGGAAAGAAACCCCGACCTTATTTCTCTCCTTTTACCAATCTTCCTACACTGAACGGTTCGACCATCCCACGCCAGCCAAATCGATACAGCGAGGAGACCGTGGCCACGTTTTTGACCTGATAACGCTTTCACGCTTCATCGCGCGCACATCTACACGAGTCTTATCCCCTACACAAAAAAATAAACACCCACACTCTGAAAACTAATCAGAAACGCCCTGATTAGCATCCCTGTTGCCTGCCTACGACATCTGTATATACATATTACCGTACATGCTACCTCAAGGGTCCGTGACAGGGGGTGAATCATCAGCAACATGCACTATAATGTAGTGGTACTTTCACCAATATGCATTACACGAGAGATATGCTACAGAAACTCTTTGAATTAATGTATATTGTAACCAGGAAAATGCGATATAAGAATCATTCTGGAATTATGCGAAATGTGATGTTGGTACGACGTAGCAGATGGCAGACATGAGGATGCGCTGACTGGAAAGACACGATTGACGTATATCATTAGGGTTGGCCAAACGCCAGTTTTTCCGATACTGAAATTTACACCGTCAGACTCAACTAATGGAATTGTGTCATAATGCGACGCCAAAAATATCACATCCAATTACTATTCCAAACTGATTTATTTGATTACGAAACCGCAACGTTACTCGGTTTCAATTTTCGAAACCGAGTAACGTTTTCAGGTGCTTCACAGATGCCTCCATGGCTAACGTAAGCAAAAATATACAATAAATAAATATGTACAAACATGATAAATATTATATGAACACTCATAAAACAATTATAACAAAAATAAAAATGGATAAACATAGAGGAGATGAGTGAGTATGTGGTGAGGGGTAAGAGGGGAGGATTCATAGGATGGAGATTCTGTGAAGCAACAGTAGTCGGTCGGGGGAAGGGGAAGGGAATTGCACATGGGTCGTCCTAAATGGCATCCCCTAGGTTAAGAGCATAAGAGCAGGGTATGGGCATTGGGCACACAAGTGGACGGTGGTGACAGAAGGGAGCTTGGCTTATAAAATTTTTTCAAACAGTGGTTTGTGACTGTCTGCCTATAGGGCACTCAAGATAAAAAAATCAGGAAAATAAAAAATGTTAAGCAACATATTTCATTTATATTGGGTGATTTGAAACGGATTGACCCTATTAGTATATGTGAGTTAAAAAGAAACTTGCTTTTCCTTCAGCAAAACTCACATTTTTACAACACTAATGAATTCAATTGTGTAAAAATGTTCAAGCTGGCTATGATGAGTCGACCACATTGTTGCACATCAGTTTAAAACAGGGCTCAAAGGTTGGATGGCCAGGTCGAGTATAAGCTAACCTGAGATTAAAACCCTGAACAATATATGATGACATGAGATCCAAAAACTCAACATTGTTACACCTCTTAGAGTTTAAGTATTTGTATTGTAAGTGAAATCAACACAACTTGGTACAGGGGCATTTTGGTGAGGTGGTGCAGGGGAGCACCTCCCCACTTCCCATCCCCTGTAATTCCAGGGAAAGTAGCAATCAGTCCCACCAAAATAAATACCTTAATCCACTCCTTATCAGACTGGACAAAATAATATTCTATAGAAAAATTTGGCTGGCTACACAAATTATAAGTTATAGAGAACACGAATGATTTAAAGCTATGTAAATCATCGAGAGCAAGATAATTTTGTCCCTTTTGCAAAAGATCAGCATTTGTTCCTTGACAAATTATGTTGCTGACATGATAGATATTCTACCAGTGTTTGTGCATACCCAAGGGATCAGAAAGCAAAAATATTTCAGCTTGGAAACATTCAGTGAAGGTGGGTAACTCAATGGATAAGAACATTAGTAATCACATATAGGACCAATTACTGAAAAATTCTAACATTAAAGTGAGATGCTATTATTTAAGGGCTACTATATTCATCATTCATCCCTTAATCACAGCCAGAAAATACTTCAGTTTATCATGGTCTAACCTGTTGAGTCACATTATGGCACATCAGAAGTATATGAAGTCATTGCTAGGGTATATATTCTAAGAGTAATCGTAAATTTTTATTAAAGTTTAATGATCTTCATCTTTTTTGGCCCAGAGCTACTTCATTTCCATAGTTAAACTAAAATCAAGATTTATCAAACATTTTAGGAGTAACAAAACCACAGAAAGTCCACGGTTTTATCAATTTCATACATAATTACACAGTCCATGACATATTTTAGCCAAAATTATACGTAATAATAATCTACTTTGCTTGAAAAGAATTATAAAAAATCGACCAATTTATTATTATTTTTTTTTTAAACTTGCCATTTTCAAAAGTATAGCGATCACAGGTCGTAATATTTTCTAACCTGCCAACTTTTACCAACAAATGTTCACTCTTGGCCATATGCTAAAATGAGGAATTATATTTCATTTTGAAAACGCTAATTCGAAAATTGGTAAATCTCAACTTCCGTCACACACTTTTTAAAAGTTTTTTCGACAATTTACACTTTCAGCACCGCCATGAAATTTATGCCACATACACTGCCATACATCACCTTTTTTGCAATAATTTTCTTTTTTTAATGTTCTAATTCTCTTAAAAATACGATCTATTGAAACCCATTATGAGAGGTTTTTCCTGTTCGCCATTACACTATTTTCCTTGTGACCCCTATGTGGCGCAGCCATTGATGTGCGACCTTTCCACACTAGAGATTTCCATGTCACACACTTCCTTACCGCGTAAAATGTTGTCGGTTGACCACTGTAAATACAGAAGTTTTGCCGCTGTATATTACTCCTGCGATATCGTTGGTTCCTCACTAAATAGACTAGTTTTACGCCCTTAATACACTTTTCTTCCTTATGAATACTCCTCCTATGTACATTTCTCAAACGTTCCTCACTCTTTCACTCGCGAACCATATCCTCGGGTGATACTACACTTTTCATACCTTCTTCGTAATTTTGCGCCTATTAATACTCCTACTGAGTACATTTCACGAACGTATATTACTCTTTTCTGCTTCATTCCATCTATTTCTATCTTCTAGTTTATATCTTCTATTTCTTTCGAAGAACTTGTGACTTCTGAACAAAGATCACGTGACTGATTTGCAGGGGGGGGTGGTTTATAGCGGTATGCTAATCGTAAGCGGTCATCGTTTCAGTCGCGGCAATGTAAAAACCTATTTTATTTAACGGAATTCCTTCAGTAAATTGGCGATCATAAGCGTAAACGGTGTAGCTGCGGCAATGTAGAAACGTATTTCTTTTAGAAAAAAATTATCCCTCGAGTAAATTGTAGATTACAAGGGTAAATGGTGTAGCCACTGCAATGTTGAAACGTATATTTCTAGAAAAAAATATCCCTCGAGTAAGTTGGTGATTACAAGCGTCAGTGGTGCAGCATACCTTTCTACATTGCCACAGAAACAACTTTTACGCTTCTAATCACCAAGTTACTAGAGAGATATTTTTTATTAGAAATACACGTTTCCACATAAGTACGAATAAAACTTTTACGCATGTAACCACCAAGTTACTCGGGGGATATTTTTTTCTAAGAAACGTACGTCTCTAAATTGCCATGGCTACAGCTTTTACGCTTGTAATCACCAAGTTACTCCATGGATATATTTTTCTTAGAAATAGACATTCTATATAGTCACGGCTACAAATTTTACGCTTTTATTCACCAACTTTCTTCACGGATATTTTTTCTTGGAAACAGACGTTTCTACCTTACCGCGGATACAGAAGTTACGCTTATAATCACCAACTTACTGTATGGATATTTTTCTGAGAAATATACATTTCTATATTGCATTGGCTACAACTTTTACGCATGTACTCACCAAGTTACTCATTTTTTCTAAGAAATGTACATTTCTACATTGTGTTTACATTGCGTCTACAGTGCATTTACGCTTGTAATCACCAATTTACTTCATGGATATATTTTTCTAAGAGATAGATGTTTCCATTTTGGCACGGCTTCAAATTTTATGCTTTTAATCGCCAACTTACTTCAGGGTTTTTTCTTGGAAACAGACGTTTCTACCTTACCGCGGATACAACATTTACGCTTATAATCACCTACTTACTGCAGGGATATTTTTTCTAAGAAATATGCATTTCTATATTGTATTGGCTACAATTTTTTTGCTTGTAATCACCAAGTCACTCGGGGGATATTTTTAATAGACGTTCTACATTGCCGCGGCTACAACTTTTACGCTTGTAATTACCAACTCACGGGACCGATTATTAACTCAAAAAAATTTAATACATATCATTGTGCAGACTGAACAATGGCTATTCGTTGCTACAAAATTCCCATAAGTCACGAAATATACTTCCCCAAAACTTAGTAATTCCTTCTTCATTACCTACTTACAGGACGAATATTTCACTAAAATAACAATAATTTTTAATTTCGTGCACACTCAAAAATTGACAAGTCATTGCTAGAAAATTCTCTAATATAACGAATCAGTCTTTCCCAAATCTTAGAAATGCCATTTTTTGTTCTTCTAAATGGCCACTTTGGTCTGCGTACCGTCCCACCCTAGCACCTCTGTTTCACTCTAAAGGCCCGCAACGGGAAATCCTCGGCTGAGGAAATGGGGAATATTGAAGATGAGAAATAAGTGAGTTTCCCTCTATCAGTTCTCCGGTGAAACTGAAGAAATGGCGTCAAAAAAGAAGGGAAAAAATCACGAAAAGTGGTCATTTTCTACAGTAAATATTTCAAATACCAGTGGTCACAAAGCTGTGTTCCTCACATCATATAAAACGTCATTTATTGCTAGAAGTTAACTGTGTGACAGTCAATTTCGTGGAATACAGGACATTTTGGGAGTTTTTTAAAGTATGCAACGGAAGCATAGGTTTACTCATAAATATTCTCAAATACCACTAGCTCGGTCCATGAATTCCAGTAAGCCCTTAAGCAATTTCAGCTGCCTAAATATTTTCAATGCTACATTCATGCATCTCGGATGAACTCACACTAATAACACGCTCAAAATCCATGTAAAAACTCATTTGAATTTTACTTTACCTTAAAAAACACCTTTTTACCTTGAAGGTTTCTACCACCAACAAACAACACAAGACTCGCAAACATCGATGCAAGAACATATCGAATTGACATTCGAGCTCAATGACTAAGCGGCGGTTATATCACATTGGTATAAGGCGGTATGGTTATGCCACAGAGAGGAAAACTCCGTGGGTTATGCCTCGCTCACTATAGTACCGTACATACGATGGGACTTACGATGGTAGCCTGAATACATTGTGCGAAATTACGTTTGTACAATGGTAATCCACAGTTCCCATCACTGTCAATTTGTAGTGGTCTAGCGCTGGCGTCACGAGCGGAGAACGCAAATTATGAATAACGATATAAATATTCAATCATTATACCTCGTTCAGACTACCACCGTACGGATCAACGTACGTACGAATATAACGTGAACGGGGCACAGCGTAACCCTACTCCCCCCCATTCCTCCAGGGCATCGCGACGAACAAGTGAAGAGCAGGTGACATGATAAGGAATACCATATTCTTGTGGCGTTTTGAGGTTTAGAAATGCTTTCATGCAAATGAAACATTTATATATTTATTCACTAAAGTAACTCCATCTGATTCACCTTAATGATCGTCTTTTTTCTTGCCGTTCTTCATTACTTCCTAATGCAGCTCGCGATACCAGCGCTACCACTGAAAACTGACTGCGTTAGGTACTATGGATTGCCATGCTACGGACGTGCATTTACATTACGATAGCAGTGTGAACGGGGTGCGATTTAACAAAATTCATTTTAGTGGCAATGGACAACTCTGATAATCAGTGTCAGAAATTAGATGGACTATGGGATGAATTTGCACTAAGATAATTGGAGAAATATTTGGGCTGTGGAAGAAGAGTGGTGAGACACTCGACAATAATGTGGACCTGATCTTATGTCTAATGGCTTGAAGGGGTCCAAAGCGGAGCGCCCCACCTAAAGTTCCACCCAGCAAGGATCGGGTAACACTGAAAGTTTTCCACCTCTTCCGGCATTCTTATGAGAGTTCGGTCGATTATAATGACAACCGTTTGGCGCATTACAAGGTGGAGTGATGTGAGAGACAATCGATGTAGTTTGCACTATTAAGAACTTATTGTGAGACAGTAAGGTAAGGATACTAACGAAAGGAAGGTTGAAGAGGAACCGTAAATCAGTGTACTCCATGCTTCATGATTGGTGAAAAGGGCACCCGTTTTACACCCTCTCCGACCGGCTACTTCAACGGAAGTGTTCTCCACAAAGCACCCACATTAAATAAGCACCCTAGAAGTGATCTGGATTCCGGTGAAAAATCTTTGCCACGACCGGATCCATTCCGGGTTCTCCCCGATTGGAAGAAGGCTACTCAGGCCCACGTGCCAGCCCAATACCCTTTCTGCCTAACCTTAGCAGTCATTACAGAGGATCGGATTGCTGTATTAATTACGAGGGATATATATTAAGGATAGGATTTGTGATGTGGCTAGTAGTAATGGCTTAATATAACAGGGGCACGGCTTGACTCGAACCCACGAACTCAGGATTAGCAGACAAGGACATATCAATGCCAACAACGAGGTCAACTGTATACAAAACTTATACATCAGAATCTACGTGATAATCAGAAAGCAACCTCAATAGTGTGTGGCAGGGGGTGATTCCACATCAAAAATACAAATCATAAAAAAATAAATCATGCATCATTAGCAGTTTTACTAAACGTAGTTTCTTCGCGTGTCCAAGTCCTCGTGTGATGTCAGTGTCTGTATGGTCTTCATGCAGCAATTAACTTTTGGGTATTGAGCTACAGCTGCAAGATTGTCTGCAATATTTCAATGAAAGACAATAAAACTCCGTTCTATAATGACGACACTCGAGTAAAAAGGGGAAGATAAAGGGGTCAAAATGACCCCTTTGATACTAATACGTCGAAGGTAATGTATACACATTATAAACTATTCCAACAATGAGTTTTTTTTATATTTGTATCAAGTTCCCCTGCAAAAAAAATAAAATTCACAAAATATGCGAGAGGTGGGACAATTCACTCAGAAACTATAGTATGTCAAAAATGAAAAGGGGTAAAAACGACCCCTCCGGTACCTCTCGTTTTAAGAGGTTCTAAGTCTTCCAGGCCTGCAGCAGCCCTGAATCATGCATCATACAGGAAAATATTTGAAGTAAACATACAAAAATTGCGACATCTTCACAAAATTACAGACACACACATATATAAGTTACTGTAAGTTTTCCATACAAATGCAAAATTCCTTAAAGAAAAAATCATTCGCCCGGACCGGGACTGGAAACTGGATCCCTCGATTTCCGACCGAGTGCTTAAGCCAGTTGAGTTACAGAGGCGTCCTCTTCCCCTGTTGACTGTAGTGGCCTTTAAAGGAACGAAGTGTTCTAGACGGCTGGACATGAAATGTACCTAGCAGTCCAAGGCGTGGGCTAGGCGCCACAGACCACTAGGTCAAAGGAAAACATTGAACACAAGAGGTGTTCGCTCTTTTAGACAAATTTTGAGTATACCGAGATTACCTTTACGAAGTCACCTGGAAATCGAATCCCAGTCGAATCCCAGTCGAGGAGAATGATTGTTTTCCTCTGTGGAACTTCGCTCTTGTGCACACTTACGGACGACTCCGTAAATCGAATACCGTGGCTTGTATCGGTATCCTCAAAATTTGATCCATTGAGACATTTTAAAAATAATGTGTGAAAAAACTATCTGACGTTTCCTTTTACGTTACTTGATCTCAGATATTGCGGTCCCCAATGTCGCGCGTAAAAATACTCAGTACCGTGCGGACGTAATAGTGGTATCGAACCGGCCACGGTGTATGGCACACCCACCCACGGCCAGAGCGAAGAGGAAGTATTCCGCAGAACCCCGGAGTGCGTGGGCCTACGGATCCCGCAGGGGACGCGGCAGAGCCCGGCAGAATTTATTACCCCGCACCCACTCCCCTCGCTCGCGGCGCGGAGCGGCTGGATAGTCGGTCGGTCGTAGAAGGCAGAGGGAGAGGGAGCTGTGGAGAGGCAAGGCATGGGCGAGGTGGGCAGGCAGGGCATCGGGTTTCGACGGAGGCGGAGGAGAGCGAAGGTGGAGTTTCATGGGACGAGCAGCGGGAGAATGGAACGAGTGCGACAGCTGTGTATCTTGTTGTTACGTAGTGACAGCGAGGGGGAGTGCGAGGAGAGATGCTTGGGTGACGGAACACCGTCGAGGGATGCTGCGTTATCCTGGCGAATTTTGAAGGTCGAGCCGAGCAGCGGAAGTGAGAGCGTAGCTGAAGAAATGACCTGGCCGGGGAATGCTCCTCCTCCTCCTCAGTCTCACCTCTTTAAGGTGCTCCGAGCAAGATATCATTCCACTGATAATTCAATAAATTTCTTCTCATTTTGAAGACAAATATCTCAACTTTCCAATGGTACTTACCCAAAATATCTGCCACTTACCGCACTAATTCTCGAGTTATTTGTCAACAAATACCAGCCAGTTTACATTGGAAATATTGCGGGCATGTACACCTAAAAGACTTCATTTAGAAAGCGAGCATAATCCAACATTAAATCAATCATAAACTCGCACTTGGAATTTTATGGAGTCAAATGCAACAATCGGAGACACACGGTGAAAAAACATATTTTCTATCTAATATAAGTGGCATTTCCGCGACGAAACTACAAACATTTTCACAGAATTGAATAAAAATAAAATTTAAGCATCTTACAACCTAATTTTTTTAGATGTTAGCTAATAACAGCGATAAATGGATTCAAAATACTGTAGATTTTATAAAAATGGCACTGCTGTCGACACTTTTGGCAGGAAAACGGATGTTTTGTACCTTAATTTCAGTTTTCAAAAGCTAACGCCAGTCATCAGTAAAGGCGGGATATTTATAACCCAGTCAACAAAAAATTGGAATTCGTCATTTGTTTCGGCTCTCTATCTCGATGGATTCTTCTACAAGGGAATCGCGTTGGTTTTATGACTAAAATTCACGATTTTTATACTGGGGAGTCGGGTTTGATTCCCAGCGTGGAAACAAATCGACTCGATCTCAATTCGGGTCCCTTATGAAGAGGAGGGTGTGAAGTTTTCAAAATAAAAATATATGCACAAAAATGCAAAATCTTGAATGAAAGACGTCACAATGTGTACCTTTCTCTTTCAAATGAGCATTTGCGCTTTGACGTATTTTAAGTCCAGGGATATCGAAGACAATTCAAACACAAGTTTACGACGCGCTCAATTTTTCATTATCCCCGCACCTATGCAACGGATGAATATTTTGCATGTTAATGTGGGCCAGGACCATGCGTCCTACAAATTTGGTCGACATCGGTGAGGTCAAGGGCAACTCCTTGTCCAAGTTGATGTGGAATGACTCTATATGCAACTCAATTGCTAGATATCTTATTACACTTCCAACAACTATTCAAATGGCCAAAATAATATCGCACGCGTATTCTCATTTCATCCAAAATAAATAATTATCCATCCACATATTAGAAAAAAAATGTTGAAGTAAACACTTTCAATACTCAAATTAAGCCACCGTCAAAAAAATTCATCCTACCCGCTGTCATATAACCTCACTCTTGTAAATAGCTAAGACGAAGCATTCATAATTATTACCATATCCTCGGAACTAGAGTGTATTATAATGTGACATCACTGCGTGCAACAAATGTCTCCTTCATGAGTGAATAACACGTCATCATTGTTTAAATAAAACAATGTGTTATCGGTGTCACACTTCTGTATTCACACGGTTCTATTGTCATGATTTACTCTTTTTGAAATAATAACCCTCTTTAAAGAAGACCAATGAAGTCAATTAATATCTTTATTTATTAAAAACTCTGAATTTTCACATGAATGTACAATATTTCACACGAACCCATGTTGATATGCAACCCGTGCTTACACTTCGAAGTGTCACCAGCAAGCGAATTGATAGACAACTGTCCACAGAAGTAACTTCCATGAGTTGAAACTTGACCACATTGGCTAACATTGGATACTTATGTACGCACGTCTTTGGTATCACAGGCCTACCAGGGTAGTATTTGTTACTAGGTCGGTAAAGACGCACTTCAAATAGAAAGGCTTCTGTTTTTCTTGCAAATGGCATTTACTCCTGCAATTACTTCCCATCCTGATCCTGGTTAAATCCTGATCTACGAGCGGGGATCTCAAACATAAACAAAAAATTTATTTCCCGGATGACACAGCAAATTCTGGAAAAAATCAGTTTTCGCAGACGTGTTTGTAGTAACAAATTAGATAATGCAAAGACTTGAGACTAATATTATAGTCTTATGAATTATTATTGACATTTTATGTGATAGAAATACCTGTGAATATTTTCTCAAATATTGAGAGATAAGATTATTTTGATACTCAATACCCATTGTAAAAAAATTCAATCCAAACCCATAAACTTCACGGGTGACTTCTGATGAATTCAACATTCATCTTCTAATTTCAAGTTCTTGCAGACTATTAAAAACATATACGGATTAAAAATAATAGCATATGATGTTCACATTGGTAAAAAAATTTTGACAACTATCTAGAACTAAAAATGCGCGCAAATTTGGAATATATACATTTTTCCCTGCCCTGCATTAGAATTTCCGTTGTCGGAGTATTTTGATTGCGATTACAACATTTTTTCCCGATTAAGACTCACAACTCCCTCGATTTCTTCATTTCCTCCTTTCGTGACAGGTTTTGACGAGCAGACACTGTTATTCCACGAACAGACCGGAGTTCCACTTTGACTCTTTCTCTCTTTCTATTCGTCTGTATCCCTCCGGGATGCTGGATCAGTGTAATGCAAGTGTGTGTGTGTATTGCCGGAGGTAAGAGAGGAAGAAATAGCTCAGTTTATGAAAGAGAAAGTAGATAAAATTATGAATGACGCAGAGAGACACGGTGTTATGAAATTGAAGGAAAGCGTGGAATTTGAGTTGCGTTGACGGTTATAAAAATGGGATTAGGGAAATGACACATATTTTCAGAGGCATGTGTTTGGAAAAAAGGGGCTCTGCGTTCGTTTCCTTCCGACTTCACAGTTACCGAAACTAGTGCAATTAGTAAATCAGAAAAAACACTAGCGTAATTTGCACATCGTAAAGTAGGATGAACAGATTTATTCTTCAGCCATGATAGACATCATACTCCAATTTTATTTTTATGACTAAGCATGGGTAGGAGATTGAGGTTAAACAGCAAAAATATTCATAAAAACTTTAACTTTTTTATGGAAGTACATCTCATTATTTATAATTCAAGGATTCAGGCATTAAATTCCGGGAGTTCATTGTAGAATTTAAGCAGAACGGTCCTACTTTTCAACAAGTTTATCAATCAACAACGCGTTTCGATATGCATTAAAATCCTCTTATGGCACTGCTTATCTTAGTACTATGATAATTATTACCTTATGATGACATCTAAAGACATCAAAACACGTTAATCAATAAACCTCTGCGACATCTTTACTTTAATTCCCTCCCACTAGAATCCATATTAAAACAATCCTTGTACTTTTCCACTAATATTTCCCGAATATTAGTGGAAACACAATGGTCGAATTTTTTATTGTTTTATTATGGATTCAAGTAAAAAGTACTTCCACAAAGAGACGCCTGAGGGTGTAAAGTTTATTCTACCTCGCTACTTCCCTATGTACACAAACTTGAGGCTTTAGTCTGATTTGTATTTTTCAGGGCGTAAGCTGATAAGGCCTACGAACCCAATAATTTTTTTGAAAGTCATAAAATTCTTTTTTCGTTAATTAAGAATATACTTAAATAATAAACATTACATATCTTTAGCAACCTTCGCGTCAGAATCTCCATATATATTTTAAAATTTTTCCCTGGCACAGAACCGTATCTCACTCAATGAGAAATATGTTGTTTAAAAAATATTTGTCTAAGAAGTACAAAAAAATGGCTTATATTTTGGCAATATTAGGAAGACAAAATATAATTCTTATTGAGCTTAAGCGAAATTCATTGAGTTTTCCTCATAGGAATTTTCTGTCTCTATCCACCTGAACGTGTTCTCTTGCGGCAATTTTGGCGATAAAAACAATTGATAAACCGTACTTTTTTCACCATGATCTTTAAAAATACCTCATTTATTGAAGGGAGGCGGTAAGGAGACGCTAGGTAAGGCAAGAACTCAGGAGAAAATGGCAATTACACAATCGATACAACAATTCTATTACGTTAGGTAGCAAAACAATGGAACTTGCGCCGAGCAAAATTTACGTTGCTCAACGCTCACAAACGAAGAAAATCATGCGCCCTAGTTTACGAAACTTCAAGAAAAAATCCATAGTGAATTAGAATTTTTTCCTAGACATCTTCCTCGAGTGCTGCTCCCTGTACCTTTTTATGTCCTTGCGCGTGAATTACAGAGCTTCCTCCGAGAGTTGCCCAATGGGAAAGACTGCTGCTTTCGCATTGGATGCTCCATGAAGTAGCACCTTGTGAAGTATTGATGGCATGAAATACCAAGGGTATAATCTCACATAACGGGTAGCAGTGGAGAAGCAGTACTCGGTGAAATCCGCATCTCGAATGGGAATTCCACTGAAAAGAGCTTTAAAAATGGTAAAAATTCTTCCTCATCGATGCCTAAAATGGAAAATGAAACACTAAGATAGTTAAGTTCTGGCACTCTGCAGCAGTATTCCAACTTCAAGCTATTCACTACAATATGAATAAAAATTGATAGGTAGATAATGCGTAACAGAAATTTCTAATAAAAAATTTGCTTTGATAAGAAGCGTCTTGCCGAATTTTCATCATTAGTTGTCCCATAGCCAGGCTTAGGAATGTCTGTCTAATGGCGGGTTTCATATTTCATATACGAAGAAAAGAGGAAAGATGTGCCAGGGATACTGGGATGAGAACAGTCCAAGAACCTACCAATCATATGGCAGAATACTCGAATTAATGTATTGTAGTGTACTTTTCTTGTTTAAACTCCGGTTCTGCCTAAAAGAGCCTTCATTACATTTTCTGGGGAATTGTATCACCTGAACACTTACTTACCGCCGCCCCCCTCCACAACATACCCAGAGTACTCTTCGCTCCGAAATTAAGAACATGCAATTGTCCTTAACGACACAACCTCCCTCCTCTGACTGCGGAGGGCGCGTCATCTTCTTCACTTTCACGGATGCCCACCCGAATCGCCGTCTGTTACCCTTTGATAAACACACCCACGCCTCACCCAGCTCGCACACTCGGCTGCTTCCTGCTCTCACCTTGTATAAATTACCGCCCTCGCGTCACGTCCTCTGCTGACGTATACAAGAAACTCCAGGAGGAATGGATTGGTGGGCGATGTCACGGATTTTTTTAAGATCAATTTAATTCATACGTAAGAGGTAACTAAAGAATTATTCATGCAAAGAGCAAAGTTTCTCTCAGTCTGTCCGAAATTTCTCATAATAAAATGCCCATCATGAGTTAATTTTACCCTCTATCTGTCTTTTTTCTTTGGCATGATGAAAATAAGAATGTCAAGTCGATATGAAGGCTTCACGAAGGAAAAAATGATAGAAATTCTTATTTATTCAAGCAACTTTCGTTTACTGCCTAAAACAGTGAAAAAACTCGGATAGAATATTGATAAAATAGCTAAAAATTATGCGTTTTGCTAAACCGTCTCCATATCGAATAAAACTATTGTTGAAACTGAGTTTCGTTAGCAAATATAGAGAACTACTAGAAATTTCCATTGATTTTTAACGAGAGGTATGCCATCAAGAGATATTAGTGTTAAATAACGAGCGCTACTCTACGAAACTTCAAAAACAAATATCCTCGGTGAATTACTAGATGAAAACCCCAAGATATTCTGGTCTTACGCGAGATAGCTCCAGGGCGAATCTTCGACAGTAGAGTATTTATTGGTAACACAAGGCAAAGTGGTCACCAACAGTATCGACAAATCCAATTTATTAAACCACTATTTCGAAAGAGTACTCACTAAGGATGACATATTACACAATTTAGACATTCCTGACATTAACGAGCCGATAGCTGACATAACAATTCAACGTGATGGAATAATTAAACAAATGCGTTCGATTAAAAGTAACAAGTCCCAGGTCCAGAAGAAATACCTGCATGCGTGCTCAAGGATTTAGCGCCACAGATTGCACCATTCTTAGAAATTATATTTAACCAAAAATCATTATCCGAAGGCAAGGTGCCCCAAGACTGGAAAATAGCAAACGTCACTCCGATATTCAAAAAAGGAAATAAAAGTGACCCAGGAAATTACCGGCCTATATCGCTTACATCACTTTTATGCAAGATCCTGGAACACATTGTCGTTAGTAATATCATGCTATTCCTAAATAAGCGTAACTTCTAACATAGCAGTCAGCACTGCTTCCGTAAGGGCAGGTTTTGCGAAACACAGATTGCGCTCTTCTTTCAAGATATGCCAAAAATAAGGCGAATCGAATGAGCACATCGACGCAATATTCCTTGATTTCAAAAACGTTGTTAAACGTATAATAGGATGGACCGCGGATGAAAAAGAAAAAGACAGATGCTACTTCGCTCAGGTTAGGCCACATCTCGAATACGTCGCGAGAATTTGGGCTCCTGGTCATAAAGATTTAACCAAAAAAATAATAAAATACAAAAAAAGCAGCATGCTTCGTTAAAAACTGCTACGAACGAACATTTACACTTTCACATCTGTTAGAGGGATTAAGGTAGGCGCCCCTAGAGACTCGGAGGCTACACGCTAGGCTTAGTTTGCTTGATAAATTCAGAACTGGTATTTTTCAGAGCGACATAGAGAATATTATGACTCCTCACTGCATCTCTAGGTCTGATAGATCTGATAACATAAGAGGGATACACTGCCGAACAGGTAGGTAAAAAAACTCGTTCATTCTGCGAACGATAAGCGACCACAATCAAAATTGAGCTCCACTAAATACAATCCTATAATATATGTTACCATTTCATCTCCAAAAAATCTTACACTTTTACACGGCTGGTGACCTAATACCCCCTGCCACATGCCCAAGGGGCGGCTCGCGGGGTATCATGCGGATATGGATGTAGAAATTGGAGGTGAGTACTTCAGGGGAGAGGCTGATAACTGAGGAATGAAGAAAGGGTGGAGAGGAGCCTGGTGTCGGTATCAGCCGACTCTTGGCGAAAGGAAGCAATGCTGTTCAATGTCCCATCCCACGGACGAAGTTCTTCTCTTTCGAGGAACTCAAATCTCTAGATAACACTGTAATTCCAATCCCGAGAGTCAAACCCAGCTTCTCCAGAAGCGAAGCCAGTATCCAAGCCAACTCAAAAACCGAATCCCATTGCGAATGCGAATAAAAATCAAAAAAAGTAAAGCGTAGCTACCGATTGGCCTCTATTTGAAACGCTCACCGTGAATTGGAGTTGATATACAATTTCAGATTACGATCGGCCTTAGCTAGCGGAGGCATCGCCATCCAGCTCCGCGTATCTCCGGATATGCAGGCCCATGTTCACATCCACCGATGTAAATGTTAACACAAATACGGTAAACTGTATTCCAATTATCACGACAGATGTTCAAGTTGAATAGTGGGCGATAATAAATGATTACGCAGCTTTGATCAACATAATGATATCAGACGCTTATTAATGGCTCACTAGCCGTGTGATGGCGGAAAATCAAGCGGAAGATAAGACTAAAAAATGAATGACTACAATCAAGGCACTCACCCAGTTAGACAGCCCCGATAGCCTCCTCCAGCAGTCTTCCTGTAGTCTTTAGCTTTTGGAGATACCTTTAATACTTCCGCACAGGCTGCCCAAAGCTTTATATCGAAGTGCCTGAAGTAAGTAATTTCTCCTTTAACATTGTCAGCTCCTACAGGAAAAAGTATTTCTTTAATTTGTTTTTATATTCTTCAGTATAAGTAATATTTTTCGATACTTCTTACTTCAAAGTTGTAATCGATGATTTTAAAACAAAATTTACAAGTATTTAGTCGTTTTAAAAAAAAATAAAGTATTAATGGCTGAGGCATTTCCAAAAATGTTATCATCTTGCTGCGGTTATAGTCCATTATATTCGAGGGCCAGAAGCGTGAATCATTCGAACATTCGGTTTGATTCGATTTTTGCGTGAAGGACGCCTTCTAAAACTGTGAAGGTATTTTTTCCACACCGAGGCTTTCCGTCTCATGGCCGATGACTCTACGAGAGATGCGATTTTGCAACGAGCGATTTCGATTTTCAAGTTTCCTAGCCTGAAAGTAAAGAATGGTTTCGTCATTTTTCCCATCCATTTGACCTTGTGCTGTCAAACTTGCAGTAGTTTCCCTGAACACAGGAGACTATTATGCCATTCCCTCTTTTAGACATTGCAACCCTTAAAAAGAAAACAACTTAACGATTACGCAAATGTAGAGCCTTAAAGGTGACACTTAAAAATAATGCAAAAAAGACTTGGTAGGATGCATCACTTCAAGTATGTACGATACAGAAGTGTAGATATTGGACATATTGCTAAACTTCCCCTTGATTCATTGATAATGCTGAATATTAAAGTAAAATAATGTCACTCCTAAAATCATAAAAAATAAAATAAATCAATGGAACATGTTCATACAACAAAGAGACAAGCACGAAATATGTCCATGGTAACAAACAGTCACAATGGAACAAAACATGGTGAAATTAGTAATAATATCCATTGCTGTAAACCTTATCATTCGCGTGATTTTTCGATACTTTTTTTTCGATACGAAAGTTTGATCCTTAAAATTGCGGGATGTGGTTTCTCAAGGCACGAGGATCGTGCTCATTATTACCGAGGCTCGGTTTATTCATCCGATATGAAATCTTATAGAACTCTTCAAATCTTATTCCTTTCCATGAATACCAATAATTCTCATTTTTATACTCTCCCTCTACCCAATACCTACTCAAGATTCTTAACTCTATCACTCTATCCAATATGATGTAGCTTCTCAGCATATCTTCCATTTAGAAATATTATAAATTTTTTAAAAATGCATTCTGAAACAGAACATTCAAGCAACCTATAGGCAAAAGAGCAATGGAGTTCATAGCAGCAGTAAACCAAAACTGGGAGCAATGGAAATGTGGCGTCACGGAGGAATGAAGAAGATCCACCGGACGTGGAGAGCCACGTGTTAAATACACTGAAGAGTTTAAAAGATAAGTCACAGAACATCGATTGGTTGAAATAGAAAAACAACCCTACTGCACACACTCTGAGGCATAAAAGCCTCCTGAAAAGAACAACTGCAAGCACAACGAATTAGGAAGAATCATAGAGATCGACTAGGGATGGACATATGAAAAATAATTTCTCCTTCAATATTGTCAGCTCCAGGGGAATTTTGAGCGAAGAGAAATGAATAACGCCTAAGATCATCTATAATAATAAAATAATTAACATTTTAATGTGAAATATTGCCCGGAATGACGAGGGATTAATTGAAAAATTATTCCAAGGGTTATTGAAATGAGAAATGAAGAAGTAATGCAATTCGCTAGAATTTAATATTCGGCTGCTGCAAAGTAACATTCGATTACATAAATGCTAATAATTTCTGGAAAATATTTATTTGTCTTATATTTCTTCGCGTGAAGTAAAAAGAAGAACAATAATTACTGAAACACATGGCGATTTTTGTATTAAAATCCGTAAATTTTAATAATTATCTCCAAAACGAAGTGATGCAAGAAATTAATTTTATAATAATTAAAGCCGTATTTAATGACCTTCTGAGCTTGAATAGGGCTTCAGAAGACAAATTAATTTTTTAAATATCAAATAATTCCCACGTTATATAGCACGTTGTTTTCATTATTTGCCACTCATAATTTCTTTCCAGCACTATTTCTCTGGTGCTTGAGCATTTTGAGGAGACATATTTTACTAGGATATTTAAGTTGTAATAACCTGTTTGTTAAACATATTCATACTTCTTCTATTTCTATTGCTTATTGCTAAATAAAAGTTTTCCAAAATAAAGTCCTATCAAATTTCTAACCGGATGCCTACATAGCCATCGTTTGGAAGGCTGTGTCCACCATTATATACAGGGTGATAAAATGAGGTGGAGACACTCTTCTAAACGTTGGAATTGCAATCCTATATCGCGGCCTAGGAGGTCTTCATCCGAATCAATCGCTGGGAAAACACGATATTCTAGGTACTATTTTTGCAGTCGTCTCACTTCTAATCCGTGCGCAATTCCGATCTCTTCTCTTCACCTACCCACACCGACCCCCCCCCCTCCATATTCTTCCATTCCCCCAACCCCACCCACTTGTAGCCCACGCGGCTTTTTCCTGTAATGAAATTGTCCCGCAAAGTGAGCGTCATCTGTCTTTCTCAACTGTCCTCGTTACGAGTTCCCGCAACGGCGCAGGGCCGTGATACATCATTTGCATAATGCGCATTTAGACTTGAGTAGCACCCATGCCTTTCATTCATGAGAAACCCGTCCCCATTGTGGACCAGATGGAATTAATTTGGCCACTGTGCATTTTTCTTTTCTTTTTTGACTCTTTCCCCATGCGCGAGAAGAAAAAAAATATAAGATTCGGAAGCGTTTCTCCAAGATAGTTAAAAAGTTTCCGAAATTCATTACGAACATATCGTGGAAACGACACTCAAAATTGCGGTGACCAAACAACCCGTTCCTCCAAAAATAAAATCTTGAATAATGGATTAGCCTTCGCACCTCCTGAAACAAAAACCCCTAACGATCTCAACTTAAAGTGAGCTGACCGCTTATTCATTTATAACTGTCGTGTAAGGCCAGAATATGCAGATATAATTGAAGAATAGGCCCCTTTAAAACACAATGGCTCTCATTTTTACAAGAGTACTTCCCAGGGCATGATTTCTCGGAAATATAACTATTTTTTTTAAACCTTTCGAGAAGAAGCCCGACGACAGATTGCTTTCAACTGACACTGGCGTTTCTGATTCCAACATATGTGCGGTATATTCCCTAGCTGGGGTGAAATAAAATTATAAAATATAAGTCAGAATGCAGTATTTCTAAAAAAACTCCCACAGTGAGAGAAAATATCCCACTAAAAATTGTGAGTACTTTCATTACACTTGAATTCCATTCATTTTCCCACGAATTACCATGAGACAAAGTGAGCTGACCGCTTATTCATTTATAACTGTCGTGTAAGGCCAGAATATGCAGATATAATTGAAGAATAGGCCCCTTTAAAACACAATGGCTCTCATTTTTACAAGAGTACTTCCCAGGGCATGATTTCTCGGAAATATAACTATTTTTTTTAAACCTTTCGAGAAGAAGCCCGACGACAGATTGCTTTCAACTGACACTGGCGTTTCTGATTCCAACATATGTGCGGTATATTCCCTAGCTGGGGTGAAATAAAATTATAAAATATAAGTCAGAATGCAGTATTTCTAAAAAAACTCCCACAGTGAGAGAAAATATCCCACTAAAAATTGTGAGTACTTTCATTACACTTGAATTCCATTCATTTTCCCACGAATTACCATGAGACAGAATAATCAGCTGATCTTTGAATCGAGACACGGCTGAAGATTTCACTTACCCTAAATTGATATAAAATAGAAATACAATGTGATCAATAAATGTCCAAAGTATTTGTTACCTTATTTTTTTCAAATTCTTACCATATCATAGATGAGGTAGTTTTAGATGCGAAAAAATGAAAACTAAAAACTGATTGAAACAAATTATTCCAACGCAACGGCTGTTTTACTTCCTCTTCCTAGATTTTGGGCGTCTCACAAAGTTTCAACAACGTCACCTTCACCTAATGAAGTTGTGGCGATACGAAGATTATCGCCACTCCGCCTGCCGCGTTGGCCCGGCGGATCCGCGCTCACCTCCCAAGTGGGCAGCCCATGTTCGGGCCTCAAAGCCGGCGAATACGTTTTCTAATGTTTCTCAGTAACTTCTAGAATATTCTCATCTGTTCTGGGGTGGATATCTAGACGCGTCCTCACCAATATAAAAGCCGCGTCTCCTGCCACTTGAATTCAGTCTGTACGAGGAACGCAATAAACGTAAATACTCGAAGCAGAAACTATTTCTCTTCATTCCGCGCTGCCAACGCAACATTGGTGACTCCGACGTGATTTGAACACGCAACCTTCTAATCAGCTTCCAGGCCTTTACAAGCGTCATCAAGATCCAAGCTACACGGACTTCTCTGCACATCTCCCATGGCACTCTGCGGACCATTTCGTCGGGTTAGCAGCGTCGACAAGCAACCATGGCAGACACGAAGAAACTCGCCAACCTTCAGGCGCAACTCGCGGAACTCCAACAGCAGCTCGCTGCCCAGCCAGCACAACACATATAACAGCTAGCAGCTCTTCAGCAGCATCACCAACAAGTTTTGCAGCAACAACAACAGCTGGCAGCGCTACCTCCGAAATCTCCGCAGTAGGTCTCTCCGCTTCCCGATCCCGCCGGCCTCGGTCCTGCTGCCGTCTACCGCATTACGCCGAAACTGCCTCCTTTCTGGGCAGCTGCAGTATGGTTCGCCGAGGTCGAAGCACAATTTTCCCTGGCCAACATCACCTCGGACCAGACTACGTACGATTTTGTCGTGGGAAACCTGAACCATCGCTTCGCCAGTGATGTCTGCGACCTCTCAATAAACCCACCGTCCGCAAATCGTTATCAGATGCTTAAAGCTCTGTTGACACAGGGCATCTCTCTCTCCGAGGAGCATCGGATTCGGCAACTTCTCACAGAACAAATCTGGGTAACCAAAAGCCATCTCAACTCCTACGACACATGCGTTCTCTCATCGGCGCCACACAAGTACAGGACTCTTTCCTGCGTACGCTGTGGCTACCGCGTCTCCAGCTCAGCGCGAAGGCCATTCTCCAAGCGCAGGCTGCTACACTTACACTCGATCAGCTTGCAGATATGGCCGACCGCATCGTCGCCGTCGTTCCGCCTCCCATTATTCCCACCATCCACGCCGTACGCTCTACGCCCGACAACTCCACTTTGACCCAACGGATGGAGAAAATCGTCAAACAGCTCCAAGATCTACAAATTCGTCTCAGGAATCCTCCATACCTACAGACTTGGATCCGAGACAGATCTCAATCTCGTCCCACTGGCTCCACAGACACTTCTCAGCGCCCCGCCCAACCTGGGATGTGTTACTACCATCGCAGGTTTGGTGTCGAAGCCAGACGCTGCACCCAGCCGTGCTCTGCCAACTTTGTGAATCCGGTTAACTCCAACGACGACTAGTAACGGTGACCTCGAGTCGTCCGACCACCGGATGCCACCTCTTAGTTACCGACCGCCACTTCCAACGGCGTTTTCTTATAGACACAGGATCAGACCTCTCTATTTACCCGGTCAAATTGTGCAGCTACCACCGGACCTGCACTGACTAAGAGCTCTCCGCCGCCAACGACAGGCGGATTTGTACCTACGGTAGACTACCTCTACGCTTTCAGTTCGGCCTCCCACGCGACTTTCTTGGTGATTCGTCGTTGCTGATGTCACCGAGTAAATCATCGGAGCAGATTTCCTCACTCACTTTCACCTCGTTCCTAACATGGCCACCGCTCAGCTCGTCGACACGATTTCTGGCCATTCTGTATCGGGTCATCGCGGTCGATCTTCCCAGGACAGCGTGCGCGCTCTGTTGGGATCTTCACCGTACCACGACCTCCTGGCCGAGTTTCCTAACATCACCCGGCCCCCAGGCACTCCTCGAAAGTCCACCATCACATGAAGCATAACATAAGACTCAAACCTGGACCGCCAGTCTACTACCGCGCCCGCCATTTAGCTCAGGATCGACTTCCGGATGCACAAGCAGAATTCGAGCAACTAGTACGCGATGGCACTGTTCGTCGCTCACACAGCCCTAACGCTTCACCACGTCACATGGTTCGCAAGAAGGGTAGCAGCTGGCGACCTTGCGGCGACTTCAGGGCCTTCAACGCCCGCACAACCCCGGACCCCTACTCCGTCCGCCATCTGAAAGATTTCTCCCATGCTCTTCAACACTGCATCTTCAACGTCATAGACTGCGCCAGGACCTTCATTCAAATACCGATGGTTCCCGAAGACATCGAAAAGACAGCCATAATTACACCTTTCGGCCTTTTCTAATTCCTATTTAAGCCGTTTGGACTTCGTAATGCTACTCAGAACTGGCAGCGCTTCATAGACGAAGCTCTAGAGGGTCTCACTTTCTGTTTTCCGTATCCGAATGATGTCTTGGTATTTTCCCGCTCGAAGAAAGCATCTTCAGCATCTCCGGGCCTTATTCCAGCGCCTCTCCGACCACGGTGTCGTCATCAACTCAGCTAAATGCGTCTATGGATCTCCCAAGGTCACATTTCTGGGTTTAGATGTGAGCACTGACGGCTTCTCGCCCTTGCCTGACAAAGTAGCTGTTATCAACAACTTCTCTCCGCCCAAGACTATTGTCATCCTGTGACCATTCCTCGGAATGCTGAACTTCTACCACCTGCACATTCCACAAGACGCATCTGCCCAAGCTCTACTCAACGCACTCCTTCAAGATTCCAAAGTCAAGAGCTCTACTCTAATTTCATGGACACCAGAAATTCAACGAAGGTTTGAAGACAGTAAAGCTGGACTCGCCCGGGCCGCAATCCTCTCGCATCCAATCAGCTCAGCACCTCTTACTGTCGTCGTAGATGCAAGCCAAACTGTAATCGACCTACCCTACAGCGATATTCTGGCTGCTGCTGGAAACCACTTGGTTTCTTCTCACGCAAGCTGACGCCTCCCAAGCAGAAGTGGAGTGCCTATGACCGCGAACACTACGCCGCCTATCAAGCAGTGAAGCACTTTCGGCCGATGGCAGAAGCCCGCGATTTCGCCATCTTCACCGACCACAAATCCCTGTCCTACGCCTTCGGCCCAGGCACCAGGCAGACCGAAACCTGCTCACCACGGCAATATAATCATCTCGAGTTCATCTCGCATCTTGTGAGGCACATCTCCGGACTGGACAACGTCGTCGCGGACTGCCTCTCAAGGGTAGAATCCAAAACCAACCCTGCTCCTCTTGACTTCGCCGTTCTGTCTCGTTCCCAAGACGACGAGGAGGAACTCCGCAGACTCCTCCACGATGACACAGCTCTACAACTTTCTCGGATACTTGTACCAGGAACAGACGTCTCACTGTGGTGCGACACTTCCATGCCAACACCACGCCCCTACGTTACTCCTCCGTATCGTCGGCGCATGTTCAACAATATCCACTCACTAAATCATCCTGGTGCCAACTCCACTATCAAACACGTCTCCCGTCGGTATGTCTGGCCATCCATGCGTAAAGACTGTCGCGCATGGACTCGCAGCTGCCTCGCCTGCCAGCGTTTCCAAGTGTCTCGAAACATAACGACGCCGCTCGGAGACTTCGTTCTACCAACCAAGCGTTTCGACCTCGGACACAGTGACATCGTGGGACCTGTCCCGCCAAGCGCCGGCCACCGCTACGTCCTCACTATGGTCGACCGGTTCTCTCGCTGGCCAGTAGCAGAACCCCTCGTCAACACCACCGTAGACAGCGACTGCCGCGCCTTTCTTCTTGGACGGGTCGCTCACTACGGCTGTCCTAAACACGTCACATGCGACCGCGGCCATCAGGTCGTGTCCTTTCTTTTCCAGCTTCTTTGCGCCACTCTGGGAACGACGGTACACCACACCACGAGCTACCATCCCCAGGCCAACGGACTCATCGAACGACTACATCGCGTTCTCAAAGCAGCTCTTAGGTGCAACTCTTCCGACTCTTGGATAGAGGCCCTACCTAGTTTGTCTCGGCCTCCGCACTACCTGGAGAGTCGACCTGCAGACAACACCTGCTGAATTTCTCTTCGGAGAATAGCTGCGCCTTCCTGGGTACTTCTTCGTCGACTCTGTTCAACACTCGGACTTAACGGATCTCGTATCTCAGCTGCGTGACTACATGGCTCAGCTACGTCCGACCCCTGCGTCACGTCACGTCTCCCGTCGGCAAGTCTTTATTCACAAAGATTTGGCCACATCTCCATACGTCTTTGCTCGACAAGAAGCCGTGCGGCCAGCCGTACAACCACCTTACACAGGACCATATGTTGTCCTCAGCCGTGAGCAGAAGTCCTATACGCTTCACATCAATGGCAAGCCTTCGACTGTCTCCATCGACCGTCTTAATCCAGCCCATCTTCTTCAGGACGACTCTTCGCCTGCAGCCGCTACGCCAACACCGTTTCTTCTGCCGCCTACTCAGTCGACACCACTTCCATCTTCACCACCAGGACTTCCTCCTCCATCGACTCCTGGTCCTACGATTTCAACTCGCTCCGGCCGCACCATCCGTCCTCCGGACCGTTTCGCAGCCGACGCTCTCTCTTCCCACGGGGGGAGTAGTATGGCGATACGCGGAGTATCGCCACTACACCTGCCGCGTTCGCCCGACGGATCCGCGCTAGCTTCGCAAGCGGGCCTCAGTGTTCGAGCCTCAGAGTCAGCGAATATTTTTTCTAATGTTTCTCGGGAACTTCTAGAATATTCTCATCTGTTCTGGGGAGGCAATCTAGATGCTTCCTTACCTAAATTAAAGCCGCGTCTCCTGCCACTTGAATTCAGTCTGTACGAGTAACGCAATAAACGTGTATACTCTAAGTAGAAACTACTTCTCTTCGCTCCGCGCTGCCAACGCTACAAAGTAATAGGACGCCAGATGAAGTATCATTCTTCATTGCAGCACAGGAGACCTAGCTAGCTCCTTACGCATAAATAAAGATGGCAATGAGACCGAACCTTTCCATAAACATAGTTTTAATTGATACGGCATAAGGTGAACAACACAAAGATGCCTGGATATTGTTCGCCATTGTCCAGGTTAAACGACTTAAGATGAAACCAATCATTGCTAAATTTATTTACAACATCGCGAGAAAATGCTTACAGCTACTCAAATTGTCTGCCAGGTTGCGAATAGTGGATCGACCTTCACATCAAGAGAGAAGCGAAAAAATGAGTTTAGTCGACAGAAGCCGTGGTTTCTAACGTCAAGGCTTTTTATCCTTTGCTAAGAGTGTCAACAGAGTATGCAAAGTTACCAGCATTTGCTGTACCCGCGCCACACGTAGCTTTCCCGGCTAACATTTAAAGCGATTTACCGGTCAGTGTTGGCGCATTTTCGCCTGTGTACCACATGAGATAACAAGACCGAGGCCCGCTTTCACACTTATACTGCAGCTAGTATCCCTTCTAAAAGGACAACCTTGGGAGGCAGCACACCATTGCCCGCGACCCACCACTAAGAGGATTATGCGGTACACTCGCAAACCGAGCCCAA
Source organism: Ceriagrion tenellum (assembly GCA_963169105.1). Classification (NCBI taxonomy): domain Eukaryota; kingdom Metazoa; phylum Arthropoda; class Insecta; order Odonata; family Coenagrionidae; genus Ceriagrion; species Ceriagrion tenellum. The sequence goes on from OY720644.1 coordinate 11,420,835, forward strand.
TTTATCGTTTACGGGAACGTGAATTGAGTGGGTGAGTTTGAAAGGAATAATATTGGAATGTGTACAAAGTGTACATGGATAAGGATTGTTTGGGAAAATGAAATGTGACTCATGGTGGAATGAAGAGGTGAAAATTGCACATAGCAAAAAGATAAATGCGCAGACGAGATTTATTACAGCAAATTCTAAGGAGGAACGAATGAGTTCATGCGAAGAATACAAAGAGAAAAAGAATAAAGTCCAAATTCCTGTAAGAGAGAGAGAGGAGAGTCTGCGAGCGGACGAGGCTATCAAAATGCAGAGTGAAGCCAATAAATAGAGTCAAAGGCAATAAAGTCATTTTGGCAATGGTTATATAGGGCAAAGCAAGGTGAGAAAATGTGAATAGATTCAAGCAGGAACTAAGTGTGGGTGAAAGCTACTTATCAGTCGCTATCGTGAGTTTTATGATTTATGCTTAAAACCTCGGATCCATCGGGTGCAACATGATGAATGCGACAACAGTTCTGTTGTACAAAGAGGAGTGTGAGAAAACCGAATATAATAATTACAGAACAATTAGTTAATTGATTATAATTTAAAGCTGTTAAAGTAGTTTCAATTACATCTTTCATAACACACCGTTACAACATTATCAATCTAGGTGGCGTAAAAACAACAAGAATAAATATTTAACCACTGTTAAAAACAAATCCGTTAAGTTGTAACGGTTAGTCATAAGTGAAGTAAAAATATTAAGCTCTTAAAACATTTTAAGATTCTAATTCACATCAAATAATACTAACAAATTATCACAAATTTCGATATTTTCAGTTAAATTTACTCGATTGGAGCGTATCTCGAGCGGTGGTATACCAGATACATCCTATTTATACCATAGAGAAGGACATGCCACGATCGCATCGCTCAATACACATTTATAGATACTACCCTTAATTCCATATGCTGTGAAGAAGGTATACTTCAAAGTGACCATTGAACTAACGAAAATTTATGTTACCTTCTATAACAGTTAAAATCGAGCATTTGAAATGTTTCACTCATTCAGCTGAGGCCTCCGTCTTTCCTCAATGCGTAAAGAATTTCTTATGAAAACTTGCCTCCCTTTGCATCCGCCAGCTTTCACTAAGGCTAAGGTGAGAATATTGAAGATGATTGATTTTATCACCCGAAAATTCCAAGCGAGTTGAACCACATGTCTGGTGCCATGGAAGTGAGCCGTCCCCCAAAAGCGCTCGTGCATATTCACCATCTCATATGATTAGGATATAGGAACTAGAGGATATGAACTTGAGGGCAGATAAAAAGCTATTTTTGCGCCTCCTGTATATAGTACGGACAAGTCTTTCGATGTTATTAAAAAATGTTGGGCTGTTGTGATTGTAACAGCATATCTTGTCGACATTCATTAAGTTAAGGCATTCAATAGTTTCAGCCTTAACTTTGTAAAGCTTTTCCGTAATGCTCAGGATACAACAAAACCTTGTAAGTTTTACGTCGAGTATTTATTGTACGGCCGGTTTTGTCGAATAGTTAACATCATCAGGTACATGACACACGGCTATCAATCATATATATTCAAAGGTGGTGGGTGGGGGAAAGGGAAAGGTTTGGGAGAGTCAGGCGAGGAAGGGGAACGGGGATTGGGATGAGTTCAGTGTGTGAAGCGGGGGAGGGGAAAAAGGGATGAGTAAGGAGGGGGGGAGGGGTTGGAGGTTAGTCATTGCTCATTCCAACGGATAATCTGCGGGTTGATTTAAGGGCCATCTTGATATCCTTTTGGAAATTTGGTGTGGGATCACTGGAGAGCTTTACAATTCCGTTACCACTAACTAATCGTAGCACTTGGATTGTCCTAATGCATAATGACTACCGAGTTGCCTTTGTCATCCTTTTCAATGGTCAGATTATTTTGGTCTAACACTTCTGACAAGTCTTGACTGGACTGACTGTGGTCTAACACTAGACCAAAACAACCAGATATGAAATAAGACCAAAATAACCAGACATGGAAGAAAACATGAAGAAAAGATAAAATAAGCAGAGCAGCACAAAAGAAGAAGGTATTCCACGAAAAGAGGAGACGGCTAACAGCCAGCCGCACACTTCATCATAAAATTCATTGCGGAGCATGTTCTTACATGGCTGCGCAACTTGAGAGAAAAATGCAACAGTAACTTCTTTTCCAAATGTTATAATACAAGTTCGGAAGAAATAGCAGGGTAGCAACTGATATCCAATTTTCAAATTCCCTGACCTTTCCCCTGATGGATTTACCAATTTCCCTGACCGATCGCCAAAAGGTCACCTACTATTGGAATATTTTTGTCTGCTGAATTAAATTTTCTAATCATCGTCTCGTATTTTTAGAACTACGAGCAGGTATTTATTATAAGCTAGTGTGGTCCAGCTACTTCTCGACCTGAGTTTCGGAAGTTAAAAAAACACGAGGTAAAACTTTCCGAACAACATAGCCTTGGATTCCTTGTGATGAACGTAATACATTGTGATCATGATTTTTGACACAACTAGGCAAATATTGCAATAAAGGATATACAAAAGGGATACATTGTACGTCTGATTCACAACTAAATAACTAAGATTCACCACTAACAAGATTCACAACTGAATACTCCACGAATTGATGGTGCTTATTCCATGCACGTCAGCAACGGACGTTGGTTTTAGTTGGTGAAATAAAGGGCGGGAAAGACTGGCCGATAAACGTAATGGTAGAAAAATAACGAGGATTCCTATTCCATATTCTCCCTGACTATTATGAGGATTCCCTGACAATTCCAGGTTTTCCCGGTTTTCCCTCACGATCGCCACCAAGAATAGAAATAGAGTCATATGTGCAATCGGTAATGGGAATCAAATGGGTGGAGAACGGGAAAATCATAGTCGTGAAGAAGTTCTACGACGATCAGGAGAGAAATGGCAGTTCAATGAAAAATCTGTAGAAGTATAAGACGTGGGCTTGTACGGCACATTCCGCAATACAACAGCCAGCTGGGAACAGATATATAGATTGAGAAGAATCATCGAGGAAAACCAAAAGTGCGACATAAGAAGGACATGGAAATAAATCATGTATAAATGAATGAGTTGTCTGAGATGATTGGAGAGCAAGACTAAGTCAATACTCATCCTGACGGTTCCTGTACGTGATAACCACATTGCTAAATTCATTTCCTTAATGCTGGTCATTCTGATATTAGTCCGCAGAAGAAGTATTTTAGGTATTAAGCCGCGCAAAACAGTATTTGTGCGTATGAAAATGGCTGTAAGTCTAAAACGTTTGTACACCCAAGCGGGGAATTTGGGAGCACGAAATAAAAAAAGAGGAGATGAAAAGGAAGCGAGAAAAAAATATTTTCTGACAGGGGAGAGGAGGCAATCAAGATAAGAGAGGATAGAGAGAGACAGAAATAATTGGAGGCCGAAGGACCAGTGACACCCGAGCGACGCGACGCCCCTTTAGACTTCGCCGCCATGAATTTTAATGGTGCAATCGTCCTCAGCCGTCATCCGGTCGGAAGGCTGAACAGGCTCAGGAACAACTCAGGGCCGGTTGCACCAAATCAGGTTATACCTTCGGTTAGGGTTAGGGTCAAAGCTAAACGATGAAATCTGTTGCACCACTTCTGGTTAATCTGTAGCCTCCGGCTGACGAATTTGAAACCGTAATCTCTAGATCTATCTAGAGGGCTATCATAGAGGCCGGCGGTCATCGCAATGCATTTTAGGAAACAATGCATTGTGGGAATGTAATAATTAGTGTATAAGCAACATGGACGTTGGTGATATGCACTTAGATCCCGAATTAAATGATTTTGATGAGGATATGAATATATATTACAAGGGAATCGTGCGGAATTAAAAAAAATGCGACCAAGAGCCAAACATTTTGAAATGTGGAGTGAAGAGGAGTTATACGTGAGATTTCACCTTCATAAAGAGTCAGTTTTGATTTTGATAGCCATGACAGAGCAGAAATTGGAATACTCAACCGATCGGTAAGAGCTACATTTTAGAAAAAATCGTAATATTTCACAATTTTCGACAAATCTGTAAATTAATGCAAATAATTTTGCTTGTCTTCGGAAATATGTCCTTGTCTGCGTTAGACCCAATACTCCTGGCTCTCCGATTATACGCAACTGGATGTATGCTGATAACTGCGGGAGATTATGCTGGAGTGCATAAATCCACGGTATCTAGAGAGGAAATATCTATCACAGAAAATGTGTAAGAGGTTTATGAATCGTCCATCGTGTGCAGAAGAAGATGTTTGCCAGACTCTGATGCTAATTTGAATGCATTAAGCCCGTGCGGCTTAAATAAAGAATTTAGAATGCCTTGTTTAGACAGAACTTGCTTCGTACCAGGCTGCAAAACATGGTATGCGTCTACGAGAACCCAAAATAGGAGACTTGGATTGAAAAATTAGAATCTGTTCAAAGCGGCGGTAAGTGCATTCCTTTTTACCTACACTGCATTATGGCCATTGGGAATACTCATGAAGTCACCTCGCATTATTATTAAATTCCCGTATAGCAATATTCACGAAGTTCTAAAAGGTTAATTGTACATTTGTGTAATTAGATTTGGAGAGGAATTAAATATATCTGTAGACCGGATGATATTAAAAATGTGTATAATTACGTCCTGCGTGTAGTACTACATTTTTTATCCACTGCATTATGATTAATTGTTAGTAAAACCCGTGTATATTCATGGTAAAACTAGAATGACGTGTTTATTAACAAACTATTGAATGTATTAACATTTGAACTTCCGTCTTTTATCACTAGGCGGCACCACTTTCCAAAAAGTTGTTTGTTTACAGAATACTAGACAACATTTTTTGGCGACAAGATAACAATCCATTACATATATTCATGGCCACGCTAGTTAGTAGTGAACAGAAATAATGTAATATCATACAACCATTGTTAATATCAAAAGCACAGTGAAACAATAAGCTTACTGTAATTCAAATCAGTCCAGCTGTGAGAACCAATGAGATCTAACGGAATGCAATTCCGGCGGAAGATTTTTAAGAAAAAATGTGGTATGAAAATATTGGCAGGCAAATCATCGTTCCTCGGCTGAAAGTAGCCTAGAGTTCCGTGACTACCGCTCATTGCTCACTTGTGCAACGAATGACGTAAGTTACTGCCGGCTAAGACGTAGCCAGTGGTCAGGCAACCAGAATCTTTAACCGGAGATGGTGCAACCGGCCCTCAGGGACCCAAGACAAACATCAACAGATTCTTGGTAGTACCAAAGTCTCATACATACATAAGGTTTAGATATTTTAATATTTATAGAAAGTCGTTCATGTTAGTTTCACCAACAATGTTGCATCTGTTTTTACGCTAAATATGGTGAGAACAGCCGCGCTGAAAGAAATAAGGAAAGTAATGAAAACCCAAAGTAAACAATTCTTTTATAAAAATCATAAAGATTAAACCCAATCTTGTTAACAGTGTTATATGGATTGACATAAGGAGAAGATAGATAGGAAAGAGAAGAGGGAGATGAGGAGAGAATTACAAAGGGGTGAAAAAAGTCGGGTAAATTTAAAAAAAAATCATGAATGGTGAGGCGCGCAAGCACATTCTACAGAATGCCCGACCATTAAACACTTTCGGGGTCGGCAGGAGACTTACCCTGAGGGACAGAAGAGGAGGAACAACCTGGGGAAACGAGGAGGGGTGCACAAAGAGGGGAGGTAGTAGGATATTCAAATTTAAGCATCGATTTACGAAATGAACTTTCCGTCGAAAAAAACGAATTAGTCCAACTTCACACGATGAGATACCAAATATACGTCACTGTGCATGGCAATTATACTGCATATCTCATTTATATTGGAATATCGCATCTCATATTCAGAAACATATATCGCATGATCGCATATATTATGATCCTGGATCTTACTGCAGCACCATATTTCATAGGTATTTCATCGTATCACATAACACTTCATGCCGCACACAGACTCAAATCGTGTATCGTGTTCTATCTTGCCATATCACATAATATCAACCATCCCATTATATCGAACAACGCATCATCTTGAATCTAACACCAATTTGCGTACACGACCATACCACATGCCCCGTACCGGTAACCTTATGATACACCATCATGGCATACATTGCGTCATTTCGCACCTCCATGATATCGCATTACGCATCATTTCGCATACCGCATTTCTTCGCATATCGGGTGATATTGTTTCATATCATGAATCCCATAATATCCCACCAAGAAAGATATCACATAGTATCCAATGCCATGCGACATTGCAGAGTAATACATCACATATATCGCATGATCAATCTCACAGAGCGATATGACTGGCATATCTCAAACTGCCCACCGGTGCATCGTAATATCACTCAGTTCTAGCTGGGGGCTTGCGTGGGTAGTTAGGGAGTGGAAAGCCGGTACTTGAATTGTCGTTTCCGGGGAAGAGAGTATTCTTGAGGAAGGATAGGAAAAGAAAAGGAAATGGAGGATAGATGCCTTGTGTGAGACGACCGAAAAAAAATCTCGGTAATGAAAATATCGTTAACCTTGCTCCAGTTCTCTCGCGCTTTCTTCGCTGTTCCGCTTCCCCTTCTCAGTTATCCCCTTATCCTCTTACTTCCTTCCTTTCACTCACTCCAACCTCTCTCATCTTCCAGAAAATTTGCACATTATTCCACGCGAGAGGCCAATGGGCTTTTTTTCCAAGGGGGCTTATAATGTCCAGAGCGCTTGCGTCGGAGTTCATAAGGCATTTCCTAAGCTCTCGAGGAAATTATCTGCCTGCCCTCGTCTGCCGCCGAGAGGGTATTTAGTTTCTTGAAATATGAGAGCGGCAGGATAGAAGTTTACCGAAGGTCGCATGAGGAAAAGAAATAGTCCAGTAGCGAGAAAGCCATGTAATATTTCCCTTCGAGAGAGCACCTTTAACAAGGAGAGAAGGGAGCATTATCTTAAAAACCCCGCAAAGAAAATAAATTTTTCTCCGCTGTTCTCCGACTAAAATTACATGCTATTATTACATGTATCCTTGAAAGCGGTAGGAAAGAATTGTTTCCAAGAAATCAAATTGTTAGCTCTCAGTCTCTCTCTCTCTCTCTCCACAAGATGAAGCCGATCGAACACGATATCCCATAACTATTTTACCGCTTCATTCATAAAGTCCTGCTGAGTGAACGTTGTTAGCCAGAAACGCGAGGTGGGCAAACTGTCTTTTCCTAGTAATCTCCTCGGGCCATTTAGTAATTGTGTTGAAACAAAGGCTGGCTGGAGGTTTTCGCAAGATCGTGTTTGACTTAAAATTGTATTCTGATAGCAAAAGACATTTTACTCCAGAATCTAAACTGAAGCCCATTGCTCAACTTTGAATTCTGCGTAAAAATATAATTATACGAAATCATTAGACAGTGAAACTTTGCTAACGATTACGCTTGTTTCTTGAAATAAAACTTTTGTCTAAGTTTTAAAAAAGTAATTTTTAATGTTCATGAAGTGAATGTATGTCAACGGAACCAACTCTGTTCCACAAAACGTTTTTATTATATAAGGCACCACAGAAAAATAAATACCGCGAGTAAGCTAAGGTATTAAATTATAAAAGCTGTTTTATGACAATGTTCGTCCAAAGTTCTACGGAAAATTTTATCCTTAGCAACAATATTAATATTACCTTAAAACTTTAGAGCATTTTAAACAAGCATGATATGTAAAATATTTTAAAGAGTAAAAATTGATCTCTTTTTGCAATCAGTTTAATAAATTCAAACGATGAATTTTATCTAATCCCCAGAAAAATTTTATTAAGGCCTGAATGAATCAGCTATAGCTATATAAAAAAATAGGCATCGCTGTACTCACACCAAACGTTGAAACTTTTAAACCAATACATGTGAAAACTACGGCTCGAAGGAGCTGGATGATGCAAATGAGAGAACCGATGAAAAAGTCGAACCGCGATACCATCCACGGCCTCGAAGACTGAGAAGCGTTTTGAGTTAAAGGGGAGATAATTATCATAAGAGCAGGTTGTGAGCTACTGGATTCATTATTATGAGTCAAAACACATCCGGACTCTTTTTACCGTAACGAAAACTTCATTTCTGATTGCCATCGCTCATTATTGTTTTTGCTTTACTGTGGTGCGCGTAGAAAACTATGTAGAATACGCCAGTCAGTATTTGGTTTGAGATGGGTAATGTTGCTTGTTTCGTTTACGGAAACAAAGCGCTGTAACCACATCAGCGCATCCCCAAAGATTACAAAATACTTAAAATTTGCAAGGGATTTTTACCTTATTTTACACGAAGGTAAAAACTATCGGATTCTCCGATATGTGCCTTTGCTTGACTTAAGTGGTCCATCTTCAAGGATGCGTCACGCTCCAAGGGAAAGGATGCAGTTGCTGTTTGTTTTTTTACGGGATAAAAGAGGAAAATCTCGCCTCGAATAGAGGCAAACGGCTACAGGAGAAGTGTTTCGGAGCAGTTTCCCAGCGGTGGGTCTTTTGACTGCGATTGCCCGACCGACGCGACACCCACTAGTATAACGAGCCCCCTTCCCTCCGCCCCCCCTCCCTGGTCCCACATCCCCGGTTGCTAATGTCCGTGATGCCTGAAGGCATTTGCCGCACAAACTGCATCCAGCTTCCCGCTTCACCTTTCCAAACACACACACGCCGTACAAACTCACCTCCGGCAGACATCCGGACAGGTCGACACACGAAAACAAGCGAGGGCATCTGCTCAAATGTCGCGACAGTCCTGAGGGAAAATACGAGTCTTGGAGCGAGGTTAACATTTAAACGTGAACGTTTTGAGGGCTGCAGGGCACAGAGGGAGCAGTTGAGTACGCATCAGGCGCCACCACATCACTAAACGGAACTACGGCAGCTGCTCAAAATACCTGAGCTGTGTTTGTTCGATCACAAAATATCGCATGTTATAGCCCAGGGAGAAATCGCGACGAAAACTTCGTCGTCGTCAAATCCAAAAGCAGGTACGGATTGGCATGTCTACAATTCGACGTCGCGCGTAAGTGGATCTAGTAATCGAAGAAGGTTTTGAAATAACATGATTTAAATGGTCGTCACAGCTACAGTAGTGAGATAAGAGCCAAAGTCAATTTAGCTGACAGAAAAAAACTGTCACCAGCGGTGAGATTTTCCGTAAAACTTCTTATAAAATATACATTAAAATTGATGATTTCCAAAAACTTCACCGACTCCTCTGGATAACTGAAAGTGGCTCAATTTAAAGTTTGGCGGATTCAAACCGCAGGCATACCTGACGGAAATCACGCGGGAGCCTCTATCATAATGAAAGTCACAAAACATTTTATACTGATGCTTCACAATTCGATATCATTATAACCATAGAGTCTGGGATGAATTGGTAATGTCAAGATTGGTAGAGGAGAGATGAACTAGAAAGGAAAAGAAAAAAGATTTGATGTCAATGAACTGAAGGTAGCTGTTGTTCCTCTTGTTTAGAAGGTAATTTTCCAAAATATATTTAACATACTGAAAAGCATTAGCACCTAAATATGTGGTTGTTTCTAATGCCGCTTCCGCAGCAGTGCCGATGGTCTGAACTGAATGAACTTAAGATTTAAAGTTTTAAACCCCGGAGTTCAAATGACACAAAAACGTACGAAAAAACTTTGTCACAATCAAGAGGTTGACAAAAATAAGACATTTATTACCACTTGTGATTGGTATCCATAAGCGCTAAGAGATTTGAAAAGAGTGTGAAATGACATGATCAAATTGATCATCAAGAGCGTGAGCCTGCGGACTACGAGAGCCTTATGAGAGCGAATGTTAATTCAGATGATAATTGTTATAAAGCCTCTTGCTCAGAGTTCGAAATTTCCACACAACGCCTTTATAAACTAATTTTAGTAAAACTAATTTTATAACACAGTGAAAATCAATTACATGCCGCTGTTTCGAGTATATCGTTCAAAACTTGGCCACATGCGAAGTAGAATCATTTGAATAAGTTACTCGTTATCAAATCTCAAAACAGTTACAGCTTAGCGTGTTACTGCACTATGTCGTGATTGCAATTTGGATATAAAATGGATGAGAATGTAAAATTCCTCGATCCAATTTCTAGCAACATGTGGCTTAATAAAATGAGATTCCATTCCGACGGGGAAAAGTAATATCATTCCTATACAACATTAACATTATATATTTTGCAAAATCAAAAGTTAACCCCCCGAATTATTATAAATTTTTGCTTTCTTCAAATTAGCACTGCCAGTTTTCGATCAGAATCTTCAAGGATTCAAACTTTCGGCACAAATGAGGCAAACGCTTAAGAAAAACTACGTCGTACTTCGGCCACGGAATCACAATAGGGAGACGCTTGAGTTAGGAATCACAATAGGGAGAATACAACTTGAAGTAGTAACAGCCTTCGAATAAGAATCGGGGAAGACTGTGAAATGTCACCATAAAATTGGTCATTACAGGTGAATTTACGAGAAAAGAACAAACTTCAGCTTGGGTAATTATGATTACTGTTTTCCAAATGATAATAATACATGTTCAACTATTTAAGGTGACATGTAATTTATAACTATGATAAAAAAACACTTTTTAAAAATTATTTCATGGAATGTGAAGACATTTTTCAAGAAATCGAGGATAATCGGCCCGCAAAGAGACAAATTTAAAACTACATAAGGTAGGAGAGTCACTGAACTCAGAAATTACTGGAATGAGATGGGGATCAAAGCTGGCGGAAAGGAAAACTAGGGAAATAAGTGCACACCAACTCATATGCCGGAATTCCACGATAAACAAGAATGTAATAATTATTGGAATTTCCACACATGGGGAAAACATGAAAATGGAAGGTTTAAAATATCAGAGGAGGACGGGGAGAGGATGAGGTAAGGTATGAGGAGGATCTGAGAGAAGAGGACATCAACCAAAACATGACGGAGCTAGAACCCATAGTCCTACAGAGGCCGTAAAGCAAGAAGAATAAAGTCATGATTAATGAACCTGGGGCATCAAAATATTTTCGCGTCAAGACTGTAGCCTAAGGCCCTTTCAAATGCCCATAAGGGTATGCCAATAATTCCTAAATTGCATGGCAAAACCAGGTGGAATAGTCATGTAAAATGATTGGAAGTTTATTTAAAGGCAATAACTAGTAATATAAAATAACTGCTGAGTAAGTAGAAGACGTAAATGAAATACCTACTTACATTCACTTTTACGATTTGGCGAAGACATCGATTAGCTAGCTGATGCCATTCAAAGCTTATGCGGACATATTTCAACGAAATTCATTTGCAATTACAGATTCCAATAAAAATCAGATTGCTCATTTATAAAAACTTATTTATCCCTTAATAAAACGCCTCATTCACCCATTAAGTAAAGATTTGTATCCCTTAATATACCCCACTGAGAGACATCATGAACATGTCTCATTAACGTCCATCATCAGCCGAACTGCAGTCAACGAATATTTTAGAGAATTCAACAATTTAATTGAGTTCATAAATCACTCAGCATCTTTAATGAACCTGATCTGCAAATAAAGTAACCCCTATCACTGGTGGACATCTTTCCGATTTTCGATCATTTTTTTCCAACAGGATTTAATCATGCAATCAGTGAGCCGCCAGGGGCGGCGTATCAAAGGCCGCACTTCCATTGGTGAGCACATTGTAAGGCGAATCTGCATGCTCCGACTAGTCGTCATGGGTGAAAAAGTTAGAATTCTCATAGAGAGGAAACAGCACAAGGAGAGAGACCATATCCCCTTAGCGTAATTTTCCGCCTCTGAGCATAGTCCTCAATCTCCTTAGGACATAGCGCCAACTGGGAAAATAAACAGGAATTGCGACGGAAGTGAAAGGCTTTTTTTAGTATTGCAAGCACGTTCACATACGGAAGCAGGTGAGCTGACAACGTGAAATAACGAGAAAGATGAGTACACATTCCAAAAACAGAGCAATTCCCAGAATGGTCACATACCGCTGAGAGCTGGAGTTTCGCCCCTTTTATCCTCCATTCCTCCATTATTCCTGTTTCCTCCGTCTTGCCATATTCTAGAAAACCGCCGTCTTCTTGGCCCCCGAAAAGGTCACCAACAACGATGCCCTCGGAAGGTTTTAAATGTCCACGACGTTATTTCCGTTGGCAAGGTGGCCGTACAGCGTAGCTATTGCTCTTTAAGTCCGCTCTCACCTATAGTCACGTCCAAGCCGTTAAGCACCGAGACAGTGGGGATTACTCGAGACGTAGTCTGTGGGCGCGATCGAACAGTTTTCGAATACGGACATTCTCTTTCCTCTAAGGTACGTAGCGCGTACCTTAGAGGTTTAACCTGAAGTGCGTTTTCAGAGGTCTGCACGACGTAACAATGCATCAATATACCCATTGAGTTTACCATAACATTAATTATTTAATAGTCTTCCCCTCTGTCAAATGAGGACCAACGTCAGAGTTTCAATCCCAAGACTTATTAGCCCCACCCCATATTCCCATCAGCTCACTGGTAATTCTATCGAATACCAATAGTTTTTTTTATGATTCTTATACTCAAACGTAGCGTTTTGGAGTCTATTCATACTATAAATGAAACACTTTAACGCGATGGTATCATATTTGAAAGCACGGCCCATGTATTCACGTCAATCATCAGTTACGATGCCGAAACCCGAGACGTGATAAAAGTCGTCAAAATAAAACTCTCAGTAATCTCAGAGTATTAGGGTTCATCCTAGAGATTTATCTCTCTTACGTCCATAAGACCTTTGAAGATCTTACTTTCCCGGTGGCAACCTTCTCTTCTACCCTGTCCAGGATAAAATGTCCACGATGATATTTCCGTGGGTGTGATTGTTTTTTACAATCCCATTGTGCCTCAGGGAGTGTCCGCTCCATCTGGTTTTTCTATTCTGTATATAGCTTCATATGGTCTTTTCCTCGTCTACTCTTCAGTGAATTTCATTTATTTTTTCAGCCCATTTATCTTCAGCGTCCTCATCCAGCACCAGGTTACGAAAGCGTTCCGTATTTTCTGGTCGACTTTTCAAATGGTCCATACTTCCGATGCGTTGAGTGCAACGCCCCACACGAGTTTTTTCACATACTGTTTCCTCGTTTGTATTCCTATCTCCTTTGAATACAGCAGTTGCCTCATTACCATGAGCTCCTTCTTAGCTTGGACTCTGCTTCGCTTAATGTCCGTAATACTTCCTCCTTCCCATGTGACAGTAATTTTGAGGTAGGACCCACTTGCCCTAATTTGTCTCCTCTTAGGGTGACTATTGCATTCAGCTTCTTTCTTCCGTATACTAGCGTTTTAGTCACCTTATTTGTTTTCATGTTGTATTCTTGTAGAACATGGTCCATTGCATATTTCCGATGGCGTTCAGTTACCTTTGAAGATCATCGCGGTATCCTGCCATGACTGCAAAGCCTCCTTAGGCTGCAATAACATCTGCGAAGTGGAGCATGTTTATTTCCCCTCTGTTGATCTAAATTGATCTTAGAGAGCCAACAGGGATTACGGGAGCTCCTAGATAAGTTTTTTGAATCAACAGAGAGAATGAAATTGAGGGTAAATGCGTGTAAGACTAAAGTGGTAGTTTTTCATCAGGAGAATGGGGAGAATAACTGTTTGATGAGGGCGAATGGTGAAGTAATTGAATAAGTTGGTGATTTTGTGTACTTAGGTAATATGTTTGCGAAAGATGGACGGATAGATGAGGAGATAAAGAGACGTACGAATGCTGGAAGGAAAGTGGTAGGTAGCATGTGGAGCATATCAAGGAATGACTGCCTGTAAGGAAGCAAAAATCGCCATGAACAAAAATGTACTTCTCCCCACTTTGTCGAATGGTAGTGAAACATGGGTATGTCACGATGGACATAAGAGTAGACTAAACGCCGTGGGTATAAGTTATCTGAGGAGTGTTTGCGGCAAAGTAGGATAGATAGGGTCAGGAATTAGTGGGTAATAACTGAATGTGGGTTAGATGCTTCAGTAATAGACATATGAAAGGAGTGTGCTTCGTTGGTTTAGCCATGTTGAGAGTGTGGATGAGAATGGAATAACGAAACAGATATATGTAAGTAAAATTAATGGTGCGAGAGGTAGAGGTATGCCGAGAAAGTTGTGGTTGAATCTGGTTGAGGAAATTCTTAGGAGAAGGAATATTAGGAGCCTTAAAAACAGGAAGGCGAGTATGAAGCAGTGCATGGGGATAAATGAGGCAAAAGAGTTCTGCAAGGATAGATCAGTATGGAGGAAATTATTGAAACACAGTTAGGTGTACGAATATGAATTGATGAGTGAAACTTCGTGACCGTGCCTACCTCGGAGGGGAACGGCGTGATTGGTATGTATGTATGTATGTAAGTATGTATGATCTTGATTCCGAAAAATCCGATTTCATCTGCCTCTCTCATTGCCTCCTCCAAGTATATATTGACCATTGCTGGTGAGAGGTTGCATTTTTGTCTAACTCCTTTGTTAATTTAAGCTTCTGTCTTCCATCTCTCGTTCGCAATGTGACGACTTGCTTCTTGAAAAGTTGGTAAATTTTTATTCTTTCGTCCTAATTCAGTCCAAGTTTTTCCATCTGCTCGATCACCTTTTTCCACTCAAAATAATAAAAGGCTAGCTCCAGGTCCACGAATGTGACATACATAGGCTTGTTTAAAAGTGTTGTTTTCTCAACCATAACTCCTGGCAGAGTAAGATCTCCCTGGTACCTCTGTTGTTCCTAAATCCACATTGGTATCCGAGAGGTTGTCTTCAATTTTACTCTCCATCCCTCGGCTTCTAATTCGCCTTAAACTGTATTCATCAAAGAATCAATTCTTTCTTCGGGCTTCTTCGACCAATATAGTTCTCATTTGTATTCCAAATGAACCTTTGCTCTAAAGCTTCTTTTTCATCTACCATTGATCGACCCATTTGGCCTTGGGCACTCTTCTCCAAAATTATACATCGAAAGCAGCGACTCTTTCACTCTCAGTTTTTGTATGTTCCATGCCCCTGTCCCAGATAGGACTATGCTTGATACAAAGGTTCGGATGTTTTGCTTCTTTGTGTCTTCTTTAAGTATAGAGCAAGCCAAATGCACAAAGGACACACAGTCAATATAGGGAATAGGTTACATGGCTCGAGATCTTAATTATTTCGGCAAGATAACTGTCGCAGACTGATGTGGATGAGTGAATGAATTGAGATATTAACCTGGTAAGGTAGAAAGACAAATGAGGACTAGTTACGCATTGTGAGGAAGGAAAGGAGGTTGAAGGGAGAAATATGACGAGGACGTTAAAAGGGGGAAACAGGTTTAGAGAGGAAGCGGAATGTTGCAGGAGGCCAACAAGAAGAAAACATGAGTTAAGCGCGTTATTAGTAGAAAAAAAGTAGGACTTTAGGACGAAATATTGGAAAGCAGAATGTGCGAGTCGTGTGAGAGAAACTAACTGGCCATAAAAAACAACAGCCCAGTATTGGAACATTCAAAAATCACCCCTGAATTCCAAAGTTAACGGAGAGATTGTCCATAACACTGACCAATTAATCGATAAAATACCAAATTATAGTACATGAAAGAGTAAACATATTATAAGCTAAAGACCACTCTACATCCAATTACTCATTGTCAAAGTGTTGGAGTGCATGATTGTTCACTGGTAGTCTCATTCAGCAAATTCCATACTTCCTCCAGATCGGCATGGCTTTACGCAAAGGTTGGTCGAGGTTGTAAAATAACAAATCAACGCTATTGTAGCTTGCCTGAGTGCAGGTGCACTCAAAAGGAGGAAGGGAAAACGAGATAGCTTTGGTGAGGTTGCTGTCGACCGCCAATAATAGGCCAGTAAAGAACATGCAAGCGAGGGCATTAAGATAATGACAATAGTGGCTTTAATTACAACAAGAATATTTGCTCGTCTCCCGAAAAGTTAATAACTATGACGAGTATTAGAGAGAAGGGAAAGGGCACTCGCTCTCGAGGTCTCGAGGACAGGAAGGTCACAGCATTCCTTCTCTCTGCCTTTTAACGGTTGACCTAGGAGTTGGAAAGTATTAATACCCTGTGAAACTCTTGGTGATAGGAACGGGCATTAGTGTCCAGGATGGGTGACCTCTATCTAGGACGAGGGACAGAAGGAGCCCGTGGATGGACATCATGATTAGCATCCCAGCTGTGTCTTTGAATCCAGAGATCCGGACATGTGTATCGTATGGTCCAAAAGAGACACTTGCAATTAGGATAAAGGATAATTTGGTAATTCAAGGGTATTTAATTCAACTTTTTAAGGGCAACATCGGTACTGTGAAACATTATTAACCTGTTTCAGAGAGGGAATCATTCGTGTTTAATAATTTTATGAGTATTACTTATTAATTCCTTTTTGGTGAAACTAATGCTAAAGATTGGTAATTTTGGAATTCTCAGTAACAAATAACGCGAGTAAGTCTATTTGAAATGTGTGTAAAAGTGAATCTGTTTACAAGTTGTGCAAGGGTATTTTATTATTCTCGGTACTAAATTGTTATAAAAGGTATTGTATGTGTACGTCTAATGCTTAACCACCGACTAACGACGGCAAGGTAAGTAAGGGTAAGCAGGATCATCATAATATTACCTTCTTGACTCCCAACTTAGATATAACTCATAGATATAAAGATAATAAATACTTGAAGAATATAAATTAAGTTACATTTTGATGAACGACTCGATTCTCGAAACAGATTTATCATCTTTTATTGCAAGGTGTACACACTTGATAGTTTGTACATATTCTGCGAATAGGTAATTTATCGAATGATGGATTCCATATTAATACGAAGAATGTAACTTTCTCTAAATTATTTTATGTCTCTCAATCATTCTAACTGGGAAAACTTAATGCCTTGGGTTTCATGAGGTGACAAGGAATCAGTTTGTAAACTATCCCACTGATGGGTAGGGGTAAAAATAAATTAATTAACCTCTTGGAATTTTACATCATAATTATAGAATTACAATTTGCAGTACGAATGGTGCTCGACAAGGATCCGATCTTGGCCCCATGCTATTTTGTACTTACATACGAAATAGTTCCACTCCAGCAAATCACATCACAAGAAGACGGCAGACCACACCTCCGAAACGTCGGAGCCGGAGTTGGATGGTGAAAAATTTTCAATGTCATTTAATAAACCCATGTTCACAGCATGACTATGTAACTTTGACTAATGAAAATATCAACATGAGATTGTATCTCTACACCGAAACCTCAAACTTGGGATTATTTTCTTTCTAAAATGTGGTAATGATCTCTATAGCGCTTGGCAACAAAACCCCAAACGCGAGATAGCCAAATCCAGTGAAACACAAGCAATTAAAAGTCAATTAAATTTAACAAGCGACTTTCGTTGCACATCACACGTATCAACATACTTTCTGCCATTTCCCCTTAAGGTTGGCCCAACCCAATCAACCAATCATAGCTTGCAGGCCTGGACAAGCTCGCTCTCACGTTTCTTTGATAGTGCCCTATTCTCAAGCTTGTCAGTTCTTATTCGTGTATTGCTTCCAACATTTTCCCTTATCCATAATTCAACAAATTTATCCCACAACTTAGGCACTAGGTATTTTCCTGAAGTGTTCCATATTCAGAAAGCATTTGACTTTCCCACAAAAATGCACATCTAGGATTTTTGTCAAGGAAAACTGCATTTACGCAAAATCACGCCTACCTCTAAAACATTTTAAATATAATGAGAAGGTAATGAATGCTGGTAATAACTTTTTTTTCCAATATAACTAGTCCAATTCAAACTCCAAACACTTTTCAGATCCTCGAAGATAGTGGAAGTATTTATTTTAAAGGAACATAAATGAGGTCAATGCCATACGTGATAACTATTCTTTTATGGGAATAAAATGGTGAAAAGTAAGGTAGTCCATCGTTTTCAATGAATTCTCGAAACCTATTGCACGTAATTCGTGGCGAAAAAGTGTCATCTTCAGGCTAACTGAATATGACGTTATCTTATCATGTTTGAACATGACCTACAAGGAGATGTCATCGGAACACATGACGTATTTTTTCATTAAACCTTGGGTGATCAAGTTTAATTTTTTCTTTTAAAATCCATTTCATATATTGAAAGT
Organism: Ceriagrion tenellum; assembly: GCA_963169105.1. Lineage (NCBI taxonomy): Eukaryota > Metazoa > Arthropoda > Insecta > Odonata > Coenagrionidae > Ceriagrion > Ceriagrion tenellum. The sequence continues at coordinate 11,439,030 of OY720644.1, forward strand.
AATTTTCTGCATTTCAAACATTAATCTTCATGGACAAAACATCATGATTTTCTCTATTTTAGGACCAATTTCATTATTATTACATCAATGGACTAGATGACAGCTATAGGAGCATTTTATATAGATCGTAGTTTCACGTTCATTCTCTTGAAATCATTTACTTCCGTGTTTTATTTTTCGCTGGCCAACTGCCATCAATTTATTATTCTCTCAGGTTAAGTATTCTACTTCACAGGATAAGTCAAGTGAAAATAAAATAAGGGAAAATTCTTTGCATTCAAAACACGAAAGAGCATTTTCTCCATGATATTATTTACCTGAAATACCTTGATTAAGGAAACTAATGCATCTCAAAGTTTGGATTTTCTTTGTGCTCGAAACGAAAGATCAATACCAGCTTCAAGTCATATTCCCCATGCATTACAGCCAACCTGGACTTTAGCTTCATTCGGTTCCTTTGATATTCCCATTTCAATATCTTCTCTGCTTTAACGTAAATCTATGATTCGTTCACCATCGAGTATCATCCAATTTATTTAATCCTGATATGTAAAATTTACACTTTCTAACAAATAAATTGATATTCAACAACAAATTCTAGTACAAGGTGGATAGTATAAACCTTGTTCTGAATGGAAATCACCAGATAAAGCTGCATAAAAAATCTTGGGAGCCAGAGTGGAAAACCATTGCCTCGCCTCATTTTCCCTCTACTTTTCCCTCATTTTCCCTCTACTGACAGACAAAATGCATCAATCAATTGCATGCTGAATTTCATTAGACATAATCTAAGCAATACTCTTCTCTAATAAAATCAATGGTTGGCGAGTTAACTTTGTGGAAGTTGGTTAGCATCTTTGAAATGAAAACACTTAGTTCTTTCCCACCAATATACGAAAAACAATTCAACCGATTTCGTCCTATTTCAGGTAATTGTCAATTTTACCATTCAAAATATCCTGGAACAGCACAGATTATATAGAAACCTCAATGAGAGGAGGGTTAATAAAGGGGGGTGATGAGGAGTAAGCTCAATCACCTCCTCATAACTTACTCACTTCTCATAACCCCCATTTTTTAACAACCCCCCCCCCTCAGTGATATTTCTATATTAACTGTGCTGTTCCATGATATTTTGCATTGTAAACTTGATAACGGCCAGAAAAGGCCGAAACCGGTCGAATTGTTTTTCATATATTGGTGGAAAAGAACTAAGTGTTTTCATTTCAAAGATAACACTCTTTTCTGCCCAGATAAGTCCAGGAAATAGCAGGCACCGCGTCGAAGCCTCGTATTCTTAAGAAGTAAATACTCTATTGGCAGAAAATTTCAAATTAGTAATTCCAAGGGGTCTTCGAGAATATGTAGCTCGGCAGACAACGGCACGAAGGCTATGACCCCGTGTTCCGCGGACGGAGACAGAAAAGAGTTCCTGATCCTATAATTGAAGGCTTCTTCCCAATTTATGAACTCATCTAACTTATCTCTCTCCTCCAAGACTATCAGTCGCCTATATCCCATGGTTCACCTACTCCACCTCGACCTTGCCAAAGAACCCAGCTGATTCCTATAATAGCGGCACTCTCTTACGGAGCCACGCGGCGAGGAGTTCACATGGCATCCAGCTTTTAGTCATTTCATACTTATAAACTTACTTCGCTAACCACGGGTACTAACTTTGTCAATGACTCTCTAAAGAAATTTCCGAAAACGGTTGTCAAGTCCATGAATTTTAGGTAGGAATTTCAGTTGTTTTTCTGTAATAAACCTGTTTTTTTCAGAAGTCTTCATCAAGACTACTTGTTTCACGCTTGTGTCCTCACTTTTTCACCCAAACTTGAATAGGGTTTGTTTCAAGACTGGCGCTTACAGCGAGAAAGTACTCCCTAAACCCCATTACGCAACAATATCCATAAAGAATTCTAAACAATACCTATAATGCATTAACGTCTCAAGGAAGCCTGATAGTCACTCTTCTGACTTAATTTTTCCCCGCCCTCATCGTGAAACATTTACCATGCATTTTCAAGGAGAAGCTATTTACAATCTAAAAGAATATTTTAACCACTATCACCTCAGTAGAAAAATTTGTTGAATGAGGGTATTTAGTCTGACTTTAAGTGACATTAGTTAAAATATAAATTTGTAAAAAAACAACGAAAATTTTGCTTTTTCCTCAGCTTTGAACTCAATCACATCAGGGCATAATTAGTCATCCGCTATAGCTGAGTCTTCTTAATCTTCGGAATTGGAGTGCGGCATGATACTCATCAACTCTTCTATTACGTCCAATGTACATGGAACCAGCAATCCTACATAAATTGTAATTCATCAGAAATCGAAGCAAAAAATACGTTACCAATTTTGCATATTAAAATTTTCAGGAAAATTTTTTATAATTTAGTACATACTAATAATACAATGGGGAGACTATCAATATAAAGAAAAGAGTTTTTACGCAACTCAGGTCAGCATCCTTTGCCATTTACTTTAATAATAAACCTATCACCGTCGACATGTACGAAAGGACGCTAATGCTAACATGTTTAAATTGCTTATCGACGACCGAATTCATACCCAAAATTTTAATGTGGACTTTTAGGTAAGACACAATTGAGGCGTAAGTAATTGGATAGTAAATACTAAATTCATTCATCACACCTAATCGAGGACTGAAAAAGTAATTTTCGGATAAACGTTACTCTGATACTCAAAAATAATTCGTCAGGAAGATCAAATTTATGAGCTTCTTACTCCTTGGTAATGCACACCGTGATAAAGATAGGTAAGGATGATTACTTAATTTTTTATCCATAAAAAACTTTCTTCTTTCAATACATACGATGGCAAAATATACCGCCATCTGCTTGTCTTCACGCCTCGTGCAAGAGCACCATGACCCTCCGAAGGAATTCAATCTCGTTTAACAAATGTCAGTCGGAAGTGCATTGTCTATCTGGTCTGACTCTTTACAGGGATTGCAACGTTTTATGGTCCCTAAATTAATTAAGTCTCCGCTTCAAACGAAAAAAACTAATTCCGACAGGGCATTCCGCATGCAAAGGCAGAACCTTTGAAATAGGTCAATTAATTGAAGTAATCGGTTTAAAACTGATATCATCGAAGGACTTTGCCAGAGCTCATTTCCCTCACTCACTCCAATACGCGCACAACTTGATGAAGAGGAATTAGGAAAACTTAATAAAACCATTCCCGGACAAGTCATTTACGACCTGACATATCGCTCAGTGCTATTTAAACTAGCAAAGAGTTAACTCCAATAAAAAGTACTCAATGCTGGAACTTAAAGGAATGTGAGTTTGACTAGAGTCACGAAATATGTAGACTATGGTTCACTAAAACAGGTCCAACTTTAACCAAAACTATACGCTCCTGTAACTCAAGACGAACGGACATAAACAAAATAAAGGATTTTGATTGGGGAATGAAATAATTTAGTTACAGTTCTGTTACATTGACTTTATAGTATGCATTATAATATTTCTCATCATTTTCTTACGCAGTTATCTCCACGCATTACGACAAAGGATATAGCTTGTAGAAACAGTTCCATCGGATAATTCTTCACAGTTTATCTCAATATTCACACCACGTCTATCTCAAAATGCTTAGCCATTCATACAAGCAATATTTAGCTTGAATTTTTAATACTTATACTGTGATTCTGCAACTAAAGGTGTAATTATTGATTTATTTTGATAAGCCTGTTTCATTTCATTGATTTTAGCACCATTTCTCAGATCCCATGTATTCTTCTCAGTTGTTTGTTTTGGCGTTAAAATAATGTTCACGAGAGAGGAGATATCGAGAAACAAGTGCGACGCTTCTTTCAGAAATCTAATTCGCCTCCCACGAGCGTACGCCGAACAGCCCTCCCTATCCAACATAAATATCGGGGATTTTTTTACGGGGAAGAGAAGGTGGATGAAGATCCGAGTGAGGAACTCACCTCCGTCTTTCGCTCAATATATCGCCGCGTTCAAACCACTCCTCCCGCCCCTCACCTCAACTCCGTCCCCTTCCTTCCCTTTCCCACTTCCCTTTCTAAGTAAACATGGGAAACTTGAAGCACAAGAAAGGATATTGAGTTGCCGCTGTAGCTAAAATGATGGCTTCTCATGCACGGTGCCCAAGTTCAAATGGCGGCTGTGGCCAGAGACTTTTCGGTGGAAATCCTATACCTACTTTTGCGCAATTTATAAAGAGCACACGAAGCGCCATACCCCGTCCGTCGAGTAAGATGTTGACTTTGGCTCGAACAATCCCGAAAACAGCACATTAGGGCCTTTCTCATCGGGTGATCAACATTAACATTAGACGAAACACCAACAACCACGTCCTGAGTGGTGAAAAACCACTCAGGCGGGACTCGACCCCGCGACCCCGGGATTGGCATGCAAGGACTATACCCCGTTGCCACCTAGGCCGACAAATTTATTTAGCCCTAGCTAATTTGTATGAAAATTAAAGTCAAATGAGGTGATTCCGTTGAAATGGCGCTGCAAACGGCGTCTGCCGGTATTAATAGTGTTCATTTTCAATGTTTTTGCGGAACAACTGGTGCCTCAACTTCGGCATTCAATAGCTAATGATTTACATAAGCGAAAGCCGGATTTTGAAAACTATTTGAAAAGAGTTTGACTAATTTGAGTATTTGACTAATATAGTCGCGAAGGAACCTCTATAACAACCTACCCTCTGCCCTTCCACCCCGCCAAACATCCATTATGAGACTGGAATAATCTTCTTCGTCAAGGATATCCTTCATACCCTCAGTATTGTCGGTCGCACCCACCACATAACCAACCAACCAAAGACAAAACACAGATACAGGTGTGATGTGTTGTTACCGTTCCATATTGACAGAAGCAAAGCACAAGCAGTAGGGATGAGATGTGACAGAAATTTTGTTGACAGTTGTGATTTTTGTTAAAAACAATACACAACCTACACATTCCGAGAGATGAGTTCAGAAGTTCTAACTCTTACAGCCAGATCCAGGGTTGGTATGTCTTGTCCTGACATTATTTTATGCACTGTTACAAATAAGTGACCATTTAATAGAAAAAATTAACATGAAAGAATATTAATTGTTATTAGCGTCCCATTACCCTTACAAATATAAGTGCATGCAAAGTTTTGACATGTGTGTTTAAAAGTCTGGCTTCATATTTTCTATTCCGCAGGTAATTCGGTAAAAATTCTTCACCAGAGGAAAGAGAATCCTTAGTAAAAAGAATGTTAGGGGGAGGGGAACATGGAACTGATCGTAATACAAAGCCAGAAGCGTTCAATTTTTTAAGAAAAAAGCAAAGAATTTGCATTTTCCAGGCAAAATTCTTTCACCTATGACCTCGGTTTTTGAAAAATTCTTTTGATACTTCAGCTTTCAAATAATTGGTAATTTTAGGTAGGCTGCCTGAGGGCTATTCGACAAGGTTGCAACAGATAGGCTTGAAAAATATGTTTCTGCTGAGCATTTTCACAATTTTATTGTAAACTGAGCGTCCTACGTATTCTCGTGATCACATATTCTCAACAACAGATGGCGCATCATTTTGACAAACACAAAGGCCAACCTGTCTGAAATTCAACCACTGACTTTGGAAACATTATGGCTAAACGACAGTGACTTGCAAATTAAATGAGAGACAACGTGCGCTTGGCGAAATTGAGGAAGAATAAACTATTCCTTCCGGTGCTTTCAATATTTAGTGTTATTGGCAGCGTTGTCGAAAGCCTCCGTAACTTAAATTTGTTCAATTATGGGAAGGACATTCTGGGACCACTGATGTCAACCTGAAGTCGCAGCTTTAGTAGTCTATCTGGATTGCTTAGTTAACACGATGTCCCTTGTCTTGGGACGTAAGAGCACGGTTATCCTATCCATGAAATTCAGCCCATTATGGTAAATTTTCATCCTAAAATATTTGGCCAAGTGCGAAATCTTCAGGCACTTTCACTAGCCTTTCATTATCATCATCATTAAACGATCCTTTCCGCCAAGTTTACCATAAATAATGTAAAAATTTAAGTAGGTATCATTGCTTATTGCTCTCCCTGAAAGTACACATTCATCGTTCCGGACCGATGACGAGGAAATTCCGATATCGGTACAGCTCCGGAATAGGAAAAATCACACTCGTTCGGCGTGTCACGGGACCGGAGCCGACGTGTGATTTCACAGCCGGTCTGTGATTTTGTCACGAGTCCGGACCGTTAAAGGCCCGGGCTCACAGCTCCGGAACTGCAATAGAGACAAAAATCCACCAGCCTGAAATGGAGAAATTCGGAACTGTGTTTCCCCCGAGCTGTGATCTCCTGGACCCTATCGCAGAACCGAGTCGTGACGAAGACATCGTCACGATTCGGTTCTGCGACCGGGTCCAAGAATAATCATAAGTCGTGAAATTGCACCTCATCCCTAATTAGTAGCTGTCCACCAACTACTATTGGAAATATTCAGCACATAATTATCTTCCCACCTTTCCACATGGAAAGCTGATAATGCTTGGCCTCATTCCTCACAATCAAGGAAGGACTAAGAGGGGCGAGTAAAATAAAGAGTATATGTAGTTTATGCTAGCTCAGCTTAGGAGAGGAAGGGAGAAAATGGTTATTCCAATTTTGGGCGATGAGCCACTTTCAGCAGACAAGTCACAGCAGCGATGAAGATTTTTTAGAAAAGTCCCGAACTCGACTTGGATGCCATTTGGCGAGCTCTACCAGCGCAGGTCTCCTTCCGTCGATTGGAACATTAAACTGCGCACACCTCAGCGCGTTCGTTTAATGGCGGCGAACGCAGACACAGGGTTTTTATATATTTTTCTTCAATGCCCAAAAGATCCTTTCCTTGCTCATCTACCCTCCCATCCTTCGAGGT